>BDMV01000004.1:18106907-18462094 GCA_008326285.1 Oryza officinalis
CACTACACTAGATAAGGTCACCTGTGACGGGCCCAAACCCGCACCTTTGACGGATTTGGGCTTGGTCAGTGATCAGTGGTCACTGGTGAGTCCTGTCACCTTTGACGGCTGGCCGGCCGTCAGAGGTGACAAACATCTCTGACGGGAAAATAAATAGACGTCCGTCAGAGGTGTTGGTCCCCGCTAGCTTAGGACCAGTTAGAACCCGTCACAGGTATCTCATCTCTGACGGACACATAAACAAAAGGCCGTCAGAGGTATTAGTCTCCGGTAGTTAGAATCCGTCACAGCTGGGCTACCTGTGACGGGCAAGAAAGTAAAGGCCCGTCACAGGAGAGTCAGCTCTGACGGTCGCGGTTTACGAATCCGTCACAGGATGATTACCTGTGACGTCTTTTTTTTATGACCCGTCACTGATGTGTTAAATCCCGAAAAAAATAAATACTAAATATTGGCTAGCCTCAGGATTTGCTAGCCATGCCCTCTGAAAAACAGAAAGATCACAGATACATGCCAGCCAGCGCCAATATCACATGCATTCATCAATTCATCAATTCATTCATCAATTCATTCATCATTTGCATCCCATTTCCCCCAAAATCACCCAAAAAGCATTAGATTTCAGATCCACTATGGCCTCAGTTCTGTTCTGTTCAAGCATTCTGCATCAATTAGTATCATTTGCATCAAGGACAAAAAAACAGAGGGAATCAGCTAAGACAGAAGGAGAAGCAAGTGTCCCAAAAAAACAAGTGCACATAATATGTTCTTATACATAAGACCAAGTGTAGATAGTCTGTTCTTAAGCATCCATTCATTCATCAATTCATTCATCATTTGCATCCCATTTCCCTCAAAATCACCCAAAAAGCATTAGATTTCAAATCCACTATGGCCTCAGTTCTGTTCTGTTCTGCATCAATTAGTATCATTTGCATCAAGGACAAAAAAACAGAGGGAATCAGCTAAGACAGAAGGAGAAGCAAGTGTCCCAAAAAAACAAGTGCACATAATATGTTCTTATGCATAAGACCAAGTGTAGATAGTCTGTTCTTAAGCATCGACAAAAAGGTTAAGTGTAGATAGTTTGTTCTTATGCATAAGACAACCAACAATAAAACCTAAAAATGGACAAGTGTAGATAATATGTTCTTATTCATCACTGGCCATTTAAGTCCATCCAAATGAACGACACAACAGGGCAACGCAAAATACGCATGTCATAAAAAACGACAAATAATTTGAAAATGGAGGGAGTAGTAAAGAGGTAATGTTCCAAATCAGTTTTAAATCTCTTTTCTAAGAAAATATACACAGGTGACCATATCCATCCAGTGAAAGTAAATTACATAGCATACCGTACCACAGAACCATAGAAACAACTATTTTTATATCACAGAAAATTGGATAACTGTTTTGTTTAATCGTTGATGGTACAAAACAACATCGCACGGAGGTTGAAATACTCTCGTGCATATGCATCCCATGTTCGTGTGCCCTCATTCCACAGCCTCTCAAAGTCATCGATTATCGGTTCAAAGAACACATCGATATCATTGCCAGGTTGTCTCGGTCCTTGAATTAGCATGGCAAGCATAATGTACTTTCTTTTGAAGCACAACCAGGGAGGAAGGTTATAGTTCACAAGAAGAACTGGCCATGTACTATGACGACTGCTCAAATCACCAAATGGATTAATGCCGTCCGTACACATGGCAAAACGCATGTTTCTTGGGTCATTTGAGAATTCACGGTAAATCCTAGCGATTGTCCGCCACTGTACTGAATCTGCCGGGTGCCTAAGCTTACTATCGACTTTCCGTTCTTCGGCATGCCAACGCACTAGCTTAGCTTGTTCTGGATTCGCAAAAATTCTTTTCATGCGTTCCGCAATTGGGAGATACCACACCACCTTTGCGGGGCCTCCCCTCTTTGACTTACTTCCTTCACCTTCACTAATTGTTCGTTTGTATCTAGAAGCCCCACAGACAGGGCAAACATCTAAGTCAGCGTATTGCTTGTAATACAAAATGCAGTCGTTTCGACAAGCATGAATTCTTGTCACCTCCAGGCCCAACGGACATAAGACTTGCTTTGCTTCATATGTCGTATGCGGTAATTTGTTTCCCTCTGGCAACAGGTCCTTTAACAGCTCAAGAAGTTCTGTAAAAATCTTGTCGGACCAACCATTACTTGCCTTAAGCTTCATGAGTTCCAACACGCATGACAATTTGCTGTGCTTCGACTTACATCCATCATACAAAGGCATATGACATTCTTCCACCAACTTACTAAACTTCTCAAAATCTCTATCGTTGTCATCTGCGTCTTCAACGTCATGCAACATTTCAGACAAACTTTGAGTATCCAAATCTATGGTCTCTCCGCCTAACGAAGAAGGTACAAACATGCCTTCTCGAGTTGCAGCGGCGTTCACTACATCCTGATCCGGGCCTTCTTCAACTGCGACATCAGGTGCCTCTTGCTCTCCATGCTTGCTCCAACATGTATATTTTTTCATGAAACCTCTCCTTATCAACTGAGAATGCACATCTGAACTATCATGGAACATCTGTTCATTCTTACAGTCGTTACATGGACACAATATGTGCATGGCCATCCTGCTTTTTCTGTCATTGTCCGCAAATGTGACGAATTCAGTGACCCCCTCCCTATACTCTTTAGACGAACGATGAACATGGTACATCCAACTACGATTCATCTGCAATCAACGACATAGGAAAAAAACTATATGATGATCAATTGGGAATGAAGGGAGAATAATGTATTTTTTACCTTTAATTTCAGCACAAATTCGCCCCCCTTACCCTCCCAACCGAATTGTGAACAGTGCACTGGTCGGGATGGAAAGCAGTTGGCAGTTAGATGGTATTTATAGAGATCCAACTCACCTCAAACGGGTTAAATAAATATAGCCCGTCAAAGATGTCGGCCAATTACCTTTGACGGGTTTTAACTCTCTGGCCGTCACAGGTGGGGTGATACCTGTGACGGCCAGGTAGTTAGAAGCCGTCACTGGTATTTCAGTGACGGCTTAAGGTTCCAAGCCGTCAGAGGTGAGGTCATACCTGTGACGGGCCGCAGCCAGATGTCTCACCGATGACGGCAAACATAAGGACCCGTCAAAGGTGACGGTCATCTGTGACCAACCCATAGGCCCGTCACTGGTATGCCGTCACAGATGTAGGGTTCTGGTGTAGTGATCGATTTTACTTTAAATACGATAAACCCACTATTTTCTATCATTGGATTTACCTTAATAAAAAAGATAACAAAAAGAAAAGACCCACAGGGGCTTTCTGTATCATGTACGTGCACCAGTGCACGTACGGTGCACATATGTACGCCATACCTCCTCGTCCCTGCTTCATATTGTATTATATTGAAAAAGTATTTTGTGATAATAAATTCCGAACAATTATACGATCTAAATCATACAGCTAATATTTTATCCATGTGCGTCATTAGATTGTTTAGAACAAAATTTATAAACCAAGACCGAAACTAACTATATTTAATAAGGAAAATAAGTAAAATACATTTATAGGGAAAATCATATAGATATTTTAACAATCTATTTAACAACCCATAGCTTTTAATAGAACAATATGCAACACATAAAATTAATTAATAATATTATAATAATAATAAACAGTTTAATTACAAAATAGATATATAACGAGTACATTACTTTGGGTGATTATTATGTTTATAAATATAGATAAGTCAAATTGATAAAACCATTGGATCTATCTCAAAGGAAACGAAACTCCTCTCCTCCTCATGTATGTCGTAGTATGTGTGCACTTCTCACCGAAGCAAGATCGGAAACATATATCTACTCTGTTTTTATTATCCATATGTAAATATATATAACAAATTGTGTTAATGTAAACCAATTAAAAGGAGAGCTAACTTGATGGTACATTATTAACAATAATAGATTTTCGAGATTTGTTAAAAAAAAGCCCCAAAACATTCAATCAAAAAAAACACCTTACTTTTAATTCGAACTTAATTTGGTAGATATGTTTTCTAAACAAACTAAGTCTACCTCCATTTTAAATGATGAAGCAGAAAATAATACTTGCTTATACGGATGAATTAAATATTACACCACTGGTGGAGAAGGGGTTTTAACCCCAGTTCGTAACATCTTCTAGTCCCGGTTATGCAACCAGGACCACGAAATAACCGGGACTAAAGAACCATCTTTAGTCCCGACTGGTGCTATCAACCGGACTAAAGATATTTTTTCTTTCTTTTAAAAAAAATTGCTGGTTTTTCCAGCTACTTGTTTATATATTATGCATAATACATATATATGCATAATATATGTTGGGACATCTCGGGTTAAATATTATATAAGTTATCTGAAGTGATAGAGCGAAATATTTAGATGGATAGGTCTAATAATAATTAAGTAAAACAAATTAAGTAAAACAGTAACCATCCAACCTCATTGCTGCCCTATCAAGTCAAATGATGTTCATAGTATAAAACCTGAAGCGCCGAGTAGAGAGCATATGAGATATTGCTGAGACTTTAACGTGCCAGTCAACTTCAGCTTGAGACATGCCCGTCAAACCACACGAAAGTGGAGACCAGATGTGTTACACATCTCAGGAGACTTGACGAAATTCGCTAAAGCTCTACAATATCCCAAATGCTCAATACTCATACCGGTGTAGAACTAGACCCCAGGATAAGCTCTAGCTCCACACTTTCATCTAAGCGATGAAGATCAGAATAATAGGGAGTAAGCACAAATAAAATTTACTCTACATCTTTATTTAAATACATAGGCCAATCAGCCAGATAATTACTGATCCGCGGAAGCTTGGCTATCCGAAACCATAAGCAGCCGACTGGGGAGGTAACCCATTTAGATCCAGTCCTAGAAGAAACAACGATCTCCCGAATCACTCAAATTAGACTAAACATACAACCTGCAAAATAAATATTCCAATATAACAAGAGTCAGTACATTAAACAAGTTAATGTACCGGCAAGCCCAAGACAATCCTAACATACTACATGCATGGCATATAATCAAGGAAAGGCTATTTGTAGCTCATTTTAGCATAAAGTAAGTTTTAGTTCACATTTATTTGTAAAGGAGTTGACAATTCAATTAACAAACATTAACATAGTTAAACCATAATATTTACCATATTAGCATCATACACATACTCTCTTTGCCCATACCGGCAACAAGTCATCATCTTATCATAATAATATACTTGATTGCCCACCCGGCATCAAGTTTCACATTCATCATCAACATAACATGATTATCATAACTTAACCCAAGTTACCATTTCTAAATCCATAGTTCACAAAACATCATTTGAAAACATAAATCAAAGTCTATACTCATGACACTTCACCAAGTCACTCATGACAGTGAGTACGGCTAATCGATTTATTTTAGAGAACTCTGTAGAGTTTGTACAACTTTACCCACTAGTACACTCTTCATAGTAAATGTGGTCCAGAGGTCATAACGTAGCCTTTACCCTACTTAACGCCTAACCTTGCATCAGCGACAGCAAATGTGAATCCATCCTGGGAATGACCCAGAACCGTTAGGTGGCGGACCCACGCCTTAAACCTAACGCCGTGGCAGCGAACACATCCGTTCCCCCACGAGGCACTATACCATTGAATTGGACAGACTTAGATGCCTAAACTAACCCCAATAATAAGCGGGGTAAAAAGGTAGTTCCTATGAATCATCGCTCAGACTAATTCATTCTACTTCGGCCTACCAATATGCAAGGCTAGACTTTAAGTAACTTAATTAGCTAAGGCCACTCCATAAATAGCACATGTGGATGTACGGTATACTTATGTTGGTGACACGAAGTTCAGTCCTTAATTAACTCAGGCGAACACTCCCCCTATCGGTATGCAACTACCACCATATGCACATCACTTGCCGCCCAAGTCTAAAATCATTTTACTCACACTTTAGTTCGCAAATACTTAACATTTTTATTTTTAATCCATCATTAACCAAATATTCAAAATCCCATTCATAAATCCATAAAAGTGATTATTTTGCTTAACTCTAAGCATGGCTAAGCATATAGTAGTGTAATAAGCATGATTAACCCCAAATGAGCACAAGTAAAGTACTCTATCCATTAATAAGGTTACAAACCAAGGGAATCACAATTATTCAAGGTGGTACATGCAGCAATAAGGACATAGCTACCATTTACCAAGTTTCAAATATCGTTTTTACTCAAATACATATGCAGTTTTGCAAACAACATTTTTCTTCTCCCAAATCATGGGTTTCAATGTGATCAAAGAAGAAGGGAGGGAATAACTTGCCTTGATCTTGAACAAAGTGAATACCACCTAAATCACTCTTTCACCATTGATGCAAGTTATGTATACAAATGGCACGAAATGCAAATGAAAACAAAATTATGCGAAAAATAAAAAATGCTCTAAAATGCATGATTTGTGTCCAGTGGATAGGTTCTGACCTAAGATGAATTTAGGTAAAATGTCACGTCCTGATAAATTCATCCCAAGTTAAAAATCGTTCGTTAAAAGGAATAATAGAATTAATTAAAATTCGAATAAAAAATCACAAACATTAAAATGCGTACAAGAAAAGTTCGAAAGTGGCTGGGAGGATTTGTTCTAAATTTTTCACGCTCTAAATTGGTCCCTCAATTTTTACTTGAATTTTCATAGCACAAGAAATAATTTTAATGCAACAATAACTAATTTCAGACTTAATTAAATGGAAAAGCTAAAAATAATTCTCTCCCTCTCTTTGGGCCATTTTCAGCCCAAAGTCCTCCTCCACTCCCTCGGCCTGCCGCCAAAGTCCCCTTCTCCTCCCTACCTCTCTTCTCCCTCTTGGGCCTTTTTCCCCTTCTCGGCCCATCTCGTCTCCCCTCCCCTTGGCCCAGCCGCGCCCCTCACCGGCCTGCTCACCTCCTCGCGCGGCCCAGCTGGCCCAAGGAAGGAAGACGTCGTCTTCCTCCTCCAGCAGCCGAGCCGCCGCCCTTTCCTCTCCCTCCCGGCCAAACAGAAGCGCCGCTGCCACCTCTTGATCTCCCTCCCCGATCGTTTTCCCTCCAACTTGATTGCAAAAATCGGTTCCTCACCTCCTCCTCTTCAATTCCACTAAGTTTCCCCCTCTTGATTCGGCTTAAATTCGCGTGGATTTAATCCCTCTCCTTTGTCTGCCATGGATGGCTGGCCAACGAGCTCCCCGGCCGTCCCCTCGACTTCTCGGCCATCCCCTCGTCTCTCCGGCCGTCCCCTCCTCTCCTCCGGCCTATAAATGGTGTGGCAACCTCCTACCCTCCCTCTCCTTTGCATTTTCTTGAGCCCTTTTGCTCTCTCTTCGTCTCCCCATGCGGCCTCCTCTCTCCACCATGCCGGCAAGCTCCGCTTGCCCCTTCCCGTTGGCCGGAGCAGCGCCTGACCATGCCGTAACCTCCGTCGATGTCGCAGCCGTCCCTTCTCTCCTGGCCTCACCTCTGTTTCGCCTAAGGCAAGTCGGAGCGCCGTGGATGCCGATGTCCAGTGGTGCCGCAGCCGCTGCACCGCCTACAATAGCCATCATCCTCCTCGTACTCCGGTAACCCTTACCGCCCTTGCTGATGTGCTACTCGACGTCGTGGCGTCGTTCTTTTCCCCGGCCACCGCTCGGTCATTCTGTCATCATTCGTTGCCGATGCTACCTTCGGCCGACCGATCCTCCTCGCTGGCACATTGACCTGCTGCGTCGCCACTGCCGTCGGTACTGCAGCAGAGTGCTTCACGCCGGCCTCACCGTTGTTCGGCCGCTGCCGGCTGTCTTCGTCGTTCCCGGTCGTGCTAGCCGTTGGCCCTCCCTTCGTCGAGCCGAAGCCGTCCTCATCGTCAAGGTCGTCGTCGTCGTCGTCGTCAAGTCCGCAGCGCCAAGGTTGTCCTGGGCTCATCGCTTGTCGTCTTCATCCTCGGCACTGCATCGTCAGGCTCGTCCTCACCTTCGAGCAAGGGTCGCCGCCGAAGCCGTTTCCTCCGTTCGTCGCCGCCCGTTTCCTCCGTTCGTCGTCAATAGTCGTCATCGTCCCCTCGCCTCGCCGCGTTGTGGTAAGGTCCTCTCCCTCGCTGCCCCTTCCTCGTCCTCCCCGAGTCGCCACCGTGCCCGTCATGCCGTTGTCGGCCCCGGTCTCGTCCATCGGTGTCGACAGTCGTTCGGGCGGTCTTCGCGTGCATGTGTGTCTGCCTCATGCTTGCCCATGTGTGCAGCCCACGTGGCATTCGTGTGAGTCCCCGCTTGTCGGCCCCTTCTTTCGGTTGACATGCCTAGTCTCACTCCGTCCTTCCCGTGGATTGTCTCTGTGAACCTGATCCACGGTGAACTAGCCGCCTGACCCGTGGGTCCCGGCTGCCAGTCGCTCGATCCTTTTCCCTCCTGGAGCGATATTTCATTACACATACTTTAATGGTATAATAATAATTAAACAACTCGGAAATATCCACTTTAATTGCACCTAAATTTTGGATGGTTGTTTCTCGGCCATACGAGCTCCAAATTGACCCGTTCAAACCGTTTAGTTTTTGTTATAAGATTAAGAACCCGTGTTTGTTGTTTTTATGTATTGTTCATGTTCCTTTCTTAGAGCTGTAGCTTTGCTTTTTTTGTTCGTGTAGTTGCTCTCGTTTCGATGGTTCCCGTGGTGCAGCTCAAGCTCGTCGTTGAAGCTTCAGAAGCGTCCCTTTTTCTCTGAGCAAGGCAAGTCACGCTCTCCTTGAGCATATTGAATCCTAGTTTGTGGAAAGTATTTTAATTTAAATTATTGCATTTGCTTTACTAAATTTACCGCATTATAACTATTTTATTTAGCCTTTCCTACAATCCTTGTTATAGCCTTATTATTTGTTATTGTGTAATTACCTTTGACAACCCTAGGTAACAAAAACTAGCTAGTGAGAACTCTATATGTGGTGCTTACTAGGAATTTTAGGATTATGCTTAGCCCTGCTTAATTAGAAATATTTAGTTGTTTTATAATATCTAGACTTTGGAAATAACACTATGTTCTTGATTAATTGCATTAGAGGCTTGTTAGCTTGGACATGTTGGACCCCCTTTCAAAATTTCGAAATTTGTTTTTGGCTGGACACGAGGTGCTTGGTTTAGCTAATCGCACCTCGGTCGACAAAAGGACCGGTCTTCGGGGCACGATTGCAAAGCATATTCCGTACTACCACATGTCTAATGGGTAAGGCTTAACGTATCGGTTAGTGCGGTCATGAATAAGGAAGACACGGATAGGGATGGATGAAGCCCTTGGTGGGGTCGACGTCTCTGGCAGTACGCCCGGGGGCATAGACTGTCCGCTCGACCCAGGGCACCTGGCGGGGAAAGTCTATGTTGGTATTCCTTGTTTAGGGCAGTACTAGACGGTGGGTTATGTCACGGTTTCTGCCCGTATGCCGTGGTGGCATGTGGCACGTGGTGACACGTGAGGAAAACGTGTCTTGTGGGTAAAGATGTACACTTCTGGCCAGAGTATAAATTATTCGAATAGCCGCGCCCTCGGTTATGGGCAAGCGGAGCAATGACCCAAAGTTAGAAGTTTTATTCTGATGAACTGGAATAATTGGATTGATTATCTGTGGGCCTGGTTTAAGGCAAGATCGCGTTGGTGCGCGGCTTGATAATAATTTGACTAGAGATAAGCCGTGGTTTGATTAAAATGCCTTTAAATGATTAAATGTTTTGAAATGCTTATTTACAGCAAAATAACCCTTATAAATGAATCCTTGTACTCCCTTGCATTAAGTGCATTTTCCGGTGTGGCTTGCTGAGTACGGTGGTTGTACTCATCCTTGCTCAATCTTTCCCCCTCCAGTCAGTGAAGCTCTTGAAGAAGAAGTCTTAGGTGGAGTTCTGGCTTATACCCAGTTGAGCGTCTGTGAAGATGGAGCCGTATGCCCGCTAGTCCGCTGCTGTTTTTCTTTTGTTGTCAGGCCTTATGTGCCTTTGTAATAATGTAAATATTATCGTAATAATTAATAAAGATGTGTCTTTTGTATCAAGTTTGTGTGGTGTACCCCGGCTTTTCCTAGGACGGGGATTAATACACTAGCGTTCGGGAAAGGTATTTTTCGGGCGTGACAAGCTGGTATCAGAGTCATCTCGACTGTAGGTTAAGCCAAATGGACAAACCCTAAGGGCTTATTTTATAATAAAACTATTTGCAAAATTTCCCCTTTTTCTTCTACCTCCATGCTATTTGCAAAGCGTTTACTTCTCCCTTCCTTGCTTGGATTCAACACCTAATAGTTGAACAAGACGGCAAGAAAGCGAAGGAAGCAGTGAAGCCAAGCTTGAAGAAGGAGCCCGCTTTAGAAGTTTTCCCTCCCCGTGATAAGAAGGAGTGAAGATCCCGAAGAACCCTCTAGCCGAACCTAAGCCACCAAGAGTTTTGTTGTTTTCTTTTAGGCGTATGCTTTGTTGCTTGTCTTTGTAGCGCGTGGTTTACATCGGTGGGTTGTGATGTAACCTTGCTAGGTTGTTTGCTTAATCAACTTGCAGAATAAGTGTAACCAACATCATAGCAATAAAAGATTAGATCTTTTAAGGTCTTATCCTTAGTTCTGATCTATCCGTTCCTTGGTTTTCCTTACTCCCTTCCCAAACCTTGCAGCAGATGGCTGACAATGAGAAAGGCAAGAAAGTTGGAAGCAATGGCATTAAAGCCTCAAGCTCCCAAGCTAATGAATCACGTGGTGAAGACTACATGGCAATGGCCCAGCACATGATCAACCAGGACAACTGGCTTCTTGCAATACTACAGCAACACTTGCCGCAAAATCAGAATTGAAGTCAGAATCAACCTCAAGCCCAGGTAAATCCAGTGCAGGCACTCGCATCTCAAGGCAGCGTACCGTCACCACCTCAGAAGGCCCACAATGCCAAGTCACCAGTGGACTCGAAAGAATTGAGCATCATCTGTTTCAATTGTGATGAATAAGGGCACTATGCAAGAAACTGCCCTTAATGAAACATTGTCTTACAGCACTTCAAGAAGAGAAAAGCACCGCTGAGAACCAATGAAGAGGTTTGTAAGATGACCATTACTGACACAGAATGGCCTCCAGCTGGTAGGACTATTCCAAGAAGTCAGATTGGACATTTCTTTCGAGGTACACAATAGTTGACCCAACATCTTTTAGCTCATGGTGGCAGAGTGTCCGATAGTGAAGATTCAAATCAAGTCTCCTCGGATGATGAAGATGGGAAGTCGTCAAAGATTGACAAGTGGTATAAGTTGGTTATCTGGGGAAATCATAGAGTTATTGACCCTCGCATCGATCAGCAGAAGTATTGAACTCCCCCCCCCCAAATCAGGAAAGTTAGTATGAGGCAGTTAGGGGCAAGTTGACAAGCATTGTATCAAAGTCTGAAGTAGTCGGTGGCAAGTTAGAAGTAAATGACAAGCATGGTATCCTCGTGATGACAAGCATGGTATATTAGTGGTGACAAGTTGGTATCAATGCATGATAAGAAGTTGGTGTCAAGCATAGTGAAGTTGGTGTCAAGCACAATGACAAAGGTTGGCACCAAGGATATGGGTTATGAGAAGCTTTGGAACTGAAGCCTCACCTTCGAGTACCGCAAGCCAGCCTAAGACAGCTAAAGGTGCAACCAGGGATGAGTCAGGTGAAGAGGAGATTCCATCTACAATGAGAGACCAACCAAGCAATTCAGAGTGGGGAAGTTTGCTCGACAGTCTGCTAAAGAAGATACAACAGAAGAAATCGGACGAATAAGTGAAGACCGCCCTACCTACCTTCTTGCTAGCCCTTCTGAATCTCGGGGGCGAGATTCCTGTAAGGGGGGTGGATTTGTCACGTCCTGATAAATTCATCCCAAGTTAAAAATCGTTCGTTAAAAGGAATAATAGAATTAATTAAAATCCGAAAAAAAATCACAAACATTAAAATGCGTACAAGAAAAATTCGAAAGTGGCTTGGAGGATTTTTTTCTAAATTCTTCACGCTCCAAATTAGTCCCTCAATTTTTACTTGAATTTTCATAGCACAAGAAATAATTTTAATGCAACAATAACCAATTTCAGGCTTAATTAAATGGAACACCTAAAAATAATTCTCTCCCTCTCTTTGGGCCACTTTTGGCCCAAAGTCCTCCTCCTCTCCCTCGGCCTGCCGCCAAAGTCCCCTTCTCCTCCCTACCTCTCTTCTCCCTCTTGGGCCTTTTTCCCCTTCTCGGCCCATCTCGTCTCCCCTCCCCTTGGCCCAGCCGCGCCCCCCACCGGCCTACTCTCCTCCTTGTGCGGCCCAGCTGGCCCAAGGAAGGAAGACGTCGTCTTCCTCCTCTAGCAGCCGAGCCGCCGCCCTTTCCTCTCCCTCCCGGCCAAACAGAAGCGCCGCTGCCACCTCTTGATCTCCCTCCCCGATCGTTTTCCCTCCAATTTGATTGCAAAAATCGGTTCCTCTCCTCCTCCTCTTCAATTCCCCTAAGTTTCCCCCTCTTGATTCGGCTTAAATTTGCGGGGATTTAATCCTTCTCCTTTGGCTGCCATGGATGGCCGGCCAGCGAGCTCCCCGGCCGTCCGCTCCTCTCCTCGGCCATCTCCTCGTCTCCCCGGCCGTCCCCTCCTCTCCTCCGGCCTATAAATGGCGTGGCAACCTCCTCCCCTCCCTCTCCTTTGCATTTTCCCGAGCCCTTTTGCTCTCTCTTCGTCTCCCCGTGCGGCCTCCTCTCTCCACCGTGCCGACAAGCTCCGGTTGCCCCTCCCCGTCGGCCCGAGCAGCGCCTGACCATGCCGCAACCTCCGTCGATGTCGCAGCCATCCCCTCTCTCCCGGCCTCACCTCTGTTTCACCTAAGGCAAGCCGGAGCACCGTGGATGCCGATGTCCAGTGGTGCCACAGCCGCTGCACCGCTTACAACAGCCGTCATCCTCCTCGTACTCTGGTAACCCCTGTCGCCCTTGCCGGTGTGCTACTCGACATCGTGGCATCGTTCCTTTCCCCGGCCACCGCTCGGTCATTCCGTCATCGCTCGTTGCCGGTGCTACCTTCGGCCGACCGATCCTCCTCGCTGGCATGTTGACCCGCTGCGTCGCCACTGCCGTCGGTACAGCAGCGGCGTGCTTCACGCCGGCCTCACCGTTGTTCGGCTACTGCCAGCTGTCTTCGTCGTCCGCTAGTCGTTCCCGGTCGTGCTAGCCATTGGCCCTCCCTTCGTCAAGCCGAAGCCGTCCTCATCGTCAAGGTCGTCCCCGTCGTCATCATCAAGTCCGCAGCGCCAAAGTCGTCCTGGGCTCATCGCTCGTCGTCTTCATCCTCGGCACTGCGTCGTCAGGCTCATCCTTGCCTTCGCGCAAGGGTCGCCGCCGAAGCCATTTCCTCCATTCGTCGCCGCCCGTTTCCCCCGTTCATCGTCAGTAGTTGTCATCGTCCCCTCGCCTCGTCGCGTTGTGGTAAGGTCCTCTCCCTCGCTACCCCTTCCTCGTCCTCCCCGAGTCATCACCATGCCCGTCATGCCGTTGTCGGCCCCGGTCTCGTCCATCGGTGTCGACAATCGTTCGGGCGGTCTTCGCGTGCATGTGTGGTAGTCGTGTTTGTGTGCCCATGTGTCCGCCTCATGCTTGCCCATGTGTGCAGCCCACGTGGCATTCGTGTGAGTCCCCGCTTGTCGGCCCCTTCTTTCGGTTGACATGCCTAGTCTCACTCCGTCCATCCCATGGATCGTCTCTGTGAACCTGATCCACGGTGAACTAGCCGTCTGACCCGTGGGTCCCGGCTGCCAGTCGCTCGATCCTTTTCCCTCCTCGAGCAATATTGCATTACACATACTTTAATGGTATAATAATAATTAAACAACATGGAAATATCCACTTTAATTGCACCTAAATTTAGGATGGTCATTTCTCGGCCATACGAGCTCCAAATTGACCCGTTCAAACTGTTTAGTTTTTGTTATAACTTTAAGAACCCGTGTTTGTTGTTTTTATGTATTGTTCATGTTTCTTTCTTAGAGCTGTAGCTTTGCTTTGTTTGTTCGTGTAGTTGCTCTCGTTTCGATGGTTCCCGTGGTGCAGCTCAAGCTCGTCGTTGAAGCTTCAGAAGCCTCCCTTTTTCTCTGAGCAAGGCAAGTCACGCTCTCCTTGAGCATAATTACCTTTGACAACCCTAGGTAACAAAAACCAGCTAGTGAGAACTCTATATGTGGTGCTTACTAGGAATTTTAGGATTATGCGTAGCCCTGCTTAATTAGAAATATTTAGTTGTTTTATAATATCTAGACTTTGGAAATAACACTATGTTCTTGATTAATTGGATTAGAGACTTGTTAGCCTGGACATGTTGGATCCCCTTTCAAAATTTCCAAATTTGTTTTCGGCTAGGCTCAAGGTGCTTGGTTTAGCTAGTCGCACCTCGATCGACATAAGGACTGATCTTCAGGGCACAATTGCAAAGCATATTCCGTACTACCACATGTCTAATGGGCAAGGCTTAACGTATCGGTTAGTGCGGTCATGAACAAGGAAGACACGGATAGGGATGGATGAAGCCCTTGGTGGGGTCGACGTCTCTGGCAATACGCCCGGGGGCATAGACTGTCCGCTCGACCTAGGGCACCTGGCGGGGGAAGTCTATGTTGGTATTCCTTGTTTAGGGCAGTACTAGACGGTGGGTTATGTCACGGTTTCCGCCCGTATGCCGTGGTGGCATGTGGCAAGTGGTGACATGTGAGGAAAACGTGTCTTGTGAGTAAAGATGTACACCTCTGGCCAGAGTATAAACTATTGGAATAGCCGCGCCCTCGGTTATGGCGAAGCGGAGCAATGACCGAAAGTTAGAGGTTTTATTTTGATGAACTGGAATAATTGGATTGATTATCTGTGGGCCTGGTTTAAGGCAAGATCACGTTTGTGCGCGGCTTGATAATAATTTGACTAGAGATAAGCTGTGGTTTGATTAAAATGCCTTTAAATGATTAAATGTTTTGAAATGCTTATTTACCGCAAAATAACCCTTATAAATGAATCCTTGTACTCCCTTGCATTAAGTGCATTTTCCGGTGTGGCTTGCTGAGTACGGTGGTTGTACTCATCCTTGCTCAATCTTTCCCCCTCCAGTCAGTGAAGCTCTTGAAGAAGAAGTCTTAGGTGGAGTCTTGGCTTATACCCCAGTTGAGCGCCTGTGAAGATGGAGCCGTAGGCCCGCTAGTCCGCTGCTGTTTTTCTTTTGTTGTCAGGCCTTATGTGCCTTTGTAATAATGTAAATATTATCGTGATAATTAATAAAGATGTGTCTTTTGTATCAAGTTTGTGTGGTGTACCCCGGCTTTTCCTAGGACGGGGATTAATACACTAGCGTTCGGGAAAGGTATTTTTCGGGCGTGACATAACAGAATTCCTATTTTATCTCTTTTCTTTTCTGAGTTAAGAATTTTCCATGTTTGTATTGACATAAAGTATTATCTACTTATATATTATTGTGAAACATTTTGAATATATGATTTTGATCAAATTAACTTTATTGGGATGAAGAGGATTGTTTTCTAAGAATAATGCAATTGGTTTCATAATTTTTAGAGCTAGTATGGATTTATTATGTATTTTACAAGTAGTAACTTGTCCTATGTTACTAGTTAGCAATATTAATTTGAGGATATTATTTGTACTAAATGTTCCAGATTTTAACCAACATAAGTAAAGAGTATAATTATATGAGTCTAACCACATTTTATTTCAGCTTATTTGGAGCAAAAATATATTCTTATATGGAATTCATAATTTATAGGTTGTGGTTTAATTCCCATTGTACTAAAAATATGTTAGGGATGTTCTCTATATTAAAAGTAGTACATTTTATCTTACAGTGCACAATGGTACTTGATTGTGAATCTAACAAGACTTAGTTCACTTCATTTTGAGCTAGGATGAATTCCCTATAAATTTTAGAAATTAAATTGTACATGTGGTGGTTATTTTACTATATAAATTATTAGTACTATTTCCTATACAGAATGTGTCATATTTTATATTACTAAATTAAAGTTTATACTTTTGTGATTCTATAGAAATTTAGTTCACTCCATTTGGAGTATGAATGAATTTTCTACAAAGTTTACAAGTTTTATGTTTACTATTTCTTACATGTAATTTTAGAAATAAATATCATATTGTAAGCATAGGATTTTATTCTACAACATTAAAGTTCACAATTTTATGAATCTACTCAAGTTGATTTCATCTCAAAATGAGTTATATTTGATTTTATATGAATTTCACAAGTTTGACATAATTTCAATTGAAAAGATAAAGGTTTAATCATTTCCTTTTATATTTTCAAATTATAAATCCTTAGGGTCCACAGGTCAGTCTCTGGCCAATATGCAAAAAGGCCCCTAGGGTTCCAGAAATCAAACTCGTGGTCCAAAACACATGCTAATACCAATACCATTAAGAATCCCTGTTGTTTCTAGATATTACTAATAAGTCCTTGGTCCCACATGTCATACTAAAGAATTTTATACTTAAAACCTTGCAAGTTTTAAACTATTGCTAAGCCGAATCTTTAGCGCCTAATTAAGTGAGGCCCGCTCGTCAGTGGCTCGGCGGCTGGGGAAGCAAGGCAGCAGCGCACCGACGAAGTTCTCACAGGCGGCAACGGCGAACGGTGGCCGATCTCGGCGAGCGACCAAAAGAGAAAATAAAGAGGGGTTTAAGGCGAAGCCGTCGGTGGTGGTTTTGCTAGCTGCGGTGGCCGGAATAGATGGCGACGGCAGTGCGAGCGGCGGTGGCTCTCGGGTTGACGACGCATGTTGAGCTTCGGCTCGGTTTAGGGCGAAAGAGTGCATGCATGTGGTTTTATGGGGCTCTTGGAGACTCACCGAGGGGCTCGCGACGGTCGGCGAAGCTTGGAAAACGACGGTGACTTGAAAAGAGCTTCGGCGGCGGTAGAAACCAATAGAGCAACGGTGGTGGCGATCTCTGGTCCTTGATCTGCTAAGAGGAGGAGGGGGACAACTCAATGATCACATAAGGATGCTCCACGATTGAGGAATTGCTTTGGAGCTCACCAGGGAAAGAGGATTTGGTGATGGAGTCCGGCGGCCAGGGTTGGGGAAGAAAAGGCCAATCTCCTTATTTCACGGCTTCGTGGTTCGATTCCTTCGGTCGGCGGCCTCCTGGGATCATGATGAAGACGATGGTGCGACGGTTTGGCTTGGGGTGGTCGAGAATGGCTGGACGATGATGATGTCAAAGCGGTGGCGCTCTGGAGCGCTTGTGGGCACGGCGGCATTCCGGCGAGGTAGCTACACGACATGAGGTGAGATAAGTGGAAATGGACTCGGCATCCTATGTGGGTACTAAAATGCAAGATGAGAGGTGACGACCGTGTCTTGATAGCGGTGACGACAGTCGTCGTGTCCACGGCCGACGCTGGAGATGGAGGAGAATAGAGGTGAGACAAGCTCTCCCTGTCGACTTGCTCAGCTCAGAAGCAAAATGGGAGAGAAGGCGATGCACTGGAGAAGATATGGCGAGCTCGGCGGCCGCCACGACGATGGACACGCGTCGAGCACACCGGCGCCGCTTTCTCTCTCGCTCTCTGTCTCTCTCTCTCTCGGCTTGAGCGGTGGAACACTTTAAACCGAGTTGGAGCTATACAAGGAGACCGACAGGTGGGTCCAGGGCTATGCAAACAGAGGCAGAGTGAGAGAGATGGGTAGAACTCTGAGTAAACTTACTGCTAGGTGATTTTCGAGGGTTTTCCTTTCTCCCAAATTTATAATTCCATAGTTTAATTTGTACGCATGATAAAATAATTTGGATTTTTCTGGAGGTAGATAAAAATATCTAGATTCCATTTTCTTTGGTCTCACACAAAAATTCCCCATATTTTATTCCCAGGAAAATAAATAATTTTGGTCTAGCCGAAATTGATTTGAATTTTTAGGAAGTTAAAACCTATAAAATAAAATCTAGAACAATTATATTAATTCATCATAAATTGATTAGTATTTGAATAAATTATATCCCCTTTACATTCTCATGTGATAAAATACATATATCAGATGTGTATCCGTTTTGCCGATTAGGGTTTAGAAATAGTTTATAGTTTGACTACATTGACCAAATTATTTGAGGCATCAAATATACATATTAAATTATACCAAAATTCCAGTGAGGTATATATATTGAATAGTATTTACATGAATTTCCCCATGATTTTATATTGCACCAATTATTTTTAAATATTTAATGAGTTCACCTACCTTTAAGTGTTCCTATTTTAAATATATATTTAAATGATTGTAATATTATATTTTGATTTGTATTTAACCAGAGATGATGTTTTTAGGATTTACTTTCTATTCACCATGCTTAAATTCACAAAATACTTGAGCATGGATGTGTATATATATTTGAGTTAGGTTAAGCGCACTTAAGGTGATGACTAGTGTAGTGCTTTTATTATATATATAAGAATTAACATCTATGCTTACTTGTGTTCATGAGGCCTAATATGTAATGCATCAAAGATCCAAAAGCATTTTAAAGGACTCAAATCACACCACATCTTGTGTTTATGCAAGCATGCACATATTTTGCATGTCAAGTTAAATTAGGAAAGAAAAGTTTTAAATTGTTCGCAGATTTGCATATGGGCACCAGCTAAATTAACCTTACGTAGGTTTTATATTTGAAAAATTTTGGTCATCAACTCGAAAGCACATTTTTACTATTTAGTTGAAGCAAAATTGAAAATTTGAATTTTTGGTATGTTAGAATATGTATATATAATATGTGTATATATGTAATATATGTATTTATACATATATATATACAATATACATATATATATATATGTATAAATACATGTTTTACACATATATATATTCCCTAAATATATGCACTCAAGTAAATATATACTTATATTACCGAAATATACTCACACACATAAGTACATATATGCACATCTAAATACATACATATACTACAATCCTTCGTTAATTCTAATGTTCTATTGTATATTACGAAGAAACCTAAGACATGTTATATATGGGGTGACGATCAATAGATCTTCCATCATAGTGGAATTCTCCCACGGGATCAATTACTTGTTCATTGATAAATCCCATCAATTGTTCTTGAACAGCCTTTATAAATTCTTCGTTAGATAGTTTTTCCCTCATGTAAATAATCTATCATTTGAAAAAAAATTGAGATATAAGTATATGAAGTCAATAAGAAATCGGGACATAATGTATGAATGATTTGGTGTACAATGTACTTCCAGATCCTTGTCACTGTTGATTTGGTGTACAATGCAGTGAGTATATTCACATAATTCAATATGTTTTGGAGCATGTACTCACTGGAAAATTAAACCTCCTACCAAGTTTTTCTTTCCAAACCCCGTGGACCAATGTACGGAACTTTGCCCATGCCCTATGTACAGTTGGAAGCTATGATTAAATATAGGAGATCTGCATAGTAGCAATAGCAGTGTTCATAATTAATGACAATTGAATAGATGACATTACCTATCTATCACTTCAAAAATCTTGGCGAAAGTAGACTCTGGTTTATCCATTGAGTTGTAGACATGGACTTTGCATAGTTCAAGGTTAAATAGGAAAAGGACCTGGTGAAATCTGCAAATTGCGTCAGATGATATATATGCCATGGTATGAGTACGAGTAGGAAGTTGGTACAAATTCAAAAGACAGTTAAAACTCACCCTGTGTTGTAGGGCAATAGTATGTAGGTCTTATAATGCTGCTGCACCAGGAAATGAACAATATTGTCCTCTGTAGCTTCCTCAAAGTCCAGTATCATTTCGACATTGACTTTGTGGGGGTCCATGAATCCAATATTGTAAATCCCCTGCCTACGGCACGATTGAATCTCCATTCTACAAAGGATAAAGGAATTTGCATCAGTCTTATCATCACAGTGTAACCATTGAATGGTACATAGAAGCAGCTAAGGAACAAAATAAATTTTGCTAAAACGATACTTACAAAACCCAGCAGCTGAGAATGGAGACGTCGAGAGTGTCTAGTTGGTATACATCGAATACATTCTCGAAGTTGATCCACAGAACATCATCTCCTTGATAGTAATCTGTGTTTCTTATCCTCGCTCCAACCATCGTTCTACCTTTGGATGAACATTCCATGTACCATTGATGGAATTGGTACATTTATGTAGAGAGGGTGTTCACCTGAACAGACTTGACAAGTGGTTCATCGAGTTTAAATTTGTATTTCAAATCAGCTTCTGTCGCTATGGTTATTAGTGCGTTTCGCACCAGTTGCGCCCTGTTCAGACCCGTCTCTTTCATTCATTGCCTTAGTTCCTCTTCACCGGGTGGTAGCAACGGCTCAACCGATTGTTTTGGTTTCTTTCTGAGCTGATGCACTTCTTTGGTCTTTCCTCTTTGTTTCTTAAATGACTTCCTCATCGATTGGTCATAATCCGAAAGTAAAGCCCTCTTAACCGGTTCGCTCATCTTCTGAAAGAACTTCTTAGCAGCCAGATCTACAGGAATATTCTTTTGTGGGCTCCGTGGCTTGAAGAACGCCTTCACTTCCGCTCGTATGACCTCGTCAGTCTCCTCGGGAGTGCGGTCGTATGCCCTTTTCTTGAGAGCGGGGAGTTTTGGCTCGTCAAGTCTTGGCTTCTTTGTTTGTTCTGTGGACTTTGACGGCGCCGGACGAAGTGGGCACGACTTTTTAGCTCGTGAAGGTGGAGCAGACGATGACGGTGCAGGCGGAGGAGGCGGAGGTGGAGGAGCTAGTGCAAGTGAAGGAGGGGGTGCAGGCGGAGGAGACGGAGGTGGAGGAGCCGGTGCAGGCGAAGCAGAGGGTGCAGGCGGAGGAGACAGAGGAGAAGACGCCGCTGCTCGCCCGGGAAACACGATGTACCGCTTGCACCATAGTATAATAGCATGGGCTATGTCTCCTAGTTTCATCTCCCCGTCTCCTCCGGGGATGTCCAGCTCGAAATCCTCGAACCCTCGTTCCAACAATTTAACTTCGACTCTTGAGTACCTAGGTGGAATTGGTCTGCAATGGTATGTCCTTGAAGGGTCCACTGGTATGGCCATGCCCGATGCCACCTTCACGAGAATCGAGGTTACTTAGTAATTAACAGATGCATGCACCACCTTTTGCATTTTACAAGAAATATATCATAAAACTACGAGCATACCTTGAGTGATATGTTCTTGAAGGGATTGTGCAGCTCACAAGGTGTCCGCCGCGTGATTTCATATATGGAGTATGATGGGTCGTCGTGAGCTGGCCCAGCTGCACCTTTGTCATCTCCTGATAAATTCATCCCAAGTTAAAAATCGTTCGTTAAAAGGAATAATAGAAATAATTAAAATTTGAAAAGAAAATGGCAAAACACAAAAATACGAGCAAGAAAAATTTGAAAGTGGCTTGGAGTATTTTTCCTAAATTGTCCATGCCCTAAATTGGTCCCTCAATTTTTACGAGAATTTTTAGAGCACAAGAAATAATTTTAATGCAACAATAATCAATTTTAGTTTAATTGAAATAGAAAAAATAAAATAAACCTCCCTCTTCCCTCTTGGGCCATTTTCGGCCCATCTCTCCCTCTCCCTCTCTCGGCCCGGCCGCTTCTTCCCTCCCTCTCCCTTTCCTCCCTCCTCCCCATGGGCTCCTCCCCTCCTGACGGCCCAGCCAAGTAGCCAGGCCGCCTCCTCCCCTCCCGGTCGGCCTAGCCGAGTAGCCAGGCCACCTCCCTCCCTTCTCGGGCCAGGCCGCAGCCTCCCTTCTCCCCCGGCCCAGGCCGCCAGGCCGCCTTTCCTCCCCCCGGCCCAGGCCGCCAGGCCGCCTTCCTCCCCCCCCCCGGCCCAGGCCATGCCCCCCTCCCTTCCCTCGGCCCGGCCGATCTCCCTCCCCAGCCCACTTTGAGCCGCTGCTGCCTGCTGTGTGCGCGAGTGCTGGTGGGGGCCCCGCTGTCAGGAGCGTCTTCCTCCTCTGTCTGCTCGACTTTCTCTCTCTCCCGTGAAACAGGACAGCCGCTGCCCCGTTTGATCTCCCTCCTCATCGGTTTTCCTTTGAATTAAACTGCAAAAATTGATTCGTTGCATCTTCCTCATCAATTCCCCCAACTTTTCCCCTTCCAATTCGTCCTTATTTCGCCGAATTTAATCCCCATTGAACTCCGGCAGTTTCTCCTTCTCCGGCTAACTCTCTGTCTCCTCTCCCCGGCGACCCTCTCCCTCCCCTCCGGCTTATAAAAGGCAGCCTCCGACCCCCTGCTCTCTCCCCACACACTGCCGTCCTCCCCCTGGCCGCTGCGCCGTTTTTATTTTTTTCGTACCGCCGTCGTCGTGGAAACTTCGGCCGCCTGTGCCACCTCGCCCAAGCGCCGGCCGGCCGTGCTGTCGCCACCCTCGGCCTCGCAGCCGCTCCCTTTTCCCCGGCCACCTCTCCGTTTCATTGAAGTCCACGGGAAGTGTCCCTTCGCCGGTGAACAGTGAGAACGTCGTCGTCGTCCTTCTCCTTCGGCAGCTCCTGCTGCCTTGCCAATGGGTTGCCTGACGTCGCCGTCTCCCTCCCCAATGTCGTGGCATCGTTCTCTTCCCTGGCAACGGCTTGGTCTTGCTGTTCGCCACAAACGTTTCGTCGTCGTTCGTTGCCGGTGGTACCTTCAGCCGACCGTTCCATGCCCCGCGGTGCCGCCTCGTCATCGGCATCGCAGCGACGTGTTCCACGCTGATCTCACCTTTGCCATCGCTGCCACCGCCGGCCGTCATCATCCCCTCGCCCATCCTGGTCGTCGTCCTAGTCGTCGTCCCTCCCTTCGTCAAGCGAGGTCGTTCGCGTCGTCGTCGTCTTCGCCGCCCGTCGTTCTGTCAAGTCGTCGCTGCTGCCCTCATCGTCGCCTTCATCCTTGGCACCGCTTCGTCAAGGTAGTCCTCGCCTTCGTTCAAGGGTTACCGCCGAAGCCGTCCTCCTCGTCGTCGCTCCGTTCGTCGTCGGCCGTCTCCTCCGTTCGTCGTCGGTAGTCGCCGTCTCGCGTTGTGGTAAGGACCCCTCTCCTCGCTGCCCCATCCTCGTCCTTCCCGTGTAGCCCTCGTGTTGTGGCCCTCGTGCCCGTCGTGCCTTGTCGGCCCCGGTCTCGTTCACCGGAATCGACGGTTGTTCGTGCGGTCTTCGCGGCACGTGTGGTGGTCGTGTTCGTGTGCCCGTTTGGCCGCCTCGTGCTTGCCACCGTGTGCAGCCCGCGTGGCATTTTCGTGAGGCCCCTTGTCGGCCACTTGTTTCGGTTGACACGTATGGTCTCATTCCTTCCTTCCGTGGATCGTCTCTGTGAACCCGATCCACGGTGAACTAGCCATCTGACCTGTGGGTCCTGGCTACCGGTCGCTCGATCCTTTCTTTCCGCGAGCGATGTTACATTAAACATAATTTAATGGTACAATAATAACTAAACAACTTGGAAATCTCCACTTTAATTACACCTAATTTTGGATGGTCGTTTCTCGGCCATACGAGCTCCAAATTGACCCGTTTCAAACTGTTAATTTTTGTTATAACTTAAAGAACCCGTGTCTGTTGTTTTTATGTACTGTTGTCGTTTCTTTCTTAGTGTTGTAGCTTTGTTTTGTTTGTTCTGTAGTTGCTGTCGTTCCGGAGTTCCCGTGGTGCAGTTCGAGTTCGTCGCTGAAGCTTCAGAAGCCCCCTTTTTTCTGAGCAAGGCAAGTCACGCTCTCCTTGAGCATATTGAATCCCAGTTTGTGAAAAGTATTTTAATTTAAATTATTGCATTCGCTTTATTAAATTTACCGCGTTATAACTGTTTTATTTAGCCTTTCCTACAATCCTTGTTATAGCCTTATTATTGGTTATTGTGTATTTACCTTTGACAACCCTAGGTAACAAAAACCAGCTAGTAAGAACTCTATATGTGGTGCTTACTAGATGTTTTAGGATTATGCTTAGCCTTGCTTCAATAGAAACATTTAGTTGTTTTATAAACTCTAGACTTTGGGAATAACACTATGTTCTTGATTAATTGGATTAAAGGCTTGGTAGCCGGGACATGTTGGACTCCCCTTTCAAAATTCCCAAACTTGTTTTCGGCTGGGCTCGAGTTGTGTGGTTTTGCTAGTCGCACCTCGGCCGACATAAGGACCGGTCTTCGGGCCTCTGTTGCAAGGCATATTCCGTACTACCACTTGTCTAATGGGTAAGGCTTAACTTGTCGTCTACGACGGCCATGAGCAAAAAGACACGGATAGGGATGAATGAAGCCCTTGGTGGGGTTGACGTCTCTGGCAGTACGCCTGGGGGCATAGACTGTCTGCTCGACCCAGGGCGCCTGGCGGGGGAAGTCTATGTCGGTCTTTTTCGCTTAGGGCAATTCTAGGCGACAGGTTATGTCATGGCTTTCGTCCGTATGTCATGGTGGCATGTGGCACGTCGCAACACATGACGAAGACATGTCTGGTGGGTAAAGATGTACACCTCTGATCAGAGTTTAATCTATTCGAATAGTCGCGCCCTCGGTTATGGGCAAGCTGAAAAATGTACCCAAGTTAGAATTTGATTCTGTTTAAAACTAAAATAACTGGAGTTAGTACCTGTTGGCCTAGGATAAGGCAAGATCGCGTCGGTGCGCGGCTTGGTGATAATTTTGACTAGAGATAGGTTCGTGTTGGTTTAAAAATGCCTTTAAATATTTAAATGTTTCGAAATGCTGGTTTTATGCAAAATATCCCTATATATGAATCCTTGTACTCCCTTGCATTAAGTGCATTTTCCGGTGTGGCTTGCTGAGTACAGTGGTTGTACTCATCCTTGCTCAATCTTTCCCCCTCCAGTCTGAGAAGCTCTTGAAGAAGAAGTCTTAGGTGGAGTCCTGGCTTATACCCCAGTTGAGCGCCTGTGAAGATGGAGCCGTAGGCCCGCTAGTCCGCTGCTGTTTTTCTTTTGTTGTCAGGCCTTATGTGCCTTTGTAATAATGTAAATATTATCGTGATAATTAATAAAGATGTGTCTTTTGTATCAAGTTTGTGTGGTGTACCCCGGCTTTTCCTGGGATGGGGATTAATACACTAGCGTTCGGGAAAGGTATTTTTCGGGCGTGACAACCTTCTATGCCCTGCTCTCCTACTTGCCGTGTAGAAGCACAGCTGCTGCGATTGCCTGAGGGGCTCACCAAGACTGGAGGGACATACGGCTGCACCGTCTGCTAGCTCTGTCGTTCCGCCAGGCGTTGGTCCACCTATCGTTCCACCTCCTCTTGCATCCTTATGTCCTGCAGGGCGACCCTCTCCTCGAGATAACTTAATTTCGCCTCGGTATCCCTCTTGCTCCTCGTCCGACTGTTGTAAGTGTGGTTGTCCTTGAAATCCGTATTTCCAAGCAACCACACCTTTTCCTCGTGTTCGTCCTGGATGCTCGGGATTCTGTAGTGCGAGCGTAAGCTCGTTCTTCTCTCTGTCAGGCTTGAATGTTCCCTGAGCAAACGCCTCCACTACTTCCGTAAGTCAGCTAGCTGTTTCGCGGATCGCATCACCGAATACAAGGGAGCTATCAATGGGATCAAGTGTTCCACCATGAGCATAGTACCAATTTCTGGAATGTTTAGGCCAGTTCGTTGTGGCCGGCTCAATACCCTTTTCTATCATCTCGGCTTCCAGTTTATCCCACTTGGGGATTGCCTTCTTATAGCCACCTGACCCTAACCGGTGATGGTACTGCTTCTTAGTGGCATCGGCTTTATTATTTTCTATTTGCGCTTGCCCGTGCTGGGAGGTCTTGTATGTGACAAATGCATCCCAATGATCCCTCAGCTTCGTTAATTTGTCGAAATCAGGTGTCAGACCCTTCAGGATGTATTTCTTTTACAGAGCTGACTTGTACTTCTGGAACTGTTCAACCAATCTCTTCATAGTCCATTCTTTCAATCTTGGTTGATCTACCTCAGGGACCGTGAAGGTCTCGAGCATGGTGGTCCACAGCATATCTTTCTCTGTATCTGGAAGATAATTTTGGTCATCCTCGGCTGATCTTGATTGACACCAGTGCACTGTGTTAATGGGCACGTGATCCCTCACGACCCAACCACTGTGTCCCACAAACTTCCGTAGTATACTGGCTAGGGCTACTGGTTCACTGTCTAGGGCCACTTCATCAATAATGTGCCTGCCCTCTAGCTTCATCGTGGCACCTCGTTTTCCTCGTGCCCTCTTCTCTCCAACGGTTGGTTGCCTTTCACTTTCCTCTTGGTTTGTGCACTCGTTTCCCTCGTCGTTTAGGTATTGGTTGGGGTCCTCTTGCTCCTCATCCACCCAATATTGGCTGCTGCCCTCTGTGATCTCGTCCATGAGGATCTGTTCATCATCGCGATCTGCCATATGTTCATAACATTAACTAGTACACATCAACTAAGAGTACATTGTTATACATATATTGACATTGTTTAGAAATATGTATGATGACCAATTAATTAATTTTTATACATGCAACCTACATGCATATGTCATATATATATATACATATATATATACACATACAAATATATATATAAACATACATATATATATATACACCAGGGAATTAATGTAACTTGCCTTAATTTTGCTTGGAGTTATTGGGGTCACTTAAGCTTGAGCGACGACGGCGGTAAGCAGCTGCACCACGTATGATAAAGAAATAAAAATTTAGTTAAAAGATATACAACAGTCGTAAGTGAAAACATTTGCTTGGAGATGATGGAATTAGTATAATTCAGCCCTTTCTTTAAGATGGAACTTAGAAAAAAATTGAATCACTATTGGAAAAACAAAAAAAGATGTGCAATATTATATTCAGTGTATCCACGTGAAAACATGAAAACTATTGCAAACAAAACGGAGGATAGATTATATTATTAACAATGTGCGACTGGATTTAATTTGGTACATCTATGATTAATCTACACATCATGCTTTCATATCTACATTGAAAACATATACATATATATACCACATTCTCGTTCGTTCGGTCACATTCGTTCTATCGTTCGTTCGTTCATTCGTTCTATCGTTCGGTCGCATTCTATCGTTCGTGGTCATGTTCGTTCTATTGTTCACATTCTATCGTTCTATCGTTCGTTCGGTCACGTTCGTTCTATCGTTCGTTTGTTCGTTCCATCATTCAGTCACGTTCTATTGTTCGTGGTCATGTTTGTTCTGTCATTCACGTTCTATCGTTCTGTCTATCGTTTGGTCATGTTCGTTCTATCGTTCATTCGTTCGTTCATTCTATCGTTCGGTCACGTTCTATCGTTCGTGGTCACGTTCGTTCTATCGTTCATGTTCTATCGTTCTATCATTCGTTCGGTCACGTTTGTTCTATCGTTCGTTCGTTCGTTCTATCGTTCGGTCACGTTCTATCGTTCGTGGTCACGTTCGTTCTATCGTTCGTGGTCACGTTCGTTCTATCGTTCGTGGTCACGTTCATTCTATCGTTCTATCGTTCATGTTCGTTCATGTTCATTCGTTCACGTTCTATCGTTCATGTTCGTTCGTTCACGTTCTATCGTTCACGTTCGTTCGTTCACGTAGAGCAGGGTGGCGGCTGCGCCGCGGGCAGGCGTGGGGTGGCGCTAGCGCCACGGCGTGCGGGCGGCGCCGCGGCGTGCCGACTGTGGCGCGGGGTTGCGGCGGCCGCAGATGCAAGAGAGATCGAGGGAGAGATAGAGAGAGAGGAGAAAGGACGAGCGCCAAACCTCAGCTGCAGCGCGGCGGTGAGGTTGGCAACGACATACGGCGGCGGAGACGACGAAGACGACGGCGGCGGCAGAGGCGGACGATCGGCGTTGAGAAAAGGCTAAGTATGGATCGGGGGAGAAGACAAGATTGGTACACCTATTTATAGTCGGGATCTTTAGTCCCGGTTCGTGGAATCAACTGGGACTAATGATCTTATCTTTAGTCCCAGTTGGTAGCTACAACCGGGACTAAAGGTAATTTTCCGCTGTTTCCAAAATTTCTTTTTGTCCTGGTTTTGGTTAACAATCGGGACTAAAGATTAAAACATTTAAATGACATATGCCCGATCTAAATAGTTTAAAATTATTATTAAATATAAATAATCACATATAATTAACATATGACCTATTTAAATAGTTTAAAATTGCTATTACATTTAAAATATATATATAATTAACATATGACCAATTTAGATTGTTTAAATCTGCTATTACATTTCAATAATGATATATAATTAAAATATGACCAATTTAAATACTATTTAAATAGTAATAATCATATGTACATAACATATGACCTATTTAAATAATTTAAAATTGCTAGTATATGTGAATAATCATATACAATTGTATTAGTAAAAAACACAAACATTGCATGGTCTTCAATACATTATAAATAATTTGCATCATCCATACAACAACCTATGTCACTATTTTCCTCACGTACTTTCTCCTCACTAATGTTCGTTCGCTATGATCGTTGCGTGAGTAAGGGGTGTCCTCCTTAGATAGGAGGATGCTCGGGTCAACCGTCACCGCGAACGGAGATTGCCCGTAAAACTGATCGTAATCTTCGTCAGTCTTATCCTCGACTCCAACGATTTTTCTTTTGCCTGGGAGAACCACGTGGCACATTGGCTTGTCGGGTCCTTTACCCTTCTTTGGTTTGCTAGACATGTCCTTCACATAGAAAACTTGTGTTACATCATTGGCTAGGACGAATGGTTTGTCTGAGTATCCAACCTTGGTTAAGTCAATCGTTGTCATCCCACTATCATCAATCGTTACGCCTCCACCGGTGAGCCTAACCCATTGGCATAGAAACAAAGGTACCTTCAGGGGTTCGTAGTCTAGTTCTCATATGTTCTCGATGACACCTAATACGTGCTAGTTGCACCATCGTATCTCATGGCATCGATACGAATAGCAGAAGTGTGTTGAGTTTTGATGATTATGTTGATGAGTTTGCCCGGTGTGGCCTGAAAATGAAACGTATTGCTTGCTGCCATGGATGGCACAAGAATGATATTATGATGATGGTTATGACGCTATTATGTTACCATTATGATATTATGCCATGCTATTTATTCTATACATTCACAAAGGTTTATCTAAATACATTGCAAATGTTTGTAAACTAAAATTAGCTTTATGCTTAAAATTAAGTCCACATATAGCCTCCCATTGAATGTACAGCCTTCATGTATGTAGGTTTGATTGTGCGCTTGCCAGTACATTAACTTGATTAATGTACTGACTCTTGCCTTGTGTATATGTTGTTTGTTTAGAATTTGTTGCAGGTAGTTGAGTGTTACGGGAATCGTTGTTTCCTCATGACTGGTCCTATCTAGGGGTTTACCTCTAGTCGGTTGCTTGTGGGGATTTTGGGCAGACATGCTTCCAAAGGTTAACTATTTAGTCGGATGGCTATATGTAAGTAACGTTGTTATTTGTATCTAGTTATATCTAAGTCACCCTTCATGTATTTGAGTTAATATCATGGCTTAGATAAAACTGCAAAGCTAGCATCTTCCTGGGGCTAGCTAAGCATGAGTAAGGATTTTGAGCAATTGAGATGTTGTAGAGCTCAGCAATTTGAGTCAGGTCTCGTGGGATGTGTAACACATTTGGTCGCCACCTTCGAGTGGTTTG
This sequence comes from Oryza officinalis, assembly GCA_008326285.1. Lineage (NCBI taxonomy): Eukaryota > Viridiplantae > Streptophyta > Magnoliopsida > Poales > Poaceae > Oryza > Oryza officinalis. Next base: position 18,136,618 of record BDMV01000004.1, read on the forward strand.
ACGGGCATGTCTCAGGCTGAAGTTGACTGGCACGCTGAGTCCCAGAATATCTCCTTTGCTCATTATTTGGCATCGCAGAGTTCATATCGAATGGTGTTATGTTGCAGCCATGGACACATTGAGGTTTGAGTGGCTATTTATGCGTGTATGGATCCCACTCATCCAAAATCATGTGGTGATCACAAATAACACTGGACGGTATAATTTCGGCGTGCTCGACAGCTCATCATCGTCGTCAAGTCCGCAGTGCCAAGCTCGTCGTCGCCTTTGTTCCATCAAGACATCACTGCAAACCTCCTCGTCGTCTTCGTCCTGGGCTCAGCATCGTCAAGCTCATCCTTGCCTTTGTGCAAGGGTCGTCATGGAAGTTGTCTCCTCATCGTTGCCCCGTTCGTTGTCTCTCGTCTCCTTCGTTCATCGTCAGTAGCCACCGTCATTCCCACGCCTCGTCGCGTTGTGGTAAAGATCCCACCCTCGTTGCCCATTCGTCATCCTCTCATTGTCGCCACCATGCCCGTTTGTTGGCGCAGAATTTCAACCCGCCTTGCAACCAAACGGGTTCCACGTTTCCACAGCGGCCTGGGAGGTTTGCTTTACTCCAGTGCAGGTCCAAAGGCTTGCCTAGGTGCGTGTAAAGCGTTCCAGTTGATTTGATCTGCAATCAACAAGATAGACAAGTAAACCATATTAGAAAACAACGGCCGATCAGCCGATAGGCCAATGTCGCATTGTCGTGGCCCAGCCGATAGGGCAAAGCTATATCGGCTCACTTGTGATAAAGTAAGATTAAAGCATGAAACTGATCTTATCGGCCTTCATCAACATATTAATGTCGACTAACGGCATCGGCCGATAAGGAACAATAAAGATAACTACACTAGCTAATACTCTAGTGAGAATCTACATAAACCAATCAACCAATATAAACATGACGGCAGTTAGCTCAAGCCCTGGTTGATAAGAAACAAATCCCCCATGGCAGATATCTCCTGGGAGCTGTCTATCGGCTGCTTCATACTGCCACTCAAGATCTGATGCTGAAGCAAAATGTGGCACATGGAGGACCATGGTGGTTTATCCAGCTCTAGCTAACCATTCACACCAACGCCATAGTCGATCGGCCTCCATTATTGGACTCCTGCTTCCCATCAAAGTACGATGATCATGAAGACTCCAGAACCAGAAGGTGCATGTCTTTTGGATAAGCGGCCTCTGTCTATCCTGGAGCAGATCAATCGGCCGAAGACATGTCCACATGGTTCACCCGATTCTACACCGGCCCCCATCAGTTAAGATGGACATGTTCATCTACACCTCAGACCAAGATTTTAAACTCCCTGACGATCTCCACTTGGACCTGGTGAATGATGATATGGAGTCACGGGAATCGTTCATAATCGGCATCACCCCATGCCTGCTCCCTGTAGGCATATTCCAAGGAAGAAGCACTAGCCTGTCCTATGAATTCTACAATCCCATGGTGGCTGCTAGACAGTGCGGGCTTGGACAGCTTCCCATCAATTTATATTTCCATAAACTCCTAGAGAGCAGGGGCACAGTTTCATCAGCGCTGGTCATGAGTAAAGCACTGGAGATTGAAATCCCAAACCTGGGTGACTGCGACCGATTGCATTTGAGCGCCTTCATCCACATCAGCTTCCAAGCATGGTGGCAAGAATGGGCTGCTCATATCTTCCATCAATCGGCCAGATTCCATCTAACAGAGCTTATCCGGAATATCAGCCCTCAAGTCCCCGATGGTCCGATTCCATCCATGAGCAATATTGGGCAAAAGATATCATATGCAATGGTCTTGGCTCCATCGGGTAACTCTGTCATGGAATCAGCTATCGGCCTTACTGCTCCAAAGGTCTCATCACTGCTCCAAGGGCCAATAGCCAAAGAAACTACCAAAAGGAAGGCGCCAGCAAGGGAAAAGCCCCAAAAACCTGTGAAAAAGTCCAAGGTTGCCGACCAGGCCGATCCTGTAGAACTGGACCCCTCCGTAGAAGAATCTTTGGAAGACCAAGTAATGGAGGAGGAGGTCGATGTAGCTGCCGCCGATCTGCCTGAAGAAGAAAATCCATCGGCTGAAACTGCTAAAGAACCATCGGCCAAGACCACCACAATCCCATCGGCCGATGACCAAGCCGTCGCTGCCCAACCAAGGAAAACCAGACATGCAGTCCGCAAGGTTAGCGTACTTCCTTTATTGAATCTATGCAGTCCCCTTCTGTTGGTACGTTACACCCTGATCCCTTGCAGGTTCATGCATCGTCTTTGCTAAAGGAGCGAACTCAATTGGACCCACCGCCTAGGACTAAGAAGGCCACCACGCAACAACGCGAGCGAGTCAAGGCCCGATTGAAGACACCTTCTCCTTCTCCACCACCCTCTCCGATTGCTTCGGTAAGAGTCAATTTTATATTGTCCCTCTAGCAACGTAGATCTGCTCACCATCTTCTTGCTTTTCTTCAGCCGAGGGCTCCATCCCCTGCACCACATCGGCCAACCCCCTCGCCCACTGTGTCAAGCCAACAGAAGGAGGCCGATGCAAGCACAGCCGATGCTCCAACACAGGTAACCAAGATCATTTTTATCCATTTGCCGATTCTCGTTTAACTATGCTAACCTTGCCCCATCCTATTGTTTGCAGAACTTAGCCGATATGTTCTCTTTTGATATCCGCCAATTTCTTGATGACGAGGACCAAGAGCCACCTATCACGGCAAGGCGTCAGTCTCTGATGATCTGAAGAACCGGCTGTCCGATATCATCAAGAGGCTGGAGTCGTCATTGGACTACTTGGTGGAGGACTGCAACCCCATCAGGAGCAGAGTACAAGAAATCGAAGATCAATTGCCTGAAAACCTGATGGAGATCCTGACACCGGCCATCTTCTTGGAACAATACCGATTAAAGTTTCAGAAGGCTAAAGAAAGAACCGCGGAGAGGCGGGAACGTGAAAGCTTGGAATCGGCCTTAACCGCAAGCAAAGCTCAAGTCAATTCTGACAAGACCAAGTTAGATGAGCTGGCCGTCGAGCCGATTGTCTTGTAAAATAGAATCGAAGAACTTCACCACCACGAAGCAGACCTCGTGTCAAAGCTAGAAGCAACTCACAAAGAAATCCAAGAAGTCAAGGCTGGGATAGCTGCATCGCCAAAGGCCATAGAAGACCAGACGGCGAAGTTGAAGGCATCGGCCAAATACTTGGCAATCCTGAGCAAATCCTTGAAACGAATCCTAGGGTCAGCGGCCGATGACGCCCAAGCAATAGAGGACATTGATCAAATCTGCCGCAAGGCCATAGCAGCTATCAAAAAATTCATAAGCTGATGTACTATATTCTATGTTTTTCTTGTAAACTGATAACCTTTTGTCTTGATTAACATAAATCTCATCGGCCAATCAGCCGAATCTGATCTGAACAAATCGGAAGAAATCCAAGCTCAGGCAAATCATACATTGCATCGGCCAATCAGCCGAATTTAATGTGAACAGACCTGAAATAGTCCAAGCTTGAAAAAGTTTTTAAAGTCCATAAACTTGAACCACTCTTGATAGCCTTGAAAACTTGAAGAATTTAAGTCCATAAACCTGGATCAATCCGATAAACTTGAAGAATTTTGTGCCTGTATATATATATGCCCCCCAAATATTGGAAGATGAGGGCTCATGTTGTAAAATTTGAACTAAGGGCGATAATGCATATCAGCCATCTAAAGACGATGTATACCACATCGGCTATTGTCATAAATCGGCTGGCAGGCCGATCATGAATCGATCCAGACACTAGGATGATATCTCTTTAAGTATTTGCCGTTAAGAGCTCAGCCATAAATTTCACCATCTAATCCCTTCAGCAAATAAGCATTGTGAGGAGCACATCGATGGATTTGAAAAGGACCTTCCTAATTAGGTGACCACTTGCCGAATTTATTATCTCTGGAAAAAATCGGCAGTATCAACTTTCAAACCAGATCCCCCTCTTCAAATGACTTGGCAACAATTTTTTTGTTATAATGAAGAGCCACTCTATCTTTGTCCCGTTTGATTTTCTCCAAGGCCCGCAACCGGACGTGTGCCAAATCATCTAACTCATCGACCATAAGATTGTGATATTCATCGGCTGTCAAGTCGTCTTGCAAAGCAATCCTTCTTGAGCCGATGTTGGTTTCCCATGGCAGCACAGCTTCATGTCCATAAACCAGCTGATACGGCGGCACTTGAATCGCACCATGACAAGCCATCCGATACGCCCAAAGGGAATCGGCCAGCGTCGTGTGCCATTGCCTCGGCTGTTCATCGATTTTTCTCTTGAGCAGCTTGATTAAAGTCTTATTAGAAGCTTCTGCCTGCCCATTAGCTTGCGCATAATATGGGGAAGAATTTAACAATTTAATGCCCATGCTGTCGGCAAACTGGACGAACTCATCGGACACGAAGATTGATCCCTGATCGGTGGTTAGTGTCTGTGGTAATCCAGACCGATATATGATATGCTCCTTGACAAACTGAATCGCATCCTTGGAATCAACCTTCTTGAGAGGGATGGCCACAACCCACTTGGTGAAGTAATCCGTAGCCACCAGGATATATTTGTGCCCTTTGCTTGAGGGTGGATTGATCTGTCCGATCATGTCTATACCCCAACCTCGAAACGGCCACGGCTTTACGATTGGATGCATAGCCGATGCCGGTGCTCTCTGAATAGCTCCAAACTTTTGGCAATCTTGACATCCTTTATAGTACTTAAAACAATCCTCAAGCATTGTCGGCCAAAAATATCCGATGCGCTTCAGAAGCCGTTTCATTTTATGGGCCGATTGATGGGTTCCACAAATCCCCTCGTGTACCTTGCTCATCACAACTTTGGCCTCCTCGGGACCTAGGCACTTGAGCAAGACACCATCAATCGTCCGATGGTATAAGTCATCATCTAACAGGACATACTGCAACACTTTGTATTTCATCTTCCGTGACGCCGACTGGGAAGAGTTTTTCAAATAATCAATGATAGCAAATCTCCAGTCGTCGGCATCCACAGCAGCGATTTGAACCTGAACATCCTTGGCCATCGGCCTGTATCCCGATGCCCCCTGAGCCAGATCATTGGCCTCGAAGTTTTGCTTCCTGGGTATATGCCTCATCGCCACGATCTTGAACACTTGTAGCAACTCCTTGCACTCCTCGTTGTAGACTCTAAGAATATCATTCTTGCATTCGTACTTCCCAGAAAGTTGATTAATTACCAGCTGTGAATCACCAATGATCTCTATGGAATCGGCCTCAACCTCTTGTTATAACTGCAAACCTTTAAGCACCGCTTCATACTCTGCTTGATTGTTAGTATAATAAGGCTTGATGGTAAAAGCAAACTCAAAGCTTGCCCCCCGAGGGTATATGATGACCAGGCCGATACCGCATCCATGTCTGCAAACGGATCCATCGAAATATAGCGTCCATGGCACAATGTTTGCATATGCAATTGAATCATCTCTGTGTTGAACAATGAAATCGGGCAGGGCTTGTCCTTTCATTGCTTTGGCCGATTCATATATGAGGTCAAATTCTGTTAAAGCAAAAATCCACTTTCCAATTCTTCCTTTTAAGATGGGGGCCGATAGCATCTATTTCATCACATCGGCCTTACTGATCACAATGCATTCATTGGAAAATAAATAATGCCTCAACTTAGTACATGAAAAATATAAGCATAGACATAATTTCTCCACCGGCGTGTACCTTGTCTTGGCGTCTAACAACCTCCTGCTGAGATAGAAAATAGCTCTTTCCTTGCCATCAATGTCCTGAACCAGAACTGAGCCGATGGATTTCTCATCAGCCGATAGGTACAGCCTGAATGGAACCCCTTTCTGTGGAGGGATTAGAACTGGGGGAGAAGTTAAATACTCCTTGATATCGTCTAGCGCTTTTTGTTGCTTATCACCCCATACGAACTCCTGATCGTCCTTTATCTTCAACAATGGAGTGAATGGCTCTATCCTGCCTGATAGGTTTGATATAAAGCGTCGGACAAAGTTGATCTTCCCAAGCAGAGATTGTAACTTGGTCTTGTTGGTTGGAGGCTTGATATTTTTAATGGCATCTATATTCTTCTGCGTAATTTCAATTCCCCTCTCATGGACCAAGAAACCCAGAAACTGACCGACCGATATGCCAAAGGCATATTTGTTAGGGTTCATCTTTAAGCCATATTTCCTTGCTCTTTCCAGTACCTTGCGTAAATCGGCCAAGTGCATATCGTACTCTCTGGACTTCACGACGACGTCATCAATATAGACCTCAATCAGCGAGCCGATAAGATCATGAAAAATGTAATTCATAGCCCTTTGATAAGTAGCTCTAGCGTTTTTCAAACCGAAGGTCATGACAACCCACTAGTATAGGCCGATTGCCCCCGGGCACCGGAAGGCTGTCTTGTGAATATCTTCCTCGGCCATGAATATCTGGTTGTAGCCTGCGTTCCCATCCATGAAACTGATAATCTTGTGTCCAGACGCGGCATCCACCAGCAGATCGGCCAACGGCATAGGGTACTCGTCTTTTGGCGTTGCTTTATTTAAGTCCCTGAAGTCGATACATACCCTAAGCTTGTCGTTTTTCTTCAACACCGGAACTATATTGGAAACCCACTCCGCATATCAGCAGGGTCTAATGAAATTAGCGTCGTAAAGTCTAGTGATCTCTTCTTTGATAGCTTCATGCATATCGGCCTTAAATCTTCTAGGAGCTTGCTTAAACAGCAGATAGCCCGGTTTGATAGGTAATCGATGTTCTACGATCGATCGGCTTAACTGTGGCATCTCATGATATTCCCATGCAAAACAGTCTATGAATTCCTTCAAAAGATTTATCAAATTATTTTTATATTCTCTTGGCAGGTTAGCACTTAGATACGTCGGCCTAGGCCTATCACCTATTCCTCTATCAACCTCTTCAAGCTGATCGGCCGATGTAAAGCCTTGTCCCAATTTTCCATCTAGCTCATCCACCGCATCGTCTGTGTAGGGACTAGCTTGCTCTTCTTGAGCAGTGGATGGTTCATCTTTGTTAAAGTAACTACTTGTCTTGATCTTCAATCGTCTCGATATCACAATCAGTCACTTTGAGGAAATCGGCATCCCAAATTCGTCCGGATAAGCAATCGATTCCCTCCATCTCCCATACTGCGAGATCGGCATTGGCCACATGTACTGACCGATCGGCCTGCACGATCTCCACCTGGTCCCCTTGCCATTGTATGAGGCACTGGTGCATTGTTGAAGGGACGCAACAGTTTGCATGGATCCAATCCCGTCCCAACAACAGGCTATAGGAACCCTTTCCATCGAAGACGAAGAAGGTGGTGGGTATCATCTTGTTTCCCACAGTGAGTTCCACGTTCAACACCCCCTTCACCTCAGATGCGTTGCCACCAAAGTCTTTCAGCACCATGTTGGTCTTGATGAGATCCTCCGGCACTTTTCCAAGCTTCCGGAAGGTTGTATACGGCATTAAGTTCACTGCCGCGCCGCCATCGACCAACATCTTCGTCATCGGCTGCCCGTTGATGAATCCTTTGATGTATAACAGCCGTAGATGCATGTGGCTGCTGTCAGCTGGCTTGTCGAATATGGCCTGGTCCGGTGACAACTGTAGTCGAGCCGAGGACTGCTCATCGTCAGCTATTGCTTCATCAGCCGTCTACACGCTGTATTCTGCTGGCAATATGAAAACCATATTAACAGAAACCGATGCTACACCTTTACCTTTGGCGGACGTAGGAGTTCGAGTTGTCTTGGAGGTTCCCTCATTGGCCTTGACCACCGTAGATTTTATCCTCCACTCTTTTTTAGTTCTGGTGGGCCGATGGGCTATTATCGCTTGCTGCTCCTGGACCTGCTCCTTCTTCCTCAGCCTCTGTACCCGTCGTTTTTGGGTCTTGGTAAACACGTCACTTGGGCACCACTGAGGATTTTGGGGTTGATCGTCGTCTTCGTCGTGATGATCTTGGGGCATCGGCCCTAGCCTTTCATGCACGGATTTTCTTTGCTTGGCTAGCCGATGCGCTTGCCTGCTTGAGCTGCCCTGATGAGTGTCTTCTGTGTCATTGCACGCAGGGCACTCCTGGATGGAAGGCAACCTCATCCCTTCGTTCCAGCAGAACCGAAAAAACTCGCACTCCCAATGGGGATCATAGGAGTTGTCTTGCTCGTCGTAATCCTGTGCTTGCTCCTCCCGTCGTCGCTGGTACTTTTTGATCAGGCCCTCCGAGGTTTGATGAGGTTGCTTGCCGGTCCGATGGCCACCGCCGTCGGCCCTGTCCACCCGCACCATGCTGACTGTGAACGGGTGTCCTTCTATTTTCATCGGTCGCTTGGCATCATCGATCTTAATCCTGCCTTGCTCGATGGCCGATTGGATCTGTTGTCGGAAGATTTTGCATTCATTGGTATGATGGGAATAGGTGTTGTGCCACTTGCAATATCTCCTCTTCTTGATTTCTTCGGACGATGGAAGTATATGACCTACTGGCAGCTGGATCTGCTTTTCCTACAAGAGTAAGTCAAATATTTTGTCGGCCTTATTGATGTCGAAGTTGTATTTGTCCTCCTTATCGCCTTTCTTGGCCCACTGGCATGTTGTTGGCTTCTTCATCCGGGCCCACTTGGCTAGATCGACGTCGACGTCTTCTTCATCATCTTCGTTGGAGGCGTATTGATAAATTGTATTAATTTTCTTCGCGAACTTCTTCGCCTCCTGGAATCGTTGCTCGTGGGCCGATACTCGTTGTGCTAGCTGAGCTAGGCTATCAAATTCCTGAGAAGAGAATCTCTCTCGTGTCGGCCCTAATAATCCTTGGAACGCCAGATCGGCCAGTTGAGAATCGGTCAAGTTGAGGCTGTAACACCTGTTCCTTATGTCCCTGAATCTTTGAATGTACTCTGGGACCGATTCATCAACACGTTGCCTGATGGCGGTGAAATCGGACAGTTTCATCTCTTGTACACCATTGTAGAAATATCTGTGAAACTGTTTCTCAAGATCTATCCATCCTCTGATGGAATTGCAGGGTAAATAGGAAAACCATGTAAACGCCGACCCTGACAAGGACAAAGGGAAAAACCGCACCCTCAACGCCTCTATGGTCGATGCCTCTCCACATTGTGCTAGGAATCGGCTCACGTGCTCGTATGTCGAGACGTTGTCCTGCCCTGAAAACTTGGAGAAGTCCGGGATTTTGTATCGGCTTGGCAGTGGCACTCTGTCGAACTCCTCGAGGTACGGGTGCCGATACACTGTAGAGTTTTCCTTGGGCTTCAAGCCGAACTGATCTCGCATCACCTCGGCTATCATATCGACCCAGTATCCTGCGGGCTGATGTGGGAAGTCCTGGTGGTAAGACTGCTGCAGGCCCTCTGCCCGATATTGCTTGGGGGAGTACGGTTGGAAGTGATAGTTCATGTTCTGTGCATCGTACTGCCCTGCGGTGTACTACTGGTAGCCTTGCGGCACGTTGTAAGCAGTCTGTGGTGGAGGGTTACTGAACACAGGGGCCTGAGATTGTCCGGCCGATGGCGGGTTTACTGGTACTTGCTCCATCAGCTCGATCACCGGTTGTTTCCCCTTTGACCACTGCGCAAATTGCTCTTCCGTAATGTGTTGGGGACTTCCTCCCGCTTGCTTGGCTAGGACCAATGGTATGGTTGGCACCGGCTGAGCCGATGGAGGCCGGATCGGCGCTGTCGGCTGTGGAGTTGAACTCAGATCGGTCCTTAGGGTCCGATAAGCTGGGAACTTATTTTTAGGCAAGAAAATCGGCCCCTGAGGTTTGTACTGGTGAATTGAGCCATCTAAGATTGACTTGACTGTGTTACTCAAGGTGTTCACCAGAATCCCTGACTGGTTGACTAGCGCAGAGTGGACTGCGGAATCGATGCGGTCTTGCAACGTCGGCGCGGCGTTTTCTACAGTTTTTATGGCATGGTCGTGGGCTGCCGCCGACGTGCTGGCTCCATCTCTAGGGCTCGGCAATACCATCTTAGTTTTCTCAATGAGAGTGCCTTGCCGAGTCCTAGAATACGTCTGCAGGTATATATTCCGGAACTGCTGGACCAGCTTGTCCATCTCAGCTGCTTGCTCCTCGTTGAGTTGGTCGGTGGTCACGGCGACGACATTCTCCTCGGAGATCTCACCCTGCTTAGACATGCTGCAATGATCTTGTTGCTGTTGCGACGCTTGTGTTCTTGAGGTCCCACTGGGCGTGCCAAAAGAGTGTTGGCGTAGAATTTTGACCCGCCTTGCAACCAAACGGGTTCCACATTTCCACGGCGGCCTGGGAGGTTTGCTTTACTCCAGTGCTGGTCCAAAAGGCTTGCCTAGTTGTGTGCAGAGCGTGCCAGTTGATTTGATCTGCAATCAATAAGAAAAACAAGTAAACCATGTTAGAAAACAATGGCCGATTGACCGATAGGCCGATGTCGCATTGTCGTGGCCCCGGCCGATAGGGCAAAGCTGTATCGGCTCACTTGCAATAAAATAAGATTAAAGCATGGATCTAATCCTATCAGCCTTCATTGACATATTAATGTCAATTAACAGCATCGGCCGATAAGAACGGGAGTAACTACACTAGCTAATACTCTAGTGTAAATCTATATGAACCAATCAACCAATATGAATATATCAACCACAGATAAACCCTAAAGAGTAATCTATAATAGATGCATCTCTATTCATCGATCCGTTCATGTAGATGGCAGATACACAAAAAAACCTTACGATAAACATGCGTATCAGGTACGACTGGCTGAAACCCCAGTGCTATCCTTAATTACAATCGAAAGCAGGCTTTGTGTTAGATCTCAAAACAGGACTAAGGTCGATAGCAACTCAAAGTGTGGATTGAGACTTAACACAAAGAGAATCAAGCCGCCGATTGCTTTTGGGGATGGTAGATGCATTGAATGATCTAACCAAGCGTAATAATTAAACCACCGTCAACAACAAACCCTAAAATGAGTAAATCGTTGGCGAAGTGTAATTAAGACACTTGTCAAAATCATCCAAAACATGATAAACGACGATCACATCATCGAGGCTTAACGTGCCTAAAGCGACACGCTAGCCCCGATGATGTAGATCGTCGGGCACGAGTTCTTACCTCTGCTCCGGGGAAGCAAGAACTCGTCGGAATCAACCTCTTGCGAGGGTTGGCGATGCGCTGAAGGTAGATTGAAACAAAACTGTTTGTTGTATTGGGTTGTGAGAGTGTTTCTATGTACAAACTACCGGGATATTTATACCCGCGATTACAACAGGATCCTTGTAGGACATGATCTTATCTCTAACTAACAAACAAGTCTTTGCGGCAGACTCCTGCCACAGATTAGATCTAAACCTACTTGATTTACAAGATACAATTGCCTAAAACCGAGCTTTATCTCTATTTGGCAACTTCCTTGAAGCTTATCTCGAGCCCAGACCAAGCCCACGCTGACTCTGTCAACCTCCAGCCTCAATCGGCCAATGGTCGTATTGAATCCGTATCGGCCGATACGCTCTTCTTGCTAGCGCTTCTCCCAGTCCGATACGTTCACCGAGTCTGATACAATACTTGGTCGGACTCCAACATAATCCTTCCTCTCTGCTTCGGTTTCCTCTTTCCTCTCCGGGTCGATTACGAAAATCTGCTGTTAACAGGTACATATTCCGAAACTGCTCGACCAGCTTGTCCATCTCAGCTGTTTGCTCCTCGTTGAGCTGGTCGGCGGTCACAGTGACGATGTTCTCCTCGGAGATCTCACCCTGCTTCGACATGCTGCAGTGATCTTGTTGCTGTTGCAAAGCTTGTGTTCTTGAAGTCCCACTGGGCGTGCCAAAAGCTTGTTGGCGCAGAATTTCGACGCGCCTTGCAACCAAACGGTTCCACGTTTCCACGGCAGCCTGGGAGGTTTGCTTTACTCCAGTGCAGGTCCAAAGGCTTGCCTAGGTGCGTGTATAGCGTGCCAGTTGATTTGATCTGCAATCAACAACATAGACAAGTAAACCATATTAGAAAACAATGGCCGATCGGCTGATAGGCCGATGTCGCATTGTCGTGGCCCAGCCGATAGGGCAAAGCTATATCGGCTCACTTGTGATAAAGTAAGATTAAAGCATGAAACTGATCTTATCGGCCTTCATCAACATATTAATGTCGACTAACGGCATCGGCCGATAAGGAACAATAAAGATAACTACACTAGCTAATGCTCTAGTGAGAATCTACATAAACCAATCAACCAATATAAACATGACGGTCACAGATAAACCCTACAGAGTAATCTATAACAGATACATCTATATTCATCAACCCGTCCATGTAGATGGCAGATACACATAAAAACCTTACGATAATCATATATATCAGGTAAGACTGGCTGAAACCCCAGTGCTATCCTTAATTACAACCGAAAATAGGCTTTGGGTTAAATCTCAAAATAGGACTAAGGTCGATAGCAACTCAAAGTGTGAATTGAGACTTAACAGAAAGAAAATTAGGTCGTCGCTTGCTTTTGGGGATGGTAGACACGTTGAAAGATCTAGCCAAGCATAATAATTAAACCGTCATCGGCAATAAACCCTAAAACGAGTAGATCGCTGGCGAAGCGTAATTAAGACACTTGTCAAAATCATCCAAAAATGATAAACGACGATCACATCATCGAGGCTTAACATGTCTAAAGCGACACGCTAGCCCCGACGATGTAGATCGTTGGGCTCGAGTTCTTACCTCTGCTCAGGGAAAGCAAGAACTCGTCGGAATCAACCTCTTGCGAGGGTTGGCGATGCGCCGAAAGTAGATTAAAATGAGATGTTTGTTGTGTTGAGTCGTGAGAGAATTTCTATGTACAAACTACCGGGATATTTATACCCGAGATTACAACACGGTCCGTGTAGGACACAATCTTATCACTAACTAACAAGCAAGTCTTTTGTGCCAGACTCTTGCCAAAGATTAGATCTAAACCTACTTGATTTACAAGATACAATTGCCTAAAACCGAGCCTTATCTCTATTTGGCAACTTCCTTGAAGCTTATCTTGAGCCTAGACCAAGCCCACGCTGACTCTGTCAACTTCCAGCCTCTATCGGCCAACGACCGTATTGAATTCGTATCGGCCGATACACTTTCCCTGCTAGCGCTTCTCCCAGTCCGATACGTTCACCGAGTCCGATACGATGCTTGGTCCGACTCCAACTTAGTACTTCCTCTCTGCTTCGGTTTCCTCTTCCCTCTTCGGGTCGATTACAAAAATCTGCTGTTAACACCGTTGTGCCGTTGTCGGCCCTAGTCTTGTGCACCGGCATCGACAGTCGTTCGTGCGGTCTCTGCGCACGTGTGGTGGCCGTGTTCGTGTGCCCTGTGGCCGTTGCATGGTTCCCCTCGTGTGCAGCCCACTTGTCGACCTCTTGTTTCGGTTGACATGTAGGGTCTCACTTTGTCTTTCCCGTGGATCGTCTCTGTGAACCCGGTCCACCGTGAACTAGCCGTCTGACCCGTGGGTCCTGGCTGCTAGTCGCTCGATCCTTTTCCTACTCGAATGATATTGCATTACCCATAATTTACTGGTATAATAATAATTAAATAACTCAAAAATATCCATTTTAATTGCACCTAAAATTTGGATGGTTATTTCTCGGCCATATAAACTCCAAATTGACCAGTTGAAATTGCTTAGTTTTTGTTATAACTTAAAGAACCAATGTTGTTATTTTTATTTACTGTTGTTGCTTCTTTCGTAGCATTGTAGGTTTGTTTTGTTTGTTCATGTAGTCGTTGCTGTTTCGGAGTTCCCATGGTGCAGTTCGAGTTTGTCGCTGAAGCTTTAGAAACCCTTTTTCTCTGAGCAAGGCAAGTTACGCTGTCTTTGAGCATATTGAATCCCAGTTTATGAAAAGTATTTTAATTTAAATTATTGCATTCGTTTTACTAAATTTACCGCGTTATAACTGTTTTACTTAGGCTTTCTTATATTCCCTGTTATGGCTGTATTTATTGAATATTGTGTAATTACCAAAATTGTTCCAAAATCGTTGGTGATTCTCCTCACTAAGTCATGCAACTGTAGCCTTGCTAGCTCCAGCGAGGGATTAGCTAGTTCTCTGTGACCACTGAAGTTCTCTCATATTTCTATATGGACGAAACCTAGGGAGAAATCTCCTGTGACTCATGTAGACCATCTTGCGTGAATTCTTCAACCATCGGTTTCTTGTTTCCTCCATACACTCTGAAAAAGCCTTCCTCTCTTTGATAGTTTGCCTGGAAAGGTTTTCAAGGGTCGGATAATCATTTATGGTACAAAACAGCAAGGCGTGGAGGCTGAAGTACTCCCGCCGAGATGCGTCCCATGTTCACGTGCCCTCAAGCCATAGGCTTTCTAAGTCATCAATTGTCATTTCAATGAACCCATCGATATCGTTGCCAGATTGTCTCGTATCTTGAATGAGTATGGCAAGCATATTATACGTCCTCTTGAAGCACAAACAGGGAGGAAGATTGTAGTTTACTAGAAGAACTGGCCATGTGCTGTGAGGACTGCTCAGATCACCAAACAGATTAATGTCGTTCGTACACAAGGCGAAACGTATGTTTCTCAAGTCCTTTGCGAAATCAGAGTAAATTCTATCGATTATCCTCCATTGCACTGAGTCTGCTGGGAGACTTAGTTTACCATCGACCTTCCGTTCTTTAGCATAGCAGAAACTAACTTATCTTGCTTAGTATTCACAAACATTCTCTTTATGTAGTCAACAATTGAGAGATACCACACCACTTTTGCGAGGCCACCCCTCTTTGACTTACAACCTTCATCTTCACTTATGTCTTACTTGTATCTAGAAGCCTCACAAACAGGGTCCAAATCGGAAAACTGTTTGTAATATAATATGTAGTCATTCCGACAAGCATGAATTCTTCTGACCTACAAACCCAATAGGCATACGACTTGTTTTGCTTCATATGTCGTCTACAGAATTTGGTTCCCCTCTGGCAACAAATACTTCAACAACTCGAGAAGTTACGTGAAACTCTTGTCTGACTAGCCATTACTTACCTTAAGCTTAATGAGCTCGAACACAGAGGATAACTTTGTGTGCTTTGGTTTACTCCCGAGATACAATGACATCTCATAATCGACCACCAACTTACTGAACTTTTCAAAATCCCTCTTGTTGTGATCTGGGCCTTCAACATCACGCAATATTTCAAACAACATTTGAGGGTCAAAATCTATGGTATCTTCGCCTAATGGAGAAGAGACAAACATGCCATCTCGAGCTGCTGTGTCATTCACTACATTCAGCACTTCATCAGTTGCAACATCTAGTGGCTCTTGCTCTCCATGCTTGCTCCAATAACTGTAGTGCTTCATTAATCCTCTAAAGATCAGATGAGAATGCACCCATGAACTCTCAGTGAACATCTTATCATTTCTACAGTCCACACGTGGACACAACATATATTGGCGTGTCTTAATTCTCCTATCATTATCCATAAATTTTACGAATTTAGTGACCTCATCCCTATACTCTTGGGTCCAACGATCAATATCGTACATTTAACTTCGGTCCATCTACAATCAATAAGATAACAAGTATAAATACAATACGTAATATACGTTATCAAATAATTATCATAGGTTTTTGTTACCTCCATTTTCGAGCAAAAATTCGCCCGAAGCTCTCCCACCTGAAATGTGAACAGAGCATAGGGTTGGGATTAAAAATAGTTGACAGTTGTGAGTATTTATAGGCTATAACACACCTTGGACGGGTTAGGAATAGAGCCCGTTTGAGATGAGTAAATATCATCTTTGACGGGCTGAAACTGCATGACCCGTCATGGGTATTAGGTCACCTGTGACGGGCTATCCGTCACAGGAGAGCTAATACCTATGATGGGCTGCAGTCAGTGGCCTCACCTGTTGTCTTCCGATAGACTTGTCAAAGGTGAGGTTATCTGTGATGAACACTTCGATCCGTTACCGTGGACCGTCAGAGACGACCGGTTCTGACGTAGTGTATAGACCACGGGTACTAAAACATATTGCCTGTGCTGATGCACAGATTCAAGGCGATTAATATGGCCACAAGTGTGGAGATTATGGGTACCGGATAACCTCACGGCTGGCTTATCCGACTTACCATAGGGGATAGGTTGTGACTCATGATTATGTAAACCAGCTTAGGACTTGGGTATTACGTTACCATTATGATAAGGTAACGGCCTATAGTCTAAAGTTGGTAAGATTGAGGAGTCCGATATAGAGTATGATAGGGTCTCTGACTTGTAAACCCACCCTCCGGGGCTATATAAGGAGTGTAAGGCGTCCCTTGAGGGGCAGAGCGAATATAGCACAAACATACAAAACTCATGAGAGAACATATTGAAAGAGATCAAGAGATCAATAAACCACTCGGTGGATCGAATCCCCGAAACAGGAGTAGGGTATTACCTCTCATTAGAGAGGGCCTGAACCTGTCTAAACCTTTTTGCATACTAACCCATCGTGTTTGGCGCATGACTGCTACCCCCAGTTTCTTATTGTCAAAACCAAGTTTCGACAGTTGGCGCGCCAGGTAGGGACTCTGCGTCAAGTTTTCTTCTTCATCTCGCCGACTAGCACGATGGGATCTTCATTAGGCATCGACGACTTTGCCTTCGCCCCTTGGCAGGCGTTCCGCTCCGGCAGCCTCGACTTCATCACCGACAAATTTGGCAAGACCTCTCTCCTTGACTCGGATTCGAACCAGTCGGGAGGGGGAAACCTCATGGCGCCATTTGGGTTACCAAACGATGCTAAGACCTACCACAATCTTCTATCTTCCTAGTTGAAATCGATCCACTTGAGAGAATCTTCTTCATCATCATGCCGCGGTCTGAGCTCCAGAGAAATCGCCGTCATGATTCAACCACTCGGATCGCGCTCATCTACCGAGATCGCAGACTACCTCAGCTCTTCCGACTTCGACGACCTCTACGACATCCCCACGGACGACCTCTATGACTCCGACTTCGCCTACGATTACGCTCCGGAGTTCTTCAATGTCCTCAGGGCCAAAGTTGCCGAGACCAACTCAGCCATGGCCCGTAGGATTGCAGAAGAGGAACGAGCCAAGACAGACATCGTCTTCACCGCCGGCCGTCTTCTTTATCGCCGACTGGTTTCTTCGCCTCCACGGTTGGTATGCTCCGCCACCGTTGTTGATGGCGACATTGTCTTCACCGTCGGTCATCACCGTCATTGCCGACAGGTTTCTTCGTTTCCACGGTTGGAGGATTCTGTTGCGGACTGGTGTTTTCACTTCCATGGCCGTGCATCTTTGTCACGTTGTTGGGAACCTTCACCTCCACCATCGGTTGTCTCCATGCTGCTTTTTCGGTTGGTGTCTTCGTCGCTATTGATGGACGACATTGTCCCCAGATCGGCCACCTCTACCGTCACTGGTGGAAATACCAAAAAGCTAAGTCATCATCAATTTTCTTCTTTATATGATATTTTCTTTCTCTTCTGCCTCAGTACATCAACTGGTCCTACGTTGAGCAGTGAGTCGGGGGCTACAGGTGTTATATCATATTTTTGAGTTAATTTTTCTAACGTTTATCTCGAACGCTTGCGAAATAATCCGAGTAAAAAAGTGCCCATCGAGTTATGAAACTCTATTTCCCTATGCTTTCCGTTTGGTTTGTCGATGGATAGTTGCCCTTGGGCCGAATCCTAGCACCCGAGGGCTTGTTGGATGGAGTGTATAACGCAAGGTGCTAAGTATTACTCGGAAGAAATCAAAAGCATAGAGATAAGATAATTTTTTCTGCTCTAAACAAGTACGAAAGTACCCGGGTAGTAAATTCTGATATGTGAAACTTTGTTGCATTAATGACGAACACATATTAATGACTAGTCGGGCAGAGTGTTTAAACGTGAGGAGTCATCTACTCGGGGAAATCAAAACCAACAAGAGGAGAAATACATACTTATAAATATTTTAAAATGCTTGAATTTTCCTCAAGTACTGTATTTGCATCAGATACTACTCATCCTATGTGTTTATACTGCAGGATTGATCAATTATACATCATCGTCGGCCTGCCTTCGCCGCTGCCGACTGGTGTTTTTCGCCTACACGGTTGATTGGTGGCATCACCATTGTTGGGTGTCTACGACTTCGTCGTCGGCCTGCCTTCGCCGCCGCCGACTGGTGTTTTCCGCCTACACAGTTGGTTGATGACATCACCGTTGTTGGGCGTCTACGACTTCGTCGTCGGCCTGCCTTCGCCGCCGCTGTTGATTGGTGACATCACCGTTGCTGGGCGTCTACGACTTCGTCGTCGGCCTGCCTTCACCGTCGCCGACTGGTGTTTCCGTCTACACGGTTGGTTGGTGACACCACCGTTGTTGGGCTTCTACGTTTTCATCGTCGACTAGTTCTATTGTCTCTACTTCGCAAGCTTCGTCACTTCACCAACCAAGAGCCTTAACATGACATTCTCAATGTGTATCTTCATTCAAGCAATGGCTACTCAATGACAAGCTATAGTTCTAAACTCTATGATCAGTTGTTTCCCAACTAAGCATAGAGTCGGGGGCTACACAAATACAAGACTTAAAATCTTCGCTCCAGAACAAGCTTTCTACTTCAGCGACTCCAACATTTTCACCGATAACTTTGGCTCTCAGTTGATGCTACAGTCTACTCTAAGTTTTTCAAATGTCAAGTTCAAGCTTTAATCTATATGTCATGGAGTTTGGAGTTCTTTGCCACACTCATGCTAGCGTCAAGGAAACTACTTGGGCTTCGATATCTTCTCAACAGTTTGATTATTATCATCGGCACCTTCGTCATCGGCATTATCTTCGTCTTTAGTCAACTACTGTCAACCAAGTTCTTTGCTTCAGGAGTTTGGGCTTCGTCTACACTAAAATTTGACTGGGACACCAACGCCGCCATCTTCATCAACATCTTGCCATGTCTCTTCGGCATTACCTATTCTGCTACTGTTGACAAACAACTTTGTCTCTACAACTAGTTGTTTTTTCTGCTACGGATCGTCATCGCCACTGGTTGCGTCTGTCATAGTTGGTTGGCCTATTACGCTGCAACTGATTAGTATTTTCGTCGTCCGGCTATCTTCGTCGTTGCCGACTGGTGGTCTCGTCATCATTGCTGGCCTACGTCGTCGCTGCGGATGTGCGTCTTCATCTTCAACACCGACTTACCTTGGTCGCCAATGACTGTCGTCATTACCGCTGGTCACGTTTATCACCGCCTACTATTTTCTTCGTCTCCATGGTTGGTGGATTTTGCCATCGCTGTTGATGGGCAACTATGTCTCCATCACTGATATCTTCGTTATCTTTGATGGGCGATTTTATCTTCACATTGGTGGTCTCGCTTCCATGCCAGCTGCATCAGTTGCCACCAATGGATAACTGCCGACTGCATCAGTTGCTACCAATGGATTATCTTGACTACGACAGAGGGACAAGCAACATTCTCAGGGGCTTAATAGCTCTAGCATGAGGATCATACCTTCAATTTGGACTTATTCTGGATATATGCAACATGAATTCATGCTCGCGAGCTTATCTCCTATATTCATGGTCTGGATCAATCATTATTTCCCACAAGGGTCACAAGCTGAGTTCTTGCGCTAGTTGGGATTCAATTATCAAATCTATTTTGGTGCATCTCATGAGGGATAACCATTCGGATCAGAAGATGAAGCGGCGGAGAAGACGCCGACGCTTCAGTAATTTTTAGGGTATCGGTAAGTTTTCTCGTATTTGGGCCGAGACCCATGAGAGGCCTACAGCTCATTGTTCAGGTGTGGCTAGACATGTGTCTCTAGGGACTTAAGCAGATTTGCCCTAGCAATATGCGCGTGTCTTATTGCCCAATGCCTTTAAAATCCGTTCATACAGCAGTTACACAACTTGTTGAAGGTTGGTATGATGCAACTTGAAAGGTGACAAACAGTAAAGTTTTTTATAACTGTTCTGGTAACTTTTTTATAGGTTGCAGGAGCTGTTTGGTTTTTACAAAGCATTTGATTTTATGATTATATCAATGTTTTTCTGCCACCTTAGTGTGCTTTTTTGATTAAGACCGATATTATGGCTGGGGCTATTTAATATTTTGGTTATATTTTTCACATGACTGATGAATTATTAACTCAGATTTTTTACCCATGAGGGTTGGCTGAGTTGTTTGTTCTGAGATGACTCGGGCAAAACGACTCGGATAAGCATGAGTTTGCCGAGTACTCGGAATTCATTATACACTATGCCTTGATTATGAGGTTATGTGTTATATGATTTTTTATGATTGCTTTTGGCTTAGGCTAGGCATTTATTTAACTCATGAGAGTATGATTATTATAGTTCTTAACTATATGCTTAGTTTGTTTAACTAAGCACATAGTCAGAGGCTACACCTAATTAGGTGCATCAGTCGATGCACCTAGATATCTATTTTTAAGAAATTTTTTGAGATGTTTTCAGCCCTTCACAGCCTTTTTATTGGATGATAAAGCACTCGAGAGACTCAGGCAGAGATGATGGAAGCACTCGGCGATAGAAGCACTCGGCTAAGGAGACATTCGGCTATGTGTTATTCTGATTCGAGGCAAAATTATCTTGTCGACTGTGAAGGTCTCGAGGGCTACTGTGGAGATTATGGGTACCGGATACCCTCACGGCTGGCTTATCCAACTTACCATAGGGGATAGGTTGTGACTCATGATTATATAAACCAGCTTAGGACTTGGGTATTACGTTATCATTATGATAAGGTAATGGCCTATAGTCTAAAGTTGGTAAGATTGAGGAGTCCGACATAGAGTATGATAGGGTCTCTGACTTGTAAACCCACCCTCCGGGACTATATAAGGAGGGTAGGGCGTCCCTTGAGGGGCAGAGCGAATATAGCACAAGCATATGAAACTCATGAGAAAACATATTGAAAGAGATCAAGAGATCAATAAATCACTCGGCGGATCGAATCCCCGAAACATGAGTAGGGTATTACTTCTCATTAGAGATGGCTTGAACCTGTCTAAACCTCTTTGCATACCAACCCATCGTATTTGACGCTTGACTGTTACCCAGTTTCTTATTGCTGAAACCAAGTTTCGACAACAAGTCTGATAAAATATGAAATATCTTGGCGAAAAGAAGAACCGTGTGAATAGCGACGTAGTTGCGACTGGATTATGAGTTTGATTATCACTAAAGAATGCAGTAGTAAATACGAAAGATGAAGCATGCAGTGAATGTAACACTACTCCATTTTCGAGGAAATATAACACTAATGAAAAGTCCGCGTGGATTAGTTTGATTAGACATATCTGAATTGACCCTCACGATGCAGGTTAATACCTACTTCCTTTGTCTCAAAATATAAAAAAGTTTAATTTTGATTAAATGTGATATATCCTTTATACTACGAATTTGGACATAAAATCATGTTCAAATTTATAGTATTATGTGTTACATCTAACCAAAATCAATATTTTGGAACGGGACGGAGGAAGTAAATGTATTTCCAACCGAACAGATGTGTTAGAAACTCAACATTATTGCAGGTCTCCTTCGAAGACTTTTCTTCACGATGGCTTAGCACGTTTCGTGATAGCACCCTTGTGATGTATCTTTTGACGGTGAGATGTGTTAATTTGCATGGAAAAAAAAGGAAACCATTCAGTCAGTAGAGTAGAGCGCTATCAGCTGAGAAGGCATCTTATGTTATATTCTCTGCTATAGGTTGTCACGCCATATAGAAGATAAGTGTTTAGTTGGTTACAATTATTTTGACAAGACTTATCCGTCTACCTTATGACGTTTTTGACCACCCATTATGTGGTTACATACAGATCGTTCAGTTCTAACTAAGAATTTTTTTTAGAAATAATAGTATTTTAATGGAAAATCGTAAAAATAGTGGGCTTTTGCAAAAAAATCACAAAAAAGAGGCCAGTCGAACCACGGCGACCCGACAGGCCCAAATCGAAAGTTGGAGGGATGACAGGCCGGTCGATCGGGCCCTGTCGGTACGCGGCATGTCGACAGGTGGCCCAGTCGGCACGCGGCATGTCGACAGGCCGGATCGACAGCCCAGTCGAACGCCGGCCGTTCGACAGGCTGGGCCGTCGGTCCAGTCGAACGTCGGCCGTTCGACAGGCCGGGCCGGCCAGCCTTTTTTTTTAACTTGTTAAGTATACTTTTGTAGTTATTCAAATTAATTTGTTAAGAGTTATTTTTAATTTGTTAATAATTAATTAATGACATATATTTTATAATTGATTAATTATAATTTGTAAGTTGTTTCCATAATTAAGTTTGTAAGTTGTTTTTGTAAATATAATTTTGTTATAATTGATTAATACCCATTTTTAATTGAATGTTTGGAGAAACACATCGGATTTTTAATTTATTAATTTTAGATATATCCATTTTTAATTTAGTAATATACAGAACTTTTTTTTTAATTTGGGAAGAATTGTTTTTAAGTTGTTAGTAAATAATTAATGACATAATTGTTTATAATTGATTAATTATAATTTTTAAGTTGTTATTATAATTATAATTTATTATAATTGATTAATACACATTTGTAATTGAATATTTGGAGAAACATATCGGAGTTATAATTTAATATTTTTAGATATATCCATTTGTAATTTATGAATTTACAGAACCTTATTTTGCTTATCGGTTATTTTGGGAAATTACAAAAATCACTTTTGGATAGGGCCAAAAATTTGCAGAAGCGAAAATTGGTTCTGTCTATTTTCGGAAATTCCGAAAATCGTTTTAAGAGAACTCAAAAAATTTCGAATTCACAGAACATGTTTTTAGAAACCGAGAAGAAACTTTTTTTAAGAATTGATGTTGAGCACATCCATGACCATACCGAAACAAGGAGAAGTTATAGTACAATTTAAACATGAAACACCTGGTTCATTGCGGTTACATAGATAAGATTAGATTCGAACTATAAGGATGGTAATGGAAGAGTTGAACACGACGACGATATAGTAATGGGACAACGAAACATGACATCACATATTTGACTAACGTAAGTTGTCCGATAGTAGCTAACCCCTATGTGAGGATCCCTCTCCCCTCTCAAACTGCTTTTTAGTAAACATTTATTGCTCTGGCAATTCAAGCTGCACCACACGGGAAGTTGGATCACTCAAAACCTTTTTGGTGTCTATCCATTCTTTGTATTGACATCTTCTCGGCGGTTCCTGCGAGAAACGAATAGACGTGAAGCGAACAAAGTTACTGAATGTTGTGACAAAATAAGGATTCATGATAACGAAAATATTTTCACCATGAAATCGTCGTCTACAATATTTGGGCAAACAAAGAACCTCTGACCCAAAGTTCTTGGCTTGGTGGAACGGAGAACCTGACAACGATCACCGCATCTGCATTTTGGTCGGGCTTCCCATGGAGGGAGTGCCATCGTTAGCACCCGCCAGTCGCACTAGTCTTCACGACATTGTTGTTCGTAAGCAAATTTGAATGCCAAGTATTTCTCAGGACTTTCTGATGCGAAATACCAGCGTCCATCTTGTTGACAAGTGGTTAGGTCGAGAACGGGATTTTCTGTATCGACCCACTCGATGTATCCACAAGTCGTAGCGTGGGCCTGACGAATAGATTTGGAAGAAGAATAAACAATCGCTCATGCAAACTGAATAAGCATATGCAGAGAATGAAATACCTCACAGTCATAGTTAGGGCACCTAAAGAAATGCCTTCCTCGAGTGTCTTGTTTCCTCGAAGCCATTAGTTGGCATCGGTCACCGCAAAGACAGAGAGGCCGCTCGCACCAAGGTGGGAATAGGTATACCAAAGGATCGCTACGCCAGTTGGGTTCCTCAACGCCCCGACGTCTAGCCATTGCCGAAAGCTGGTGCAATGAAGGGTTGTGGTAGCGCTTGTTGCCTACACAGATGAAGAAATTATGTGCTGCATCGCTCGTTATGGGGACTTATGTAGGCATCAAAGATAGCAGTGAAAACCTTTACATGTCTACATCATGGGGCACGATGGGTCCACCTGATTACCGCCGAAAGTAAGAGTGGACGTATGCACCGAATGTTGATCGTGACAAGTCGAACTGATAGTGTGTCCGTGCACTGTGGTATACTGTTCTATGTAATGGACCTGACAGCCAAGCGCCGAAAGTTTGTTGTCGTATGCATAAGTAGTTATGACATGTAAGGGCATAGGCGCATGTGGAGTCGATCTCGCATTGTATTCTTGGTGTGTCCGATTTTTCGACAACGAAACGACACAGGCGCCGAAAGTAGTTTGTAACCACGCGTGAGCACAATGATGTCGATAGTGAATTTTTTCTAAATCTTATAAAAAAAATATAAAAGAAGTGATACTTTAGCACAAGTAGAAAAGACATTCAAAGGCAGTTTATCAAATAAGTGTATGTCACGAAGTAGTTCATTCATATAATATGACATGAGTAGTAAATGCACAAAAAAATAATTCAGCACATAAATAACACTACAAGTCAAGAATGCCCCCCTCTCGCACGCTTGCTAGGCCCTCCCTTCTTATGTTGTCTGATTTGCTCTGTGGGATAGGTCAAATTATCAGGTGGGTGCCTATGTCGTGCCGGCTGCTGTGGAGTAGCATCCTCTGGCTGCACGGACTCCCCCTGCTGCGTAGGCTGCGTGACCGGAGGAGCACCGTACCAGTAGTCTATGCCAGCTTGCGCATCGGGTGCATCCGTCGCAAAGAAATCGTCCACGAACTATGTTCGAGGAGAGACAGCAGGAACTGCAGAATGCCCCTGGGAAAACCCATAGTCGTCACCTGTTGCAAAATAGAGGCGATGCCACATGTTAATAGTTAGTAACCATGCATAAAAATTAAGCGAACAATGATGGTAACTACGTTGTAAACAATACTTACCTGTGTGCTGTGTGTATCCTGACTCCGGTGCGCGCGGAGTAACGTAGAGTCCCCAACCCAATGTGGGCTCCAAGTTGTCCCCTGTCGGCAGGTAGGGAAAGTCTGGCTGCACGTAGGCTCCCTGGGTATCGTACACCTGCTGTGGCTGTTCACGTTGCGTAGGTTACGATATGGTATAAAATGGAGGTTGAGTACGATATGAACTGCATGTTAAGTAAGGCAAACGTGCCGTACCTGAGGCCGCGGTGGTGGCATACTTGATGCCGGAACCCCAAAGTCAGACGATCTCCTTGGGCGGACAGGGTCAGGCGTCTCCTGAAGCGAAGGCTGAGCGTGCGATGGACCGGCGTCGTCATAGTGGCGATGTGAAGTAGAGGAGCGGAACTGGTCCACACTAGAGTGTCGTGGTAGTGGTGGCGATCCTGCCCTCCTGGAAGGCTGCACCACATCAGCCGCGCTCCGACAGGAGACACGACGAAGTAGCGCCGCAGCCCGTGAACGGAAACTGCGAAGGACGGACGTCACGTCGTCCTGCCTGACATGCTGAGGCCTCGTCTCCAGTCTCTGTAGCAACGTGTTGGACTCAGCGTGAACCTGTTCCACAAACTCGGCCTATTGAACGAATAGGGAAGGGCGTTAGAACAGTTGAACGTGTTCCACATGTTATGATAATCAACGAAAGCAACGACATACCATTGAGTTGTACGCAGCTCGAGGTTGTGGGGCAAACGTGTCCGTGATCGACGCCTGGTGAGGGACAGACGTTTCCCCTTGTGGCGGGAAACACCTCCAGTGCGTAACACTGTGGTACCAACGAAGGTACTGTCCGTACGAAGCTCTGTCGTCTGGAGGTGTTTGGAGAACCAAGTGCTCCGCCGCATGTTCCCACTCCGCAACCGTTGGTGCGATCGTCCGAACAATGGTCCCCTCGTGGGACAGACCGAGTCCCTTCCGGGTGTACCTGCATAGCATTGTAATGAGCACGTAAGAAATGTATACAATGGGGTAAAACACACTACTTGCCTATAACATTAACGGACAAGTACTTACTTGTGGAGGCTAACAGCTAGAGAGCGTCCACCTCTCGGAGGGTAGTCTTGGTACATGCCGAGCTATTTAAGTACCCTTTACACGTGGTAGGGCTCGACGTGCACGTCTAGCACAAGATGACAAGTGGTCCTCCAGAGCTCTGCGTCGCGCGTGCAGAGCTCTGCAAGACCATGCGGTGCTCACTCGACGACATCGTGATGCGTGTACGGAGTCCAGCGAACCCGGTCGGGCGTAAGCTGATCGAAGTTCGCCACGAACTGTGTGTACACGCGACGTGTCATTCCGCTGACCCACCTCGGCTGCAAAAGCATGAAATATGTGATTAGTGCCCATAAATCGAGATAAAGCGCATAATAAGAAAGTGCTATGAAAAATGCATTGCAATGTACAATTTACCTCGTGGTGTGTCCACAGCGATCCCATGGTGGGACGATCGTCGATGTCTTCAAGTCCAGACTTATACATCTCATCGACACCGTAACTTGCGTACGACTCCAGGTGTGGCCTTCCAATGTCAAAGCGCTCATGCGCCCATAACATTAGAAGCAAAGGGCATCCTGTCAGAGAACTTCCCTTGCTATTCCTGTTGCAAGCATCGCATAGACCAGCGTACGTCGCCGCAAGAACAGCCGACCCCCAACTGTACTGCGGAATCTCCTCAACAGGTGGCTCGGCGATCTGCTCCGCGTAGTGGATGAAGTGCTTGTCCACGGAGTCAGCGTGAGTCCCCGTGAACATCACCCACCCAAACAACCACAGTAGATACGCGACTAAGTGTCGGCGAACTACCCAGTCCTCTTGGTCCTCTGGGAACACCTCCTGGTGGAACTGGTGCAACCAACTCAACGTGGGCCCATGCCCATCTGTGAGATCCTCCAGCGGAGCAGCTAGCACTCCACCAAAACTGGCCAACAGATCATCCGCCCATCCAGCATGGACCTGTGTCGGGCCAACTGTTGCACCCGCTATAAGTAGACCCAACAAAAAAGACACATCCTGCAGAGTGGGTACCATCTCTCCAACTGTCATGTGAAAGGTGTGTGTCTCGGGCCTCCATCTATCCACCAAAGCACTCAGCAAGGCCGCATCGATGTTGATACAGGGTGACCTTCCACGTGAAGCCTCAACCAAGCGTGCGAAGGTCAACAACCCAGTGGCTCTCAACCTGTTACATGTCAAAAATAAATAATTAGCAATGCAAGAAAATTTAAATGGCAGCACGAGGTGACAAATGGTTTTTCACATACCTTGGAACCCAACGAGGATCGATATGCCAATAATGATCCGGACCCCGCATCCTCAGCACATTGCAGAACGTCCCCTGACTCAGCCGTCTCGAACGGTGATGTTTATCGATCACCTCGTCGATCAGCGATACGTCATCCCTGGCAGCCATATCTACAAAATGCATGATTATAAGTGTCGTGAGCATCAGAAATGAATTAAAAAATGACAAAATTTTAATAGCAGAAATCAAATACTGATAAAATGATGTGAAAAAGTTATGCAACGCGATAGTATCATCGTACAGGTTTTGCAACGCGATAGTATTAACATACAGGTTAAATACAAACAAGTTCAAGTGAACACAGTCTAGAACTGGTAAATATAAATATTACAAGACGAATAACTAAGGATTATTTCTCGAAGTCGACCTCCGCCCTGGAACACGCCGAATATCGCCACCTTCTGCATCTTTGCCTACATTGTACATGCTGCAATCTTTACGGCTATGGTCTCCGTCGCATACAATGCAAGCCTTTGGACATCGCGCACGGGTGTTCGTTTCAGCTTCATCCATGTGGTTCTTGATTTGACGGGTCTGGCGACGCCCCTTCGTGCCAACCAGCAAATTTGAGTCAGGCACCCAATTGGCTTCCCCTGGGGGTGGGCGAGTGAAATCACATACCGCACGCCAACCACGCAATTCACCGCGCCAGGTCGCCTCCCATGCTTCCTTAGTAAAGTAAGGCGAGACGAATATGTTCGCATCGACACCACCTTTTGCGGAAGCGGCAAGAACATGAGAGCATGGTAGATGTCGAAGAAAAGGCTTGTTGCAGTTGCATTTGCAAGCATGATAGTCTGGCCACAACGTGCACTCCAATGTGATGTCCGTACTCCCAATACTGACACCACTTTTGTCACGTAGACGTACCTCAAACAGCAACTTCCTATTCCCAGCAGACCAGACCCTGTGCATTGTGCCCTTCTTGCTTTTCTCCTTCCTGTACAGTGTGATAGCGGGGCTATACCTTACATTAGGATTGGCAAGGTTAAGACTAGCCATGGCGTATCTTTTACAAAGATACTTCTGTGTACCCCTTGTGATGCCCTCCAGGATAGCAACAAGTGGTAAAGGACGTGTATTTTTCATCACCCAGTTGTACACTTCGGCAAGATTTGTTGTCATCACACCATACCGTGAACCATTTGTATCGTACAACAATGACCACTTTTCCCTTGGCTCATGCTCTATCTAGTCAGTGAAGCACTTTGTAGCCCTCCCCCGCTTCCTACATCGAGTAACAGATGGTGATTCATTTGGAACGGGTTCCAGGCCTTCCGGCTCCTCTTGTCGGGCAACAACTGGTTTTTTTCGAACCTCTTGCATGTGAGTAGTGGTCAGCCGATCCAGCTGTTCCCATATGGCGTCGAACTTTCTTTGTTGTTTCTGCTTGCACAACTTTTTGAACAGGTCCATTAACCTCTTGCTCCTGAATTGTCTGTAAAAATTTGCACCGAGATGTCGCATACACCATCTGCTAGGCAAATCTGGCCAGGAAACCTCCTCAGTTACATGTTCCTTTAGCTGCTGCACCGCTGATAGAATGCCGGCATGTCGGTCATGCAGAACACACACATTTGGTCTGTTTTGAACAACACACCTTTTAATGTGACGCAGGAACCATAGCCAGCTCGATGTGTTCTCGCTTTCAACAAAAGCGAAGGCAACGGGGACGACATGGCTATCAGCGTCGACTCCGATTGCGGTTAAAATAGTTCCCCTATACTTGCCTGTCATAAAAGTACCATCAACACATAGCAACAGAATGCAATTTCGGAAGGCCTCTATCATGCACCCAAATGACCAAAATGCACGACGAAGGACGTTTTTCCCATTGTCATTAACCTCATCAAGAATAGCCATATGTGTGCCCGGGTTTCTGGCCTGCAACACCTCCAAAAGTGGAGGAAGGTTGTGGTATGAATCTTCGTAACATCCAAATCTCATCTCTAATGCTTTCTGCTTACCCCTCCAAGCCTTGTCGTACGATATCTCATACCCATACTTTTTCTCCACGTCATGCATTATTGTGAACGGCGACAAAGAGGTTTTTTTAACAACCTTCGAATAAACCATTTGTGCCACGAATGCAGCCGTCATGTTCCTGTGTACCAAAGGGGTCTTCTCCAACAAACATGTATGCTCCTCAACCCTTGAAGCTACCCATAAGTTGTCATGTTGTGGCTTGTAACCATGCACTCTCCAAGGGCATCCGGGCTTTGTGCACTTCACGTCATACGTCGTCCGATTTGAAACCTTCACCCTGAACTCCCGCTTCTGCAGAAAAGCCCACCTCTTCACCGCGTCCTGTAGGTGCCCTTTGTCGTGAAACATCTGTCCAACTTGCACCTTCTCACAATCATATCGCCAGTGGGCATCTAAATCATCGTTAACCCCCAGACGGGTCATGGATATGGTCGTCCAATGTTCAGGTACGTTGGTTTCCTCCTCCCACTGTGCTGTATCTTGCCCTTCCACCACGAACGAAATATATTCCTTGTTCTCCAGTTCCATCTCTTCCACTACAGCTTCGTTCTCCTCCGCTGCATCAACAGCCAAAGGTGAGTCCGGCTCATCGTTATCCAATTCGTTAGCCGGACAATTGCCACCGGGCACAACCACATCTGCAGTAGCCTCCTCCTCTACTGCTTCCTCTTCCCCACTCCTGCAAATATTAGCCTCTTCCACGATATGTGTTTGTTCCACCTCCGTTCTGCTGGTCTCGCCGGTCCCAACAATATCTATTTTCTTTTGCACCAATATTGCCAGGCTATAACTTTTCTCTCCTACTTTAGCCACAAATTTTCTCCAACTCCCAGTAGATGCAAGCTCTACTACTCTCCACTGCCATCCGTATTCACTCCTTACTGGCCAGACGGATTTTATGATGAATTTCTCCATCGAAGGATCTATCCCAAACATATTATGCAGCCACCCTAGCACGTCGTTCAAAGCCAACTGGTCTGGTGTATTTAGGGTGGTATCAACGAATGCATATACGGTCAAATCTACCTCGCTATCACAAAGTTGTTTTGGAGCGTCGCCATAATACACACGAACGGGCACAGCACCTGACATCCTGAAATAGCATGCCAATTGCTATTAATACGTCACTACCCAGTAAGGTGTCGTATGCTCTATGCTTACATTATTGCTCTAACGTATTCAAACTATATTTCATTACTTAAATATAAGTTCCATTCGATTTTAACTAATAACAAACGTATAATACCTCCATTCCATTTTAACTAATAATAAACGTATAATACCTGTACTAACAACCAACAATGATTAATAAAAAAAATTCTCGTCGTCCTAAGGGATTACAAATTTATACCTTCGCTGTCGTTGCTCTTTCTTGCACAGTTGCGGACGTGTCCTTCCCAACCACGTAGTAATTCCCTCTGGCCAAATGACACAGCTCTGCATCGTAAATTTGACTAATTAAATCTAATTTCCTTTCGATTTGTACTAACGCTCAACATTGATTTCTCCCCGATGATAACTATTTCACCATTACGAAATTGCTAATCACCTCAGCAAACATATACTAACTTCGAATTATTTACAACATACAACTACATAACTATATATATATATATGTACTAATGGTTAACATTACACAATGACTAATGGTTAATAGATTCAACAAATTATATGTACTAACAACAATGACTAACGATTCACAAATAAAAACAACGAAATAACAAACCTCATAGATACAATTTAAAATTTCACAACCTAAAGTATTGTAATTTTATACCTTAAGAGCAGCTTGTCTTCTCTTCTCGTGATGCTATATCTTCACGACGACGTGGTGCATCGGCTGCCGTGGCAATGGTGACGGCAGGCTGGCGCGACGGCGGCCTGGAGCTGGCGAGGCGAAGCTACCGCGAGCTGATGAGGAGGATGAGGTGAGCCGACGACGACAACGAAGTGGTCGTGCTCGTGCTTATATCCTAGCTCCTGTCGACCTCCCATATACCGATAGGGGCGGTGCGCGGGATCTGTCGGCACGCGGCTGGCCGATAGGGGCGGTGGGGGAGACTGTCGGCACCCGGCTGACCGACTGGGCGGCCTGTCGGCACGCGGTGAGCCGACTGGGCCAGCTATCGGCACTCGGCTGGCCGACTGGACGGTGCCGTGGCCTGTCGGCACGCGGTGAGCCGACTGGGCCGCGTTTCGTCCTTCCGTGGTTCGACTGGGCCTCTTTTTTGTGATTTTTTGCAAAAGCCTACTATTTTTGCGATTTTCCATTAAAATACTATTATTTCTAAAAAAAAATTCTTCTAACTAACGTCAAACATCGGGATGGAGGTAGTATTTGTTAAGGTGTATTGAGGCAAAATTTGCCTCCATCCAAACAGGTCGTTCAATCAACACTACCAAGTTTTTATCTTGCTGTTCAACCTTCGAATTGAACATTCATTACAAACTGAAGTTTTCTTGTTCAACTTATTATTATTTGGGTGTTGAAATTTTAACTCAAAATTGAGCCATAATATTTTTCCATTTTATTGTATTGCACGATTTTTTTATAGCGAATTAACAAAACATAATTTCAATTGGAATCGGAAATGCAGTTGGTCTTGTGAAAGCAACTACTTAGAAATTTCACCGTGACACTATGGACGAGGAAGACTCGGAACGAGTCATAAGTCAAGGAATAATTTTTGAAATCCAACCACTGGCCAATTAGTTCTAGAAGGGCATGCCGTAGAAGGTACTTCCTCCAATCAAATCATACGACGCTCTTTTTTTAATAATGCTAAGTATTATATATGTTATATCATTAAATTTATATTTTTTATATGTTATATCATTAAATTTATATTTTCTAGTATTTTTCTGTGGTGTTAATTTCATATCGTTAGAAATATAATATGAAATAAATTAATAATCAAAGTATGTAATTAAATATCGTATATAAAAAATATAAGGCTTATAATTTGGATGGAGGGGCTAGCCAGTTGCTTGTAATTCTAAAGGAAAGTAGCTAAAGGAAAAAAATAGCTATTGGAAAAAAATGTTTATTCTTCCTTCGTCTCAAATTAAAGCAATTTAGAGTTGGATTAGACATATTCTATTTACATGGTAGAAGTTACGGTTTCTGCCATCTCTGTCTCAAAGAAATACAACCTTGGACTGCCACAAAAACTTTGATTATTATTTTATTCCAGAAACAACTAAAAAATAATATGACATGAAAGTGCGTTCAAATATAAATTTTTAATGAAGATCGCAGTGTGACAAGAGCGTATATATAGTTTTACAGAGAGGAACAAAGGGAGAAGACGGTGCTTCTAAGAAACGTATCGTATGCACACAAGTTTTATTTTACATATCATACACCCCAACAAAAGAATATCATCAAAAATTCTAAAACATATTATACATGTACTTTTAATAGTGTTACATCTATGTACAAAGTCTCATCTTCAAATTTATTATACATAGGGAGCAAAAAAAAGATAAAATTTTGACAGATTTATACTCTCGATTTTTTATTTTTTTACAGCTAAAATATAATGAATTTTTATCTTTTTTCTAGATTTTTTGGTAAAATTTATTAGTTCATGTGTATGGTACGTAAACAAGAAGTCTTACGTGCACATGATATGTTTTCGTCCCGGCGAAGATAAGGAAGCTGAATGGAATGGTGTTTCTGCAAGAGGAATTATTGATAATTGGCTCTAGCTGATTTGTTAATCTTCAGGACAGGCTTCAATATTTTGTGTTTTGCTTTTTTAAGTGACTAGATCATGTTTTGAGACATACTGGCTAAGATGTAGCTAGTTTGCTTTGATTCTTTTGCCCAAGGTTTTCTATGGCTGGCTAATGGCTGCATGTTGGTGTGCCGGATGGGTGTAAGCCTAGTAGTTTACTGCTCCCAGAACTACTAAAAGTCTGTAAGGCCTTGTTTCCAACTTTCCATAATGGAAATTGGAGAGGCTTGTCCGTTTCTAAAAATGTCTTATATTTTATTTTATGACGAAGAGAATATTTAGGAGAATTTAAGGCACTATAATGGCTTAAACTGAAAATTAGTGGGAATAGCTTATAGGAGAAACTTAAAACGTTAAAGCGACTTCGATTTGGAATGAGAGGGAGTATACCTACTAGTATACATATCTCCTCCATAAGCTATATATGATACCTTGTACTCAAGAGGAGACACAGCTAGCAAGAGGATCCATGTATTTCTCATGATGCCATCATTGCTCCACACAACAATTGCTGCTCTATTGTGTCTCACAGTACCAATTGCGGCACGTTGTCATGCCGTTGTTGTAGCTTCTTGCCAGAGAAAATGTGGTGGTGTAGACATCCCTTTTCCATTTGGCATCGAAAGCCAGCCCGGCTGCGCCAAGCCAGGCTTCGAGCTGAGCTGCAGGAACAACCCCAAGAATGGGGTACCTACACTAGTCCGGAACGTGAAGCCACTTAACCGGAGCATAAAGGTGCTCAACATCTTGCTAGAGAAAGGCCAGGTTCGGATGAAGATGGACATGTCCTCTCATTGCTACAACACGGTCACTCATGTCATGAACTGTGTCGACAACGGGTGGATGGACTTGACAGAGAGTCCCTTCACATTCTCTGATAGTGCCAACAAGTTCACGGCCTTTGGATGCCGAGTTCTTGCTTACCTTGGCGCAGGGGGACAGAGCGACATTGGCAGCAACGTCAGGATTGGCTGCGCAGCCAGTTGCACAGTCGATGATCTCTCAAGCATCAGCAGTAGCAGCTGCACGGGGATAGGCTGCTGCCAGACAGCCATCCCCAAGGGAATCAAGTACTACAAGGTTTGGTTTGACGACCGCTTCAATACATCTGGCATCTACAACTGGGAGCGTTGCTCATATGCAGCGCTCGTGGAGGAGTCCAGTTTCATTTTCTCCAGGATTTACAACTCTTCGTCAAGGTTCAACAACTCTTTTAGTATTCAGCCGCCTTTCGTGCTGGACTGGGCTATGGGGAACATGACATGCATGGAAGCTCAAAAAAACATAGATTCTTATGCATGCATTAGCACCAACAGCATATGTTTGGACTCTCAGAATGGACCAGGTTATATATGCAACTGCGAAAAAGGATTCCAAGGAAATCCTTATTTAAAAGGTGCCGACGGCTGCCAAGGTGAATTTTGTTTCTTAGGCATTCATGGCTAGAAGTTTTCTTTTATTTGTTCTGAGTTCTGACTTAGCACTAGAATAGTTTCGTATAGCTTTAGCCGTGAACAACATCCATAGATGCACCTGTCTATTTCAATATATCTATATATATATTCATTGTATAACTTATTCACTGTCTATTCACTGTCGTTGAGTAGGAACAACAGGATATCGCAACTTCTAGGAGCTAACTTTGAGAGTGCTTTGATGGTACTTGATACATCTGGAGTTTCTAGTACAATATTTATACTTCTCAGTATATCCCTACGTATCTCCTTGAGCACTGTGTAATCACTCAAACTTTAGTGTTCATTTGTAGTACTAGTTCTGCTAACTAATAAGCAGTAATCGATTTTCTTTTCAGTACCTTATTCAAAGGGTAGATATGTTGTCTCTGTTGTACTGGTTGAACCTTTTCTCTCTCTGTACTGTAGCCATACTAAAATCAAGATCTATTACCTCGCAACTAGAGAGAGTAAAAGAAAGTTGGCTTCGTCTACTAAACAAGAAATTTATTTTCTTCCTTTCCTAGAAAAAAAATTGACTCCAGGTTCCTAGGTCGATTAGGAACAGTGAAGGAAGATTTGCTTATGTTTTCAGGTTATTAACCAAGATTTTTGCTGAGAAGTACCTAGAACTAAAACTTGTTTTATACTTCGGGGGACAGTAATTGTGTGTATAAAGTATTCAGTACTTTTGGTTCGTACTTTGGTATTGACCACCTAACTGCAGTTGCTAGAACTACTTCCCTTGTTTCCCTTGTTTCTTTTTACTGATATAAATAGCTGATTGG
Organism: Oryza officinalis; assembly: GCA_008326285.1. Classification (NCBI taxonomy): domain Eukaryota; kingdom Viridiplantae; phylum Streptophyta; class Magnoliopsida; order Poales; family Poaceae; genus Oryza; species Oryza officinalis. The sequence continues at coordinate 18,171,919 of BDMV01000004.1, forward strand.
TAGTAAGTAGCAAAGATCTACTGTTCTATTGGTACACCTTTCTTTTTTTTTCTTCAGTCCAAGATATATTAAGTCATCAATCCGAAATAGTAGCGCCGTATTTAAAATTTTAACACAATATCAGAGACAACTGGTACACGATCCTGTTTTATACATAATTCAAAAATAGATAAAAATTCTTACAGCTGTACCGCATTTAAATTTTTAACACAGCATAAGAGACAACCGGTACATGTATGTGATCATCTATTAATTATGATTACGATTATATAAAAAACTTATGGTGAGATATCTCAAATTGAGTTTTTGTTATCCGGCTCAAATCATACTACGATTTTATAAATTAATCCAAAAAAATTTAAACATCCATATCCTATATTTTCTTATTTGTTATGAACTCATCTTCTCCCTTTGTTTTTGTATATAAAAGCATCAAACTCCGGCTTCATATGCTATGGTACCACAAGTAAAACTATTTGGACTAAATTATTAATGTCTTAAGATGGATAAAATTTCTGAGCCATTTCTTTTGGTAGATAAATTAGAAAATGGAGTAAACATCAGTCTTTTATGAATTCTCCCTAAAATATACAGAGAAAAGTTGGTCCTTGTCTGGAAATGAAGGTATCATTTACATTTCATCTTAGTTTCTTCACAATAGAGAGTTTTATATCACCAATGCTTAAATAAAATGTGTGCATATCTCTACAACCATCCTATGACAGACAGTTCAGCCTTGGCGAAAAGGTATATCCTACAGACAGTTTGCAGCAAGTCTAAACAAACCGAACAACTGAAGAACGACTCAAACAATGGAAATGCGCAGTAGGAAAAAAACTAGCATAATTTGTAATAACTACTACTGCGTCTACAGAACTGGGGAAGGTATAAGAAAATCACACACCTTTGGACGCACGTAATTCTAGGAGGATTTTTACAGGATTTGAATCGAATGGCAAAAAAAATTAAAGTCCCATGTGATATTTGGGTCAAAGGAATGCACCTCTACAAATCCTTATGAATGGCCAAAACTATAAGAAATTTAGAGGATTTCCAACATGAACTCGAACCTATAAAAAAATTTTCTTTTTGTCTATCCCTCTCTTTCAATTTTGATATTTTTCATGTGGTCCATCCAAATGGTAGTTCCTACAGTTTTCATTTGTTTCACAATCCACAAGAATCCGAAAAGGTGTGATACCTTATGGTGCCTATTCAAGGTCATAAAAGGCATCAAATGTGATACTGAAAGTTATAAATTTAATTGGTTAGCTTGGTTGAAGGTTTGAAAAAGGAGAAAAATATCAAATGTGTTAAATTTTTGGGACAATTTCTCATTTGACCCTGTTTCGAAATCTAACTATCAATATCAATCTGAACCTACTTTCTCTAGTTTGCTTATTTGACACCTTTTTCAAAATTAAAGTTACCGTCTGACGGTACTTCCACTATATTCTTAGGGTTTCATTTAGGAAAAGAAAAAAAATCTATTTACTAGTTAAACTGACCAAAATACCCTTGATGACATTCAACCTTATTCATTCCTTAGCTCCCAACCCTATCTCTTTGGTGCATCTCTCTCAGCGCGGCTATCGCTAGGTGAGGCGGCAGCGGCGGCTCGCGCGCGGAGGGATGCCGGGGCGGTGCCAGTGCGGAGAGGGAGGGAGTGGTGGCTGCGCGCAGAGAAAGGTAGTGGCGGCGGCGGCTGCGGTGCACGGAAGGAGCGGCGACGGCGACACACAGAGGGAGGGAGCAGTAGCACACGGCTTGATGACGGCGGTAAGGCCCTGGTGGCAGAGCTTGCGCTGAGGCGGGTGGATTTGGCGGGGGAGGGGCGGTGCAGCTCGGGCTGAGGCGGGTGGATCCGGCGAGGAAGGGGCGGCGGCTCGGTGATGACTAGCAGGAGCAACGGTGGCGGGGCCCGGATGGCGGAGCTCGGGCTGTGGCGGTGTGCAGGCATTGGATTCAGCGGAGCCAAGGCATGCGGGCAGCGGATCCGGTGGTGGTGGGTCAGCGACGGCGGCGTGGCAGTGGTGGAACTCAGCGGCTGCGGGTCGGCAACGACGACGATGTCGCCGTAGTGAAGAGGATGGTGGTTGCGTCGACACGAATCTTCTTCCTCTCTCCCATCCACAAGCTGCATGTATTTTGGGCTGGATGCTGTCCAAAATTTTGTTAAATTTTATTCATAGTTTTGTCAAACTTATGGTAAATATGTGAAACATCTATCAAATTGGAAGTCCATTTTATGAAATAATGTCAAATTTAACAAAAAAAATTGACAAATATAGGTCAAATTTGATGAAAATCTGACAAATCTAAGTCAAACTCATGCCTTGGACTATGCAGGAAACGCTACAATTGGACTATGCAGGAGAGATTTCCCACTGGCTTTTGGTACACACAATTTTCATATTGTTTCAGTATTTTTCTTGAATGTGCATAGACATTGTTTTTTGAAGAAAAAAATAGATAGACCAGGCTCTTTTCGCAATTCCCAGTTGTTCTACACTTTTTGTTATACAATATCCTATCATTTTTGTTTCATAAATAGATGAGGGCAGTTAGTCCATTAGTTTAATGTTCAATCATGATTCAACCGATCATTGGAGCAATGGCTTCAAAACAAACTATATATCCTTTGAAACTTACATGTGTACATTTCTAGGAATTGCAATTGGTCTGGGTGCTGGCTTCGGAATTCTTCTACTAAGCTTATCTGTGATATTCCTTATTCGAAAACAGAGAAGTGATATCCAAAAGAAACTACGGAAAAAATATTTTCGGAAAAATCATGGGCTTCTACTAGAACAGCTAATATCTACAGATGAAAGGGCTACAGAAAGCACAAAAATTTTCTCCTTAGAAGAGCTAAAAGAAGCGACAAACAACTTTGACCCAACCCGTGTTCTTGGTAGTGGAGGCCATGGTATGGTCTACAAGGGTATATTATCAGACCAACGTGTGGTGGCTATAAAGAAACCTCACATCATAAGGGAGGAAGAGATTAGTCAGTTCATCAATGAGGTAGCAATACTCTCACAAATAAATCATCGTAATATTGTGAAATTATTTGGATGTTGTCTTGAAACTGAAGTCCCACTGCTGGTGTATGACTTTGTCCCCAATGGTTCACTAAATCGTATTATTCATGCTGATCCAGCTAATAGAGAATTATGTTTATCATGGTCTGATTGTTTGAGGGTTGCAACAGAAGCTGCAGGAGCTTTGTCTTACCTCCACTCAGCCGCATCAGTATCAGTTTTACATCGTGATGTGAAATCTTCTAATATACTCTTGGATGCAAGCTACACTGCCAAAGTTTCCGATTTTGGGGCTTCCAGATTGATTCCTAATGATAAAACCCATGTTTTTACAAATATACAAGGCACATTTGGATATTTAGATCCTGAATATTATCATACTGGTTATCTAAATGATAAGAGTGATGTCTATAGTTTTGGGGTAGTACTTTTAGAGTTGCTTCTTAGAAAGCAGCCTATTTTTGACAGTGAGTCGGGTACAAAGAAAAATTTGTCTATTTACTTCCTTTCTGAGATAAAGAGAAAGCCTGTTACAGAACTAGCTTCCCCTGATGTTCTTCAGGAAGCAACCGAAGATGAGATTAACACGGTCGCATCAATTGCCCTGGCATGCTTGAGGCTTCGAGGTGAACAGAGACCTACTATGAAGCAAGTAGAGATGTCATTACAATCAATAAGACACAAGGGTTTGAGTACAGGCAGTGTCTCTCCAGAAGGCAATCATGAGATGCAACCATCTGCACCTAAAATATATGGAGATCACCATCAATCTTTGGTTGTTGATATCAACAAAATGAGTAATTTAGCATCTCAAAATTGCTACGTCTTGGAGAGAGAGTTCATGTTATCGGCTACACTTCCACGGTAAATTAGTTCCTGGTATATCGAATCCATATATTGTGTCCATTCCCATGATCTATCCTATTGTAAAGAAAATACCTGTCTACACATTTTTCGTAATCCATCAATTAATGCTCTGGCTCACTGTAATTCCACTTTGTGATTCTATGCCAGAAGTCTGATCTGCAAGTTCATCAGTAGTGACATATGGAATTCTGATACCCCTGTTGTAGGCCCCCTACTGTTTTTTGGTACCAGACATACATATATTTTTTCTTTCTATTTAGCAATCAACTTGTTCCATTATTTTCTATTTACAAACTGTATTGTGCATCACACCTTTTTTTAATTTACCTTTTAATCATTTATGGCCTCGATACAAGATTCATTGGTTTGTCATTGTTACAAAAACTATTTTGAAATTCAACTCAAAGTATTTTATTGCTTCTCTCTAATCATAATTGTCATTTCTGGATCTCAGATCTTTGCCTCAGAAGTGAAGAAATTTCATAGAAAAATGTTACCGCATTAACTCAATTTCCACTCTTTCATTATGAAATTAAATTCAAGTCTACGAAATCATTACTCAAAGACATGCAGATCATCCAAACCTGTAAAACTTAACAAAAATCCAAGTAAAGGTTGAAAAACTAGAAGGTATAGATGATTCTATAGCACAGTCATCTCGAAGGCTGTAACATGTCAATTATGGATAATGTGCATCATTGGTGATTCAACAGCTTCGACTAGAAGTAGTACACTGTAACTCCATGGATGACCAACCATGGCAAATGCAGTTCAGTACCATTCTGAAAAGGCCGTGTTCTGCAATTGTACCGAGAAACACAAGTAGGAGTAGATAAAAGAACATTTTGCATTATATTTATACCTGTACTAATTGTGCACTTTGGGGCTCTAGCGTTAACTAGAAACATCTAGCCGCTGATTAAATGGTCCAGAGCAATAGATCATATTGTGAATTCGAGTTAAATAAAATATATTCACTTTTAGATCTATGCATTTTGGGCCGTCATATAATTGCAGTATGCCATATGCATCAAAATTAAGCTTGTAGATACTGATTCTGTCGCCATATATTCATCTTATTCTCCAAGCAGATGTGAATGTAACAGCGGCTTCACCGTGATAAAGGCTCCATCGAGACATGACTGATCTCCTTGTTCGCCGCATCCCATGGTCATCAGCAGATCAATTTGTTGTTATGACACTTCTTCTGAGTATAATTGATGGTGTTGTTTCTTTTCCATGCCCCTGATCCAAAAGGCACTAGAAGTTATGGTTGATCTTTTTCTTGGTTGTCAGTGGTTTGTAATAGAGATTGCATGGATTGAACGGCTTCCCGGCATCAGGATTTACTAAAATTCAATGCCATCATCAGGCAGCCAAAACAACTGGATCCTAATGAAGAGCCGAATTCAATGTGCAGTGCAACATATATTAGTCATGTTATTTTTTTCTCTATATATCTTTGCGACAAAGAACATTTTGTTACAGTAATACTATTATAAAAAATATTGATTGGTTTGATATGGTCTAGTATAATTTGCCAGCATTTTGCTTATTTCCTCTTAGATGTTAAGTTATTGATCTTTGAAGAAGGTCATGCATACAGTCAAGTTATACCACAAGGGAACCAACCTTTTGCAATGTTTTGTTGCAATAAGTTCAAAATTGTTGCAGTAAATCATCAGCATCAACATCTGCAATTTCAACCTCTACATTTTTCAACATTAGCTTATAACCCGATGCACCTTGGGCTAAATCATTGGCTTCAACATTTTGTTCCCTAGGAATATGCTTCATAGTAATAATCTTAAAATTCTTCATCAACTCTTGGCATTTTTTTATTATAAGTTCTCAAAACTTCATTCTTGCATTCATACTCACCCAATAACGGATTGATAACCAACAATGAATCACCAATAATTTCAATCGTATCGGCTTCAACTTCCTTCAACAATTGTAATTCTTTAAGAACTGCCTTATATTCTACGTGATTATTGGTATAATAAGGTTTGATTGTAAAGGCAAACTCAAAACTTGCGCCCCGAGACGATATAATTACTAAACCAATGTCACATTCATGTGTGCAAACAGATCCATCAAAGAATAATGTCCAAGACATTAATTCAACATATCCAATCGAATCATTCCGATGCTGAACAATGAAATCAGCTATCGCTTGACTTTTTACTGCCTTAGCCGATTCATATCTTAAGTCATATTCTGTCAAGGCAAAAAATCACTTCCCAACTATTTCTTTTAATACCGGAGCCAATAGTATATATCTTACTACATTGGCTTTACAAATCACCGTGCACTCATTTGAAAGTAAATAATGTCTTAACTTTGTATATGAAATGTATAAACCCAAACATAAATTCTCCATAGAGGTATACCTTGTTTCTGCATCCAAAAGTCTTCTGCTAAGATAAAATATTGCTCTTTCTTTTCCTTAACCTCTTGAATCATAACTGAGCCGATAGACTTCTCATCAGCTGATAGGTACTGCTTGAATGGGACCCCTTTCTGAGGTGGCATCAATACCGGAGGAGAACTTAAGTATTCTTTGATATTGTCCAAAGCCTTTTGCTGCTTCTTTCCCCATACAAACTCTTGATCGGCCTTCAACTTTAACAATGGAGTAAAAGGTTCAATTTTTCCTAACAAATTTGAAATAAATCTCCTTACAAAAATTAATCTTGCCGATCAAGAATTATAACTTGGTTTTATTCTCAGGAGGTTCAATATTCTCAATAGCTTTTATACTTCTTTGGTTATTTCAATTCCTCTTTTATGAACAAGAAAACCAAGAAATTGTCCAGTCGATCCACCAAAAGCGCACTTGTTAGGATTTATCTTTAAACCATACTTTCTTGTTCTTTTCAACATTTTCGTAGATCAACTATATGTCTGTCAATCTTTTTTGATTTCACAACCACATCATCAATATAGATTTCAACTAACAAGCCAATCAGATCATGAAATATATAATTTATTGCCCTTTGATATGTAGCACCATCCCTCTTCAATCCAAAAGTCATAACAACCCACTCATACAAGCGGATTGCACTAGGACACCTGAAAGCAGTCTTATGAATGTCTTCCTCAACCATAAAAATTTGACTTTATCCTGCATTGCCTTCCATAAATCTTAAAATCTTATGTCCAGAAGCTGCATCAACTAATAAATCAGTAATCGGCATCGGGTATTCATCCTTGGGTGTAGCTTTGTTCAAATCGCTGAAATCAACACAAACTCTAAGCTTTTCGTTTTTCTTGATCACTGGTACTATGTTTGAAACCCACTCAGCGTATCGGCAAAGCCTTATAAAATTGGCATCATAAAGTCTTGTAATTTTAGCCTTGATAGCATCATACATGTCTGGCTTAAATCGCCTTGGAGGCTGTTTGTGTGGCCGATACTCTGGTTTAATAGGCAGCCGATGTTCCACAATAGGTCGGCTAAATCCTGGCATCTCAAGATATTCTCAACAAAATAATCTATGTATTCTTTCAATAATTCTACTAATTCCTTTTTAGCATCTTCTGATAATTTAGCATTTACAAATGTTGGCCTTGGCCTATCACCAGTTCCAATGTCTACTTCTTCTAACTCATCGACCGACATAAATCATTACCCCAATTTGTCCTCTAGATCGTCTATAGTATCTTCAACATAGAAATTGGGGTCATCCAACATGTCTTCATGACAAAAGTTGGGGTTCTCTATCACCGATTGGCTGTATATTACAATCGGACACCTTTAGGTAATCTTGTTCCCAAACTTTTCCAGATAAACAATCAACTCGTTTCATCTCCCAAATAGACAAATCGACAATAACAACATTTACTTACCTATTGGCTTGCACAATTTCTACCTGGTGTCCTTGCCACTGAATCAAATTTTGGTGCATTGTTGAAGGGATGCAACAATTAGCATGAATCCAATCTCTCCCCTGCAACAAGTTATATGATCCTTTTCCATCAATGACGAAAAACATGGTTGGAATTGTTTTACTGCTCACTGTCAACTCCACATTCAAAACTTTTTTTTGTATCCGATGAATTCTCTCCAAAGTCCTCTAACACCATGTTAGCCTTTATTAGGTCCTTTGGAGTCTTGCCAAGCTTTCTGAATGTCGTGTAAGGAATCAAATTCATAGCTGCACCCCCATCAACTAGCATCTTGGACATCGGCTTCCCATTGATAAACCCCTTAATATACAAGGGCCTAAGATGCCGATGCTCCATGTCTTTGGGCTTCTCGAAAATAGCATGCTGTGGTGACAATGTCAGCTTTGCCAATAATTCTTAACAAATCTCTTCATCGACTGTGGACATGCTGTATTCTGCAGGTAGAATAAAAACTATATTGACTGAAGATGAACCTACAGCTTTACCCTTAGCAGACGCTGATACCCTTGCTCCATCGGGTTTAACTTCATCGGCTGATATAGTCTTACTCTTGACACACCACTCTATCCTTGTGCGTTTGAGCTGATGGTTGATTTCTCCATCAACAACTTGCATCTGCTCTTTGCTCCTCTATCATTGAACCCTTCTTTTCTAGTTCTTTGTAAAAATACCGATTGGACACCCTTGAGGGTTCTGTACTTGTTCTTCCTGCTCCTCCTTTTCATCTTCTTCTTCAAAATAAACTTGGTGAATCGGCCCTAAAAGTTGATGAACTGACAATCTCTTCTGTATCGGCCGATTCTCATGTCTTGAACTGCTCTGTCGATAAGAATTACCATAGTACATTGAATCAATATTGCTACATCCTGGGCAATCTTCAATTGATGGCAATCTCATCCCCTCATTCTAACAAAATCTCAAGAACTCACAATCCTAGTGAGGATCAAAACAAGTCCTATTGTATTGATGATGTCTTTGAACTTGTTTGTCCTGCCGCTTCCAATACTTGTTGATCAGTCTTGTAGAATTAAACCTGTTTTGCTGGTAAGTCTGATAATTCATTCTATCGGCTTCATCATCATCTGCTCTTGTGTGGACCATATTCATAGAAAAAGGATGGCCATCAATTTTCATCGGCTTTTTTCCATCATCAAACTTGATTCTGCCTTACTCAATAGCTGATTGAATTTGCTACCTGAACACCTTGTACTCATTGGTATGATGAGATCCTGTATTATGCCAGTTGAAGTACTTCCTTTTTCTTAATTCCTCAGCCGGCGGAATCACATGACCTACTGGAAGTTGAATCTGTTTTACCTGTAGTAGTAAGACAAATATCCTATTGGCTTTTTTAATATCAAAATCATACCTCTCCTCTTTTCCAGTGTCCTTACCCCATTGACAGATGACAGTCTTTTTATTCCTTGACCATTCTGGTAAGGTGATCTCTGGGTCTTCATCTTCTGAGTCAGAGGCATAATTGTAGACATTATTGACATTATTTGCCTTTTTGACAAACCTTTTGGTCGCCTAGAACCACTGTTCATGTGCTGATACCTTCTGAGCCAAGTGAACTAAGCTCTCAAAGTTTTAAGAAGAAAACCATTCCCTTATTGGTCCAAACAATCCCTGGAATGCTAAATCAGCAAGTTTTGAATCAGTCAAATTAAGACTGTAACATCTACTCCTTATATCTCTAAACCTCTAAATATAATCTGGAACCGATTCATTAGATCTTTGCCTTATGGATGTCAAGTTCGACACCTTTATCTCTTGAACCCCATTAAAAAAATATTTGTGAAACTATTTTTGTTGATCGGCCCATCCTCTGACAGAATTATTGGGCAAGGAAGAAACACAGGTAAACGTCGATCCAGATCGGGATAATGGAAAAAATCTAACTCTCAAAGCTTCAATAGCCGACACCTTCCCACATTGTGCTATGAATCGGCTGATATGCTCATATGTTAAAACATTATCCTGGTCTGAAAACTTTGAAAAATCTGAAATCTTGTATCAGTTTGGCAAAGGAACCCTATCAAAATATTCCGAGTATAGATTCCGATACATGATCCCATTGTCCTTGGGTTTAAGTCCAAATTGCTGCCTAATGACATCTGCAATCATATCGACCCATTGCTGTTGTTGTCCATTGCCTCCATACTGTGGTGCTTGTTCCTATTTGTTGTATTGAGGCTGATATTGCCTCCATACAGGCTCCGGGCGATATTGATGTGGTGAGACTAGCCGGTATTGAGGGTTAACGTACGGGCCCAAATATGGCTGATGCAAAAGATTCTGAGAAACCTTAGGCACAAACTGTTGTCCGATTGGCTGTGTTGCAACCGGTGGTTGAACTGCAGGCTGTTGCACTATTTGTTCCCGCATCGGCTGAGTGTTTTGTTGTGTTCCAGCCGATGAGATCTTTCAGGAAATTCTAGATAACGTATCGACTAATACTCCGATACAAGGATATCAATCTAAAATAAATATATTAAGCAAACACCAATCTCCAATTTTTTAGATCTAGTCAAGATTAAACATATGAAAGAAAAAGTAAAACAGATATATCAGGTAAGATCGGCTAAAACCCTGATACTACCCTTGTTAACAATCAAGAAAGCATGTTAGTTTTTATGATTTCAAGCACAACTTAGTAGGTTGGACCCAATTGATACAACACTGTGTATGAAAGAAAGCCTTTGATTGTTTTTCAGGGTGCTGGATATCTTATCTAATCTAAGTTGACGAAAATTGTTTAGCCGATATCGACAAAACTCTATAAAAGGCTTAGCCGATATAAGTAAACAGAGCCATCAATCTAGATTAGCTAAGATATATGACAAATAGGCGGATGAATAGATTAGATTAGAGTGTCGAAAATGATGTAAGCCCTAATCTCACCGATACAAACCGCCATGACAAGTCTTACCTCTCGCTGGAGATCGAAGCCGATGTAGCCCAACTCAAAACAAGAACTTGTCGAAAAATAAAAATAAAAAGGGTGGCGATGCGCCGAAAGTGTGTATTGAACTGTTGTTATTTTTTTAAAGACCCTGGGCATATATTTATACTCGAAACATACAAACCTTGTCAATATCGGACACGACTCAAATAAGTTCTAGGCGGACTCTTACCAAAAATTCCTTACGAAAAACAACTTATTATCCTAATTAATAGATACAATTGCCCATCCCGGACTAAATCCTTGTTGGGAAATATCCTTGAATCTTCAACCCGAGCCCAACATGAACTCGTCTGTCTGTATTGGCTAACCTTGTCCGATTCGGTATTGACCAATACAGCTTTCAGCCGATGCGCTATTTTGTTTTTGGAAACAACTTTATCTTTTCCAAATTCTCTTCGACTTTATCTTCATCTCCGTGTATCTTTGCCAAATTTCGCTATTATCATAAAGCCATTACAACCAATGGGCACCTACAAATATTATTTAATGTCAATTAACTCTCAATAATATAAAGTAAATTTACTCGTACGAATAACAAAACATATAGGTCTTGCATAATGTAATTACTATTGGATATGGTAATTCATTAAACGAAAAGGAAAAGATAAATGAAATTTACTGCCCTAGAAGAAAAATATATTAATTACAATGAGGATTTTATAATTCACAAGAAAATTGGAATAACAAAAATGATACAACTTCAAAAACTTAATCATTATTATACCTCTTTATACTACTTTATGAATATTATTTGAAGCAGCAACTAATAACTTTTACGTACAAAGTCAACTACTATCATATCAAAATTACCATATGGTCATCCGAGAATGATTTGATTAAATGAACACAAAAAAAAAATTATCCCTACAAAACAAATTGAAATAATTTGTTTCGTTGTGCACTAATTTTATGTGTGTAGCAAACGGTTCAATTCAACAGGCAAGAGTGAAACGGAGTGAGAAATAATAAAAACTAACCTTATAGGCTTCAATCTCTCAGAAAACCAAAAAAATTAAACCAAAACCTCCCCCCTCCTCTTGCTAGTCGAGCAAGAACATGAGGCACCGCTCTGTTCTTTCCTCGATCAGCACGAGTGGAGGGGTAGTGCTATATACTGAGATCATCGGTGCCACTTCTTAAATAGAACCAGTACCTATCTCGGACAAACATATAGGTGTCTTTTTTTTAAATGAGCTCTCCAATGGATACTATCTGAGGTGGATGCCTAAAAGGTACCAGTTCTGCTTAAGAACCAGCACATTTCTCTAACAGGCTTAAAGGTACTAGTTCTATTGTGGGCATCGTAACCAACAACCCCGATGGGACGTAAGTAAAAGGTGTCAGATTTCAGATCGAACCGACACCTATTTACGCTGAAAGGTGCCAGTTTTTGTCGCTGACGCCCTCGTGAGCGTTCGTTTGGACGAGAAAAGTACTGTAGATATCGGTTTTATCTATTCCGATACCTATAGTGTCATTCTTTATGTGCCTTCCTGTAATACTGGACAGTGCACAGAGATTTGCAGGATAGCTTTCTGCAGAATCATAGTGCAATGTGATCCGTTAATTCTGTCAACAAGTATCGCATTAGTCAGCTGCATGCATCAGCCAGTTCACCGAAGAGCTTAAACCAATGGAGAAAAACGGGCAGTTTATTCAGACCCTAACATGCATAACCAAGCAACGTAGGACACAATCTTGTTGAGGATTCTGAACTCTATGGCGAAGACTCTTAACTTTAATTTGTTTTGCACTTCTTGGTTAAGATATTAAGGGTGCGATCAGTTCCATGGAATCATAGAGATCCTCTGTAATAAAATATTTATCCCACTGCAAGCTTATTAACATTAATTAGCAGCTAGTTTGTGAATTGTGACCATGCATAAGCACAAATCAACCAGCGGACTGACATTTCCGAAATTTGAACAAGACCGAATTTGAATTAATAGTTTTCGCCGGATTGAGAAAAATGAAAAAAATATAAATTTTTGGCTGAACATATATAGCCCGTTTATATTGATGTCATTTTAAACCATACCATTTCTGGTAAAATTAACAAATATATAGATGCGTGTAATTTGTTACAATATTGATAGTGCCTAAAGAATTTTGGCACCAATGCATTCAGCCTATCCTTAAAAAAATGACAATGGTGTCAACTTACCAAAATTTCAGCGTTGCCAAATTATAAAAAGGTTTATTTCGGAAGTAATCTGAACATGCCTATACTTCCGTGCCCTTGTGTGTGGGGGGTTGGGGGGAGGGGTGTGACGGGGTTCAAAAATTACTTAAATTCCAGAAATTTCAAACCAAATTCATAAACCATGTTGCTATGCAAGAATTGAGCAAGATCATCATATGCAGTATAGGGGGTGAATTTATTGAACGATCCGCGTGTCAGCTAAGCAGCCAACTGATGTGACATTAGATGTTTTTGTGAATTTGTCAAATTGTTTCGTACAGTCTATTCGTATTGTCTCGACAATAAGAAATTGGGGTAGCAGTCAAGCGCCAAACACGATGGGTTAGTGGACACAAAGGTTTAGACAGGTTCAGGCCTTCTATAAAGAAATAATATCCTACTCCTGTTTTGGGGATTTGATCTGTCGAGTGGTTTATTGATCTCACGATCTCTTGATCTCGTGTGATCGTGTACTCGTGTACTTGTGTATCTCTCTATCTCGATGTGTCCGTCAAGGGACGCCCTGTCACGCCCCAATTTTCGATCGGGATTAAAAATTGCCTAATAATACATTTTCCAGAAATTTAATAAAAATTTAAAGCAATTTAAACAAGTGAAATGGTGAGGAAAATTAAATTTTCCTTTAAAAATTATGGCCGGAATTATTTTTGTAATATTCCCCGTGCCCTAAAGTACTCTCCAAAATTTTTCATGAATTTTTGGAGCTAAAGAAATAATTTTAAAGTCACAAAGTTCATTTAACAAATTAAATTAATTGAAAAACAAATTAAAAAGGGTCCCTTTTGTTTTGGGCCATTTTCGGCCCAAAATCCTCCCTCTCTTCCGCAGCCCACACGGCACCCCCTCCCCTCTCCCTCCTGCGCGGCCCACGGGCCACGTCCCTCCCTCCTTCCTCTCTCCCTCGGCCCGTTTGCGCCCCCTTCCCGCCGAAGTCTATGTCGCCTCCCTTCTTCAATCTCCGCCGGGTCAACCGCTGCCTTTTCCGCCGCCCCTCCCACTCCGCCGCGATTCCGGCCACCTCGGCCACGATCCCGGTCTCCCGAGCCTATAAAGAGACTCCCGGGACCCCCCTTCTCACTTTTCCCCCACTCCCGTGAGCTCGCCGCCCTCTCCCCCGCTCTCCGCGCGCCGCACCCATGCGCCGCCGCCTGCCACCGCACTCCGGCCGCCGCTTCCCGCCGCCCTAGCCGTCACCTCTAAAATCTGCCGCCCCCTTCGGCTTCGCCGTGCTGCTCCGTGCCCCGGCCGCCACCTCCCGCTCGGCGTCCGGCGCTGGACGGCCTTCCGCACCGCCGTCCCGAAGTGACGCCACCGCCACCCTTTCCCGGCCGCCTTCGGCGCTTTCGCCTCGGCCGCGCCCTCGGTGAGCACCCCGTTTCCCCTCTCTTCCCCTCCTCCTTCCGTCACATCCTGCGCAGCGCGCCGCCGCTCCCGCGTCGTCGGCTGCCGCCGGTGGCAGNGTGTCGCCGCCCCGCCGCCGCTCGGTCCGGCCGCCGCCGCCGTGCCATGGCCGGGTCAGCCTAGGGTTTGGCCGAACCCTAGCCGCTCGCCCAGTCGTAGAGGCTGCAACCGGGCCGGCCCACCTCTCTCTCCCGGCCCAGCGGCCGTTGGGCCGATTGGCCCATCTCCCCGCAAAAGTCTATTTTTCGTCCCCATCCCCTTTTCTTAGGCCGGCCCATCACCCCGCTCGGCCCGATTGGCGCCGCCCATCGCGAGAAGTCCATGTTTGCTCCCTGCTCGCCTCCTTTCTCTCTCCCCCTTCTCCGTTGGGCCGCCGGCCCAAATGGCCCATCTCTCCCTCGCGAAAAGTCTAGCTTACCTCCTCAACCCATTCATCTCATCGGCCCTTTTAACTTTTCCCGAGGAAATCCAGTTCACCTCCTCAAGTCCAGATTACCTCCCTTGGCTCATTTCCACTTCCCTTTTGCATAAGTCCAGTCTACCTCCCTCTCAGCCTAATTTTTCCCCTTTCCCCTGCAAAGTCCATTTTACCTCTTTTTCCTCTCCGGTTCGCCGACACTTGTGTCGCCGACGCGTGGGCCCCCTTTTTAATCCGGTCCACACCCAGACCACGTGACCGCCTGCGGCTTCGCCACGTTGGCGTCCACGCCGGCGCTACCTCCTCCCTTCCGTCCGCAGTGGCCACCACGTCAGTGCCACGTGGTGCGTCCGCACCCGTGCGTGCGTGGGCTTGGTCCACCGTGGACCGGCCGCCCCTTGACCCGTTGACACGTGGGACCCGCCGTTCCGGCACCATTTCCCTTTGATGATGTCAGCGTAGTCCTTTCCTTTGTAAAATTAATTAATAATTGCGCAATAGATCGATTTAATTTCCAGAAATTCATTTAAATGGCTCAAAATTTTGAAAATTCATATCTAATTCATACGAACTCCAAATTGAGCCATTCAACTTGCAAAATTCATCTAAAATTGAGCTCTACATGTTTGTTTACTTTTTATGTACTGTTTACTTGGGTTTTATTAGAGTTTTTCCTCATTTTGCATGCCAGCGTGTAGATTCCGCCGTTTCGGAAGTTCGGGCTCGCGAGGAAAGAAGTCCGAAAGATTGTTTGAAGAAGCAAGGCAAGTCACACATTCCCCTTGAGCATGTTGTACCCATTTTACGAAATGTTTTACGTTTGCAAATAAAGTGCATGTTTTGCTAATTACATGGGAATAGGGTTTACCTATACGTTCGCTTGTGCCATGTTTACTTGTTAACCGTCCTTTGTTAATCTTGGGTGATAATTTGACTTGCTTATGTCTCTTATGTTGACTTTGCTAGAATTATATATGCTTAGTCATGCTTAATTACCGCTAGCTCATTTAATGGAATAATTACACTGTTTACAATTAGCTTATAACGAGCAGTTCGCTCGAGGCACCCGACCATGTCTTGTTGGTCATAATTATCCAACTAAAATATGACCTAATGGTGGGCTGTGGGTGCATGGTTTTGCTGGTCGCGCCCATGGCAATTAAGGACCGGTTCATGGGAAACCCTGGAAGAATAACACTGCTTACCACAAGCAAGAATGGGCAACTGCTGCACTCGTAGTATAGCTCTTCCCTAGCTGACGCTCCCGGCAAGGGTGGGCGTGATGGAGTTGGGTCGGCCAGGGATTTACCGGTTGATCGGCTGTCGGATTCACCGTGGCACGAGGGGGGGCTGCCCGCTGCTAGATATAGGGAGCGGGGGCGAAACCTGGGGTGGGGTGCGCTTGGTTAGGAGGAGCTATGCGAAAGGTCTTGTCACGATTTCCCCCTTTGCAGTATCGTGGCGATACTTCGGGGCATGGTAACATGTGTGGAATCGTGTCTTATGAGTACAGTTGCGCACCTCTGATCAGAATAAAACTATTCGAATAGCCGTGCCCGCGGTTATGGGCGATCAACCAGATTCACCATGATTAGTCCCACATGCTTAATTAATTTGACTTAGTGAACTGGTGTAGTTCAGGTGGAATGGTTGGGCCTGTTCAACGTGGTTGTAGCGTTGTTCAGTGGAGATTTAATCCGGTCATAATTAAACAACTGTTTACTGTTTTAAAATGTAAAGATTTGCAACCGCTTTTCTGCAAATAGCCACAAGCCTCCCTCTGTCTCCCCTTTACACGTTTGCATCTTTGGTGTGGCTTGTTGAGTACGGTGGTTGTACTCAATCTTGCTATTTTTCCCCCTTTTCAGAAGTTTAGTACTTCTGAGTTGAAGATGAAGTTAGAGGACCAAGGCTCAGACCCCAGTTGAGTTTGCCTGTGGAGTGGAGCTGAAGTCCCGCTAGAATCGCCTCTTTCCGCTGCTGTTTTCATTTCGTTGTGAGAACTAAGTGCCTCTATTGTAAGTATTTATCGCTTTATTTACGTTTGGATCTATTTATTGATTTGTCATTTTGTGTACCCTGGTTGATGCCTGGACAGGGACTTAATACACAAAATGGTTTGGAAATTTGGGAAAATTTCCGGGCGTGACAAGTTTTTATCAGAGCCATCTCGACTGTAGGTCAAGCCAAACGATCAAACCCCTAAGGACAAGTTTTGCGAAAACATTATCTACGAAAATGTCTCTTCTCTCCCTCAGGAGTCTTTGCAAAACAGCTTATCAAATTTTTGTCCTTTCCCCTCCAGCTCTCTAGCTTCTAAGCCCGGAGCGCAAACTGAGAACCCTATGAAGGACAAGCTAAGAGCCAAGCTTCAAGCAAGGATCAAGATGAGCAGTCCAGATTCAGCGTTTTCGAGGTTCGAGCGAAGTTTTTCTGGGGCTTACCTAAACCCAACCCTTCCTAGAAGAGTAGTATCGGTAGTCGTTAGATCGTGTGTTGTTTGTTGTGTGCAGGTGTATGGTTTACATCAGTGGTGGGGATGTGACCATACTAGGTTGTTTGCCTAATCTACTTGAACACTAAAAGTGTACTCACATCAGATCAGTAGTCAAGTGGACTAAGGTCTTATCTTTAGCAACCCCTTTTCCCTCTCCCCTTTGTCCCAGCTGCAGTTGATCAGTGCCAGAAGGAATGCCAACGACAACAACAACGGTACCTTTGGCAGTGTGTTGAGGTCAGAACTCGTTGGATCTGTTGAAGACAACAAGCTATCAACTAAGTCGGAGCACTTCGCTCTTGATTAGCTTGCGGTTCCCCAAGATCAGATGATGAAGGTGTCATGTTGATGCAACAAATACAAGGTCCGATGCAACTGATGCAGCGGCAGTATCACCAGCAACCGGTGCAAGCTCAAATGCTAGCCCAGAATCTGAATCAGAGTCAAAGCCTGTGCCTCAGCCCTAGCACAGAATGGGAAGATCCAGCCAAAGGACAATAGGAAGATCAAGAGACACCCTCACTAAGGTTCATGAGTCCCTACTTGCTCCCGTTCCAGCTGTAAGCATCTACAACCAGAAGAGTGTGCCTCGTGATCAAACAAATCCGAGTGGTTTCAATTGTCTCAACACAGGACAATCCGTCAGGGCAGGGACTTAATACAAAAAATGGTCTGGAAATTTGGGAAAATTTTACCCTCCTTACAATTCGGAGGGTAGGCTTACAAGTCGGAAACCTAAGCATACTCTATGTCGGACTCCTCAATCTTACCAACTTTGGACTATGAGCCGTTACCTTATTACAATGGTAATGTAATACCCATGTCATAAGCCGGTTTACATAATCATGAGTCTTAACCTATCCCCTATGGTGAGTCGAATAAGCTAACCGCGTGGGTATATGGTACCCATAATCTCGACAGTAGCCCCCGAGACCTTCATAGTCGACGAGACAATTTTGCTTTGAACCAGAACAACACATAGCCGAGTACTTCCCTAGCCGAGTGCTTCCATCGTCGAGTGCTTCCACCATCTCTGCCCAGGTCTCCTGAGTGCTTTATCATCCAAGAGAAAGGCTGTGAAGGGCTGAAAACATTTCAAAAATTTCTTAAAAATATACATTTAGGTCCATCGACTGATGTACCTAATTAGGTGTTGTCCCCGACTATGTGTTTAGTTAAAACAAACTAAGCATATAGTCAAGAACTATAATAATCATATTCATCCAAATGATATAAATAAATGCCTAGCTCAAGCTAAAAGTAATCATAAAAAATCATATAACACATAACCCTATAATCAAGGCATAGTGTAAAATGAATCTGAGTACTGGCAAGCTCATGCTTGTCCGAGTCGCCATGCCCGAGTCCTCTCGGAGCATATAACCCAACCAATCTCAGGAATAGAAAATCCGAGTTAATAAACTCATAATAAATTTATCAGTCATCTGAGAAATGTGACCAAAATAGTAAAAAGCTCAATCCTTAAGACTGGTCTCAAAAGAGAGCACACCAAGGTGGCAAATCAGCATTGATATAATAACAAGAAGTCAAATTCTTTGTAAAAAACCAAACAGCTCCTGCAACCTATAAAAAAGTTACCAGGACAGTTATAAAAAACTTTACCGTTTGTCACCTTCCAAGTTGCGTTGTACCAACCTTCAACAAGTTGTGTAACTGCTGTATGAAAGGATTTTGAAGGTATTGGGCAATAAGACACGTGCATATTGCCAAGGCAAATCTGCTTAAGTCCCTAGAGACACGTATCAAGCCACACCTGCAATATGGGCCGTAAGCTTCTCATGGGCTCGGCCCAAACACGAGAAAACCTAAAAAACCCTAAAAAATCTCTTAAAGCGCCAGCGTCTTCCCCGCCGCTTCATCTTCTAAAAATTTCCCCTTTTCGCGCTCCTGTTCATAAACTCCTCCGAAGAAACCTAGAACTCATGCGCGTCCAAATCCATCCATCTAGGAACTCAAGTTCCATCGAGATTCATCACACGCAACTAGCTCCCAACATTTCCTCCAAGAATCCCCATCCCTTGCCCCAGATCCACCTTCCCCTAATCCGCATCCATGGCAGAGGAGAGAGAAATCCCCTTCGACCAATGGGCAACCTCAGACCTGAAGGAATCGACCCTGCGGGAGATGGTGAAGGACGGAGTTCTTCCGGCCAAGGAAATCATCGGCTAGCGCCTGGTGTTCAGCGAGGAGTTCCCAACCCCAAACACCGGTGAGATCGTAGTCTTCACCCACTTGTTCTACTGCAGATTTGGTCTTCCCACTTCCAATTTCTTCCGTGGTATCCTCGATTACTACGACCTCTAAATTTATCATCTGAACCCCAACTCTATCCTACACATTTCGATCTTTATCCATGTGTGCGAAGCCTTCTTGGGTATCTACCCTCATTTCAATCTCTTCCGCTGCATGTTCTTTCTTAAGACACACCCAACCAAAGATAACCCTTGCGTTGTCGGTGGTGCCGGCTTTCAACTCCGCGGTACTCTCCGCAAAGACTACTTCCCTCTATCTCTGAAATCCTCCAATAAGGGCTGACACGCAAACTGGTTCTATATCTCAAATCCAGCCCCTAGCTTGCCCAACTTAATCGGCCTCCCACCAATCCAACGGGCCAACTAGAACACCATGCTAGAAGATCAAGATTGTATAGAGGCCAACAACCTCCTGGCTAAGATCCTTGAGATGAAGAAGAGGGGCCTCCAAGGAGAACAAATCACCCGACACTTCATTAAGAGCCGACTGGCTCCCATTAAGGAAAGATCTAAGCCAGCGTTTGAGTACAAAGACCAAAGTGACCCCAACCGGGAGGACCGTGAGTCCCTGAGCTTCCAGGTCTTGTGCGCTCGCATGTACAAGATCTTCTCCGAAATCTTAGTGGATTATAGCAATAAGCTGCCGGTGATTCCCTTCAATCTTCATAGACCTCCTCCTCTAGTAAGTAGACTCTACTTCATGAATTTTCTCTCAATCTGTTTATATCATTCAATGTACCTTAATAATATTGTTTGCAGGTAAATGCTTTGATCATCTCTCGGCCATACAAGGTGTATCATGAGGATATGCTAACCCAGCAAACTACCAAGAAACCAGCTGGCAGCCCGAAGATCAAGCCTCAAGCTAAAAGCAAAAGAGTCGTTGCCGATGAAGAGATTAGCAAACGTGCAAGTAAAAGGAGGCTAGTCGTGGATGACTTGGACGAAGAAGAAATTCAGACACCAAAAGCCAACATAAGCTCTCCGAGGCCATCCACCAAATCTGCTCCAAAAATTATTAAATCCAACAGGTATCTCTCACAACCAGAATTATTTTCTCATTGAAAATCCGCTTGATGTCATCTTAGTCATCTTCTATCTTCTTCTGTAGAAAACCTCAGGATGTAGATCCCACCGGGCAGACAGAAACAATAAACCAATCTGTAGCACCAGAAAAACCAAGGTCTGCAGAACAAGGGTCTCAGGACCCTCTCCCGAGTGAAGATATCCCTGAGGTTTTCTGCAGATCAGAACCCGACTGCCAATCAGGACATCCTTGAAGAAAAGCAGCCGACTGCCAATCAGGACATCCCTGAAGAAGAGCCCCCGACTACTAGCCAGGACATCCCGACTGGAAACCAGTCCCCGACTGTCAACCAGGATACTGTTAACAACAGATTTTGGTAATCGACTTGGAAAGGAGAGAGGAAACCGAAGCAGGGAGGAAGGATTGAGTTGGAGTCGGACCAGGTTTCGTATCGGACCCGGTAACTGTATCGGATTGGGTAAGGCGTTGCCAGAAAGAGTGTATCGGCCGATACGGATTCGATGTGGTCATCGGCCGATACGGGTTGTAAGTTGACAGAGTCAGCGTGGGCTTGGTTCGGGCTCGAGATAAGCTTCAAGGGAGTTGCCAAATAGAGATAAAGCTCGGTTTTAGGCAATTGTATCTTATAAATTAAGTAGGTTTAGATCTAATCTGTGGCAAAAGTCTGCCGTAAAGACTTGTTTGTTAGTTGTAGATAAGATCGTGTCCTACAAGGGTTCTGTTGTAGTCTCGGGTATAAATATCTTGGTAGTATGTACATAGGAGGTCTCTCTGAATCAATCATACAAACAACAATCAATCTATTTTTGGCGCATCGCCAACCCTCGCAAGAGGTTGACTCCTGACGAGTTTTTGCTTCCCCAGAGCAGAGGTAAGAACTCGTACCCCACGATTTACATCGTCAGGGCTAGCGTGGCGCTTTAGGCACGTTAAGCCCTGATGATGTGATCGTCATTTGTCGTGTGTTAGCTAATCTTGATGTGGTTTTCTAATTCCATCTTGCCAGCAGTTAACTCGTTTTAGGGTTCATTGCCGACGACGATTGAATTAGTTTAC
Organism: Oryza officinalis; assembly: GCA_008326285.1. Lineage (NCBI taxonomy): Eukaryota > Viridiplantae > Streptophyta > Magnoliopsida > Poales > Poaceae > Oryza > Oryza officinalis. The sequence continues at coordinate 18,193,606 of BDMV01000004.1, forward strand.
TTGTTTAGATTATCTAAGGCATTTATCATCCTCAAAAGCAATCGACGGCTCGATTTTCTCTGTGTTAAGTCTCGTTTCACACTTTGAGTTGTTATCGACCTTAGTCCTGTTTTGAGATCTAACACAAAGCCTGCTTTTGATTGTAATTAAGGATAGTATCGGGGTTTCAGCCGGTCTTACCTGATGCATGCGATTATTTATGTTTTTGCATGTATTTGCCACTTATATATGCGGATTGATGAATATAAATATATCGGTTACAGGGTGTTCTTAAGGTATCTCTGTTAAGGTATCTCTGTGGTTGGTGTATTTATTTTAGCCGATTGGCTTGCATAAGTTTGCACTAGAGTATTAGCTAGTGTATTTGTTTTCATGAAATCCTCATCGGCCGATTCCAGTAATTTGTTATACACATGTTAACATGGGCTGATGAGATTAGATCTGTTTTGTCAATTTAATTTAATTATTATCTTGAGTAAGCCGATATAGCTTTGCCCTATCGGCTAGGCTATAACAATGTGACATCGGCCTATCGGCCGATTGACCATTGTCTTCTGACATGGTTTACTTGTTTCTTGTTGATTGCAGATCAAATCAACTGGCACGCTCTGCACACGACTAGGCAAGCCTTTTGGACCTGCACTGGAGCTAAGCAGATCTCCCAGGCCGCCATGGAAACGTAGAACCTGTTTTGTTATTAGGCGGGTCTAAATTATGCGCCAACAGATACCCCGACTAGAAACTAGCCGGATAAAGATCAACAAGGCTCATGCAGTCAAGAAGCTCCGGTTGAAGACCCAGCTCCAAGGACAGGTAAGCTTTAAATAGTCTTCAGACTCTTGTCTTGAATAAATCTTCTGATTTCCATCTTCATTCATCGTCTTTAGAGCAATCAACAGAAGAAGAGGAGATCACCCGACTGAAGTCTTCAGAAGACTCAGCCCCTCCTATAAAAATTGAATGGCGAGATGCCGAAGGCAAGAAACAAGGCATCATATTGAATAAACAGAAAGAAGTCGAGGAACGCGACATGCTCGTCGCCAGCCTCACTGAAGCGACCCGGCTAATGAATGTACGTATAATCCTTCCATGTCTCAACCATATAATCTTATATAATCGACTGACTCAATCTTCGTAATGCAGATGATACATTGCTGCTCAATAGCCAAGTCAGAGACCCTCGAGAAGCTCGTGCTTCACATAAACTCTCTGGAGAATATTCAACAGGATCTCAAAGAAGCCAGAGAAGAGACCGCAGCTAGAGAGGTCGCCTTGTGGGAAGAGATCAGTAAGCTTCGAGATATGAACCTGGAACTCCGTGGTTCAATCGGAGGTAAGATAAACCAACTCGCCCTGTTCTTGTATAATCTGCTTGATTCTGACAATTGCAGATCTTCATACTGTAGCCAATTTATCTGAGATCAAATCAATCAAGGCCCTGCTAAAGAAAGCAGAGACAGATAATACCAAGCTGGAGTCTGACAAAAACAAAGCCTTGGAAGAAATTGAAGGTAACCCCTAAAGCTCATACTCTTTGATTCATTCGATCTGGATTATTTGTGTAATCCAAGTCATATCAATCTTGTAGCTAATAAGATGAAATCCCAAGCTCAATTTGATGTCTTTGCCGAGAAAGTCCGTAGGGCAGAAAGAGTGAGGGATGACATCGCCAATGCAGCTACGCTGATATTGTTAGCGCTATATGAGAACGGCCTCGGAACAAGCTCATTGGATGCTGTTGAAGTCTTCGACAAGCTCAGAACGGCTCCGAAGAAATACATGGAGAATATCACAGATGCTGCTGTCATTAGTGCGAGCACAACCCTAGCAACGACAAAGTCGCTCTATCCTCGGATAGATGTGAACTCCATAGGAGACGGTTTTGCTGATGGCACCACTGATGAGCAAGCCATGGAGCTAATAAATGAAGCACAAGAATCGGCAAAGAAGATTGCTGCTGATATAGCCGAAATCTTCCAGGGATAACATTTGTGATGTAAATGACTATTGTATCTTAACTTGTATAGTCGCAGTTTATTTATGTTAATGCCCCAATTTGAGTTTTCGTATCTAATTTCTTAAAAAATTTCGTCTGACTATCACCAAGCTTAGGCTTGATTAAGCCATCAAAAAATTTTCAGTCCTTATTTACTGAACTCAAACCAGAACACTAAACAATGATAAACTAAGCATGAACAAGTTATTTTTGATAAAAGGAACATCATACTTTATTGATATGTATAGCCCCCGACTGACAACTCAAGAAGTCATCTTACTTGAAGTCGGTAGTCGAGAATAACATGATACCATAAGGCTAAGTATAATATCAACGAAGGTGTTCAATATTCCAAGAATTCTCCACCATGGTCCCGTCTTCACGCTTCAAACGATATGCTCTTGGCCGAGTGACCTCGGTGATTATATAGGGTCCTTCCCATAATGGAGATAACTTGTGTCGATCTTTTGTAGTCTGAATCTTGCGTAGAACCATATCACCAACGATAAAAGCTCGTGACCGAACCTTGCGATTATGATAATGTCGAAGTCCTTGAAGATATCTTGCCGACTGAACCAATGCAGTCTCACGAGCCTCTTCCAGTCGGGTCAAGTCATCAACTCTGTCTTGATCATACTGTTCATCATTGAAACTGCGAACTCGAAGAGATTCGAACTCCATCTCACTCGGCAACATTGCTTCTGCCCCATAAACCAAGAAGAAAGGTGATTGGCCAGTAGCCCAACTGGGTGTAGTCCGCAGTGACCATAATACCGAAGGCAACTCTTGAACCCATCTTCCAGCGTAAGGACTCAGCCTGTCAAACACTCGGGCCTTGATGCCTTGAACAACCATACCATTGGCTCGTTTAACCTGCCTATTGCTTCTGGGATGTACCACCGACGCATAGCAAATCTTGATTCCAAAATCTTCACATAACTCTTTGAAGACGCCTCCAGTGAAATGAGTCCCATTGTCGGTTATAATCCTGTTTGGGACACCAAACTAATTCACAATATTTAAAATAAAATCTCGTGCCTTATCCGCAGTTATCGTAGCGACTGGCTTAGCCTCAATCCACTTGGAGAACTTGTCAATCGCGACGAATAAGTGTGTAAATCCTCCTGGAGCCTTCTTGAAAGGACCCACCATATCCAAACCCCATACCGCAAAAGGCCACGACAATGGGATCGTTTGTAGCTGTTGGGCTGGAACATGAGTCTGCCGAGCAAAGAACTGACATCCTTCACATGTGCGGACCACCTTGTCGGCGTTGAAGACCGCCGTGAGCCAGAAAAAACCTTGCCTATAGGCCTTGCCCACCAAAGTACGCGCTGCAGCATGACTGCCGCAAATACCCGAGTGAATATCTTGCAACAGTTGTTGTCCCTCCTTAGGCGTGACGCATCTCACCAAAACTAAAGAAGGGATTCTCTTGTATAATTCCTAATCAACCATGACATAGCTCTGACTGTGACGTTGAACTCACTCCGCATCATCTCGGTCCTCGGGCAGCTCCTGCTGAGTCAAAAACTTGATGAACGGTGTCCTCCAGTCGGCGTCGAGCATGTCAACCTAGTCTGTAGCTTCGTCGTTGGGAACTAATTTCTTGGCGACAGTCGGCTCATAGAGGTGTTCAACAAAAACATCAGTCGGGGCTGGCTCTCGTTTAGACCCAAACTGCGCCAATTCGTCTGCCGCCTCATTGTTGTGTCTCAGGACGTGAGATAATTCAAATCCGTCAAACTTGTCTTCAAGCTTGTGAACTTCTTGTCGATAGGCCTCCATATTATCATTCAAACAGGACCAATCCATCATTACTTGGTTGACCACCAGCTGGCAATCTTCTCGTACAATCATCCGTCGTATGCCGAGTGACACAGCGATTCGTAGGCCATGAAGTAAAGCTTCGTACTCGGCAACATTATGCGAAGCAGGAAAGTGAATATGAAGAACATACCGTAGCCTCTCCCCAGTCGGGGAAATCAAGACAACTCCTGCTCCCAAGCCAGTGACTCGTTTAGATCCGTTAAAATGCATGGTCCAATATTGCAGCTCCTCCCTAGGTACATCCTCTTGACGTTCGGTCCACTCGGCCACAAAATCAGCCAAAACTTGAGATTTTATAGATGTTCTGGCTTTGAAGGTGATATCCAACGGCATCAATTCCAAGGCCCACTTCGCAATGCGCCCAGTAATTTTCCGGTTATGGACGACATCACCGAGTGAAAAAGAGGTGACCACGGTAACCGAGTGACTCTGAAAATAATGGGCCAACTTCCTAGTAGTAATCAAGACACTATAAAGTGTTTTGGATCCAGCCAGCACCTCACTGATGAAGTAGATTGGCCATTGAACTTTTTGAGCTCGTCCTTCCTCTTCGCGTTCGACGACCAAAGCCATGCTGACCACCTGGTGAGTTGCAGAAATGTAGAGTAACAAGGGCTCTTGAGGGTGAGGTGACGCCAGCACGGGTGGTGTTGTCAGGAACTCCTTGAAGTCTTCAAAAGCTTTCTGGGCTTCTGTGGTCCATTGAAAATCGTCCGTCTTTTTCAACAAGTTGAAAAAGGGCATGCCTCGTTCACCAAGTCTAGAAACAAAAGGGCTCAGTGCTGCCATACAGCCGGTAAGCTTCTGGACATCCTTCTGGGTACTCGAGGGCTTCATACTCCGGATAACATTGATCTTCTCTGGATTTGCTTCAATGCCGAGATGAGACACCAAAAAGCCAAGTAGTTTGCCTGACGACACACCGAAAGTGCACTTCTCCAGGTTCAACTTCATTCTGAAGGCCCAAATGTTTGCGAAGGTTTCTTCTAAGTCAGCAATCAGGTCTTCTCTCTGCTTGGTCTTGATGATGACATCGTCGACGTAGGCTTCCACGTTCCTCCCGAGTTGGGTCTGAAGGCATCTCTGAATCATACGCTAATAAGTAGCTCTGGTGTTTTTCAGGCCGAAGGGCATCGTGATGTAGCAATAGGCTCCGAACGGGGTAATGAATGATGTCTTCAGGCAGTCGGACTCTTTCAAGCTGATTTGATGGTATCCCGAGTGGCAATCCAAAAAACTCAGAAGTTCGCAACCGGCCGTTGAGTCGATGACTTGATCAATACGGGGCAATCCAAAGGGATCCTCGGGGCAAGATTTGTTGAGGTCAGTGTAGTCCATGCACATGCGCCATTGTCCTGTCTTCTTCCGAACCAGGACCGGGTTAGCCAGCCAGTTGGGATGGTAAACTTCTTTGATAAATCCAGCAGCCAAGAGCTTGGCGAGTTCTTCCTTGATAGCATCCCTTCGATCTTGGGCAAAACGGCGAAGTCGTTGTTTTATGGGTTTCGCATCATCTTTGACATTTAATGAGTGCTCGATCACCTCTATAGGAATACCCGGCATATCAGACGGTTTCCAAGCAAATATATCTTTATCGTTTTGAAGAAAGGTGACGAGCGCGCTTTCCAATTTAGGGTCTAACTCGGCGCCTATTACAGCGGTTTTGAAAGGATCAGAGGGATCAAGGGGAATCTTCTTTGTCTTGGAGTCGCCTTCTCCCGATTTGGCTATCTTCTTTGCGGGGATCTCGCCTTCTCTAGATGTCGATGCAGCCAGTCGGATCTCTTGTTGGCCCCACAATCTCTCACGAGTTTGGGCCATGTCGCAGCTTTCTTTGTCACAGGTGAAGGCTTTCTTGACGTCGTTGCGTAGAGATATGACTCCATTGGGACTAGGCATCTTCATCATGAGGTAGGTGTAGTGAGGTGTCGCGTTGACTTATCTGTCGGTCAGCTTCTGCTTTCTCTTGGACTCGTACGCCAGCGGTCCCCCGAAGATGTGGTTTAACTTGGCCTTATGATCTTGGAAAGGCTCTGAGCTCCCAGCTGGGTCATCCCTCCTGGTTCCCGAAGTGCCGGCTCCATCTGACGGCTTCTGGTGTAGTTGACTTGCATACTGCTTGGCGAGCTGCTTGTAGATGAAACAATCTTTGGCCGCGTGCTTGTGATTCAGGTGATGAGTACATTGGGCGTTCATGATCTTATATTAGGCGGTGACTCGGGGACGCTGTTGTTGGTAGTTTGACGTTTGCGATCCTCGGGCTTACGCTTGCTATCTTTTTGGCCGTTGTTGCCGTTGCCTTTGTCCTTCTTAGGACGCCAGCTGCTCCCGGATTGCTTGTCGTCCCTCTTGTTGTGCATGTCTTGTCGTGAGGCTTTGATTGCATCATCAAATTTGGCATAGGAGTTGGCTGTCTCGAACATCTTCTAGACCATCCTCGGTGGCTTACGCCCAAACTTGCCGATCAGCAACTCGTCGCAGACGCCTTTCTGGAATGCGGCTATGATGACGTCGTCGGTGATGTCAGGGATCTTGTTTCGCTTCTTCGAGAAGCACCAGACGTAGTCCTTCAACGACTCGTCTGGCCTCTGGATCACGTTGTAGAGATCGAAGTGAGTCCCAGGTCTTTCGAAAGTACCCTGAAAATTGGCGATGAAGTGATCTCGAAGCTCGCTCCATGAATCGATCGAACCTCTTGGTAGGCGGGTGTCATGCTCTGCTCGGGTCTCTTGCTTAGCTCAAGTCTGCGGTAATCTTTAGATCGCATTGATGGGAGGCGGCTGCCCCCGGGTGTCTCGGCGATGGACTCGGTAGGTCGCCGCATGGAGCTTGTGGGAGCGCCGTTGGCTGTAGTCGCGATGATAGTCTTGACCTTGTCTAGAATCAGTGTTACCGCAGGGGGGCGTCACTTCGATGACGGTGTCAATGAGGGTGAGAGCGGCGACCGCGTTCTGTTGAGGCGTGAGGAAGATGTTGGCGTTGTCGACTCGGGTCTGAAGTATGGCCTCGCGAGCAGAGCGCCCAATCGTCCTCAGACCCCGTTTTCTCCTTTCAGCATCTTCTTTCTGCTTGAGCTCCTCCCGCTTGTTCTCCTCCTCTATGCGCTTGCGCTCTTGCTCAAGCCTTGCTCATTCCTCTTCTGCAACCTTTCGGGCCGTGGCCGAGTCGGTCTCGGCTACTTCGGCCATAAGGACGTTGAAGAACATCGGATCGTAGTCCCTGTCGAAGTCAGAGTCGTTGAATTCGTCTGTGTAGATGTCGTAGAGGTCATCGAAGTCGGAAGAGCTAAGGTATTCATCGATCTTCGTAGAAGAGCATGACCCGAACGATTGAAGTATGACGACAATTTTCCTTGAGCCCGGATCATAGCACGATGATGATGAAGAAGATTCTCCCAAGTGGATTTGTTCCGACTCGGAAGATAGAAGATTGTGGTAGATCTCAGCGTCATCCGGTAACCCGGACGACGCCGATAGGTTTTTCCCTCCCGACTGGTCCGAATCCGAGTCAAGGAGAGAAATCTTGCTGAAGTTGTCGATGATGAAATTGAGGCTGCCGAAACGAAACGCCCGCCCCGGAGGGAAAGCGAAGTCGTCGATGCCTGGTGAAGATCCCATCGCGCTTATCGACGAGATGAAGAAGAAATCTTGACGCACTGCCCCTACCTGGCGCTCCAACTGTCGAAACTTGGTTTCGGCAATAAGGAATTGGGGGTAGCAGTCAAGCGCCAAACACGATGGGTTAGTAGACATAAAGGTTTAGATAGGTTCAGGCCTTCTATAAAGAAGTAATACCTTACTCCTGTTTCAGGGATTCGATCGGCCGAGTGGTTTATTAATCTCACGATCTCTTGATCTCGTGTGTTTGTGTACTCATGTACTTGTGTATCTCTCTATCTCGATGTGTCCGTCAAGGGACACCCCTACCCTCCTTATATAGTCTCGGAGGGTAGGCTTACAAGTCGGAGACCTAAACATACTCTATGTCGGACACCTCAATCTTACTAACTTTGTACTATGAACCGTTACTTTATTAAAATGGTAACGTAATACCCAAGTCATAAGCCGGTTTATATAATCATGAGTCTTAATCTATCCCTTATGGTGAGTCGGATAAGCTAACCGTGTGGGTATATGGTACCCATAATCACCACACGTATACTACTTGTCGAGGTGGACAGATCACTGATGCCCCGTTCGTCTCAAATCCCTTGTGCCTTCCATTCCGATAGGCTCCAAAAACCAGAGTGCCATACGGATCGTATACAAATTAAAGGCTCAAGCAAGCTGGCCAACTCTGTGTATATGTCTTCGGCTATATCAGTGATCATCTTCTGTCTAGTCAGGTCAAGCAATTTTACCGTCAAAAAAAGGTCAAGCAATTTTCTGATCAGTTGCCCTGCCGTCTAGCGGCTGCGCCCAACGAGCATAAATAAGTGTTTGCTACTTATAACAAAAGTTGCTCTATGTAAAGGAATTTTTTTTAAAAATCACAGCCAGTCATTAACCGAGCAGATCTCAGTAAGAAGAGCAAATGGAGCATTTATGTTGGGCTCTCAGTCTCTCACTGAGTCACAGTTTCATACGAGGAACCGGCATTAACTGAAACCTATCAGTAACTTCCACATAGCATTTGTACTAAACAGAACACACTTGCAAAAAATGTATGCACTCAAGAAAGATGGGAGTTGGGACAAATATTTAACTGAAAAGAATCTGTGGACAATGCAAAAGCTTGTCATATCAATAGAATTTTCAATAAGGTTGTCACCAACAAAATTAATTCGGTGGTTGACTGAATAGTGAGACCAACTCAGACAGCTTTTATGTGAGGTCGCAATGTGGAGATTATGAGTACCGTATACTCACGTGGCTGGGCTATCTGACTGATTATAGGAGATAAATTATATATATTGAATATGTAACAGTTTGGACTTGGGTATTACATTTTCTTGTGTATTAAGGAACGACCTATAGTCTGGGGTTGATAATATTGAGGAGTGGATTTAGGAGGTTTATACCATATTCGGTTAAGTTTCTATCTTGTAATCCTATCTTCTTAACCTATATAACCTGATCGTCAGGTTAATACATCACTCGTCGGATATAATCCCCAAAACACGAGTAGAGTACTATTTCTCATCGAGAAGGACCGAGCTTGTATAAACCTTTATCTCATAACCCATCCACTTTAGATCTTGTGCGCTACCCCTGTTCTTATTGCTGAATTCTAGTTTCGACAGTTGGCGCGTCAGGTAAGGGTTGCATCAAGTTTTTTCGTCAACAAGTGTGATGGAATCTACTTCAGGCATCGACGACTTCACCTTCCTCCCGGTGCAGGCGTACCGCTTCGGCAGCCTCGACTTCTTCACTAACGACTTCAGCAAGATCCCACTCTTCGACTCAGATTCGAACTAGTCGGGGAGGGACAACCATTACTCGGCCCGCTAGGGTTACCAAACGCGGCCGAGACCTACCACTGAGTTCTTTTTCCCGAGTTAGCTTCAAACCACTCGGAGGGATCTTCAACATCAACTTCCTCATGCAGCCTCCCTAACAAGATGCAAGCGTATCCACTGACCATCATGCAACTCCCTACACTACTCATCGCGACATTTGGATCATGCTTCAACCTTTCGGATCCTGCTCGTCTACCGATATCACCGATTATGTCAGCTCTTTTGAAGATTACGATGACATCATCACTGAGTCTATCGACAACTCTGAGTTCGACGACAACTACACTCCACTCTTTTTATATGTATTCATGGCGGACATTGGAGAAACTGACTTAGCTGTCACCCGAAGGGTTGCCGAAGAAGAGCTAGCCAAGTTCGAAGAGGAGCGCCGACAACATCATCAACGCCGCTCCAGCCAACATGACTCCAATCCTAAACAAAGTAAAGACCATGGTTGTGGCCACCGTACCACAGGTCACCAGAAGTAATCGGCAAGTTGACGAATCCACCGCGGAAACGCCCGCTAGCAGTCGCCTACCGCCATTATGCTCCATAGACTACCGGAAGCCCGAGCGTAGTAGGACACATACCAGTTCTAATGAACACCACCGTCAAGAAGATAGAAGGCTCTAAGACCAGTCGGCTGATTCCCACGCTCGACATCGTTTTTGACCGCCGCCTTATGACCAGAACCATCAACGCAACTCCGACTACCAGAGAAGCTCCTTGATGCCTGCACCTAGCGATCTAAGAAATACACTCAGCCAACGCTACTGTGAGCTGGAGAATCATGCTCATCGCGAAGGACGAAGATATTCCCCCGATGCTAGTGACGAGGGAGTAGCTGCTTTTACCCAAGACCTGCATCGAGAAATATGACAGCAAGGCCGACCGTTAGTCGAGGCTCACCGTCTACATCCACCCTATTCATGCAGCAGGAGGAGATAGCAAAGCCATGGCTAACTATTTACCGGTAGCACTCGCTGATTCAGCTAGGAGTTGACTCGCTAGCTTACCAAGGGGCTCGATCGACTCTTAGAGTGAACTTCTGTATCATTTCATTGCTAATTTTCATGGCACCTTTGAAAAGCCTAGAACCCACTTCGACTTGTACAACGTAATTTAGAAGCCCGATAAGTCCTTAAAAGATTACAGTTGTCGTTTTTGTGAAAAGCGTAACAAAATCCCAGATATCACCATCGACGTTATCATAGCAGCCTTCCAGAAGGGGATACGCAACGAGCTGCTCATTGAAAAGTTTGGACGCAAACCCCCAAGGACGGTCAAGAAGCTATTTAAGACAGCTAACTCTTACACCAAATTAGAGAACGCTGTCAAAGCATCATGCCAAGAGAAGCAGGCGAGAAGCAGCTAGTGCCCCGAGAAAGACAACGGCAGTAGTAATGACAATGGTGGTAAAAAAGATTGCAAGTGTAAGCCCGAGGATCTGGTGGCCATGACTTTCAACTATTAGCAGCAATGCCCACGCATCAGCACTTATGACAAGATCATTAATGGCCCTTGCATGCATCACCCCAATCACAAACATGCGGCTAAGGACTGCTTCATCTACAAGCGATTCATTGAGCAGTATGCGGCCTTGCTCAAGAAACCAACTTATGGCGAAGGAACTTCAGGGCATAAAAAGGACGACGGCGATGGTGGAGTGGGACCATTCCAAGATCCTAGAGTCGAGTTAACCCACATCTTTGGAGGACCATTGCCTACGAGTCCAAAAGGAAGCAAAAGCTGACCGATAGAGAAATCAAAGCGATCCAGCCCGATGTACCGCAATATCTATGGTGGTCCAAGGTAGCTGTCATGTTTGACCGCTCGAATCACCCTGACCGAGTGGCCTACCCGGAGCTGTATCCCCTGTTACTAGACGTAGTGGTTTGCAACATCAAGTTGAAACGCGTCCTCATTGATGGTGGCGGCGCGCTCAACATCCTTTTCGCCAAGACGCTAGACGAGATGCAAATTCGAAGATCTGAGTTGAAACCGATTTCCACCCCTTTTCATGGGGTTATCCCCGGATTGTCTTCTACGCCACTTGGGCAGATCACTCTTCCAGTTACCTTTGGCACTCGGGAGAATTTTTGGACAGAAAACATCTGTTTTGAAGTTGCAGACTTTGAGGCAACCTACCATGCCATCTTAGGACGGCCGACTCTTGCCAAATTCTTGGGTGTCCATCATTACACCTACCTGATGATGAAGGTACTGGGACCATGAGGAGTAATCTCCCTCTGTAGCGACGTCAAGATAGCTTTCACCTACGACAAAGAAAGTTGTGACATGGCCCAATCTCATCAGAGGTTACTCGGCCGACAAGATATCCAACTGGCTGCATCTACATCTGAGGAAGGAGAAATCCCAGCCAAGAAGCAGACTAAGTCCGGAGATGGCGATGCCAAGACCAACAAGATTCCACTCAATTCCGAGGATCCTTTGAACTCCGCTGTGATAGGCACTAAGTTAGATTGTAAATAGGAAAGCACGCTCATCACGTTTCTTCAAGCTAATAAATATATATTTGCATGGAAACCTTCTGATATGCTTGATATTCCTAGAGAGGTGATTGAGCATTCATTAAATGTCAAAAAGAACGCAAAACCTATCAAACAATGACTCGGTCATTTTGTGCAAGATTGGAGAGACACTATCAAGGAGGAGCTGTTAACACCAGATTTTTGTAATCTACTCGAAGAGGAAAGAGAAAACCGATGCAGAGAAGAAAAAGCAATTTGAGTCGTATCGGTTGTGCTATCGGACCAAGCCGGAGTCGGACCAAGTTCCATATCGGACTCAGCAGTGTATCGGACTAGGTGGAGCGCTAGCAGAGGGACCGCATCGGCCGATGCGGGTTCAATGCGGCCATCGGCCGATGGAAGCAGGAAGCTGATGGAGGTAGCGTGGGCTCGGTTTGGGCTTGAGTTAAGCTTCAAGGAGATTGCCAAATAGGGATAAGGCCCGGTTTTTGTCATGCCCGGAAAATAGAACTCTATATTCCGATTGTGAGTGCATAATTCCTTGTCCCAGGAGGTAAGGTACACATTACAAAGTTGATAAATATTAGAATAAATAAGCGGAAGCGTAGATAGAGTACTTTATTACATGGGCGACCAAAGGCCCAACACTGAAAGATAAACGAATAAAAGACGGCAGCTACGACGGACCACCACAGGCACTTCGACGTCAGGCATGAGCTAGACACCAAAGTCTTCGACTTCAAAGTACTCCTCTGCTGGAAGGGGGAAAAGGAGCAAGGATGAGTACAACCACCATACTCAGTAAGCCATGCCGCGAAAAAAATGCAAATATAATGCTAGGGAGTACAAAGGATTTATATATAGGGATATTTTGCATAAAACCAGCATTTCGAAACATTTAAATATTTAAAGGCATTTTAAATCAACACGAACCTATCTCTAGTCAAATTATCATCAAGCTGCGCACCGATGCGATCTTGCCTTATCCTAGGCCAACAAGTACTAACTCCAGTTATTTTAGTTTTAAACAGAATCAAATTCTAACTTGGGTACATTGCTCAGCTTGCCCATAACCGAGGGCGCGGCTATTCGAATAGATTAAACTCTGATCAGAGGTATACATCTTTACCCATCAGACATGTCTTCCTCACGTGTTGCGACGTGCCACATGCCACCACAGCATACGGACGAAAGCCATGACATAACCTATCGCCTAATATTGCCCTAAGCGAAAAAGACCGACATAGACTTCCCCCGCCAGGTGCCCTGGGTCGAGCAGGCAATCTATGCCCCCGGGCGTACTGCCAGAGATGTCAACCCCACCAAGGGCTTCATTCATCCCTATCCGTGTCTTTTTGCTTATGGCCGTCCTAGACGACAAGTTAAGCCTTACCCATTAGACAAGTGGTAGTACGGAATATGCCTTGCAACAGAGGCCCGAAGACCGGTCCTTATGACGGCCGAGGTGCGACTAACAAAACCAAGCACCCCGAGCCCAGCCGAAAACAAGTTTGGGGACATTTTGAAGGGGAAACATCACTTCATGGCTAAACAGCCATTAAACCAAAATTACCATAATTTATAAATTATTCACAATTCTAATTATTAAAAATAACTCTAATTGTTTCTATATAAGCAAGGCTAAGCATATTCCTAAAGTTTCTAGTAAGCACCATATATATAAAAGTCCTTACTAGTTTTATTTTTCCTAGGGTTATCAAGGATCAAAATATTACAAATAATAAGGTCGTAACGAGGGGAATCGATAAGGCTAAATAAAACGGTAATTATCGCGGGAATTTAATAAAGCGATATGTAATAATTTAAATAAACATAATTTTGTAAACTGGTATAGCAATATGATCAAAATAACACGACTTGCCTTGCTCGCTACCAAAGTCTTCCGCGTCGACCTCGAGAAAGAGTGGCTCTTCCGGATCTGCAGCGTCGACCCGACATACATAAAGGAAAAAGGCCAAAGATAAATAAAAAAAACCATATAAGATGCATGAACCAAGCATACAAATAGGTTCTTTACTATTTAGGGAAAAATTAGCAATTTGAACGAGTCAATTCCGAGTTCAAATAGTCAAGATATGACAATTTGAATTTTAAGTGTTGTCTGAATGGCATATTACGAATTTGTTAATTAATATTTTTTTTCTTTTTTTTACAGACTGAACAGAACAGAGACAGAGAGAGGGAGACAGTGAGGAGGGAGAAGGAGGCAGAGAGAAAGCGGTAGGGAGGGAGAAGGAGACAGAGAGGGCGTGGGAGAGGTGAGGGCGGCGGCAAGGCTCATCGGAGCTGCGGGAATGACGAGGGGACGTTGACGACGAGCTTTGGCGGCGAGGAACAGTGGCGGCCGGCTCGCGTTGGCGCAAGAAAAAAAATGGCACGGCGGCTCGAGAGAGCGGGGAAGAAGGGCGGCGGTGTGCGGAGAGGGAGGAGGCCGAGGGCTTCCTTTTATAGGCCGGAGGGAAGGGAGACGGGTGCCGGGGAGGGAGATCGACGCCGGCCATGGTGGAGCTCTCCATTGAAGCAAACTTTCAAAAATCCACCACGAATTAATGCCGAATCGAGGGGGATTTGTTGGGGGAAATGATGAGGAGAAGGTGAGGAATCCATTTTCGCAGTTATTTCGGAGGGGAAACGATCATGGAGGGAGATCAATCGGTGTCTTGCTGCACCTCTATGTTCACAGGAGAGAGAGAGCTGCTGGAGGTTGAAGATGACCAGTGGCTGGGCTAGCTGGGCCACGCGGAGGAGGCAAAATGGACTTCGGTTCGCGGGAGGGAAGCAATTGGGCCGGCTGAGGAGGGAGTGGCCCAAGGGGAGGAGGTAGGGAAGGAAGAGGGATGGGCCGGAGGCGGCCCAGGAGGAGGGAAGGGGGGAGAGGGAGGGAGAGAGAGAGGGAGAGAGATGGGCCAAAAATGGCCCAAGAGAGGAAGGGAGATTTTAATTTATTTTTTAAAAAAAAATATGAGAAATGTTTTTTTGTTGCATTAAAAATATTTATAGTGCTCTGAAAATTCAAGTAAAAATTGGTTAAATATTTTGAAGCATGAGGAATTCAAAAAAAATTCCCACACTCCGGTTCGAGTTGGATCTTGGGGATTTTTAATTGCTGAAGGCTAAATTTGATTTTTACAATTTCTAGAAATACATTAGACGGTGAAATTTTAAGGTGATTTTCAGGGCATGACAGTTTTAGGCAATTGTATCTCTTAATTAGAAAATTAAATTAGAAACTCTCTCTCAATTCAACAACAAACAACATAATTCAATCTACTTTTCGGCGCATCGCCACCCTCGCAAGAGGTTGACCTCCGGTGAGTTCTTGCTTCCCCAGAGCAGAGGTAAGAACTCGTACCCGACGATCTACATCGTCGGGGCTAGCGTGTCGCTTTAGACACGTTAAGCCCTGGCGATGTGATCGTCGATTATCATGTTTTGGATGATTTTGATATGGCATCTTAATTATGCCTCACCAGCGATAAATTCGTTTTAGGGTTTGTTGCCGATGATGGTCTAATTATTCTGCTTATCTAGATCCTTCAAAGCATTTACCATCCCCAAAAGCGATCGATGACTTGATTCTCTTTGTGTTAATTCTCGATTCACACTTTGTGTTGCTATCGACCCAGTCGTGTTTTGAGAGTTAATCCAAAGCCTGTTTTTCGATCGTAATTAAGAATAGTGTCGGGGTTGCAGCCGGTCTTATCTAATACATGTAATTACTTTATGTTTTCTTATGTATTTGCCACCTGTATGAATAGATCGACAGATATAAATGTGTTTCTCATAAGTTGTTCTCAGGACTTCTTTATGATCAGCATATTTATATCGGCCGATCGATTTATACAGGTTCATACTAGAGTATTAGCTAGTGTATTTACCTTTCCTATCACTCATCGGCCAATGCCACCAGATTGACATCAACATATTGATAAAGGCCGATGGGATTAGATATGTATTTTAATCCTATTTCATTATAACCTCAAGTAGGCCGATACAGCTATGCCCTATCGGCTAGGCCCTCATGATGCGACATTGGCCTATCGGCCAATCGGCCATCGTTTACTAACATGGTTTACTTGTTTATTCTTGTTGATTGCAGATCAAATCAACTGGCATGCCTTAAACGCACCTAGGCAAGCCATTGGACCTGCACTGGAGTTAAGCAGATCTCCCAGGCTGCTGTGGAAACGTGGAACTCGCCTTGTCGGTGGAGCTGGTCGAAATTCTGCGAGATTTCAGAGAAAAACATCGTCTTGGTCGAGCAAAAAGCTGAGATGGCAAAATTGGTCGAGCAGTTCCAGAACATGTACTTGCAGACATATTCCAGGACTCGGCAAGGCACTATCGTTCAGAAGTCCAACGTGATAATGCCGAGCCCTGGGGACAGAGCTAGCACGTCGGCGGCAGCCCAAGATCAAGCTGTCAAGACTAAAAACGATACTCGCAGCGCTGCACCGATGCTACAGGACTGTATTGACTCCGCGGTTCACTCAGCACTGATCAACCAATCTGGAGTTTTGGTGAATACATTGACCAATACAGTTAAGTCTATACTGGACGGATCCATTCACCAGCACAAGCCTCAAGGGCCGATCTTCCAGCCTAAAAACAAATTCCCTGCATATCGGACTTTGAGGACAGATCTGAGTACGGCTCCACAGCCGACAGCACTGATCCCACCTCCATCGGCCTAGCCAGTGCCAACCATGCCGTTGATCTTGACAAAACAGGCGGGAGGAAGCCCTCAGCACGTCACGGAGGACCAATTTGCACAGTGGACGAGGGGGGAACAAGTTCCAGCAGCCTTGCAGCAGCCAATGATTGAGTCGGTACAACAAGCCTCTGCTAATCCAACATCAGCTGGGCAAGCTCAATTCCCCTTATCAAGCAATCCTCCACAGGTAGCTGCATACAACTCACCGCAAGGCTATCAGCAGTACTCCACGGGGCAGTATGATGTGCCAAATCTGAATCATCACTTCCAGTCATACTCCCCTAGTCAATATCGGCCGGAAGGTTTTCAACAGCCCTATCACTAAGAACTTCCGCACCAGCCCGCAGGAATCACTCAACGGCATTGGGCCGATATGATAGCCGAAGTGATGCGTGATCAATTCGGTTTAAAGCCCAAGGAGAATGCAACAGTGTATCAGCACCCATACCCAGAGGACTTCGACAGAGTGCCGTTACCGAGCCGATACAAAATTCCTGATTTCTCCAAATTTTCGGGGCAAGACAACGTCTCCATGTATGAACATATCAGCCAGTTTTTAGCTCAATGTGGTGAGGCATCGGCTGTGGAGGCGTTGAGGGTGAGATTTTTCCCTTTGTCCTTGTCGGGGTCAGCATTCACATGGTTTTCCTCCCTACCCTGCAATTCCATCAGAGGATGGGTTGACCTGGAAAAACAGTTTCATCCGTATTTCTTCAATGGTGTACAAAAGATGAAGCTAACTGATCTTACCGCCATCAGGCCGAGGGTTGACGAATCGGTCCCGGACTACATTCAACGGTTCAGGGATATTAGAAAGAGATGCTATAGTCTTAGCTTGACCAATTCCTGATTGGCCGATTTAGCATTCCAAGGGCTACTTGGTCCGATACGAGAAAGGTTCTTATCACAAGAGTTTGAAAGTCTAGCTCAGCTAGCACAGAGAGTATCGGCCCACGAGCAGAGGTTCTGGGACGCGAAAAAGTTCGCAAAGAAGATCAACAGTGTTTATCAGTACGCCTCCGATGAAGATGAAGATAACAATGCCGAGGTCGATTTGGCCAAGTGGGCCCGGATGAAGAAGCCAACAACATGTCAATGGGCCAAGAAGGGCGATAAAGAAGATAAATTCGACTTCGACATCAACAAGGCCGAGAAGATATTCGATCTACTACTGCAAGAGAAGCAGATACAGCTGCCAGTAGGTCATGTGTTGCCATCGGCTGAAGAAATAAAGAAAAGAAGATATTACAAGTGGCACAAATCGTATTCTCACCATACCAACGAGTGCAAAATTTTTCGGCAACAGATACAATCGACCATCGAACAGGGCAGGATCAAGTTTGATGAAGTCAAAAGGCCGATGAAGATAGAGGGACATCCGTTCCCAGTTAATATGGTGCGGACTGACAGGGCCGATAGCAATGCCTATCGGACCAACAAACGACCTCATCAAACTTCAGAAGGCCTCATCAAGAAGTATCAGTGGAGGTCATTGTGAGTGCGAGTTCTTTCAATTTTGTTGGAACGAAGGGATGAGGTTGCCGACAATACAAGAGTGTCCTACATGCAACGACATGGAAGAGTCTTACCAGGGCAGTTCAAACAGACAGGCGGATCGGTCGGTCAAGCAAAGGAAACCTGTACACGAGATGCTGGGGCCGATGCACCATGATCGTCAGACAGAAAATGATGAGCAGGTCCAAAACCCTCAATGGTGCCCGGAGGATTTATTCAGCAAAACCCAGAAGCGACGGGTCCAGAGGTTAAGGCGGAAAGAAAAAAATCCAGGAGCAGCAGGCGGCGATCGCCCATCGGCCTACTAAAACCAGGAAAGAATGGAAGATAAAGTCTACAGTGGTACAGGCGATGAGGATAATACAAAGACAACTGCAGCTCCTGCGTCTGCAAAAGGTAAAAGCATAGCATCGGCATGTGTTAACATGGTTTTTCTATTGCCAGCAGAGTATAATATACAGATGGCCGATGAAGTTATAGCCGATGACGAGATGGAGCCATCTTCGGCTAAGCTACAGTTGTCACCAGAACAGGCCGTGTTTGACAAGCCAGCCGACACCAGCTATAGGCACCTCCGGCCGTTGTACATCAAGGGATACATCAATGGGCGGCCGATGACGAAGATGTTAGTCGATGGTGGCACGGCAGTGAATTTGATGCCATATACAACCTTCAGGAAGCTTGGAAAAGTACTTGAGGATCTGATCAAGACAAACATGGTGTTGAAAGATTTTGGCGGCAACGCGTCCGAGGCAAAAGGGGTGTTGAACGTGGAACTTACAGTTGGCAACAAGACAATCCCCACCACCTTTTTTGTCTTTGATGGAAAGGTTCCTACAGCCTATTGTTGGGACGAGATTGGATCCACGCAAATTGTTGCGTCCCTTCGACAATGCATCAATGCCTCATTCAGTGGCAAGGGGACTAGGTCGAGATCGTGCAGGCCGATAGATCAGTACATGTGGCCAGTGCCGATCTTGCGGTTTGGAAGATGGAAGGAATCGATTGCCTGTCCGGACGAGTTTGGGAGACCGATTTCTTGAAGGTAACTGACTATGATATCGAGCCGATCGAAGATGGAGACAAGCAGTTGTTTTGATGAAGGTATATCATCCACAAGCCAAGATGAACAAGTTAGTCCCTACACAGAAGATGCGGTGGATGAAATGGATGGGAAATTGGGACAAGGCTTCACGTCGGCCGATGAGCTTGAAGAAGTCGACATAGGGATAGGTGATAGGCCTAGGCCGACGTGTGTAAGTGCTAACCTACCAAGGGAATATCGGCAGTACAACGGCACCCATACCAAGAGGAGTTCGACAGAGTGCCGTTACCGAGCCGATACAAAATTCTTGATTTCTCCAAATTTTCAGGGCATGACAACGTCTCCATGTATGAACATATCAGCTGATTTTTAGCTCAATGTGGTGAGGCATCGGCTGTGGAGGCGTTGAGGGTGAGATTTTTCCCTTTGTCCTTGTCGGGGTCAGCATTCACATGGTTTTCCTCCCTACCCTGCAATTCCATCAGAGGATGGGTTGACCTGCAAAAACAGTTTCATCCATATTTCTTCAATGGTGTACAAGAGATGAAGCTGTCTGATCTTACCGCCATCAGGCAGAGGGTTGACGAATCGGTCCCGGACTACATTCAACGGTTCAGGGATATTAGAAAGAGATGCTATAGTCTTAGCTTGACCGATTCCCGGTTGGCCGATTTAGCATTCCAAGGGCTACTTGGGCCGATATGAGAAAGGTTCTCATCACAAGAGTTTGAAAGTCTAGCTCAGCTAGCACAGATAGTATCGCCCCACGAGCAGAGGTTCCAAGAGGCGAAAAAGATGGCAAAGAAGATCAACAGCGTTTATCAGTACGCCTCTGATGAAGATGAAGATAACAATGCCGAGGTCGATTTGGCCGAGTGGGCCCGGATGAAGAAGCCAATAACATATCAATGGGCCAAGAAGGGCGATAAAGAAGATAAATTTGACATCTACATCAACAAGGCCGAGAAGATATTCAATCTACTATTGCAAGAGAACTAGATACAGCTGCCAGTAGGTTATGTGTTGCATCGGCTGAAGAAATAAAGAAAATAAGATATTGCAAATCACACAACACTTATTCTCACCATACCAACGAGTGCAAAATTTTTCGGCAACAGATACAATCGGCCATCGAACAGGGCAGGATCAAATTTGATGAAGCCAAAAGGCCGATGAAGATAGAAGGACATCCGTTCCCAGTTAATATGGTGTGGGCTGACAGGGCCGATAGCGATGCCTATCAGACGAACAAACGACCTCATCAAACCTCAGAAGGCCTCATCAAGAAGTACCAGCGGAGGTCATTGTGAGTGCGAGTTCTTTCGATTTTGTTGGAACGAAGAAGGGGATGAGGTTGCCGACAATGCAAGAGTGTCCTACATGCAACGACATGGAAGAGTCTTACCAGGGCAGTTCAAACAGACAGGCGAATCGGCCAGTCAAGAAGAGGAAACCTATACACGAGAGGCTGGGGCCGATGCACCATGATCGTCAGACAGAAAATGATGAGCAAGTCCAAAACCCTCAATGGTGCCTGGAAGATTTATTCAGCAAAACCCAGAAGCGACGGGTCCAGAGGTTAAGGCAGAAAGAAAAAATCCAGGAGCAGCAGGCGGCGATCGCCCATCAGCCTACTAAAACCAGGAAAGAATGGAAGATAAAGTCTACAGTGGTACAGGCCGATGAGGATAATACAAAGACAACTCCAGCTCTTGCGTCTGTAAAAGGTAAAAGCATAGCATCGGCCTGTGTTAACATGGTTTTTCTATTGCCAGCAGAGTATTGTATACAGATGGCCGATGAAGTTATAGCCGATGACGAGATGGAGCCATCTTCGGCTAAGCTACAGTTGTCACCAGAACAGGCCGTGTTTGACAAGCCAGCCGACACCAGCTATAGGCACCTCCAGTCGTTGTACATCAAGGGATACGTCAATGGACGGCCGATGACGAAGATGTTAGTCGATGGCGGCGCGGCAGTGAATTTGATGTCATATACGACCTTCAGGAAGCTAGGAAAAGTACTTGAGGATCTGATCAAGACAAACATGGTGTTGAAAGATTTTGGCGGCAACGCATCCGAGGCAAAAGGGGTGTTGAACATGGAACTTACAGTTGGCAACAAGACAATCCCCACCACCTTTTTTGTCTTTGATGGAAAGGGTTTCTACAGCCTGTTGTTGGGACGAGATTGGATCCATGCAAATTGTTGCGTCCCTTCGGCATTGCATCAATGCCTCATTCAGTGGCAAGGGGACCAGGTCGAGATCGTGCAGGCCGATAGATCAGTACATGTGGCCAGTGCCGATCTTGCGCTTTGGGAGATGGAAGGAATCGATTGCCTGTCCGGACGAGTTTGGGAGGCCGATTTCTTGAAGGTAACTGACTGTGATATCGAGTCGATCGAAGATGGAGACAAGCAGTTTCTTTGATGAAGGTATAACATCCACAAGCCAAGATGATCAAGTTAGTCCCTACACAGAAGATGCGGTGGATGAAATGGATGGGAAATTGGGGCTAGGCTTCACGTCGGCCGATGATGTTGAAGAAGTCGACATAGGGATAGGTGATAGACCTAGGCCAACATATGTAAGTTCCAACCTACCAAGGGAATATAAGAATAAATTGATACATCTTTTGAAAGAATTCATGAATTGTTTTGCATGGGAATATTACGAGATGCCAGGATTAAGCCGATCGATTGTAGAACATCGGCTACCTATAAAACCAGGCTATCGGCCATTTAAACAAGCTCCCAGGAGATTTAAGGCTGATATGCATGAAGCTATCAAGGCAGAGATTACAAGGCTCTACGACGCTAATTTCATCAGTCCCTGCCGATATGCGGAGTGGGTTTCCAACATAGTACCAGTGTTAAAGAAGAACGACAAGCTCAGGGTGTGCATCGATTTCAGAGATCTAAACAAAGCAACACCAAAAGATGAGTACCCTATGCCGATAGTGGATATGCTAGTTGATGTTGCATCTGGACACAAGATCATCAGCTTCATGGATGGAAATGCAGGCTATAACCAAATTTTCATGGCTGAGGAAGATATCCATAAGATAGCCTTCAGGTGTCCGGGGGCAATCGGTCTGTATGAGTGGGTCGTTATGACATTTGGTCTAAAGAACGCTGGAGCCACCTATCAGAGGGCAATGAATTATATTTTTCACGACCTTATCGGTTTCTTGATTGAGATCTACATTGATGATGTGGTTGTGAAGTAAAAAGAGTACGGTGATCACCTGGCCGATTTACGCAAAGTAATGGAAAGAGCAAGAAAATATGGTCTAAAGATGAACCATAACAAGTGTGCTTTTGGCGTATCGGCCGGTCAGTTTTTGGGTTTCTTGGTCCACGAGAGAGGAATCGAGATCACACAGAAGAACATCGATGCCATAAAAAAAATCCAGCCTCCAGACAACAAGACCAAGTTACAATCTTTGATTGGGAAAATCAACTTCGTCCGACGATTCATATCAAACCTATCAGCAAGGATAGAGCCGTTCACTCCATTATTAAAGATGAAGGATGGTCAGGAATTTACATGGGGTGATAGGCAGCAAAAGGCGTTGGACGATATCAAGGAATATCTGAGCTCCTCACCAGTTCTAATTCCTCCACAAAAGGGAGTTCCATTGAGGTTGTACCTATCGGGCGATGAGAGGTCTATCGGCTCTATTTTGGTTCAGGAAATTGATGGCAAAGAAAGAGCTATTTTCTATCTCAGCAGAACATTGTTGGATGCTGAAACAAGGTACACGCCAGTGGAGAAGCTATGTCTATGTTTATATTTTTCAGGTACTAAATTGAGGCATTATTTACTTTCCAATGAGTGTGTTATGGTAAGTAAGGCCGATGTGATGAAATATATGCTATCGGCCCCCGTGTTGAAAGGGAGAATTGGGAAGTGGATTTTTGCCTTGTCAGAGTTTGACCTCAGGTATGAATCGGCCAAAGCGATCAAGGCACAAGCCCTGGCCGATTTCATTGTTCAACATCGAGATGATTCAATTACATATTTAGATATTGTACCATGGACGTTGTATTTTGATGGATCTGTTTGTAGACATGGATGCGGTATCGACCTAGTCATCATATCCCCTCGGGGGGCAAGCTTCGAGTTTGCGTTTACTATTAAGCCCTATTATACTACCAACCAAGCAGAATACGAAGCTGTTCTCAAGGGTTTGCAATTATTGCAAGAGGTCGAGGCCGATTTCGTAGAAATTATTGGCGATTCACAATTGGTGATCAATCAGCTTTTTGGGGAGTATGAGTGCAGAAATGATATTCTACAGGTCTACAATGAAGAGTGCAAAGAATTGTTAAAAGATTTCAAGATTGTGACGATGAGGCATATACCCCGGAAGCAAAATTTCGAAGCCAATGATTTAGCTCAGGGAGCATCAGGATACAGGCCGATGATGAAGGATGTTGAGGTTAAAATCACTACCGTGGATGTCGATGATTGGAGGTTCGCTATCATCGAGTATTTGAGAAATCCTTCTCAATCGGCGTCACGAAAGATGAAGTATAAAGTTCTACATTATGTCTTGCTAGATGATGATCTGTACTATCGGACGATTGATGGTGTCCTGCTAAAGTGTCTGAGTTTAGAAGAAGCCAAAGTTGTCATGAGCGAGGTTCACGAAGGAATTTGTGGAACACATCAATCGGCCCATAAAATGAGATGGCTTTTGAAGCGAGTTGGATATTTTTGGCCGACGATGCTAGAGGATTGTTTCAGGTACTATAAGGGGTGCCAAGATTGTCAAAAGTTTGGAGCAATTCAGAGAGCACCGGCATTGGCTATGCATCCAATCATCAAGCCATGGTCGTTTCGTGGATGGGGTATAGACATGATCGGACAGATTAACCCACCATCAAGCAAAGGACACAGGTATATTTTAGTGGCTACAGACTACTTCACAAAGTGGGTTGAGGCCGTCCCTTTTAAGAAGGTTGATTTCAAGGATGCCATTCAGTTTCTTAAGGAGCATATTATATATCGATTTGGACTCCCACAGACGCTGACTACAGATCAGGGATCAATTTTCGTGTCTGATGAGTTTGTTGAGTTTGTTGACAGCATGGGCGTCAAGCTGTTGAATTCTTCTCCATATTATGCGCAAGCTAATGGGCAGGCAGAAACTTCTAACAAGACTTTAATCAAGTTGATCAAGAGGAAGATTGATGAACAGCCAAGACGGTGGCATACAACACTGGCAGATTCCCTTTGGGCGTATCGGATGGCTTGTCATGGTGCAACTCAAGTGCCGCCTTATCAGCTGGTGTATGGACATGAAGCTGTGCTGCCGTGGGAGACCAACATCGGCTCAAGAAGGATTGCATTGCAAGATGACTTGACAGCCGATGAGTACCACAATCTCATGGTCGATGAGTTGGATGATTTGGCACACGTCCGATTGCGGGCTTTGGAGAAAATCAAGCGAGATAAAGACCGAGTCGCTCGTCATTATAACACGAAAGTTGTAGCCAAATCGTTTGAGGAAGGGGATCTTGTTTGGAAATTGATATTGCCGATTGGTTCCAGAGATAACAAATTCGGCAAGTGGTCACTTAATTGGGAAGGTCCTTTTCAGATTCATCGATGTGTTCCTCGTAATGCATACTTATTAAAAGGATTGGACGGAGAAGTTTTTGGCAGAGCGCTTAATGGCAAGTATTTAAAGAGATATTACCCAAGCGTCTGGATTGACTCATGATCGGCTTGCTAGCCGATTAATGACAATAGCTGATGTGCAATACATCGCCTTTAGATGGCCAATATATACTATCGCCCTTAGTTCAAATTTTACAACATGAGCCCTCATCTTTCAAAATTTGGGGGACATATATATACTTAGCAATTCTTCAAATGGACATCGTATGGATAGCAAATTTATGGACTTCAAAATTTTTTCAGATGGATTGTTCAGATCAGCTTTTTCAGATCATATTCGGCTGATTGGCTGATGAGATATATATTAATCAAAACATGAGGTTATCTTGTTACAAGGAGAAATAAGAAGTATATTACATTAGTTTATGAAGCTTTGGATAGCTGCAATGGCCTTGCGACGAATTTGGTCGATATCATCTATTGTCTGAGCATCATCGACCGACGACCCTAGAATTGGCTTCAAGGACCTACTCAGGGTTGCAAGATACTTGGCCGATGCTTTCAGCTTCGTAGTTTGGTCTTCTATCGCATTTGGGGATGCAGCTATCTTGACTTCGACTTCTTGGATCTCTTCACGAGTTGCTTCTAGCTTCATTAGCAGATCTGCTTCGAGGCGACGGAGTTCTTCAATTTTTTGTTCAAGGCAATCGGCTCGACGACCAGCTCGTCCAGTTTACTCTTGTCAGAGTTTACTTGGGCTTTGCTGGCAGTTATGGCTGATTCCAAGCCTTCACGCTCCCGCCTCTCTGCAATTCTTTCTTTGGCTTTGTGAAGCTTGAAGTGGTACTATTCCAAGAATATGGCTGGTGTTAATGTTTCCATCAAGTCTTCAAGCAATTGGTCTTGGATTTCTTGCACCCTGCTCCTGATCGGATTGCAATTCTCCACCAGCGATTCTATAGATGTCTCTATCCGATTGGCAATGTCAGACAGCTGGCCTTTTAGCTCTTCAGAAATTGACGGCTTGGCTGTGCTGGGTGGCTCTGTCTTCATCATCAAGAAATTGGCCGATGTCAAAAGCGAACATATCGGCTAAACTCTGCAATCATCATAACAAGACATGGTTAACTCAGCCAAAGTAAAATCGGCGAAGGATTCAAAGTGGTCTGGTTTACCTGTGATGGGACATCGGCTGTGTTTGCATCGGCCTCCTTCTGTTGTTCTGAAGCGGCAGGCGAAGAGGTTGGCCGATGTGGTGCAGGTGATGGAGCTTGTGGCTAAAAGAGAAGCAAGAATGCGATGATCAGATATACAGTATCGGCAAGAAAGACGAGGCAGCTAGATCAGCGCTTACCGAGGCAATTGGAGAAGCTGGTGGCGAAGGAGATGGAGTTCTCAATCGGGCCTTGGCCACTTCGCGTTTCTTCAAAGTGGCTTTCTTTGTCCTTGGTAATGGGTCCGATTGAGTTCTCTCCTTAAGCAAGGATGACGCAATGACCTGCAAAAATCAAGTTAGAATAGACCAGTAAACTAAAATTGAAGAACTACGTGAGGGAGATTATACTAACCTTGCGGACTGCGTGCCTGGTTCTCCAGGGTTGGGTAGCGTCAGCTTGATCATCGGCCGGTGGATCAGTAGTGGTTGTGGCCGATGGATTTTCAGTTGGCTTATCGGCCGATGGCTCTTCAGTAATGCTGGCTGATGGATTTTGGTCTTCAGGCATGTCAGCAGCTGCTACATCAACTTCCTCCTCCATTACTTGGTCATCCAGGAATTCTTCTACGGAGGGATCTAGTTTGTCGAGATCGGCCTTATCGTCAGTCTTAGACTTTTTGACAAGTTTTTGGGCTTTGTCTCTGGCCGGCGCCTTCCTCTTGGTGGTTTCTTTGACTATCGGCCCTTGGAGTAGTGATGACACCTTTGGAGCAGTAAGGCCGATAGTTGATTCCATAACAGCTTTTCCCGATGGAGCCAGGACCAGAGCATAGGTTATCCTTTGCCCGCTGTTGCTGACAGATGGAATTGGGGCGTCAGGGACTTGAGGGCTGATATTGTCAATAAGCTCCGTTAGGTAAAACCTGGCCGATTGATGGAAGATATGAGTAGCCCACTCATGCCACCACATCTGGAAGCTAATATGAATGAAGGCACTCAACCACAATCGGTCGCAGTCCCCCAAGACTGGAATTCTGATCTCCAAGACTTTGCTCATGATCAATGCCGATGAGACCATGCCCCTGCTCTCTAACAACCGATGGAAGTATAAGCTGACAGGGAGCTGTCCAAGCCCACATTGTCTGGCAGCCACCATGGGGTTATAAAATTCATATGACAAGCTGGTGCTTCTGCCTTGAAATATGCCCACTAGGAGCAGGCATGGGGTAACGCCGATCATAAAGACTTCCCTTGAGACCATATCGTCATTCAGCAGACCCAAGTTCAGATCGGAAGGGAGCTCGAAATCAGAATCTGAGGGATAGACGAACATATCCATCTTGACTGATGGAGGGCCGGTGTAAAATCGGATGAACCATGTGGACATTTCTTCGGCTGATTGATCAGCTCCAGGATAGATTGAGGTCGCTTCTCCAAAGGACATACATCTTCTAGATGAGGGATCTTCATTGTCACTATAGTCCGATGGGAAGACTGAGTCCGATAATGGAGGCCGATCAACCATGGTGTTGGTGTAGATGGTTAACCATAGCCGAACAAACCACCATGGACCTCCATGTGCCACTGTCCGATTCAGCATCAGATCTTGGGTGGCAGAATGAAGTCGCCGATAGACTGCTCCAAGGAGGTATCGGCCGAGTGGAAACTTTTTCTTCTCAACCAAGGCCTGAGCTAAATGTTGGCAGTTCAAAATGGGGCCGCAGGTTGATTCACAGAAAATATATCTCTCCAGCTACAAAGTCAGAAAAGCCACATGTTCTCTGTCTGAGACAGACCCTTGCTCCATATGTTTAGAGATGTATCCAGAGCAGCCTCCAATCTTTTTGGTCTTCAATTTATGGCTGCTGTTGATGAGGAGGTTGAAGGGGTTAATCTCGGAGAGGATATCTAGGCCTGTCAGCATCTTGATATCTATCAATGTTGGGGTCATCGGACCTTGCTGGAACAGGAAGGCATTCAAGGTGTTGGACCAAAAATAAGTGGCGGTCGACATGAGGGGTTCATTTTTCTTGGTATCGTCTAGAGACAGAGCAAGGCATTGGCCAATCCCAATTTCATCCCAATGGACTTGCTTGGGTGTGGCGATTCTCTTGTACCAGGTCCTGTATCCATTAAGCTTCGACGGCTAGGATCTGAAGGTATGTTTCCATGAGGGGACGCTGGGTCTTGTTTGCTTGAAGGGGATTTTGTTGGATTCAGCATTTATCAGCCAAGTTGGGTCAGAGTTGCCCATGCGACCCAGGATGAATCGATTTGTTTTGTCATTTGTGGGGATCAAAATCTAGTTCTTGAAGACCTACAGTGCATGAACAGCAATAGAAAAATAAGACCCGGGGGGCAAGAGCAGAAACCCTAGTTTGAAAAGTCTCGGCGGGAAAATGAAAGTGCAATTTTGAGAAAGGATTGGTTTACCTTAGGGATCTCAGAGACGTAAAACGGTAGAGACGCCATGGATGCTGTCGAGGAGGTCGCCGTTGAGGGAGTTGCCGACGAGAAGACGCCGGGGAGTCGCCGGAATCAAAAGGCGAAGACGGCTATGAGGAGCTGCGCGCAAAAATCGGCGGTGAAAAGATGCGAATCTAGATTTGCGTAGATTTTGGACAAACCCTAGCGATGAAGTCGATGAGGTTCTTCGGAGCTAATTCCGCCACATTTTATTATGAAGCGAAATTGGGGGGCATGTGTTAACACCAGATTTTCGTAATCTACTCGGAGAGGAAAGAGAAAACCGATGCAGAGAAGAAAGAGCAATTCAAGTCATATCAGTTGTGCTATCGGACCAAGCCGGAGTCGGACCAAGTTCCATATCGGACTCAGCGGTGTATCGGACCAGGTGGAGCGCTAGCAGAGGGACCGTATCGGCCGATGCGGGTTCAACGCGTCCATCGGAGGCAGCGTGGGCTCGGGTTGGGCTTGAGTTAAGCTTCAAGGAGATTGCCAAATAGGGATAAGGCCCAGTTTTAGGCAATTATATCTCTTAATTAGGAAGTTAAATTAGATTCGATCTAATCTATAGCAAGAGTTCGCCATAAGGACTTGTTTGTTAGTTGTAGATAAAATCGTGTCCTATCTGGACAATGTTGTAATCACGGGTATAAATATCCCAGTAGCTTGTATGTAGAAACTCTCTCTCAATTCAACAACAAACAACATAATTCAATCTACTTTTCGGCGCATCGCCACCATCGCAAGAGGTTGACTTTCGGCGAGTTCTTGCTTCCCCAGAGCAGAGGTAAGAACTCATACCCGACGATCTACATCGTCGGGGCTAGCGTGTCGCTTTAGAGACGTTAAGCCCTGGCGATGTGATCGTCATTTATCATGTTTTGGATGATCTGGATATGGCATCTTAATTAAGCCTCGCCAGCGATAAATTCGTTTTAGGGTTTGTTGCCGACGATGGTCTAATTATTCTGCTTATCTAGATCCTTCAAAGCATCTACTATCCCCAAAAGCGATCGACGACTTAATTCTCTTTGTGTTAATTCTCGATTCACACATTGTGTTGCTATCGACCCCAGTCATGTTTTCAGAGTTAATCCAAAGCCTGTTTTTCGATCGTAATTAAGGATAGTGCCGGGGTTGCAGCCGGTCTTATCTAATACATGCGATTAAGGTAAGAACTCGTACCCGACGATCTACATCGTCGGGGCTAGCGTGTCGCTTTAGACACGTGAAGCCCTGGCGATGTGATCGTCGTTTATCATGTTTTGGATGATCTTGATATGGCAACTTAATTATGCCTCGCCAGCGATAAATTCGTTTTAGGGTTTGTTGCCAACGATGGTCTAATTATTCTGCTTATCTAGATCCTTCAAAGCATCTACCATCCCCAAAAGCGATTCATGACTTGATTCTCTTTGTGTTAATTCTCGATTCACACTTTGTGTTGCTATCGACCCCAGTCGTGTTCTGAGAGTTAATCCAAAGCCTGTTTTTCAATCATAATTAAGGATAGTGCTGGGGTTGCAGCCGGTCTTATCTAATACATGTGATTACTTTATGTTTTCTTATGTATTTGCCACCTGTATGAATAGATCGACAGATATAAACGTGTTTGTCATAAGTTGTTCTCAGGACTTCTTTGTGATCAGCATATTTATATCGGCCAATCGGTTTATACAAGTTCATACTAGAGTATTTGCTAGTGTATTTACCTTTCCTATCACTCATCGGCCAATGCCACCAGATTGACATCAACATGTTGATAAAGGCCGATGGGATTAGATATGTATTTTAATCCTATTTCATTATAACCTCAAGTAGGCCGATACAGTTATGCCCTATCGGCTAGGCCCTCACGATGCGACATCGGCCTATCGGCCGATCGGCCATCGTTTACTAACATGGTTTACTTATTTATTCTTGTTGATTGTAGATCAAATCAACTGGCATGCCCTAAACGCACCTAGGCAAGCCATTGGACCTACACTGGAGTTAAGCAGATCTCCCAGGCCGCCGTGGAAACATGGAACCCGCCTTGTCGGTGGAACGGGTCGAAATTCTGTGCCAACAGGAGCTGACCAAGCTTTTGGCGGCCGGATTCATTAAGTAAGTTTATCACCTTGACTGGCTGGTTAATCCTATCTTAGTTTGGAAGAAGATTGGCAATGACGCATGTGCGTCGACTACATGGACCTCAACAAATCTTTTCCCAAAGACCCCTTTGGTCTACCTCGAATTGACCAAGTTGTTGATTTGGCTGCTGGTTGTGAACTTCTCAGTTTCCTTGACTGTTACATGGGATTCCATCAGATCATTCTGAAGGAGTCCAACTGCTTGAAGACCTCGTTCATCACTCTGTTCGGAGCTTATTGCTACATCACGATGTCGTTCGAACTGAAGAACGCAGGAGCCACGTATCAACGCAAGATTCAAAAATGTCTACAGTCGCAACTCGGACGGAACGTGGAGGCCTATGTCAATGATGTTGTCATCAAGACCAAGCGAAGAGATAATCTAATTGCTGATTTGGAGGAAACTTATTAAAATATTCGGGCTTTCAGGATGAAGTTAAACCTAGATAATTGCTCCTTCAGAGTATCGTCAGGGAAGCAGCTTGACTTTATGGTGTCTCATCAGGGGCATCAAAGGCAACCCAGAGAAGATTAATGCTATACGTAACATAAAACCGCCGAGTACACAGAACGATGTTTAGAAATGTACTGGGTGCATGGCGGCCCTCAGTCAATTTGTTTCCATGCTCAGAGAACGAGGCATGTCCTTTTTCAAATTGCTCAATTAAACCGATGAATTCTAGTGGACCACTGAAGCCCATAAAGCCTTTGAAGACTTCAAGAATTTCATCACAACGTCACCCATGCTGGCTTTAGTGCACCCACTAGAGCTATTGTTGCTCTATGTGTCGGCAACTTTTCAGGTGGTTAGCACTGTTTTGGTTGTCGAGTGTAAAGAAGCTCACATCTAGAAGGTTCAGAGGCCTATTTACTTCGTTAGCGAGGTGTTTGCTGGCTCCAAGACACGCTACCCCCTAGGTACAAAAATTGTTATATGGAGTTTTGATTACCGTCAAAAAATTAGCTTACTACTTTCAAAGTCACTCGGTCACAATGGTCACATCTTTTCCACTTGGTGATGTTCTTTATAATCGTGAGGCCACGGGACTTATTGCAAAGTGAGCATTGGAGTTGATGGCGTTAGTCATTACTTTCAAAGCCCGAACATCGATTAAATCTTAGTCTTAGCTGACTTCGTTGCCAAGTGGACCGAGTGCTAGGAAGATACACCTCTGGAGAGACTGGAGTATTGCACCATGTACTTTGATGGATCTAAGAGAGTTACTGGTACAGGGGTAGAGGTGGTTCTTATTTCCCCGACTAGAGAATGGTTGCGATATGTTCTTCAAATTCATTTTTCAGCATCACACAACATAGCTGAGTATGAAGTCCTACTTCATGGGCTGCGTCTTGCCATGATGTTAGGGATATGGCGCATGATTTTACGCGGGGATTTTCAGCTGGTGGTTAATCAAATGATGAAAGATTGGTCTTATCTTAATGATAACATGGCTGCATATCGACAGGAAGTTCGTAAGCTAGAGGACAAATTTAATGGTTTGGAGTTATCTCATGTTTTACGACATAATAATGAAGCTACTAATCAATTCGCCAATTTTGGATCAAGAAGAGAGGCAGCTCGTATAGATATTTTTGTTGAACACCTTCATGAGCCGAATATTGTGAAAAAAGAGGTTTCTGAAGAAGATACAAAAAAACAAATATTCATGCTTGAAGCCGACTAGAATATGCCTTTCATCAGGTTTCTGACCCAGCAGGACTTGCCCCAAGATCTAGATGAAGCCGAATGAGTTTGTTGTTGCAGCCAGAGCTATGTAATGGTTCAATCGAAGTTATACAAGCGGAGCCCGTCTGGTGTTCTGTTAAGATATGTTTCTCCTGAGGAGGGCCGGCAGTTATTGCAGGATATCAACTCGGGAACATACGGTAGTCATGCTGCAGCACGCACTTTGTTGGGCAAGTCTTATCGACAAGGATTTTTTTGGCTCACGGCTGTCACAGATGCTGACAAGGTTGTTCGGACTTGCGAAGGTTGCCAATTTTTTTATCGATAAATCCATGTTCCAGCTTAAGAGCTACAAACTATTCCTCTTTCATGGCTTTTTGTCATTTGGGGGGTGGATATGGTGGGACCCTTTAAGAAGGCCCAAGGAGGTTTCACACATCTTTTCGTTGCTATTGACAAATTTTCCAAGTGGATTGAGGCTAAGCCTGTTGCTACCATTACAACTGATAAAGCTCGCGAGTTTTTCATCAACATTGTGCATCCGTTTGGCGTTCCTAATAGAATTATCACTGATCATGACACTCAGTTCACAGGAGGGGTTTTCAATAGTTTTTGTGAAGATTTTGGGGTCAAGATATGTTATGCGTCGGTTGCGCATCGCAAGAGCAACGGACATGTTGAGCGTGCCAATGGGATGGTTCTTCAAGGCATTAAAGCCTGTGTATTTGATAGACTACGCCCTTATGTTTGACGATGGGTGAAAGAATTGCCTTCGGTTTTGTGGTCATTACGAACCACACCGTGTCGGGCTATGGGTCAATCACCTTTCTTTCTGGTATACGGGGTTGAGGCTATGTTGCCGAGTCAGATGGAGTTTGAGTCTCTTTGGGTTCGCAATTTCAATGAGGAGCGTTGTGATCAAGATCGTGTTTAGGAGTTAAACCGACTGGAGGAGGCCCGTGAGGCTACCATTATTCAATCGTCAAGATATCTCCAGGGACTTTGGCGTTACCATAGTTGTAATGTTCGATCCCGAGTGTTTATTGTTGGTGATATGGTTTTATGAAAAATCCATAAATTTTTTCCTTTATGGGAAAGGCCTTTCATAATTTTCAAGCTCACTCAGCCAGTGGCTTATCGATTGAAGCGTGAAGACGGATCGATCATGGAGAATTTTTGGAATATTTAACACCTTCGGCGTTATTATACTTAAGTCATCCTTTTGTATATTAGTTCTCTAGACTGCCGACATCAAGTAAGTTGTCTTCCTGAGTTGCCAGTCGGGGGCTATGAATTGCTTGTATTTGGCTTATCAATAATAGTAAAGTAAAATATTTTCTTTCGCTATGAATTGTTTGTATTTGGCTTATCACTGATTCTGTCTTGATCTGTGTCGAATGGATAAGGATTGAAAATTTTTTGAAGGCTTAATCAAGTTTTAAGCTTGGGATAAGTCAGAGAGGAATTTATAAGAAATTAAAAGCTGGATTCAATACTCAAAACATGACATAAATAAGTCGATATATTACAAGTCAATTTACAAAAGTATTCTTTACATCGAGATCTCATCCTCGGAAATTTTCTAGAACATCTATAGCTATCTTTTGAGCAGATTCTTGAGCTTCATTAATCAGTTCCATGGCTTACTCATCTGATGTACCATCGGCAAACCGCTCTCCCATGACACTTATAGCCACTCGGGGATAAAGAGATTTTGTCATTGCCAGAGCTTGGCTTACTCCCATGGAAGCCATTTCGTTGATATTTTTGAAGTACATCTCCGGAGCCCTTCTGAGCTTTTCGAAGATTTCAGAAGCATCTTTAGAGCTTGAACCCAAGACATTATGGAATACAGCGTTTAGGATTGGAGCGGCTGCATTTGCAATATCATCCCAGATGGTTTATGCTGTTTTGATTCGTTCAACAAAGACATCGAATTGGGCTCAGTATTTCACTTTGTGTGCTACATGATAAAAACAGATAAGGTATATTGAAAATGCTCAAGTTTAGCTTAAAAATACTAGATTCAGTGAGTTACCTTCAAGATCAGATAAGGCTTGAGTTTTGTCCTTCTCTAGTCGGATGTTGTTGTTTTCTGCTTTCTTTAGTTGGGCCTTTAGGGATTCAATTTCTACCAGATGAGCTGAAATATAAAAACATGAAGTTAGCAATAAGGGATTAATTTATGATATATACTAGTATGTTGGATTTTGTTCACCTCCAACTGATCCATGATATTCTAAGTTCATGTCTCAGAACTGGCTAATTTCTGCTCTTAATTCTATTTCCCTGGATTTAGCGGTTTCTTTAGGTTCTTTGAGCTCTTGTCGGACAACATCCAAGGTGTTGAGGTGAGGCACCTGTTTTTCCCGAGTTTCGGACATAGCTTGTGATTGGCAATATATTCTCTGCATATAGAAGATGGTCAGTTGGTGTAACATTGTAAAGCAATTGGAGGATGTGGTTTCTTACTTACGTGCAGTAATCTGATGGATTCTGATAGCCGAGCCACTAGCAGATTGTGCTCTTTAGCTTCTTTTTGTTTATTTAAGATTATCCCATGAGCTTGGCCTTCAGAATCATGCCATTGGATTTTGACGGGAGGAAGAGAGTCTTCTACTGATTTGATACGAAGGATGTCCTCGTCTTCTTCGATTATTGGTTCTATAAATAAAGTTGCAAATATTTAGGACAACATATGAATTCAAAAGTTTAAGTTATCAAGTACTCACCTGTGATTTTGTCAGAGAATTTGCGTGGAGGTCCTTTGACTTTATCATCCATGCCAGGAGCAGGTTTTTCTTGCTCCTCTTGGGCAACAGAATCCCAAGCTGGCTGGTTTTCACTCAGGTTTTCTTCATTGCTTTTGGAGCGGTCTTTAGTTGAAGCTTCTTGGTTGCTGGTAGCTGGTTTCTCTTGACCCGACTGGTTTCCAGTCAGGGGTTCTTGTTTAGCAGCCGTATCTGTAGAATCCGACTGGGAAGTGCTCGTGTTTAGCAGATGGATTGCTTGAGCCTATCTGGTTTCCTGCCGCGTCTTTAGTGCCAGGATTTGCAGTTTCCTGATTGATGGTTTCTGATTTAAAAGGGGGCATCTCGGACTGGCCGGTTGGATCGATGTCTTGGAGTTTTCTGCAGATGCGTTATTCATCTTCAGGGTCAGCAAACTGTTAAGGACATTAGTGATTTTTAAGATGAGCTCGAGTATGTGGTTAAATGGAGTAAGGGTTACGTAGTTTATTTCCTGATCTTTGGGTTGATCTGACTGGTGTTGGCCTTGATGGGATAGTGTTGCCGCTTGGGGTTTGGATGTCTTCGTTTTCTTCATCCGAGGAGTCAAGGATTAGTTTCCTCTGTTTGCTGGCTCATGTACTCGTCTCGTCTATGGTTGTCCTCTTGTTCATTGAATGAGGTCTGATTGTTGGCCCCCTAGTCAGTTAATTGACGCTGGTCCAAGTCATGCAGAGAGTTCGGCGCATGGCTGCGGGTGGCTTTGAGATGAGGAGAGCCTTTTCCTGCCAGGATTATTTATCGGAGATATATTACTAATAATCAAAAAAGAGCAAGTAAGGAATAAATTGGAGTGATTTGTGAGTTAAGGTTACCGGAATTGGAGGCCGATGCAGGCTAAAAGGGGCAACTAGCAACTTGTGGCCGTAGTCGACTACGATCCTGGAGGAGAAAATCTTATGCATGCACGAGCACATGATTTGGTAGTCTAAGGATTGAGGATCCTTGCGGTTTGGGTCAGTCTGACCTTCATTCTCGAAGGACGGTTTTGACCTCTCCTTTATAGGAGCCAATCGGCATTTGATGAAGTGCCGAGTGACATGTTCTCCCAATAGCCCTTTGTTTTTTATTTCAAGGATTTTGGATAGCAAGATATTGGTTTTGATCTAATCTTGGCCCTCGGGCTAAGAGTTCCAATGGGCTTGATGAACAGGTGGGAGGCTGACAAAGTCGGGAAGACTAGGGACTGGAATAGAAATGTAAAACCAGTTTGAGTGCCAGCCTTTGTTTGAAGTTTTCAAGGGAAGGGAGAAGTACTCTTTGCAAAGGGTTCCGCAAAGTTGAAATCCAAAGCCACCAACAACGCAAGGGTTTTCTTTGGTTCGGTGAGCAATGAGATAGAACATGCGTCAGAACAAATTGAAATGAGGATGGATTCCAAGAAAGGCTTCGTAAAATGAATGAAAATGGCGATGTGGAGAATAGAATTGGGGTCCAGATGATAAATCCTAATCCCATAATAATCCCAATGTCCACGGAAGAATTCGGAAGTTGGATGAGTGAAGCCGGAATAGAAGAAGGGGGTGAAAACTACAATCTCTCCGGTATTGGGAGATGAAAATTCCTCACCGAATGCCGAGCGCCAGCCGATGATTTCCTTTGTCGGGAGCATGCCTTCCTTCACCATTTCCTTTAGGGTTGTTTCCTTCATGTCAGAGACTGCCCATTGGTCTACGAGGATTTATCTCTCTTCCACCATTGGTGAGATTTGGGGCTGCGTGGGTCAAGGTTTTTTGAGCTCTGATTTTTGGAGAAAGATGAAATGGAGGATGCCCGTGATGGGTTTTGGTGGAGATTGAGGCGCCTTGGTGGGTGGATTTGTTGGGATTTGGAACCCTAGCTCTTGCGGTAGCAGCTGTGAACAGGAGTGCGAAAGGGGACTTTTGGACTATGAAGTGGCGAAGAAGGCGAAGAAGCGGTTTGTTGAAATTTTTTAAGGGTATCGGTGAAGACTTTGTTTTAGGCCGAGCCCCATGGAGTAATTCGTAGCCCATATTCTATGTGTGGCAAGTCATGCGTCTCTCGGAACTTAAAGTGTATTTGCTCTTGGCGATACGCGCATGTTCAAGTGCCCAATACCTTAAAATTCTTTTATATAGCTGTTACACAATTTTTTAGGAGTTGGTACAATGTAATTTAAATGGTGGCAAATAGTGAAACTTTGTATATAGCTGACATTGACTTCTTTATATAGAAGTTAGACATTGTTTGGTATTTTACAAAGCAATTGATTGGTTACTATGTCATTGCTTTAGGCCATATATGTGTGCATCCTTATAAAAGACCATTATTATCGCTTTGGCTGATTATAATACTTTTTGGTCATTATATAGGCTGTTGGTAAATCTATTTATCTTTTATTAACTCGGATTTTACATCACGAATGCCATATATTTTTAGGAATGATGAAGTTGTGTGTCTCAAAGGGACTTAGGCATATATGTTTTGGTAGTATGCGCACAATAAGGAACCAATGCCTTACATTCGTTATGCAACAGGCTTTGTTATCAAAGTTATTTGGTATACAATTTTTTCAAGACGAACTTGGCTTAAGCTATGAGCATTATAGATATATTTAAAAACCACTCGGATGGTTGAATTATTAAATCCTTGACTATATGCTTAGTTTGTTCAACTAAACACATAGTCGGGCTACACCTAATTAGGTGCATCCAGTCGATGCACCTAGGTATACTTTTTATTATTTTTTGGAATTTTTTCAGCCCTTCACAACCTTTGGGTTTGTTGATAGCACTCGAGAGACTATGGCAAAGATAATTGAAGGACTTGGCTTTGGAGTAATTTGGTTCGAGATGAGAGTTTTTTTTTGACTATGAAGGTCGATTATGGGTACCGTATACCTACGCGGCTGGGCTATCCGACTGGTTATAGGGGATAGATTGTATATATTGAATATGTAACAGCTTAGGACTTAGGTATTACATTTTCTTGTGTATTAAGGAACAACCTATAGTCCTAGGTTGATAATATCGATCCTAGGTTGATAATATTAAGGAGTGGATTTAGGAGGCTTTTACCATATTCTGTTAAGTTTCTATCTTGTAATCTTGTCATCTTAGCCTATATAAGAAGGACAGGACGCCCTCCAAGGGCAGAATCATAACCTGATCGTCAGATCAATACATCACTCGACGGATATAATCCCCAAAACACGAGTAGGGTATTATTTCTCATCGAGAAGGCCTGAACCTGTATAAACCTGTCTCATCACCCATCCACTTCAAATCTTTTGGGATACCCTATTTTCTTATTGCCGAATTATAGTTTCGACACGCGACATTTTGGATGGGGTGGTTGTCCTTCACAAGACTATTCGTGAGTTGCATCACAAGAAGCAAAGTGGGATCATTCTCATGATTGACTTTGAGAAAGCCTATGACAAAGTTAAATGGCCTTTCTTGTTACAAACCCTCTGTATGAAAGGTTTCTCGCCAAAATGGATTTTTTGTATTGAGTCCTCTATTTCAGGAGGAAATGTACGCAGTGAATGATAATGTTGGATGTTTCTTTCAAACAAAGAAAGGTCTTCGACAAGGAGATTCTCTCTCTCATTCTTCTTAATTTTAGAGCTGACATGCTTACAGTTATGGCACAGATAGCACGGTCAATTGGTCAGATTGATGGAAGAGTGCAACATCTCATTGATGGTGGTTTGTCAATTTTGCAATATGCCAACTATACTATTCTATTCTTGGGACATGAGTAAGAAAAGGCATGCAATTTTAAAACGTTACTCAACACTTTCGAACAATTGTTGGGCCTCAAAATCAATTTCAATAAAACTGAAATTTATTTTCTTGGCGAGGCAAAAGTCTGTCAAAATCAATACATCGACTTTTTTGGATGTGTCGTTGTTAACTTTCCTTTTTGTTACCTAGGAATCCCTATATATCATAGAAAACTCCATACGCAGGTTGGAAGGAGGTGCTAGAACATTTTGAGAAACGACTAGCAAGTTGGAAAGGCAAACTTCTTTCATTGGGCAGGGGGAGACTAGCAAGTTTGCCGATGTATATGATGTCTTTCTTTGCTATATATAAAGGAATAATCAAGAAATTGGATTACTTTAGGTCTAGGTTTCATTGGCAATGAGATGGACATAAAAGAAAATATCAGCTGGCAAGATTGGACATTTTGTGCCGATCTAAGGATCAACGAGAATTGGGAATACAAGACTTTTGGAACTAAATATAGCCCTTATGAGCAAGTGGCTTTGTAAGTTACTATCAACTGATGAAGTGTGGCAACAGTTGCTGCATAATAGGTACCTCGGTTCACAATCTCTATCCCTAGTCCTGTGGAAAGCTAGGGATTCATACTTTTGGGCTAGCCTTATGAGAGTCAAATCCGAATATTTTAAGTTTGGTTCATTCTCTATTAAGGATGTTTCTCAAGTTCGGTTTTGGGAAGATTAAGGGTTGGGTAACTTTTGTCTCTATAACGTTGTAAGACACTAATAAACGACCATCCCAAATATTTTCCAAACAACCCCGTTAAACTTCACTTGGTGCAGGGATATTATTGGCTCCAATTTAGTGGTGTGGAATCATTTATTTCCATGCATCGCTGATATAGTTTTGTCACATGAGCAAGATGAGTTTAAGTGGAATCTATCACCGAATGAAAGATCCTCGCTTAAATCTCATTATCTTGCTTTAGTTCATCTTGGAGTTCCCAATATTAACAAAAATATCTGGAAGTTAAAAATGCCTCTTAACAAAAATATTGACGAGTGGTGTTAACAAAAGATAACCTGGCTAAACGGAAATGAAAGGAAGTAAGTCAGTAAGACCTGTTGTTTTGGTCACAAGGAAGAAACGATAAAACATTTATTTTTTGAATGTCGGCTAGCCCGGTTGGTTTGGTCTCTAATCCAGATTAATTCGAACATTTGTTCACCCAAGAATGTGTCACATATGTTTGGGCAATGGGTTTTGCAACATACCAAAGAGGTTAGACATATTGTTTTACTAGGGGTGGCAACAACTTGCTAGGCAATTTGACTCTCAAGAAATGATGTGTTTTTTAACAAAAAAACTACTTGTTCTCCTTTGCAGGTTATTTCTTGATTACGCATTGGCTCCAGTCATTGGTTATTCTCTAGAAGCCCAGTTTGCAGAGTTTGGTTTGTCTACATTTGGAGGAAGTGGTCAAGGACTT
This sequence comes from Oryza officinalis, assembly GCA_008326285.1. NCBI lineage: Eukaryota > Viridiplantae > Streptophyta > Magnoliopsida > Poales > Poaceae > Oryza > Oryza officinalis. The sequence continues at coordinate 18,233,717 of BDMV01000004.1, forward strand.
TTATACCCCGGCATATGGGTGGCGACCTAGTCTTGCAAGCTGTTTTTTTTTGAGTGTGTGGGATTGTGTTGGCTATGTGTACTGTCATGGTGCAGAGGCTGAGTGTCCTTAGAATGACTGAGATCAATAAAGCTTCGATTATCTAAAATAAATATCTTTGCTGAATTCCTTCTGTAACGTCCTGCCACCACGAGGCCGGGCCCGCTTACACCTAGCAGCTTAAATAGGACATAGACTGCCCTCACAAACCAACACCAGTCTTTTCTGCGCACTTTGTGCTCACTCGTGCGCACCCGGGAAGGACTTCCCGGTCGGTCACCCATCCCTAGATTTCTCCAGGCCAAGTACGCTTAACTTTAGAGTTCTTTGGAGATGGGCTTCCGAAAAAGTAGTTACAACTTGTTGGCATGAGTATCCTATCAATCCTATTATGCCTTGGGCCAGGGTGTTACATCCTCACCCCTTTAAGAGATCGACGTCCTCGTCGATCAACCCCAAGCCAGGAACTCCCTCTCTTGGCCACGTCCGTGTGTCCAGTGCCAGCGCATGTGCCATGCTATGTGACCATACTGGGTCCACACCAGCCATGCACACCATGCCTGCGCAACTGCGACACATGCGCCCGTGAAACCGCGAGAGTCGGCTCTGATACCATACTGTAACGTCCCGCCTCCACGAGGCCGGGCCCACACATGCGCCCGTGAAACCGCGAGAGTCGGCTCTGATACCATACTGTAACGTCCCGCCTCCACGAGGCCGGGCCCGCTTACACCTAGCAGCTTAAATAAAACATAGACTGCCCTCACAAACCAACACCAGTCTTTTCTGCGCACTTTGTCCTCACTCGTGCGCACCCGGGAAGAACTTTCCGGTCGGTCACCCATCCCTAGATTTCTCCAGGCCAAGCACGCTTAACTTTAGAGTTCTTTGAAGATGAGCTTCCGGAAAAGAAGTTGCAACTTGTTGGCATGAGTATCCTATCAATCCTATTATGCCTTGGGCCAGTGTGTTACACCTTCCCTCCTATGGTACCAGTAATATAGGTAGATGAATATATGGAATTGCACTGAGAAAACTAAAAGTTGTGACAATGTTATAATAGCACTAATTGCAACTTTATACTTGTGCATGTTTAGGTGATAGTCAAGTTATATAAAAAAACCAGGTCGCTGACAAATAGCAAGACTGAAATATAATGTCAACACATAGCAATAGTGAAATATTATGTTGGTTGAGTAGGTCTAGCATCTACACTTGAGGTGAATATTTATGTACATAAATTTTGATTCATATGTAGAGAAAGGCACAATCAAAAGTGTCTAAAGATAAACTCCAAAAGCATGCAAACTAAGTTTGGTGTCCAAATTCTGGAGCTATCTGAGATGTCGCTACTCACATTGTGGTCGACTGCTACCAAGGGCAGATCAACCTCAAGGGCAGGGTGGGCGCGGTTTCAGGCTTGACAACATCGAGTCGAGGAGACTCTGTTGGCAATACGAGCTCTTAAACACTGTTTATGCTCTGGTTCACTTATGGTTCCAAATATTCCTAGCTCCTCACTGCTTTAATTGGTCATGTAAGTACGACAGTTCTGTGTCTTAGGACTGAAACTCCAGATAAATTGCCCCGTTGCCCTCTCGGCGTGTTCTAGAGCTTAAGATGGTCGCGGTGGGATTATGCATATGTAGGGTAGTTATGAACATGCAAATTAAGTGTGTCATAAACTGTTCACCAACCCACTTTTATATTTTTTCATGAACAAGAAAATAGAAATGACTACAATCCGGAAGTCCGATGTAAGGCCTATTGTCTGACGCACGGATCAGCCGTTGCGCTTTTGCTTTCACTACTACATGACGTTGTTGTAGTAACACATCTTTGTGCTACTGTATCCCCAAAAATGTGTTACTAAGGAATTCAGTAACACAAACTAGTATACATTCTTATTGGCCATGTTACTATAGCATGATCTTGTAGCACATAAGAAATGTTCCAATTGATAATATGTGTTACAATCTTTCAGCAAGTAACATCGCTTTTTAGCTCCTGTAACTCAAAAGCATGTGTTGCCACACAGCCTAGGAGCACATAATTTTTGAACCAGTAACACATGAACAATATATGTTCTCATAAGTGGTAACATCATTTTTAATTATAATAACCCAATAATAATATCAGTTTAAGACATCATAGTCAGTTGTTGTCACGGACATAAATAATTATTAAAAATATTTATTAACCATCAGATATAGACATGTCTGGTTTACATGGGAAGTAATTGTTTATTGACATCCATATAGAACATACAAAATAAATTTATAGTGCACAACTTGAATTATATAACGGTTATATTAATTTCTTCATGCATCTTTTCTAGCCACTTGGTCCATGTGGAGATTATGGGTACCGGATACCCTCACGGCTAGCTTATCCGACTTGCCATAGGAGATAGGTTATGACTCATGATTATGTAAACCGGCTTATGACTTGGGTGTTACGTTACCATTGTAATAAGGTAACGGCCCATAGTCTATAGTTGGTAAGGTTGAGGAGTCCGACATAGAGTATGATACGGTCTCCGACTTGTAAACCCACCCTCCGGGACTATATAAGGAGGGTAGGGTGTTCCTTGAGAAGAAGAGACATGCATAAGAAAGAGACACACGAATACACAAACTCACGAGAGCACATATTGAAAGAGAGTAAGAGATCAATAAACTACTCGGCAGATCGAATCCCCGAAATAGGAGTAGGGTATTACCTCTCGAAGAGAGGGCTTGAACCTGTCTAAATTCCTTTTGCATACTAACCTATCGTGTTTGGCGCATGACTGCTACCCCCAGATTCTTATTGTCGAAACCAAGTTTCGACAGTTGGCGCGCCAGGTAGGGGACTGCGTCAAGTTTTCTTCTTCATCTCGCCGACAAGCGCGATGGGATTTACGTCAGGCTTCGACGACTTCGTCTTCGCCCCTGGGAAAGCGTTTCATTTTGGCAGCCTCGACTTCATCCCCGACAAATTCGGTAAGCTCTCTCTCCTCGACTCGGATTCGAACCAGTCGGGAGGGGAAAACCACTTGGCGCCGTTCGGGTTACCGGATGACACCAAGATCTACCACGATCATCTGTCTTCCAAGTTGGACTCAATCCACTTGGGAGAATCTTCTACATCATCTTCATGCTGCGATCTTGGTGCGAGGGAAATTGCTGTCATACTCGAGCGACTCGGGTCATACTCGTCTACGGACCTTGACGTACACCTCAGCTCCACCGACTTCGATGACCTCTACGACATCTCCACGGACGACATCAACAGCTCCGACTTAGACAAAGATTACTACGATCCGGCGCTCCTTGACGTCCTCATGGCCGAAGTAGCCGAGACCGACTCGGCCATGGCCCGGAGGATTGCGGAGGAGGAACGAGCCAAGCTTGAGCAAGAGCACAAGCGCGTGGAGGAGGAGAACAAGCGTAAGGAGGAGGAGCTCAAGAAGAAAGAAGAAGCTGACAAGAAGAAACAAGACCTAAGGGCGACTGGGCGCTCTACCCGCGAGGCTATATTGCAGACACGACTCGACAACGCCAACATCTTCCAGACGCCTCAACAAAACGCCGTCACTGCCCTCACCCTCATCGACACCGCCATGGAAGCGGCGCCCGCTGCGGTAAAACCACTATTGGACAAGATCAAGACTATCGTCACAGCTACGGCTAATGGCCCTCCCTCTAGCTCCGCCCGGAGACCTACTGAGTCCATCCCTGAAACACCTGAAAGAAGCCGCCTGCCACCACTACAATCTAAAGACTACAAGAGGCCTGAGCAGAGCAAGACACCCATCAAGTCCAAGGACCCTCCCCGCAACGCAGCATCAAGAACAATCGGCCGACTCTCATGAGAGAGGTCATGGTCGACCACTCGTCCACGATCGGATTCGCCGCTGCTACAACTCCAACCGTTCAAGCAACTCCCTAAGGCCCCCGCCGAGTGACTTGAGGAAGGTCCTTGACAGGCGCCATCGGGAGCGTGACAGATGCTCTTATGAAGACCGATGGAGATCGCCTGACAACTACGACGATGGAGTGCCCGCGTTCACTTGGGACCTGCGTCGAGTGGATTGGCCGAGTGGTTTCAAGCCCACTGGGATCGACAAGTACGACGGCAAGACCGACCCCGAGTCATGGTTGACCGTGTACACCCTCGCCGCGCAACAGGAGGAGACAGCAAGGCCATGGCAAACTACCTACCCGTTGCTCTCGCCGACTCACCCAGGAACTGGCTCACGAGTTTGCCATGAGGCTCGATCGACTCGTGGAGCGATCTTCGGGACCACTTCATCGCCAACTCCAGGGTACTTTCGAAAGGCCCGGGACCCACTTCGATCTCTACAACATCATCCAAAAGCCAGACGAGTCGCTGAATGACTACATCAGGCGCTTCTGGGAAAAGCAGAACAAGATCCCCAACATCACCGACGACGTCATTATAGCCGCGTTCCAGAAAGGCGTCCACGATGAGTTGCTGATCGGCAAATTTGGGCGCAAGCCACCGAAGACGGTCAAACAGATGTTCGAGACAGCAAACTCCTACGCCAAATCCGACGATGCAATCAAGGCCTCATGACAAGACAGGCACGACAAGAAGGACGACAAGCCATCCGGAAGCAGCTGGCGTCCTAAGAAGGACAACGGCAACAACGGCCAAAAAGATCGCAAGTGTAAGCCCGAGGATCTGGTCGCCACGACGTCGAACTACCAACAATAGCGTCCCCGAGTCGCCGCCTACGACAAGATCATGAATGCTCAGTGCATGCATCACCCAAATCACAAGCACGCGGCCAAAGATTGTTTCATCTACAAGCAGTTCACTAAGCAGTACGCAGCTCAACTACGCCAGAAACTGGCAGATGAAGCCAGCACATCGGGAACCAAGAGGAACGACCCGGCTGGCAGCTCAGAGCCCTTCCAAGACCCCATGGGTCAGCTAAACCACATCTTCGGAGGACCGCTGGCGTACGAATCCAAGAGGAAGAAAAAGCTGACTGACAGAGAAGTCAACGCGGCACAACCCAAAATCCCACACTACCTACGATGGTCGGAGGTGGCTATCATGTTCAACCGCTCGGATCACCCTGACCGAGTGGTTCACCCGGGGCGGTATCCCCTGGTACTAGACCCGGTGGTTCGCAACATCAAACTCAAGCGCGTCCTCATCGACGGCGGCAGCGCCCTAAACATCCTCTTCGCCAAGACGCTGGACGAGATGCAGATCCCAAGAGCAGAATTGAAGCCATGTTCAGCCCCCTTCCATGGAGTCATCCCGGGGCTGTCATCTACACCACTCGGGCATATCACCCTTCCAGTCACCTTCGGAGTTCGGGAGAATTTCCGGATAGAGAACATCACTTTTGAGGTTGCTGACTTCGAAGCGGCTTACCATGTGATCAATGGAAGATCTGCGCTTGCCAAGTTCATGGCAGTACCACACTACACCTATCTCATCTTGAAAATGGCCGGTCCCAACGGAGTTATCACCCTGCGCAGCGACTTCAGGCAAGCCTTCACCTGCGACAAGGAAAGCTGCGACATGGCCCAAACTCGTGAGAGATTATGTGGCCAACAAGAAGTCCGACTGGCTGCATCGACATCTGGAGAAGGCGAGATCCCTGCGAAGACGATAGCCAAGTCGGGAGAAGGCGGCGCAAGGACGAAGAAAATTCCCCTTGACCCCTCTAATCCTTCTAAAACTGCTGTAATAGGCGCGGAGTTAGATCCCAAATAGGAAAGCGCGCTCGTCACCTTCCTCCAAAATAATAAAGATATTTTTTCTTGGAAACCATCTGATATGCCGGGTATTCCTAGGGAGGTGATCGAGCACTCATTAAACGTCAAAGATGACACAAAACCTATCAAACAATGACTCCGCCGCTTCGCCCAAGATCAAAAAGATGCCATCAAGGAGGAACTTGCCAAGCTCATGGCTGCCGGGTTTATCAAGGAGGTTTACCATCCCGACTGGCTAGCCAACCCGGTCCTGGTTCGGAAGAAGACAGGACAATGGCGCATGTGCGTGGACTACACCGACCTCAACAAATCCTGCCCCAAGGATCCTTTTGGATTGCCCCGTATTGATCAAGTTGTCGATTGAATAGCCGGCTGCGAGCTTCTAAGCTTCTTGGATTGTTACTCGGGTTATCATCAGATCAGCCTGAAGGAGTCCGACTGCGTGAAGACATCATTCATCACCCCGTTTGGAGCCTATTGCTACATCACGATGCCCTTCGGCCTGAAGAACGTCGGAGCCACTTATCAGCGTATCATCCAGAGATGCCTTCAGACCCAACTCGGGAGGAACGTGGAAGCCTACGTCGACGATGTTGTCATCAAGACCAAGCAGAAAGAAGCCCTGATCGCTGACTTAGAAGAAACCTTCGCAAATATTCGGGCCTTCAGAATGAAGTTGAACCCGGAGATGTGCACCTTTGGTGTGCCGTCAAGAAAGCTGCTCGACTTTATGGTGTCTCATCGTGACATTGAAACAAATCCAGAAAAGATCAACGCTATCTGGAACATGAAGCCCCCGAGTACCCAGAAGGACGTCCAGAAGCTCACTGATTGCATGGCGGCGCTGAACCGATTCGTTTCCAGACTCGGCGAACGAGGTATGTCTTTTTTCAGGTTGTTGAAGAAGATGGACGATTTTCAATGGACCACTGAGGCCCAGAAAGCTTTTGAAGACTTCAAGGAGTTCCTTACAACGCCACCCGTGTTGGCTTCACCTCACCCTCAAGAACCTCTATTGCTCTATGTTTCCGCAACTCACCAGGTAGTCAGCACGGTCTTGGTCGTCGAACGCGAGGAGGAAGGACGAGCTCAGAAGGTTCAAAGGCCGATCTACTTTGTCAGCGAGGTGCTGGCAGGAGCCAAAACCCGCTACCCTCAGGTACAAAAACTGTTATATGGAGTTCTAATTACTGCTAGGAAGCTGGCCCATTATTTTCAGGGTCATTTGGTCACCGTGGTCACGTCCTTTCCACTTGGCAATGTCATGCATAACCGGGAGGTTACTGGGCGCATTGCGAAGTGAGCTCTAGAGTTGATGCCGCTGGATATTACTTTCAAGGCGAGGACGTCTATAAAGTCTCAAGTCTTGGCGGATTTTGTGGCCGAGTGGACCGAGCGACAAGAAGATGTACCTAGGGAGGAGCTGCAGTACTGGACCATGCACTTTGACCGATCTAAAAGAGTCACCGGCTTGGGAGCGGGAGTCGTGCTGATTTCCCCGACTGGGAGGAGGCTACGGTATGTCTTTCATATTCACTTCCCCGCCTCACATAACGTCGTCGAGTACGAAGCTTTACTTTATGGCCTACGAATCGCCGTGTCGCTTGGCATACGACGCATGATTGTACGACGAGATTCCCAACTGATGGTCAACCAAGTAATGAAAGATTGGTCCTGCTTGAATGATACCATGGAGGCCTATCAACAAGAAGTTCGCAAACTTGAAGACAAGTTTGATGGACTGGAGTTATCCCACGTCTTGAGACACAACAATAAAGCAGCAGATGAGTTGGCACAGTTTGGGTCCAAGCGAGAAGCAGCCCCGACTGACGTCTTCGTGGAGCACCTCTATGAGTCGACTGTTGCTAAGGAATCAATCCCCAATAAAGAAGTTACAGACCAAGTTGCCATGCTCGACGCCGACTGGTGGACACCGTTCATCAAGTTTTTAACTCAGCAAGAGCTACCAGAAGACTGGGATGATGCGGAGCGAGTCCGACATCGCAGTCAAGGCTACGTCATGGTCGACTCAAAATTATACAAAAGAAGCCCTTCTGGAGTTTTGATGAGACGCATCACGCCTGAAGAGGGACGACAATTGTTGCACGATATTCACTCTGGCATATGCGGCAGTCATGCTGCGGCGCGCACTTTGGTGTTCAAGGCTTATAGAAAAGGTTTTTTCTGGCTCACGGCGGTCTCTGACGCTGACAAGGTGGTCCGTACGTGTGAAGGTTGTCTGTTCTTAGCTCGGCAAAGACATGTTCCAGCCCAAGATCTACAAACAATCCCTTTATCATGGCCTTTCGCCATATGGGGCTTGGATATGGTTGGTCCTTTCAAGAAGGCTCCGGGAGGATTTACGCATCTGTTCGTCGCGATTGACAAGTTTTTCAAGTGGATTGAGGCTAAGCCGGTTGCTATGATAACTGCAGATAAGGCGCGAGATTTTATTCTAAACATTGTGCACCGGTTTGGTGTCTCAAACAGAATCATAACCGATAATGGGACTCAGTTTACTAGAGGCATTTTCAAGGAATTCTGCGAAGATTTTGGAATCAAGATTTGCTATGCATCGGTGGCACACCCTAGAAGCAATGGACAAGTCGAACACGCCAATGGTATGTTTCTTCGAGGCATCAAGGCCGGAGTGTTTGATAGGCTACGTCCCTATGCTGGAAGATGGGTTCAAGAGTTGCCTTCGGTATTATGGTCACTGCGGACTACACCCAGTCGGGCTACCGGCCAATCTTCTTTCTTCTTGGTTTATGGGGCCGAAGCAATGTTGCCGAGTGAGATGGAGTATGAGTCTTTTCGAGTTCGCAGTTTCAATGATGAACGCTATGATCAAGACAGAGTTGACGACTTGACCCGACTGGAGGAAACTCGTGAGGCTGCATTAGTTCAGTCGGCAAGGTATCTTCAAGGACTTCGGCAATATCATAATCGCAACGTTCGGTCACGAGCTTTTTTTGTTGGCGACATGGTTCTACGAAAGATTCGGATTACAAAAGATAGACACAAGTTATCTCCGATATGGGAAGGCCCTTATATAATTGCTGAGGTCACTCTACCAGGAGCGTATCGCTTGAAGCGTGAAGATGGGACCATGGTGGAGAACTCTTGGAATATTGAGCACCTTCGTCGATATTATGCTTAGACTTATTGTATCATGCTCTTCTCGACTTCCAACTTCAAGTAAGATGACTTCTTGAGTTGCCAGTCGGGGGCTACACATATCAATAAAATATGATGTTCTTTTTATCAGTATTGACTTGGTCATACTTAGTTTATCATTGTTTATTGTTCTGCTTTGAGTTCAGTAGATAAGGACTGAAAGTTTTCTGATGGCTTAATCAAGTCTAGGCTTGGTGACAATCAGATGAAAATTTTTAAGAAATTAAATGCGAAGACTCAGATTAGGGCATAAGCATAAATAAATTAAGAAATTACAAGTCATATCTCAACAATGTTTACATCGGCAAATCTACCCTTGGAAGTTTTCTACCACGTCAGCAGCAATCTTTTTGGCTGTCTCTTGTGCTTCATTAATAAGCTCTAAGGCCTGCTCATCGGTGGTACCATCAGCGAAGCCTTCTCCTATAGAGTTTATGTCTACCCGAGGATAGAGCGACTTCGTCATGGCCAAGGTTTGACTAGCACTCATAACAGCAGCATCCATAATATTTTCTATATACTTCTTCGGTGCTGTCCTGAGCTTATCAAAGACTTCAACCGCGTCCAACAAACTTGTCCCGATGCCGTTTTCGTAGAGCGCCGACAGTATTGGCGTGGCTACATTGGCGATATCATCTCTAATTCTTTTGGCCCTCCGGACCTTTTCGGCAAAGACTTCGAATTGAGCTTGGGATTTTATTCTATTAGCTACAGATTTGATATGAGTCAGATTACATGAATAACCAAGATCAAATTGAGAAGTACAAGTATCGGGGGTTACCTTCAATTTCCTCCAAGGCCTTGTTCTTGTCAGAGTCAAGTTTGGCGTTGTCAGTTTCAGCCTTCTTCAATTGAGCCTTGAGGGAGTCGATCTCAGATGCATTGGCTGTAGCATGAAGACTTGCAATCATCAGAATTAGACAAATTATACAAGAGTAAGATAGGTTAAGTTCTCTTACCTCCGATCGAACCACGGAGTTCTAGGTTCATATCTCAAAGCTTATTAATTTTCTCCCTCAAGACGACCTCTCGAGCTGCTGCTTCTTCTCTGGCATTCTTGAGATCTTGATGAATATTTTCCAGAGAGTTGACATGAGGCACCAGCTTCTCGAGGGTGTCTGACTTAGCCATTGAGCGACAGTGTATTCTCTGCATTATGAAGATTGAATCAGTCAACTGCATAAGGTTATATGGATGAGATATGAGAAGATTATACATACATTCATCAGTCGGGTTGCTTCATTGAGGCTAGCGATGAGAATGTCGCGTTCTTCAGCTTATTTTTCCTTGTTCAAAACAATGCCCTGCCTTATGCCTTCAGCATCCCGCCACTCGATCTTTATAGGAGGAACTGAGTCTTCTGAAGACTTCAGTCAGACAATGTCCTCCTCTTCGGTTGCTTGCTCTAAGGATGATAAATGAGATGGATATCGAGAAATATACTCAAGACAAGAGTCTGAAGACTATTTGAAGCCTACCTGTCCTTGGAGCTGGGTCCTCAACCGGCGTTTCTTGATCACGCTAGCCCTGTGCATCTTCATCCGGCTGGCTTCCAGTCAGGACTTCCTGACTGGCAGTCGGGGGCTCTTCCACAGGGGTGTCCTCACTCGGGAGAGGGTCTTGAGACCTTTGTTCTATAGATTTTGGCTCTTCTGGCACTACAGCTTGGCTTGTTTTTTCTGTCTGCCCGATGGGATCTATATCTTGAGGTTTTCTGAAGAAGAAGATAAAGATAGTGAAGACAAGTTTATTTTCAGCAAGAAGATAAGTTTGGATAAGCAAAGAGATACCTGTTGGATTTCCTAATCTTTGGAGCAGATCGTGTGGATGGCCTCGGAGAAGTTATGTTCGTCTTTGGAGTCTGAATTTCTTCAGTATTTTCGTCCGAGTCATCTACGACTAGCCTTCTCTTGCTAGCCCGTTTGCTGTTTTCCTCCTCAGCAGCGGTTCTCCTATTTTTGGTTTGCGGTTTAATTTTTGGGCCGCTTGCTGGCTTCTTGGTATTTGGGTGAGCAGGTACATCTTCATGGAAGACTTTATATGGCCTGGAGATGATCAGAGCATTTACCAGCAAGTAGTACTATTAAGACACATTGAAAGATAGAAACAAAGAGAAGAATGATACGAGTTGCAGAGCCTACTTACTGGAGGAGGTGGTCGAAGAAGATTGAAGGGAGCAACCGGGAGCTTATGGCTATACTCCACTGCAATTCCAGATGAGAAGATCTTGTACATGCGAGCGCACAAGATCTGGAAGTTTAAGGATTCACTCTACTCCCGGTTGGGATCACTCTGGCCCTCATACTCAAAGGCTGGCTTGGACCTTTCCTTAATAGGAGCCAGTCGGCACTTCATGAAATGCCGAGTGATCTGCTCTCCTTGAAGGCCTTTATTCTTCAACTTGAGGATCATAGCCAAGAGGTTGTTCGCTTCTATCCAGTCCTGGTTTTCTGGCATGGTGTTCCAGTTCGCCCGTTGGATAGGTGGGAGGCCGATGAAGTCGGGCAAACTGGGGGCTAGGTTCGAGATGTACACCCAATTTGCGTGCCAACCCTTATTGGAAGATTTTAGAGGAAGGGGGAAATAATCTTTGCGGAGAGTTCCGCGAAGTTGAAAGCCGACGCCACCCACGACACAGGGATTGTCCTTAGTCGGGTGGGCCTTGAGGGAGAACATGCGGTGGAAGAGATTGAAATGCGGGTGGATACCTAAGAAGGCCTTGCATACATGGATGAAGATGGCGATATGTAGCATGGAATTTGGGTTCATATGGTAGAGTTGGAGACCGTAATATTCTAAGATGCCACTGAAGAAATCGCAAGTTGGAAGACCAAACCTGCAGTAAAAGAAGTGGGTGAAGACGATGATCTCACCGATGTTTGGGGTCGGGAATTCTTCGCCGAACACCGGACGCCAACCGATGATCTCCTTGGCCGGAAGAACTCTGTCCTTCACCATCTCCCGCAGGGTCGATTCCTTCACGTCAGAGGTAGCCCATTGGTCAAAGGGGATTTCTCTCTCCTTAGCCATGGATGCAGATTAGGGAAGATGAATCTGGCGTTGGGAGTGGGGATTTTTTGAGGAAAATGCCGGGAATTGGTTGCGCGCGAGGAATCCTGATGGGGCTTGAGCCTCCGGAGGGATGGATTTGGATGCGCACGAATTCTAGGTTTCTACGAAGAGCCTGTAAATAGGAGCGCAGAAGGGGAAGTTTTCGCAAGAAGAAGCGGCGGGGAAGACAGCGGCGCTTCAGAAATATTAGGGTATCGCTAGGTTTTCTCGTGGTCGGGCTGAGACCCATGAGAAGCTTACGGCCCATATTACAGGTGTGGCTTGAGACGTGTCCTTAGGGACTTAAGCAGATTTGCTCTAGCAATATGCGCGTGTCTCATTACCCAATGCCTTTAAAATCCTTTTATACAACAGTTATTCAACTTGTTGAAGGTTGGTACGATGCAACTTGGAAGGTGACAAATAGTAATGTTTTTTATAACTGTCCTGGTAACTTTTTTATAGGTTGCAGGAGCTGTTTGGTTTTCTATAAAGCATTTGATCTTCTATTATATCAATGCTATTTTGCCATCTTGGTGTGCTCTTTTTGTTAAGACCGATATTATGGCTGGAGCTATTTAATATTTTGGTCGTATTTTTCAGATGACTAATAAATTTATTTTATTAACTCAGATTTTCAATTTGTGAGAATTGGCTGAGTTGTTTGTTCCGAGATGACTCGGGCAGAATAACTTAGATAAGCATGAGCTTCCCGAGTACTCGGATTCATTTTACACTATGCCTTGATTATAAGATTATGTGTTATATGATATTTTATGATTGCTTTTGATTTAGGCTAGGCGTTTATTTAACTCAGGAGAGTATGACTATTATAGTTCTTGACTATATGCTTAGTTTGATTAACTAAACACATAGTCGGGGGCTACACCTAATTAGGTGCATCCGTCGATGCACCTAAATATCTGTTTTTGACATTTTTGAGATGTTTTCCGCCCTTCACAGCCCTTTTTGGATGATAAAACACTCGGGAGACTCAGGCAGAGGTGATGGAGGCACTTGGCGATAGAAGCACTCAGCTAAAGAGTCACTCGGCTGTGTGTTATTCTGGTTCGAGGCAAGATCATCTCATCGACTGTGAAGGTCTCGGGGGCTACTGTGGAGATTATGGGTACTGGATACCCTCACGGCTAGCTTATCCGACTTGCCATAGGAGATAGGTTATGACTCATGATTATGTAAACCGGCTTACGACTTGGGTGTTACTTTACCATTGTAATAAGGTAACGGCCCATAGTCTATAGTTGGTAAGGTTGAGGAGTCCGACATAGAGTATGATAGGGTCTCCGACTTGTAAACCTACCCTCCGGGACTATATAAGGAGGGTAGGGTATTCCTTGACAAGAAGAAACACACATAAGAAAGAGACACACGAATACACAAACTCACGAGAGCACATATTGAAAGAGATCAAGAGATCAATAAAGCACTCGGCGGATGGAATCCCCGAAATAGGAGTAGGGTATTACCTCTCGAAGAGAGGGCCTGAACCTGTCTAAATTCCTTTTGCATACTAACCCATCGTGTTTGGCGCTTGACTGCTACCCCCAGATTCTTATTGCCGAAACCATGTTTCGACAGTCCATGAAGAGGCAAACTGCTGAACAATCATTTCATGTTTGAGTATAGTTGTAGTGCGAGCCTCATGTGCTATACAACTACCTGCAGTTGACGAAGAATTATTAACCCGTATAAATTAATATGTATTATATATATATAAAGCAACATATACACAAAAAAGCATCCGCTGCACATTGTGTTGAATTAAAATGATAGTATCTAAGGCTTGTATAGCCGTAGTTTTGAAACCATGGTTTTGTTAAAATGTCATGAAGGCTCCAGTATCATAGAATCTCAAGAGTACAATCGAGAAAACGATCCGGTAGCATATGATTGGACAAAGGAAAGAAAAGCTTACAAGTGTTTTTCTTTGAATAGGAACTAGCAGGTTATTTAAGATTAAAGCAGAGTATTTCTATACAAATCATAATTTTAACGCACAACATTGAACTAGTCAGAGGACGTATGATCAAAATTGAATTAAAACTTTCTCATGATTAGTACATACAGGCTATAACTACACCTTTGGTGCCTATATTTTACTAGTAGCATACCCCAGCTAATGCTATGGCAACATATTAAAGGATAGCGCGTAGGCTACGAAAGCAGAAAACAAAACTTTTCTACCGCGCACACCAGGACTTCGTGCGAAGATAGGATCATGGATCGTTACCACTAGACGCGCAGCGCAGCGAAAGTAGAGTTGGAGAAGCCGGTCCAACCACGCGCGTCGAGGTAGTAGTGGAAGTAGTCGATCGCCACGAACAAATCGTCTCATCCATGCGATTAGCCGCACCAGGAGCAGATCCGATCTGCCGGTTGTTGACACCAATCTACGCCGCAACGAGCAGTGCCTCCACCGGTATCCACACGTACGGGGCTGGAGCACTGATCGCAAGTGTGCTAGCACTCGGGAGCGGCTAGGGTTTGGCTCTGGAGGTGGCAGCTAGGGTTATGCTCGAGATGAACAGATCAGTCCATCCCTCATCCCCTCACCTCCATATATATAGACCTCTCCGCTTGGGCCTCATGGACCGAGGCCCAATAGGAGTCTACTCGGATCCCCATCCGAAATGAGCTCACTCCGAATCACATTCGAATGAGTGTTCCAACCCGTTAAGCGTGCGACCCTGTAGGTTCACATGTACTTGGTCGCGACCCGGAAACGCCTTTCCGGTCAACCTGTTAATAGCGGCCCCTAGCAAGGCATATTAACCTCCAAAGTATATGTAAAGATCATATCGGCTGAACCTGTAATGTTCTCATGTACGAATCCCTTTGCCTCACGATATAGATTGAGCTCAAGGCGAGACCTGTGCCATCCTCTTAATAGCTCAATCGCTCTCTCGATTCCGTGATGGATTATAAACTTGTGATTGACTCCTCAATCACCTAGCATGGCCATGCATTTCCATAATCCATTACATCGAGGCGCCCAGAGATATCTCTCCCATAAGAAGGGGCAAATTCTATCTTGACCATCCACATCTCACTACATATTTCATAGCAAACCCGAAGACTACTTTTATAACTACCTAGTTACGGAGTAGTGTTTAGTAATCCCAAAATAAGCTACTACGTATGTTGGGAATCGTGATGATCTCAAGTCTAAGGATTCTACATAAACAATACTTGAGACCAACTGATGACACATAGAATCTCTGCAGTGTCTCATGGTGGATCTATTCAACATATGTTCACCAACATATGTGCAAATTCTATCTATCCAACATGATCCATGAGACATGATCATCAATCAATACATATGCTGATCTTCAAATCATATTTGTTCCTCATATGATATACGATCAGGGATCATTTAGAAATAGCATAATTGTAACATTAAGAGTCTTATGAATAAGTCACATACTCATTGATCAAGAATAATAATGTCTATTTCAACGAACAAAGCACTGAATCATAAACATAGTCTGTGATATATACAACATCCCAATGTTGCCTCTAGGGCATATCACTAATAGTCTCCCACTTGCACTAGAGTCAACAATGTAAGTATCGAATACCCATTGCCCTAGTGTGAGCCTCATGCTTTGGCCGGGGAAGTGGCTTTGTCAACGGATCTGCAATATTCAAATCCGTTTGTACTTTGCATATCTTCACATCGCCTCTCTCCACTATGTCGTGGATGAGATGAAATCGCCGTAGAATGTGCTTGGACTTCTGGTGCGATCTAGGCTCTTTGGCTTGCGCAATGGCCCCACTATTGTCATAGTAAAGGTCAATTGGACTAGCGGCACTAGTCATCACACCAAGTTCAGAAACAAATTTCTTGATCCAAACAGCCTCGTTAGCAGCTTCAGAAGCTGCTATGTACTCGGCTTCCGTTGTAGAATCAGCAACCGTCTCCTGCTTGGAACTCTTCCAGCTCACCGCACCGCCATTAAGGCAGAACACAAATCCAGACTGCGATCTAAAATTGTCTTTGTCAGTTTGGAAGCTAGCATCGGTGTAACCATTTACAACGAGCTCTTCCTCACCTCCATAGACAAGGAACACATCTTTAGTTCTTCTCAAGTACTTCAAAATATTCTTTACAATAATCCAGTGACCTTCACCTGGATCTGATTGGTATCTACTTGTAGCACTTAAAGCATACGAGAAATCTGGGCGTGTACAAAGCATGGCATACATGATGGACCCAATAGCCGAGGCATATGGAATCACATTCATCTTCTGCCGCTCATCAGGTGTACTAGGACACTAATTCTTGCTAAGATTTATACCATGTGACATAGGTAGGAAACCTTTCTTGGAGTCCTGCATGTTGAACATTTTCAACACCTTGTCAATGTATGTATCTTGGCTTAATCCAATTAGCTTTCTTGATTTATCTCTATAGATCTTGATGCCCAGAATATATGCCGCTTCTCCTAAGTCTTTCATTGAGAAACTGTTTTTCAAATAAGACTTAACAGACTCGATCATAGGAATGTCATTTCCGATCAATAATATGTCATCTACATATAAGACCAGAAATACAAGTGCGCTCCCACTAGCTTTTTTGTAAACACAAGGCTCTTCTTCATTTTTGATGAAACCAAACCCTTTAATTACTTCATCAAAACGAAGGTTCCAACTCCGAGATGCCTGCTTTAATCCATAAATGGATCTTTGCAGCTTGCATATCATTCCAGCTGATTGCGGATTGACAAAACCCGTGGGCTGTGTCATGTACACATCCTCACTCAGATTTCCATTAAAGAAAGCTGTTTTGACATCCATTTGCCATATTTCATAGTCGAAATATGCAGTAATTGCTAGAATGATCCGAATAGACTTTAGCATTGCGACGGGCGAAAAAGTTTCATCATAATCAACACCTTGAATTTGTTTGAAACCTTGAGCCACCAATCGCGCTTTATAGATGTGAACATTTCCATCCATGTCTATCTTCTTCTTGAAAACCCATTTGCACTCAATGGTTTTTACACCATCAGGGGGATCAACCAAGTTCCAAACTTGGTTGGTGTGCATGGATTCAATTTCGGATCTCATGGCTTCAAGCCATTTCTCAGAGTCTGGTCCCACCATCGCTTCTTTATAGGTCTTGGGTTCATCGTTGTGCAACAACAATATGTCCTGATGTTGAGTAGTCAAGAACATGTACCGCTCAGGTGCACGACGTGACCTCTCTGACCTACGTGGTGCAGGTGTACCCACAATAGGTTTTTCAATAGTTTGTTCATCCTGCTGTGAATCTGTGGGAGCTGAAACATTTTCAGGTGTTTCTCGAATTTCTTCGAGTTGCACCGTGCTCCCACTGTCCATTCTTAAGAGAAACTCCTCTAAGAAAACACCATGTCGGGCGACAAACACTTTGCCTTCTTCTTGATTATAGAAGTAATATTCTTTTGTTTCTTTAGGATACCCGATAAAGAAGCATTTGTCAGATTTTGGAGTGAGCTTATCAGATTGTAAACGTTTTACATAAGCTTCACACCCCCAAATCTTTAGAAAAGACAAGCTAGGACGGTGTCCTGTCCACATCTCATATGGTGTCTTTTCTACAGACTTTGATGGAACCCTGTTTAGTGTGAACGCTGCTGTTTCAAGAGCGTACCCCCAAAAAGACAATGGAAGATCACTTTGGCTCATCGTGGATCGCACCATATCTAATAAGGTGCGATTCCTCCGTTTAGAAACCCCATTTCATTGAGGTGTCCCTGGTGAAGTCAATTGTGGAACAATTCCACAATCTTTCAGATGATTGCCAAACTCATGGCTCAAATACTCACCTCCACGATCAGATCGTAGAAACTTGATTGTCTTGCCTAAATGATTTTGTACTTCATTTTGGAATTCTTTGAACTTTTCAAAGGACTCCGACTTATGCTTCATTAAGTAGATGTATATCTACTAAAGTCATCAGTAAAAGTTATGACGTATGGGAAACCACCTCTGGCTCTTAAACTCATTGGTCCACATACATCAGTATGTATGAGTGCCAAAAATTCACTTGCCCGTTCACATTGACCAGTGAAAGGAGCCTTTGTCAGTTTGCCAAGTAAACAAGATTCACATGTCTCAAATGATTCAAAATCAAATGAGTGTAGAAGACCATATCTATGGAGCTTCTCCATGCGTTTCTCATTTATGTGGCCCAAGCGACAATGCCAAATAAATGTGGGATTCAAATCATTAGTACGTTGTCTCTTTGTATTAATGTTATAGATCGGTGCCCCTTCAAGAGTAAGAACGTATAACCCATTCACCAATGGAATATGACAATGGAACATATCTTTAAAATAAAGAGAACAAGAACAACCATTATCCACAGATCTAAAGTCATAACCTTCTGCTTGCAAACATGAAGCAGAAATAACGTTCTTGGAAAGAGATGGAACACAATAACAATTATTCAATTCCAAAACTAATCCTACAGGTAAAGACAATGACATGGTGCTAACAGCCACCGCAGCAACTCTTACTCCATTGCCAACGCGAAGATCCACTTCGCTCCTCCTCAAACTTCTACTTCTTCTTAGCCCCTGCAACGATTTGCATATGTGAGCAACCGATCCGGTATCAAATACCCAAGAATCAGTAGATGAAGTCGCACTTCCCTTCTTCTTCTCAAGATCCTCCAAGTACTTTGGGTAGTTCCTTTTCCACTGCCCTGATTGCTTGCAATAGAAGCAATCAGCCTCAGGATGAGCATTGCCCTTCTTGTCTTGTTTGGCCTTTGAACTGCTCGCGATCTCATCGGGAGACAACTTTCTTTTGACCGCGCATTTCTTGACATTGGGCTTGCCCTTGCCTTTCTGCATCATCATCACATGATTGCTGTTTTTCTTAATGCTTTCCTCGGCAGATTTTAGCATCCCATGCAACTCAGCCAAGGTCTTATCCATGTTATTCATGTGATAATTTAGTATGAATGGCTCAAAGCTCGGGGGGAAGCGACTGGAGAATCACATCAGTAGCCAACTCTTGGCTAAGGGGAAAACCAAGTTTGTCCAGACTCTCAATATAGCCAATCATCGTAATCACATGAGGGCTGACGGGATTCCCCTCTGCAAGCCTGCACGCAAACAAGGACTTTGAAGTGTTGAACCTCTCAGCCCTTGCTTGGTTCTCAAACATGCCACGCAACCCCGCAATGATATTGTAGGCGTTAGTGTTCTCATATTGCTTCTGAATCTCAGAGGACATTGTGGCAAGCGTGAGACAGCTCATATCGAGGTAATCATTAATCTGCTTCTCATAAGCCCTCCGTGCAGCAGTAGTAGCATTATCAGGCAAGTCATCTGGATAAGGAGACTCAAGGACATACTCCTTGCGCTCTTGCTTGAGAACAATTCTCAAGTTGCGATACCAATCCATAAAGTTTGTTCCATTGAGCTTTTCTTTCTCAAGAATAGACCATAAATTAAAAGTACTGGATGAGGCGTTAGTTGACATGATCTACAACATAAGAATATGCAAAGTTTAGCACTATGTTTATGTGTTTTGCAACAAAACTCCCTCTAAGTTACATAGTGGGTCAAGATCCTCATTTCACTAGTTTCTAGTGAGCTTTGGCATCACGGCTAGGAGATGAGTGACATGGGTAAGCAACACTTTGCTAATCACATCGCTATGTGACTCTTGTTTGTTGGTTGACATCAATATGCCCCGGCCCCAACCTATGCCCCAAGGTCCAAAACTGTTTTGATAACCTTGTTAAGTAAACCAAATGTTTCCGCATGTAGATGTCTGACATCTACCCCTAATAATGACGATAACCAATAGCACTCTACTTTGGTAGACCTACCATACGGTGATCATCATCTTTTGGTGCAACATATGGAAGGGCATAACACTTAATTTTATGAGGGACTCTATCCTACCATACCAAAAGATAGTAAACATCACAGATAAACACATTTAACTGTGAATCAGTATGGCCCAATGAGAATATCCATCTCCATGTAGGTGTAGATGATCTCCATCATCCACATCACTCCTTTAGGCCACCATGCTTGAAGACTTGTAACATCAAATCTAAGCTACTACCTATAATAGCTATAAATTGAAGATTATAAAGATGTATTCAAGCACTATGGTCGACACGTAGGTCGTCAAATACAATATAGACAGGTAACAATAGCTGAAATATCATGACACGCAGGCCATGAACAAATGTTACATGCATCACATACATCTCATACATTCATATGTCATAGGGCCATACTATTCACATCATTCCCTGCAAAAACAAGTTAGACGTAGAATCGTATTCTACCTAACGATGTCAACACGTGACGCTATACAAGGGGGGGAGGTTCCGCACAGCGGTCCCGCTAGCATTCGGCATAACACCTTATGCCTATCCGAGACAATCTCAAGGACGCTAGTAGTGATACAACCCTAAGGCATTCAGATCTATAACCTACTAGTATTCGACATAACCACCTTATGCCGATCCGAGACAATCTCAAGGGCACTAGTAGCAATATAATCTTAAGTCATTCAGATCCATAACCTACTAGTATCCGACATAACCACCTTATGCCAATCCGAGACAATCTCAAGGGCACTAGTAGTGATACAATCTGCGCCTCATCTAACCCCTATTCACTGATTGATCTTATCAACCCGTGCTACCATCGATCCATCACATGAAACGACTGATCTAGACTGTAATAGATCCAATCTACTACTACCGCATATCACATATGCGCTAATCCAGATCGCAAACTAAGTAAGATGGCTCTGATACCACTAAAGGATAGTGCGTAGGCTACGATAGCAGAAAACAAAACTTTTCTACCATGCACCCCAAGACATCGTGCGAAGATAGGATCATGGATTGTTACTACTAGACGCGTAGCGCAGTGGTAGTAGAGTTGGAGAAGCCGGTCCAACCACGCGCGTCGAGGTAGTAGTGGAAGTAGTTGATCGCCACGAACAAATTGTCTCCTCCATGTGATTAGCCGCACCAGGAGCAGATCCGATCTGCCGGTTGTTGACGCCAATCTACGCCACAACGAGCAGCGCCTCCACCGGTATCCACACGTACGGGGCTAGAGCACTGATTGCAAGTATGCTAGCACTCGGGAGCGGCTAGGGTTTGGCTCTGGAGGTGGCGGCTAGGGTTATGCTCGAGATGAACAGATGAGTGCATCCCTCATCCCCTCACCTCCATATATATAGACCTCTTCGCTTGGGCCTCGTGGACCAAGGCCCAATAGGAGTCTACTCGGATCCCTATCCGAAATGAGCCCACATCCGAATCACATTTGAATGAGTGTTCCAACCCATTAAGCGTGCGACCCTGTAGGTTCACATATACTTGGTCGCGACCCAGAAACATCTTTTCGGTCAACCTGTTAATAGCGGCCCCTAGCAAGGCATATTAACCTCCAAAGTATATGTAAAGATCATATCGACTGAACCTGTAATGTTCTCATCTACGAATCCCTTTGCCTCACGATATAGATTGAGCTCAAGGCGAGACCTGTGCCGTCCTCTTAATAGCTCAATCGCTCTCTCGACTCCGTGATGGATTATAAACTTGTGATTGACTCCTCAACCACCTAGCATGGCCATGCATTTCCATAATCCATTACATCGAGGGGCCCAGAGATATCTCTCCCATAAGGAGGGACAAATTCTATCTTGACCATCCACATCCCACTACATATTTCATAGCAAACCCGAAGACTACTTTTATAACTACCCAGTTACGGAGTAGTGTTTAATAATCCCAAAATAAGCTACTATGTATGTTGGGAACCGTGATGATCTCAAGTCTAAGGATTCTACATAAACAGTACTTGAGACCAACTGATGACACATAGAATCCCTGCAGTGTCTCATGGCGGGTCTATCCAACATATGTTCACCAACATATATCCATATTATTGATTGGTATCTCCATACCATGATCCATGAGACATGATCATCAATCAATACATATGCTGATCTTTAAATCATATTTGTTCCTCATATGATATACGATCAGGGATCATTTAGAAATAGTATCATTGTAACATTAAGAGTCTCATGAATAAGTCACATACTTATTGATCAAGAATAATAATGTCTATTTCAAGGAACAAAGCACTGAATCATAAACATAGTCTGTGATATATACAGCATCCCAATGTTGCCTCTAGGGCATATCACTAACACATATAATACATACATCCTTCGTCC
The DNA here is from genome assembly GCA_008326285.1 of Oryza officinalis. NCBI lineage: Eukaryota > Viridiplantae > Streptophyta > Magnoliopsida > Poales > Poaceae > Oryza > Oryza officinalis. The sequence continues at coordinate 18,255,964 of BDMV01000004.1, forward strand.
AAAAAAAAGAACCAATTTCTACCTTATTTATCTGGACGTAGTTGTATTTTTCAAGGATGAAGGAAGTATGTAATTCACAATTTTGCACGCAATATATACCAAAAAATATTTGATTTATTTTAAGAAACAACCACACAAAAGCAGTTATATTAGGAAACAACAAAATAAAAAGCAAAGTGCTTAAAGATTTGTTATCCTATCTTCCTATATAGTTGATACCCACTAGGAGGTATTTACTTCTATAAAGCAAGACATGCAAGAAGCCACATCATCAACAATTTTATACCATCAGATCCCATTAATACAAAGATAACAACCGTTGGATAAAAAGCCACTTATCCACCTAAATTTAATCATTCATTAGTAGTCCAATTACCTCCCTTTGCTCCACCTCATAGTCACACATAGCATTGTTACCTATTTTGCACATAACACCATGTTTTTCCTTTCCTAGTCCTAAAAAATAATGCTATTTTTTTCTCAAATACAAATCAAATTATTGTTTAAGATGTGAGTTTTGTTTTATTATGCATGATTAGATATCATATAATTATTAGGTATCATTACCTGAATTCATCTTCAGAGCAAGCTTGAGTGAAGTTGAGAGATGCAAGCTATCTAATTGCAACGAGATGCATATTGCGCATGAAAATAATATTCATATATCATAACAATACACAATGACGCTTTGAAAAATAAAACATGAATTGTATTGCAATAACATAGGGTATATATAAAGCCACATTATTGTATATGCTATATATGCATAGAGTTGCACATAAGCATTTAAAACATCGATTTTGTTTGACGATAAAACTACAAAACCCGCAGCAAGGCGTGGGGTGCCAACTTGTATTTATATTAATTGATCCACTTGCAGGGGCGGAGCTACCGTTGTTTGACCGGGGTCCAGGGACACCGATGACCTTAAGCTAAAATCCACTTGATACCTATGATTAACATGACTGTGACCCCGGTAATTTTGTTGGTTTGACCCCAGCCCATGTGGCCATGTGGTATTAGTGTAGCACTAATTAAGTTCTATGTGATTAGTGGTTGATTTGCAAGCCCATTGGCACAACGTGAAGTGCAAAAGGCCCACAAGCCAATAGCCCACCTCGGAATCATTGGGCTAGATGACTGTTGACCTTCCTATTTGTTGATCTTTTTTTCTCTTGCTCACATATACTCTGCACATCTCTTCAACTTCTTTTCTCGCCGCCAGTACACGCGAAAGCCAAAAAAAATCGTTCCCAATCTCTCCTAAACCTAAATCCCCAATTCCCAGTCCAAATTTGGGATTTGCTTCCGATGATGTCGACTTGGTGTTGGTGAGCCAACATGGCTAGATCAAGCACCTGATGCCTGCTGCAGCCTGGATGTTCAAGACAGTAAGTTCTTTTCTTCGTCTTAGTTACCACCTACCGCTGTACGCCTAATGCCTATACTGCACCACCTTCTTCTATCTGCATAAAGTAGCTAGATGCAACTTCTAAATTGTGTTCTTTTCAGCACGATTTCAAGATAAGATGGAGCGTTACATGAAAAGGAAATTATTGCCTATCACTGCTGCTGATGGCAATACTGATGAAACGACAAGGGCTTCAGGTTCACGAGATGCTGCTGGTGGTAGTGGTACCAATGTTGATGGAAGGACTACAAAAAGAAATGCAGGTACTGCTCATGTATCACGAGAGGAGATAAATTTGGATAAACTCCCTTATGTTCCTGCCGATAAGAGGAGAATAGAAGACTATATAGGCCACAAGTTACAAGATGAGATAAGGAGAAAATATTTGATTAGAGGTCCTTGTAGGCCACAGGCTGGTTTTAAGTATCCACAAAAGATCATAGCAGGGAAGCCATGTCATTTTAATCATGAATGGTTCACTACATATGACTGGCTAGAGTATAGTGAGAAAGTGGATAAGTGTTTTTGTTTATATTGCTACTTGTTCAGAGATTGTATTCCAGGCCAAGGTGGGAATGATGCATTCACAATAGATGGTTTTTCTTGTTGGAACAAATCAGACAGGCTTCGAGATCATGTTGGTGGATGTAACAATTTTCATAACACCACAGTGAAAAGATGCAACAATTTGCTGAAAGAAGACCAATCAATTGTTAGTGGTCTTAGAAGGCAGAGTGATGCAACCAAAGAAGAGCAAAGAATTTGATTGAAAACTACTATTACTGCTGTTAGATATTTGTTGCATCAAGGATTAGCATTCCATGGCCATGATGAATTAGAAGACTCTACAAATAGAGGAAATTTTCTAGAACTGGTAAAGGTTTTGGCGGAGCAAAATGAAAAAGTAAAAAAGGTTGTTCTAGCAAATGCTCCTTGGAATAATAAAATGGTGGCTCTAGAGATTCAAAAGGAAATTGCTAGCTGTTTTGCTGAGGTAATATTTTTGTTTTACAAATTATGTCACATGTCATTCTCAGGTTCTCTCAATGTCCTTTAGAAATAATTGCTCTTTCTTTGTTTATACAGATCATAGTAAAATCAATCGTTGCAGAAATTGTGGGTGGTGTGTTTTGCTTAATGATTGATGAGTCCACTGATATTTCTGATAAGGAACAAATGGCTATGGTTCTGCGGTATGTTGACAACTTGGGAGTAATAAAAGAAAGACTTATCAGTGTTGTTCATGTCAAAGAGACGTCAGCTATTTGCTTGAAATCTAACATTGATTATATATTTAAGAAGTATGGATTAAGCATAAAGAAAGTTAGAGGTCAAGGTTATGATGGAGCAAGTAACATGAGAGGTGAGTTTAATGGTTTGAGAGCTTTGGTCTTGAGAGAGAACAGCTCAGCATATTATGTTCACTGCTTTGCTCACCAATTACAACTAGTTATCGTGGCAGTAGCTAAAAAGAATGATGATATTAGTGACTTCTTTGACATGATTTCTCTTTTGATTAATGTTGTGGGAGCTTCTTGCAAACGAAAAGATATGATTCGTGAAAGCCAACAGGAGAGGATAAGAAAAGCCATAAGTAATGGGCAACTTAGTAGTGGAACAGGGTTGAATCAGGAGCAATCTCTTCAAAGAGCCGGGCATACTCGTTGGTGTTTCATTATAAAACTCTTAAGAGCCTTAACAATTTGTTCCCATCTATTATTGACATGCTAAAGTACGTTGAAAAGGAGGGTCCAAATGCTGGAAAGAAGCGCCAAGCCCGTGGTCTCCTGGACTATCTGACAGATTTTGACTTTGTGTTTCATTTGCACTTGATGTTGCTTATCTTAGGACATGCAAATGCATTGTCACTATCTTTACAAAGCAAAGATAAAGACATCTTGGAGGCCATGTCTGAGGTGAAGCTAACCAAGCAGAATTTTCAGAAAATTAGAGATGAAGGTTGGGAATCCCTATTGGAGACAACATATTCCTTTTGTGAAGAGCATGGTATCTCTAAGTTGGACATGGAAGAAGAGTACATTGACAGGCACAAACCAAGAAGAAAAACCAACCGCACTAATTATCAGCACTATAGATATGATTGCTTGAATCCTGTTATTGACTTACAACTTACAGAATTCAATGACCGTTTTGATGAAGTAAATTCTAATTTGCTCATCCAGATGGCTACTTTTAGTTCCAAAGATTCTTTTCAGGCATTCAGATTTGATAGTTTAATCGAGTTGGCTAAGTCCTATCCAGATAATTTTACTTCATTGCAGCTGAAGGATCTTGCTCATGAGCTTCATATTTACATTGATAATATGCAAGCAGATGAAAGATTTGGCAATGTAAACACTATTTCTGAATTTGCTAAGCTGATGGTGGAGACAAAAAAACATCTTGCTTTTCCTTTGGTCTATCACCTCCTCAAGTTAGTACTTGTCCTACCCATTGCCACTGCATCAGTGGAGAGGTGCTTTTCAGCTATGAAAATTGTGAAAACAGCATCACGTAATCGTATTGGCGACCAATTTATGAATGATTGTATTGTGTGCTTTGTTGAGAAAGACTTTCTAGCTACAATTCTAGTTGATGAAGTGATTGCTCCTTTCCCGAAAATAAAAGATCGTAAAGGGAAAATATGAGAGGTAATCACACTTCTGGAAAGATAATTTATTTTGTCATACCTTGTTGACAACATTTATCATTATATTATATATACATTGTTAATTTATTACAACATATATGTTTGTGTTAAGACTAAGGATTCTATAGTGACCCCATCGCCATTTTTGGCTAGCTCCGCCCCTGTCCACTTGTATTTGCTCCCACCGCAATTCATGCCGAGCGCCCAAGCCTTTGATCAAGTGCCATAGATAGAGTGAACTTTTGTGAAACAAACAAAGCATCTAAGTTAAAAAAAAGATGGTGGGTTCCAGTTAATTTAAATATAGCAAACTCATGAGAACATCATGGAAGTAAAAATATTCCCAGATTTTTTTTTCTAAATACCAGTATATGAGACACAATAGCAGCAATTTTTTTATCATTTTCTTCCACAAGAAATTATTCTATCGTTTCTGCAACAAAACTTCTATAATGCTGAATTCAAATACAACATTCTGTCGAAGTCTCCAACGTTATGTGTACTTTTATTGGAATACCACAAATCGGTTTAAATATATCATGTTTCTTGGTTGTAAGTACATTCCCAGTAGTCTGGGAGTAGTCACAAAGTAGCTACGTGTGTTGTTTTTCAAGTATGATGGATATGATATGATCAAAGTGCATTAAGAACTATCTGACAATAAATATCCTCCACCTACAATCAGGACAACATATTGGTAAGAAAAATAAATCAACAGTTTTAGTTAGTTCTAATTTTAACTCATCACTGAGATGTTGACGGGCTAACTCATCATTAAGGCTGCTGTGCTCGTTCTTTAGTGTTAGGAACTAACCCTCCTAACATGCAAAACATAGCGACTCATTAACGTATGATTAATTAAGTATTTGCTAATTTTTTTTGAAAAATAGATTAATATGATTTTTTGAAGCAACTTTCGTATAGAAACTTTTTGCAAAAAATATACCGTTAGCAGTTTGAAAAACGTGTACGCGAAAAAAGAGAGAGGCGAGTAGAGAAAGTAGGGTGGAGAACACATCCTAAGATGCTAACCTTATGTGGATCAACACTCACCTAATAGGTATGGGTGTTATCAGTATCCACAAAACAAAGAGTTAGCATACTGATCAACAAAGGCAAAACAACCTTGTCTCTTTCATAAGTGCAAAGCAGAAACATAGATAGTATAAAATTCAGGATGCCCACTTGTGTCAGATAACCACGTCTACCAGAGAGCTTTCGACGTTCTTCCCATCCTGCATGAAAGACAAATTTGTTCCTTGAGAACAATAAAATTATGTAATCCGTTCATTATATAAACTGCTAGGCCGTTAGACCAGCTACGCATGTAAACTCATGGATAGCAATGCAGTCTTACAATTATTCATTTGGTAATAAGAATGCAGGCACTGATGTCTGAATTCGCAAACTCAAGTATCACCAGTTGGCAAGTATAGCTGTTAGAAGCATTACTGGATTAACTAATTATATGCACAGTTCTCCAATATGGCATCACAGCATTTGAAACAATTAAAGAGCTATTTGAGGAATAACAATCCAACAAGCATACATATAAGCATTAGTCATCCAAACTAAGCACTAGCTTTAATATTACATAATTTCTTAATTCAAGTAAAAGAATTAGTGTCATGCATTATTTCCCTTAAAAGTAATATTTAAACTCATATAAAGACTAAAATGCATACAAGCTAACATAGCAACAAATAAAACTCAATTATTTTTCTAGCATCAACAAGTATATTCTAGAGGTATAAAACAAAGCTATTCTTTTTCTTATTTTTATTTATTTTTAGATCTAAGAGCAATGCATAAAAATAAACATGAATGCACAGAAAAAACATAAACTCTCCCTTAAATTAACCTCCAACTCTCCCCGAAGAAAAATCAAGAAAAAATCAAAGATTTGAAAAAAGACGTCCAATTGCCAATGATATCATCAATGTTCTCTTGAATTAACATGTATCCACTTAAATTACAAAACTACTACCTCGCAAACTAGCATGAAAAGCTAATAAACGAAGAACTAGATCAAAAAGTATGTCAACCCAAAAGTATGTCTCCATGTTGAATGCACAAGAGGAGTATGTCATCAAAATACCTATGAACGAGATGATGTTGAGGCCTCTATGTTGGAGTTAGAAATAAAAAATTTTGGAATCCAATACTAAGTCACACGACCAATAGAACCAATAGGTACAAATACACGAACAAAATTAGAAAGAGATTTACCTAAAAACTTACCTTATTGCTTCACAAAAGTCCAATTTGAACACCGTACAAACTTACCCCGAATCCGGTCTGATCACTACTGTCCAGCCGGTCTAACCGGGCCTGGCCGGTCTGATCGCTAGGTAACCTGCGGTTTGACCGACGGCCGGTCTGACTGCACTCCTCGAACCAAAATCTGTTTGTTGCCACCTTCATTTCGCAAAAGCAATTTATCTTTCCTTTTTCTATTTACGAGCAAGTCTAAAATCAAAACCAACCAAATGTCCATCTTTTTCAAAAAAAGAACAAGTATACTTCTCCCATCAAGAAGTTTTTTTGAAGAAGATGGTATTGAAATTGATGGTTTTGCAACTAAAGACTTTGTTTCTTGAATTGTAGACAAAAGAGAAGGCAAAATCTCAACAGATTTGAAAACCGTTTTCTTTGGTTTGGGTTTTGTCAAAACATCACCTTTTTTCAGTTATGCTCAAAATAGCAGGTTGGTGATTTGAAAAATAGGCATTAGTATCAAAACCTATATCACGATTGTATGTGCTCACTTTTGATTGATCTAAAATCATGTTAAATTTCTTTTTACCATCAAAAAATCTTTTCAAAGAACTTTTCAAATAAGAATTTTTTCGTCAAATTTGAACAATTTGTGCAATTAACCAAATCACTCTTGTTCTTGCGACACTTAGAATAAGAAAGCACCTCAACAGATTTCATAAGATTTTCCATATACCCAACACGGCCTAAAGCATCTTTCAATTTCATCTCATTCAAAAAGCACTTAGAGCAATTTTGAGAAACCAAAACATCCTTGTGTTGCTTAATCCTTTTTGCACTCAAAACATTGAACAAAGAACTTGCACAAAAAATTATTTTATTCTTTTTTCAAAATGTTCTTTGTCAAAATCCACAAAATAACAACACGAGCATGCAAAGCAAATCTAAGAGCAAAGGAAGACTCAAGCTTTTTATATTTTTCAACCTCAGATTCCAATCTAAAACAATTAACATAATTCACATTTCATAAAGCAGTAATTTCAGCAAATAAACTTCACAAGATTTGCAATTATTATCATTAGGAATCGCATATTTTAATCTATCAACTTCAGTTTTTAAAATCTCAATAGTGTGATTACTTTCATTAATCTAATTAGAACATGTTTTTAATTTCTCACCGAATTTACAAGCAGCAAGTTCTAATTGATCATAACTAAGTTTTTCTTTACTATCAGACTCATTAACACCAGAGATAGCATTGCGAGAGATACAAGTTAAATCAACAACTTGCTTACCTTTGCCACCACTCCTTTCTTCAAACTCTGATTCATCACTGTCAAAAGCTTCTATCAGTTCTTGGAATAGCCTCTGCATATGACTCTTCTTCTACTCCCTCTTGTTATCCTTCTTGTCGACTTTTTCCTCCTTGATCGCCTTCTTGCGGTTTGGACAATTGAACTTGATGTGGCTAACTCACCACACTCAAAACATCGAACTGGTCCACCTCGCTTCCTGTTCTTTATATTTCAAAATGCTTGAGAAAGTTTGTTAGAAACCAAAACCATGTCCTCCTTCCTGAATTGCTCGAGTTGATCATCGGACATGGTATTAAGAGCATTCAAAGCCAAGGAAGAAGAATCATCAATGGAAGAACTCGAAGAATAAACCAAAGCACTAGACTTAGAATCAATCTTGCGAGAAAGAATATTTATCTCATGAGTTTTAAGTTTGGTGTAAAAAGAATCTAAAGTCAAAGCATACATGGCAACATATTCTTAAATTGAAGTAACTTTCATCTCCCAAATTGACATATCAAGGCCATTCAAAAAGTGTCGTAAAACCTCAGATTGAGAATAATTTGCATTCTAAGATTCATGCACAGATCTAAGATTACTTAAAACATTATTAAAGCACGCAAGATAAGCATCCAAAGCATCTCCAAATTTAATCTCAAATTTTATGTAATTCTTTTTAAAAACATCTTTGCGCAATTCCTTGATATTGGAAGTCCCTTGGTGAAAATCAGATAAAATCTTCCAAACCTCATGCGCGGCTTCAAGATGAGAAACACAATCAAAATCCGAATGAGGAATTGCATTAAGCAAAATATTGCGAGCTTTACAATTGTTTTGAAATTCAGTCTTTATAGCAGCAGTATTAATCTGAGCAGGAAGTTCATAAGGATTTGCAACTTTTAGCCAAATATAAAAATCATCAGCCATCATATAAGATTTCATCTTTTCACACCAATAAGGAAAATTAACTCCATCAAAAACTTGTGGCTTGATCGAAAACTTATTAGCCATGACAAAAACTCAAGATCGGCAAAGATCAAGTAAAGTAAACGTGGCTCTAATACCACTTGTAGGATTAAATACAAGAACCAAGCCAACTAGAGGAGAGTGAATGGCTGGAACACCAAAAACCAAAACCTTTTAGCAGAAATAAAAGTTACCCTCAAATTTGACGAAGTTGAACCGATCACACCGCTAGGTTGCCACCAGTCTAACCATCTTCGAGACGCCAATCCGACCGCCGCTTTGTCGTCTGCTCCTGCTCGCCGTCGCCGGTCTGACCGTCTTAACATCGTCGGTCAGACCACCCGAAGTACACCGGTAAAACCGTTGGGATCCAGAAAAACATGTATTGACAAAACTCATGGAAGTAGATCAATTTTATTGCATCAATATGTGTCTACAAAGTGCATCTAAAGCACTCCTCTCTCAACTCACGAATTAAAATTGAAACCTCGAAGCAAAATCTAACTTCTCACTCCCAAAAAGTCGATATCTTGTAGCGTCAACTCCTTATCTATTTATACCCACAACATAGTTGCCCCTAGCCATGAATCCAATTAGAACTAGGACTCCTAATTACATAGGAAACCTACCAAACCAGAGAAACAACATCCCCATACAACTCCAAACTCCATACTTTCTAAACTTGGACTCCAATCCAAATTTGACTCCTCTTTACATACGCGCATAACACCACGTGTATGCCATATGGAAACTTTCACCTCCATGTGCATTGTTCTCTAGCTTGAGCATCTCGCATGATATCCTTGGCTGTCTGGACCTCAACTTCTCCCGAGACTAGTCCCGATCCATCACTGGCTATACTCCCATGGCCTCAAGCAACACCTACACATGAACAACAAAAAAACTCCATATCCGAGTACAAGTTCACACCAACTAGACTCACATTAGCACAAAATAGTATCACATATGAATAAAAACAATCTAGAAATCATAAACATGAAGCAATCTAGAAATTACACGAAAACAACCCGAAACTACGTCGCACCCGTTATATGCTGCTCTGACAGTCGGGCTACCCGACCAGACCGCTCCAACACCACCAGTCTGACTGGCAGCACCCGCTCAGTCTGACCGGCCTCCCAGAGCCAACAACTCCGTTTGCAAACCAAAAAATACTATTCACCATATGTTTATAAACACTCACTTTTGACAATTGAACATTACATAGATTAAATCAACACCTTGATTTCAAAATTTATCCACTCGCTCGCCTGCTCGGCGTCCTTATCCCTACCCGCGCATACCATTTCTCTTGCTCTCGCTCTCGCCGGCCCACCCTTTCGCCTCCCTCGCTAGCAGTCCTTTTCCCTACCCCTCCTCCTCTCCCTCTGCTGCCATCTCCCTCCCCACCACTTCCTCCTCCTCCTCCTCCTCGCCGCACAGGGCAGAGAGGTCGTTCAACTTTCCCCACCACTTCTCGTCATCCTCCTCGTCGCCTACCCTCTCGCCTCCCTCGCCGATGGCATCCCCACCACGGTGATGGCAGGCGGATCCAGCGGTAGCTTCTCCCGCGAGCGGCAACGACGATGGGAAGCATGGTTGGCTGTGACAACGGCGTTGATGGCTTTTCCTACGGTGAATCCGGTAGTGATAGCTTCTCCCGCAGGCGCATCTGGCAGACGGTGATAGTGAGCAATGGCAGTGTTGGCCTTCTCTCCTTCCGCTCCTCCCCGATGTTCTTGGATGTTCTTGGACGATGACTATGATGTTGTCTTTTTTTGTAGATGTTGATTATGTGAAATTGTTTTTGTTCTGTGATGATAACTCTGTGACGGCGATGTTGATTGTTGGATGTTGGTTATGGATTGATTTTGGGGGGCAACGCGTGGTTGTTTTTGGGGGCGACACGGGGTGGATACGCTCGGTGCATCGGCTAAACCAGCACGAGGTGTGTTGGTTCCTAAACGAACAGCTTTGAGGAGACTCAAAGATGTCGTCCGCTGGGTGCCGATTGAGAAATCCGGTACCTGGCCGGTTCCTAACCGGCACATAAGTGCATTTTTGTACTAGTGTCGTCAAGGACAACCATAGCTAGCCAGGTTAGGGTCACCTTCAAACATTGTAGTTAATTTCTCCTTGATTGTTGTCATTTAATTCATGACCCATAGGGACCTGCACCACTCCACCTACTCCTTTTACCATCTTGTTCTTTCTTAGAAGTGCCAGTTTATTAAAAAAATGGTTACTAATAACGTAACGTTGTGTCATTTTTTTTATTAAATTGACACTTATAAAGTGTTATAGGTGCTGATTTTTAATTTTAGAACAATGCTAGGGATCAGGAGAGTGGGAAATGCCTCAGATGTGCTGGTTTTAGAGAAACTAGCCCATATGAAGGTATCCCTTATTATGGGTTTTTGTAGTTTAGCTGGCTAGCGTTGATGATCATGTTGTTGCTTCTTTTCTCAGGAACAAAATGTTGAGGCAAGTGTGTGATACATTCAAAAACAATTACACAACGTGGACCAAAATAGGTGCATCTGGTCTCAAGGATGCCTTCAATTCCTATTTGTTACGATCTACGAGACCATTTCCTACTCCTGTCACAATCTTGTTCCTTCCTATGTTGTCTTCGGCAGTGACGATCTGTTGGTGAAGCATATCAGTTTATGAACTGCGTTACCGACCATTGACGATGTAATGCGTGACTACAATCCCCGATACCTCCTATTCCAAGAATATGTGGAATATGTGGATATGAGTTTATAACATAAGGTTAAATAATCATCTGTTCAACTGTTTGGGTCAGGCAGTTTTCCTTCAATGGAAGATATATCTTGTTATAGACTCTAGATAGCAAACTCTTGTGGATGCTCGTATATATGTATGGCGTGTTCCGCCTTTAGCTGCCAACGACCCAGTCTGCGCTGCACTAGGTTTTTAATGATGTGGCAACACTTTTCTGAACACCCATCCTTTTATTTTGCATTGAAGATGGCATTATTGCCAATTCACCAACCAGGCAGTATCCGGACAAATAATCAACACGAAAATCTGCATCTTTGATGCTTGGCACTATGTTGACATGATCAGTTGAAAGAAGTAGCGATAAATCTGTAGCCAAACTATGGTCCCACATCATGATGCGAATTTTGATGGACAAATCCATAAAAAATATGAAAATTTCAAGATTAGATTCAAGAATCCTCATCAAACAGGCCAGTGGCGTGACCTTAGGTAGTGTTGATGGTCATGTAGATGTTTCTTTTCTGAGGCATAAAATGTTCCGCCAAGAGCATGGTAATTGCAAAAACAGTTACAACATGGACCACAATAGGTGCATCTGGTCTCTCCAATGCCTTTCCATTCCTGTTAGCTACGATCATCAATGTGACCATGTTCCTAGCTAAAGCTTGCTCATAAAGGAACATGTTACCTCAGTTGCAGTTAATTCATCTTTGCTGTAAAGGGTTTATTTACAGGTCATTACTCAGTAACCAAAAGTGGTAGTGTGACATGTAATATGGGCCATCACACTACTACAAAGAATTTTCGCATACGGTCAAAACCTATTTTTCTAGCATCGAATAAGAAGAACAAAGTCAACCAGAGAGGGGTAAATGATTGGAGTACCAAAAAACAAAACTTTTAGCGGAATTAAAAGTTACCCTCGAAGCCGATAGAGATCGGTCTGACCAAAGTTGATCCATTAGTCTAACTGCACAAATACCTTTGGTCTGACCGGCGTTGAAGCTCCGGTCTAACCGCACGATCACGCCGCTATTGCCTGTCGCCGCAACCGCCGTTGCTCTATCGGTCTGACCGCCACAATGCCATCGGTCTGACCACCGGTAGCCCGCTGGTGTAACCGTTGAAACCTGAGCAAACACAAATCAAGAAACTCTCAAATTAAATTGAACCTCATTACTTCTATTCGTGTTTACAAAATACAACAACAGAACTCCGCTCAAAAATCTCGACTAAACTCGAAACCCTTTCTCTAAACTCAACTCTCACAAAATCTAGACTGAGAGGCCTCAACCTCCCTCTTTATTTATACCTGAGATCGGCAGCCTATAGCCACGAACCCAACTTGTACAAGAAGTCCTAATCCCCTAGGAAATCTTTTTGTACAAGAAACAAACTTTGCAAACCACGTGCATTGATCTTTAGCCTAAGAATCCCACATGATATCCTCATTGTCCGGACGTCATCTTCTCCCAAGTTGACTCCTGATCTATCACCGGCAACGCTCTCCTGAGGCATCAAGACACACCTACGCATGAATCAACCAAGAAAGCATATCCAAGCACAAGTTATCTCCAACTTGACTCAACATTAGCAGACAACAGTATTACATACGCATAGTATCTATATAAAAGTCATCTATTCATCACAGATATCCAAAGAAACAACCCGAAACTAAGACCGACACAAAGCCGGCCAGTCAGACCGTTAGGCTAGCCAAATCTGACCGCTCGCTATACTCCGGTCTGACCGGTGGCCATAGCCCGGTCTGACCGGCTCCACTCGGCCGAAACATCCGTTCATCACATGAAAATATTGCAAAGCCACTTCGACAATAATCTCCAAATATCAAACCTAATAATCTCGCATGCCAATTGTTCATCATAAAATAATAATCAAAACACATTTTGATTTTACAATTTTTATATTTGACTGGGCGATCCGTCTCCCGAGAGATGTTCGTAAAAATCACCATTTTTCCATGCAGGCAAAAAGGGATTTTCGCGGGCGGTCAATTATATTGCCCACATGAAAATAGAAAAACCGTGAAAACAATAAAAATTGTAAAACTCTAAACCAAAAACCCTACCTCCCGTACGCCCCACCCTGGACCGGCCTCGACCGCTGCCCATCCCCACCTCCCCACCCCCGATGGCATTCTGTTGCCACAGTCTGCCGCCTCTCGTCATCGTCGCCGAGGCCCCGCAGCTCCCGATGCCACCCTTGGGGCTGCCATCACCATCCCTCCCTACCACATAAGTAGCAGCGCTACCCATCGTTGCCCCTCCCCGTCGTGGAATATCCTGCAATCGCGGCGCTGCCGGGGCCAGATCTGCCCGTCGGGCGGCTAGTGGCAGCAGATCCACCGGCTGCGCACTCCTCCCGCCGCCGCCCACCGGCCAACCGGCAGCGGACCGCCACTCCCGTCGCCGCTGCTGAAAAGGAGGGGAGATATAGGAAGGAGAGGAGAGGAGGGAGAAAAGGACAACCATGTGGGAGAGGAGAGGGAAAAATGTACATATAAAATTGGGATGGTGGGGGAGCCGGTAGGGTGAGAGAATTTGCATGCGGGTGAGAAAATAGATTTTTGTATGCGGATCTTTGATGGGCAGCTCTCTAATTTTTTTTCGTACAGGTGTTTTTTTTTATCTGCCTGTGAAAAAAGGGGGTTATCTATAAAAATCGTTTTTAGTAGTGTCATGTGGGTACGTTCCAGCAGTACCCCGAAGTTTAATTTTAAGTATGTGAAGAGAGCATATACATAGCCTCGCTGCCATGTACTGAATATTTCAAGCTTTGGGGCATTAAAAACAAGGAATTGTACATCAAATACGAGTGTCCCAACCAGCTTGTCAAATACCAAACTCGCTTAATTAAGCCGGAAGTGCATCTTTTAGCTGTTATGCAAGATATCCTTGGAGCACACATGTTCTATGCAGTTTCCTTATGTAGCACAGACGAGGCAGCCAGAGTAGTAGTACTTCGGAGATGTCCCCAACTTCAGCTGATCTTAGAACCATGTTTACACTGGTTGATGTTGTTTGTGGTGGTGGCCATTCATATTGTTCGTTAATTGGTCCTCTCCATTGATCATGGAAGTTAAAGGCTCAAAAATGAGTGCAGGGGAAGGAAAAGAGGAACTTGTTTGTCCATGTAGCCTCATGCGGAAATGGGCACAACTCTTTTATGGCATTTCATCAACCACATGGAGCGCAGGCCACCAAAGCGTAGTCGAAAGGGAAGTTAGACCTCGCGGCCATTTTGACGAGCACTGCAGATGCCTCGTGTGGTAGATTGGACGGTCCGTCTGCTCCAGTTGGCCGGTGGGCTGATCTTCTCGGTTCATCGCCTTCAAATGTCATCGACACTACATAGAAAATCTTTTTCTATACGAGGCTCTCGGTAAATTTCAGGCGGGCCATAAGTGACACTGCCTGAAAAAACCGGTCCACCGGGAGCCGGTCACGTCCGCACGGGATAATCTATTATCCCGTGCGGGTGTATCGCGTGCGGTTTTATTAAGTCGCCCACACGGGATAATAGATTATCCCGTGCGGACTACATAATGCAACCACACGCGATGATGAATGTCATATATTGCGCCCAGCCCGAGCTTGTCCCATTCAAGCCCGGCATTTTCTCTCTCCTAAACTTGACACAAATTAGGGGGAAGGTTTTCAACCTGAAATTTTTGCTTGGAATCCATATAAAAGGTGACATGCTTGTTGTCCTCCTTCATTTGCTTTCATTTATTTCAATTTTTATCGGTGCAATGCGATGAAATTTGCATCTTTTGAAATGAACTAGTGTAGGCACTTTTTTATTTTTAGCTAACATATATTATTTGCATGGCATGTCTTAAAAAGTGTGTAATTCTTGGTTTCTGTAATTCTTGGTTAGATTTGCCTCCATTTATTTCAATTTTTATTGGTTAAAAGCGAAAAATTTTTTCATTTTTGGAAATGGACTATTTGTTTATCGATTTAATATATTGTTTACATGAATAAATTTGAATAGTATTTAGTAGTGCATAGTAGTTTAATTTACTCTTTCTTTAGTTTACTTCATTTATTTCAAATTTATTCGGTGGAATGCGACGAATATACTAGTTTTGCAAATCTAGTAATTATAGTTAATTTTTTATTTTTAAATTAATGTTATTGGACTCACTGTTAACGACGGATTTTGGTAATCGACTCGGAAAGAAAAGAGGAAACCGAAGCAGAGAGGAAGGATTGAGTTGGAGTCGGACCAGGCTTTGTATCGGACCCGGTAACCGTATCAAACTGGGGAGGTGTTGCTGTAAAGAGCGTATCGGCCGATACGGATTTGGTTTGGTCATGGGCCGATACGGGTTGTGAGTTGACAGTGTCAACGTGGGCTTGGTCTGGGCTCGGAGTAAGCTTCAAGGAAGTTGCCAAATAGAGATAAAGCTCGGTTTTAGGCAATTGTATCTTGTAAATTAAGTAGTGTAGATCTAATCTGTGGCTTAAGTCTGCCGCAAGGACTTGTTTGTTAGTTGTAGATAAGATCGTGCCCTACAAGGGTTCTGTTGTAACCTCGGGTA
This sequence comes from Oryza officinalis, assembly GCA_008326285.1. Taxonomy (NCBI): domain Eukaryota; kingdom Viridiplantae; phylum Streptophyta; class Magnoliopsida; order Poales; family Poaceae; genus Oryza; species Oryza officinalis. The sequence goes on from BDMV01000004.1 coordinate 18,271,818, forward strand.
TAAATATCCCGATAGTTTGTACATGTAAAGGATCTCTCTCTCAATCAATCACACAATCAAATCAATCTACTTTCGGCGCATCGCCAACCCTCGCAAGAGGTCTTCTCCGACGAGTTCTTGCTTCTTCAGAGCAGAGGTAAGGACTCGTCCCCGACGATCTGCATCGTCAGGGCTAACGTGTCGCTTTAGACACGTTAAGCCTCGATGATGTGATCGTCGATTATCATGTCTTGAATAGTTTTGATAGGTATCTTAATTAAGCCTTGCCAGCAGTTTACTCGCTTTAGGGTTTATTGCCTATGATGGTTTAATTCTTATGCTTGGCCAGATTGTTCAATGCAGTTGCCATCCCCAAAAGCAATCGACGACTTGATTTTCTTTGTGTTAAGTCTCGATCCACACTTCGAGTTGCCATCGACCTTAGTCCTGTTTTGAGATCTAACACGAAGCCTGTTTTCGGTTGTAATTAAGGATAGTGCCGGGGTTTTAGCCGGTCTTATCTAACATATGTGATTGCTTTATGTTTCTTACATATGTTTGCCACTTATATGTGCAGATCGATAAGTATAAATGTGTTGATCGTGAAGTAATCTTAAGATTTCTTTATGGTTGACGTGTTTATATTGGCCGATTGGCTCGTATAAGTTTGCACTAGAGTACTAGCTGGTGTAGTTGCCTTTGTTATCCTTATCGGCCGATATTACTAGTTGAGATCTATATATCAGTGAAGGCCGATAAGATTAGATTCATGTTTTACTTATTTTCTAAGTGAGCCGATATAGCTTTGCCCTATCGGCTGGGCTATGACAATGTGTCATCGGTCTGTTGACCGATCGGCCGTTGTTTTCTGACTTGGTTTACTTGTTTCTTGTTGATTGCAGATCAAATCAACTGGCACGCTCTACTTACGACTAGGCAAGCCATTTGGACCTGCACTGGAGTTAAGCAGATCTCCCAGGCCGCCATGGTAACGCGGAACCCGTTTGGTTGCTGGACGGGTCGAAATTCTGCGCCAACACGCTTTTGGCACGCCCGGTGGGACAATAAGAACACAAGCTTCTCACCAACAACAAGAACACCTCGAGATGTCGAAGCAGGCCGAGATCGTCGAGGAGAACGTCATTCCCGTGACCGCCGACCAGCTCAACGCAGAGCAGAAAGCCGAGATGGAGAAGCTGGTCGAGCAATTCCAGAATATGTATCTGCAGACATATTCTAGGACCCGGCAAGGCACCCTGATTCAAAAGTCCAAGGTGATAATGCCGAGTCCTGGAGATGGAGCTGGTACGTCGGCGGCAGCACACGACCACACCGCCAAGACCGAAGATAACGTTGCGCCGACGTTGCAAGACCGAATCGACTCCGCAGTTCACTCTGCGCTAGTCAACCAGTCGGGGATCCTGGTGAACACGTTGACCAATACGGTCAAGTCGATCCTAGATGGTTCAATCCATCAGTACAAGCCTCAAGGCCCGATTTACCTGCCAGAAAATAAGTTCCCTGCCTATCGGACCTTGAGGAACGACCTGAGCACGGCTCAGCCGACAGCGCCGATGCCACCTCCATTGGCGCAACCAACAACAACCCTGCCGCTGGTCCTCACCAAGCAGGCGGGAGGAAGCCCTCAGCACATCACAGAGGAGCAATATGCGCAATGGACGAAGGGGAAGCAACCAGTGATCGAGCCGATGCAGCAAGTTCCTGTCAACCCGACATCGGCTGGACAGCCTCACATCCCCATGCCTGGCAACCCTCCGCAGCCAGCTGCGTACAACGTGCCGCAAGGCTATCAGCAGTACACCGCAGGGTAGTATGGCGCGCAGAACCTGGATCACCACTATCAACCGTACTCCCCCAGGCACTATCAAGCAGAGGGCCTCCAACAATCCTACCAGCAGGACCTCCCGCATCGGCCCGCAGGATACTGGGTCGATATGATAGCCGAAGTAATGCGGGATCAATTCGGCTTGAAGCCCAAGGAGAATTCTACAGTGTATCGGCACCCGTATCCCGAGGAATTTGACATGGTACCATTGCCGGGCCGATACAAGATCCCGGATTTCTCCAAGTTTTCGGGACAGGACAATGTCTCGACATATGAGCATGTCAGCCGATTCTTAGCACAGTGCGGGGAGGCATCGGCTATCGAGGCGTTGAGGGTGAGGTTTTTCCCTCTGTCCTTATCAGGGTCTGCATTCACATGGTTCTCTTCCTTGCCCTGCAATTCCATCAGAGGATGGATAGATCTGGAGAAACAGTTTCATAGATACTTCTACAATGGCGTACAAGAGATGAAACTGTCAGATCTGACTGCCATCAGGCAGCGAGTGGATGAATCGGTCCCTGAGTACATACAAAGGTTCAGAGATATACGAAACAGATGTTATAGCCTCAGCCTGACCGATTCCCAGTTGGCCGATTTGGCATTTCAGGGATTGCTAGGGCCGATACGCGAGAGGTTCTCCTCGCAGGAATTTGACAGCCTCGCTCAGCTGGCACAACGAGTATCGGCCCACGAGCAGCGATTCCAGGAGGCAAAGAAGTTCGCGAAAAAGATTAACACTATTTATTAGTACGCCTCCGACGATGACGACGATGAAGATGCTGATGTCGACCTAGCCGAGTGGGCCCGGATGAGGAAATCAACAACTTGCCAGTGGGCCAAGAAAGGAGATAAAGAAGATAAATATGATTTCGACATCAACAAGGCCGATAAGATATTTGACCTGCTGTTGCAAGAAAAGCAGATCCAACTGCCAGTAGGTCACGTATTGCCATCGGCCGAAGACATCAAGAAAAGGAGATATTGCAAGTGGCACAATTCCTATTCACACCATACAAATGAATGCAAGATCTTCCGGCAACAAATTCAATCGGCCATCGAGCAGGGCAGAATTAAAATCGATGATGCCAAGCGGCCGATGAAAATTGAAGGCCACCCGTTCCCAGTCAACATGGTGCGGGCGGACAGGGCCGATGGCGGTGGCCATCGGACTGGCAAGCGGCCTCATCAGACCTCTGAGGGCCTGATCAGAAAATATCAGCGGAGGCGGGAGGAACAAGCTCAAGACCAAGCCGATCAAGACAACTCCTACGACCCACACTGGGAGTGCGAGTTTTTTCGCTTCTGCTGGAATGAAGGGATGAGGTTGCCATCTATCCAGGAGTGCCCTGCGTGCAGTGGTGCAGAAGATTCTTATCAGGGCAGCTCAAGCAGACAAACGCATCGGCCGGCCAAGCAACGGAAATCTGTGCATGAAAGGTTAGGGCCGATGCACCGAGATCAACACGATGAAGATGAGGAGCAAGTCCAGAACCCCCAATGGTGCCCAAGCGATGTATTCACCAAGACACAAAAGCGGCGGGTTCAGAGGTTGAGGAGGAAAGAGCAAATCCAAGAGCAACAAGCTAAAATACCCCATCGGCCAACCAAGACCAAAAAAGAGTGGAGAATAAAATCCACGGTGGCCAAGGCCGATGAGGGCACCTCCAATACAGCTCAGAGCTACTCAGCTTCAAAAGGTAAGAAAACGGCATCGGCGCCTGTTAACATGGTGTTTATATTGCCAGCAGAATACAGTGTGCAGGCGGCCGATGAGGCGATGGCCGATGATGAACAAGGTTCAGCCAGGCTACGGTTGTCACCAGACCAAGCCATCTTCGACAAGCCGGTTGACGCCAGCTACAGACATTTGCGGCCGTTGTACATCAAAGGATTCATCAATGGGCGGCCGATGACGAAGATGCTGGTCGATGGTGGCGCAGCGGTCAATTTAATGCCATACCCAACCTTCAGGAAGCTTGGAAAAGTACCTGAAGATCTTATCAAGACAAATATGGTGTTAAAGGACTTCGGTGGCAACGCATCCGAGGCGAAGGGGTCCTGAACGTAGAACTCACCGTGGGCAGCAAAACAATTCCCACCACCTTCTTCGTCTTCGATGGAAAGGGTTCCTACAGCTTGTTGTTGGGACGAGATTGGATCCATGCAAATTGCTGTGTCCCTTCAACAATGCACCAATGCCTCATGCAATGGCAAGGGGACCAAGTCGAGATCGTGCAGGCAGATCGGTCAGTTCATGTCGCCAATGCCGATCTCGCAGTTTGGAAGATGGAGGGAATCGACTGCTTGTCCGGGCGAGTCTGGGACGCCGATTTCCTCAAGGTAACCGACTGTGACATCGAGACAATTGAAGACCAAGACAAGCGGTTACTTTAGCGAAGATGCACCATCCGCCATTGACAATGACCCCTACACGGATGACGCGGTGGATGAGTTAGATGGCAAGTTGGGACAAGGTTTTACGTCGGCCGATGAATTGGAAGAAATTGATATAGGAATAGGTGATAGGCCTAGGCCGACGTATGTAAGCGCTAATTTGCCAAAGGGATACAAGAATAATTTGATAGATCTTTTGAAAGAATTCAGAGATTGTTTTGTATGGGAATACCATGAGATGCCAGGATTAAGCCGATCGATTGTAGAACATCGGCTACCAATCAAACAAGGCTATCGGCCTTTTAAGCAAGCTCCTCGGAGGTTTAAGGCTGATAAGCACGAAGCCATAAAAGCAGAGATCACAAGACTTTACGACGCCAACTTTATCAGGCCCTGCCGATACGCAGAGTGGGTCTCCAACATAGTTCCGGTATTGAAAAAGAACGGCAAGCTAAGGGTATGCGTCGATTTCAGAGATCTAAATAAGGCGACGCCCAAAGACGAGTACCCTATGCCGTTGGCCGATTTGCTAGTCGATGCTGCTTCTAGGCATAAGACCATTACTTTCATGGACGGAAACGCGGGTTACAACCAGATCTTTATGGCTAAAGAGGACATTCATAAGACAGCCTTCAGATGCCCAGGGGCAATCGGCCTATATGAATGGGTCGTTATGCCATTTGGTTTGAAGAATGCTGGAGCTACGTATCAGAGGGCTATGAATTACATTTTTCATGATCTTATTGGCTCTCTGATTGAAGTTTATATAGACGATGTCGTCGTAAAGTCAAGAGAACATGATATGCACTTGGCCGACTTACGCAAGGTACTAGAAAGGGCAAGGAAATATGGTTTGAAGTTGAACCCTAACAAATGTGCCTTTGGCGTATCGGCCGGTCAGTTTTTGGGTTTCTTGGTCCATGAAAGGGGGATTGAAATCACACAGAAGAACATCGATGCCATTAAGAAAATCAAGCCTCCAGAAAACAAGACCAAGTTACAATCTCTGCTTGGCAAGATCAACTTCGTCCGGCGTTTTATATCAAATCTATCGGGCCGTATAGAGCCATTTACTCCACTATTGAAAATAAAGGAGGACGAAGAGTTCATATGGGATGACAAGCAACAGAAAGCGCTAGACGATATCAAAGAATATTTAACTTCTTCGCCGGTCTTAATTTCTCCACAAAAAGGAGTCCCATTCAAATTGTACTTATCAGCCGATGAGAAATCCATCGGCTCGGTCTTGGTTCAAGATGTTAACGGCAAGGAAAGAGCTATTTTTTATCTCAGCAGGAGAATGTTAGACGCTGAGACAAGGTACACGCCGATGGAGAAATTATGCCTTTGTTTATATTTTTCATGTACTAAATTGAGGCATTACCTGCTTTCCAACGAGTGCATTGTGGTGAGCAAGGCCAATGTGATGAAATACATGTTATCGGCCCCTGTGTTGAAAGGACGAGTTGGGAAGTGGATCTTTGCTCTAACAGAATTTGATCTTCGATATGAATCGGCCAAAGCAATCAAAGGGCAAGCCCTGGCCGATTTCATCGTTCAGCATAGAGATGACTCAGTCGCATATGTAGACATTGTGCCATGGACATTATATTTCGATGGATCCGTCTGCAGACACGGTTGCGGTATCGGCCTAGTCATCATATCCCCTCGGGGGGCAAGTTTTGAGTTTGCCTTCACTATCAAGCCTCACTATACCAACAATCAAGCAGAATATGAAGCGGTGCTTAAAGGCTTGCAGTTATTACAAGAAGTCGAGGCCGATGCCGTGGAAATCATTGGTGATTCACAGCTAGTAATCAGTCAACTTTCTGGGGAGTATGAGTGCAGAGACGATATTCTCAAAGTCTACAATGAGGAGTGCAAAGAGTTATTACACGATTTCTGGATCGTAACAATGAGACATATACCCAGGAAGTAGAATTTCGAAGCCAATGATTTAGCTCAGGGGGCATCGGGATACAGGCTGATGGCTAAAGACGTTCCGATTCAGATTGCTCTCGTGCACACCGATGACTGGAGGTTTGATATCATTGAGTATTTGAGAAATCCTTCCCAATCGGCGTCACGCAGAATGAAGTATAAAGTTTTACACTATGTCTTATTGGACGATAACCTATATTATCGGACGGTTGATGGTGTCCTACTTAAATGCTTAGGTCCTGAGGAGGCTAAAACCGTTATGAGCGAAGTACATGAAGGGATTTGTGGCACCCATCAATCGGCCCATAAAATGAAATGGCTGATGAAGCGCGTCGGATATTTTTGGCCAACCATGCTAGAAGATTGCTTCAAGTATTATAAAGGATGTCAGGATTGTCAGAAATTTGGAGCAATTCAGAGAGCACCGGCATCGGTTATGCATCCAATCATAAAGCCGTGGCCGTTTCGTGGATGGGGAATAGATATGATCGGCCAGATTAACCCACCATCAAGTAAGGGACACAAGTATATATTAGTGGCTTCAGTTTACTTCACAAAGTGGGTTGAGGCCGTTCCTCTCAAGAAGGTTGATTCCAAAGACGCTATTCAGTTCGTCAAGGAGCACATTATATATCGGTTTGGGTTACCTCAGACAATAACTACCGATCAGGGATCAATCTTCGTGTCCGATGAGTTCGTCCGATTTCCTGACAGCATGGGCATCAGATTACTCAATTCTTCTCCTTACTACGCGCAGGCTAATGGGCAGGCAGAGGCTTCTAACAAGTCTTTAATCAAATTAATCAAGCGGAAAATTGACGAACAGCCGAGACAATGGCATACAACGCTGGCCGATGCCCTTTGGGCGTATCGGATGGCTTGCCATGGTGCAATCCAAGTGCCTCCCTATTAGCTGGTCTACGGGCATGAAGCTGTACTGCCGTGGGAAACCGCCATCGGCTCAAGAAGGATTGCTTTGCAAGACGACTTGACGGCCGATGAGTACCATAATCTTATGGTTGATGAATTGGATGATTTGGCACATGTTCGATTACGGGCCTTAGAGAAAATCAAGCGTGATAAAGATAGAGTAGCCCGTCATTATAATAAAAAAGTCGTTGCCAAGTCGTTTGGGGAAGGAGACCTTGTATGGAAATTAATAATGCCGATTGGCTCCAGAGATAATAAATTCGGCAAATGGTCACCTAATTGGGAAGGCCCCTTTCGAATTCATCGATGTGTTCCTCACAATGCCTATCTGCTCAAGGGATTAGATGGCGAGATTTATGGACGAGCTCTCAATGGCAAATACTTGAAACAGTATTATCCCAGTATCTGGATTGACTCATGATCGGCCCTCTAGCCGATTTATGATTACAGCCGATGTAGTCAAGCATCATCTTTAGATGGCCGGTAAATACTATCGCCCTTAGTTCAAAATTTCAGAATATGAACCTTCATCTTCCAAAATTTGGGGGGCATACATATATACAGGAGTCCTCGCATTGGATTTTTCAGTTGGCAATTGACTTCGGCTCTCTGGCCAATGAGATTGTTTATAATGAGATTGTTCATATTAAAGATATATGCGTCTGGAATTTTCAAGACAAATTCGGCTACACGGCCGATAAAGTGTGAGAGGATTTCAGAAGCAATAAATTAGGCTGGAATTTTCAAAACAAATTCGGCTGCATGGCCGATAAGGTGTATGGTTATACATTATAGAAATAACATATGCTACATCACCCTATGAAGTCCGCAATAGCAGCAATGGCTTTACGGCGAATCTGCTCAACGTCTTCAATAGCCTGGGCATCATCGGCCATTGTCCCTGGGATCGGTTTCAGTGATTTGCTTAGGGTCGCGAGGTACTTGGCCGATGACTTGAGCTTTGCCGTCTGATCTTCTATGACCTTGGGTGATGCAGCTATCCCGGCTTCGACTTCCTGGATTTCTCGGCGTATAGTGGCCAGCTTCGATTTTAGCTCTGCCTCGAGGCGACGGAGTTCTTCAAGCTTATTTTTCAGCACAATCGGCTCCACCGTTAGCTCGTCCAACCTGGTCTTATCGGCGTTTACTTGAGCTTTGCTGGCGGTCAGGGCCGATTCCAGTTGTTCGCGCTCTCGTCGCTCTGAAAGTCTTTCTTTTGCTCTGAAAAGCTTGAATCGGTATTGTTCCAGGAAGATGGCCGGTGTGAGGATCTCCATCAGGTCTTCGGGCAGTTCGTCTTAGATTTCTTGTACCCTGGCTCTGATGGAGGAGCAGTCTTCTACCAAACACTCTAGTGAGGCTTCTAGCCGATTCCCAATATCGAACAGGCGGTTCTTTAATTTGTCAGAAATCGGTGCCTTGGTGGTGCTGGGCAGTTCCTTGTCCTCGTCATCAAGAAACTGGCCGATGTCAAATGAAAACATATCGGCTAGGTTCTGTAAATGGCAACATAGGTCAAGGTCAGTCTTGTCAATTGGGAGCTGACGACAGGGGATCAGGCTAGGTTTCATTACCAGAGTTGGAATATCGGTGACGTTTGCATCGGCCTCCCTCTGCTGTGTTGAGGCAGTAGGCGATGGAGTTGGCCGATGTGGCGAAGGCGTTGGGACCCTAGGCTGAAAAGCAAGGGATCGATAAGTAGGGTTGTGAGATTGGCATGATAATATATAAATCAACTCTTACCGAGGCGACCGGAGAGGGTACTGGAGAAGGAGATGGAGTCCTCAATCGTGCTTTAGCCCGCTCACGCCGTTGTAGGGTTGCTTTCTTAGTCCTTGGCAGAGGGGCCGATTGGGTTCTTTCCTTCAGTATAGATGATGCCGCAGCCTGAAAAGGATATCAAATTAGAGCCAAGCAATTGGAAGGGGTTATGTGAGCATGGAGAAGAAATTGTCTTTACCTTGCGGATTGCATGTCTGGTCTTTTTCGGTTGGGGGGCATCACCTTGGTCATCGGCCAGTGGGATCTCAGTGGTTTCGGCCGATGGTTCCTTGGTAGCTTCAGCCGATGTGTCTTCTTCATGTATATCGGCAGCAGCTGCATCGACTTCTTCCTCCATTACTTGTTCTTTGAGAAACTCTTCTATGGAGGGATCCAGCTCTTCGAGATCTTCTTGGTCATCAACTTTGGCTTTTTTGCTGGATTTTTGGGCTTTGCCTTTAAATGGCGCTTTCCTCTTGGGGTTCTCCTTGATCATCGGCCCCTGGAGCAGTGATGGTATCTTCGGGGCAGTGAGGCCGATGATGGACTCCAGGATGGTTGACCCCGATGGAGCTACGGCTTGAGCATAGAAAATTTTCCGTCCACTATTGCTCACAGAAGGAATCGGCTCATCTGGTACTTGGGGACTGATACCTTGGATAAGTTCCGTTACATAGAACCTGGCCGATTGGTGGAAAATATGAGCGGCCCACTCTTGCCACCAGGTTTGGAAATTGATGTGGACAAAGGTATTCAGGTGCAGCCGATCACAGTCACCAAGATTTGGGAGCTCGATTTCCATTGCCTTGCTCACAACTAAAGCCGATGAGATTGTGCCTCTGCTCTCCAGGAGTTTATGAAGGTATAAACTGATGGGAAGTTGCCCGAGCCCGCATTGCCTAGCAGCTGTCATTGGGTTATAAAATTCATAGGACAGGCTGGTGCTCCTTCCCTGAAAAATGCCTACTGGGAGCAGGCATGGAGTCAGGCCGATCATAAACACTTCTCTGGACTCCATGTCATCGTTTACCAAGCTCAGTTGCAGATCATCTGGGAGCTCATAGTCTTGGTCCGATGTATAGATGAACATGTCCATCTTGGCTGATGGAGGGACGGTGAAGAAACGGATGAACCATGTAGCCATGTCATCGGCCGATTGATCTGCGCCAGGGTAGACGGAGGCTGCTTCTCCATAAGACATGCATCGTCTGCTTCTGGGACCTTCGTGATCGGCATACTTCGATGGGAAGCGCGAGTCCGATAGAGGTGGCCGATCAACCATGGTGTTGGTATGAATTGTTAGCCACAGTTGGATGAACCACCATGGTCCCCCGTGTGCCACGGTTTGTTTCAGCATCAAGTCTTGTGTGCCGATGTGGAGTTGCCGATATACAGCTCCTAAGAGGTATCGGCCGAGGGGTATTTGTTTTTTGCTGACCAGGGCCTGAGCCAGGTGCTGACAGTTTGTTGTGGGGCCACAGGTCGATCCGCAGAAGACGAATCTTTCCAACCATAATGTTAGGAATGCTACATGTTCTCGCTCTGAGACCGATCCTTGTTCCATGTGCTCAGAGATGTATCCAGACCAGCCTCCAATTTTCTTGGTTTTCAGTTTGTGGCTGCTGTTTATCAGGAGGCTGAAAGGATTAATCTCAGAGTCGATGTCTAGTCCTGTGAGTACCTTGATATCTATGAGGGTTGGGGTCATTGGACCTTGCTTGAACATGAAGGCATTCAAGGTACTTGACCAGAAGTAGCTGGCAGCTGACATTAGTGGCTCATTTTTCTTGGTATCGGCCAGGGATAGAGTTACGCATTGGCCGATTCCAATCTCGTCCCAGTGGACTTGTTTGACGGCAGCAATCCTTTTGTGCCAGGTCCTGTATCCGTTTAGCTTTGATGGCCATGACCTGAAGGTGTGCTTCCACGCCGAGACAGTGGGCTTGGCTTGCTTGAAAGGGATTCTGTCTGTTTCGGCGTTGATTAGCCAGGTTGGATCACAGTCGCCCATGGGGCCCAGGAGAAAGCGATGGGATTTATCGTCGGTGGGGATCAAGATTTGGTTTTTGAAGACCTAAATCGTGAGAACGACGATGAAAATATAAGGCCGGGGGGGAACAGAGAGTAAAACCCTAGCTTGGAGAAATTGACGGGGAAAGTTATAATGCAGGGTTGAACGAGTCGACTTACCGCGGGGATCTCAGAGGCGTAGAATGGGGCGGAAGCCATTGTTGTTGAAGAAGGGATTGCTGCGGAAGGGGTCGATGTCGATGGAGTACCGAGCGGTCGCCGGAGTTGAAGAACACGAGGAGTTTGTTGAATCGGCGGCGAAAGGGTTCGAATCTGGATCTGTGCGGTTTTCAGATTAGACCTAGCAAAAAGTCGATGAGTTCCTTGGAGCTAATTCCGCCACATTATATAATGAAGCGGAATTGGGGGGCATGTGTTAACGACGGATTTTGGTAATTGACTCGAAAAGAAAAGAGGAAACCGAAGCAGAGAGGAAGGATTGAGTTGGAGTTGGACCAGGCTTTGTATCGGACCCGGTAACCGTATCGGACTGGGGAGGTGTTGCTGTAAAGAGCGTATCGGCCGATACGGATTTGGTTTGGTCGTGGGCCGATACGGGTTGTGAGTTGACAGTGTCAACGTGGGCTTGGTCTGGGCTCGGAGTAAGCTTCAAGGAAGTTGCCAAATAGAGATAAAGCTCGGTTTTAGGCAATTGTATCTTGTAAATTAAGTAGTGTAGATCTAATCTGTGGCTTAAGTCTGCCGCAAGGACTTGTTTGTTAGTTGTAGATAAGATCGTGCCCTACAAGGGTTCTGTTGTAACCTCGGGTATAAATATCCCGATAGTTTGTACATGTAAAGGATCTCTCTCTCAATCAATCACACAATCAAATCAATCTACTTTCGGCGCATCGCCAACCCTCGCAAGAGGTCTTCTCCGACGAGTTCTTGCTTCTTCAGAGCAGAGGTAAGGACTCGTCCCCGACGATCTGCATCGTCAGGGCTAACGTGTCGCTTTAGACACGTTAAGCCTCGATGATGTGATCGTCGATTATCGTGTCTTGAATAGTTTTGATAGGTATCTTAATTAAGCCTTGCCAGCAGTTTACTCGCTTTAGGGTTTATTGCCTATGATGGTTTAATTCTTATGCTTGGCCAGATTGTTCAATGCAGTTGCCATCCCCAAAAGCAATCGACGACTTAATTTTCTTTGTGTTAAGTCTCGATCCACACTTCGAGTTGCCATCGACCTTAGTCCTGTTTTGAGATCTAACACGAAGCCTGTTTTCGGTTGTAATTAAGGATAGTGCCGGGATTTTAGCCGGTCTTATCTAACATATGTGATTGCTTTATGTTTCTTACATATGTTTGCCACTTATATGTGCAGATCGATAAGTATAAATGTGTTGATCGTGAAGTAATCTTAAGATTTCTTTATGGTTGACGTGTTTATATTGGCCGATTGGCTCGTATAAGTTTGCACTAGAGTACTAGCTGGTGTAGTTGCCTTTGTTATCCTTATCGGCCGATATTACTAGTTGAGATCTATATATCAGTGAAGGCCGATAAGATTAGATTCATGTTTTACTTATTTTCTAAGTGAGCCGATATAGCTTTGCCCTATCGGCTGGGCTATGACAATGTGTCATCGGTCTGTTGACCGATCGGCCGTTGTTTTCTGACTTGGTTTACTTGTTTCTTGTTGATTGCAGATCAAATCAACTGGCACGCTCTACTTATGACTAGGCAAGCCATTTGGACCTGCACTGGAGTTAAGCAGATCTCCCAGGCCGCCGTGGTAACGCGGAACCCGTTTGGTTGCTGGACGGGTCGAAATTCTGCGCCAACACTCACTAGTGCACGAAGAGCAATATAATGTTCGTTTAAATCGTATCATTTTTTATATGATTTAATAAAGTTCAATTCGACTCATCGGAGATGTTTTTTAGGAGATGGATCGGACATGGATGTATGACATAAGAAGAACTTATCCAGCGTTCTTGAAGGAAGCATCCAAATTTGTTGATCAGGCAAAGGTACATGCTTTGAGGGAGAACAGGAGGGACATTTTTTGTCCATGCTTTGATTGCAAGAACGAAAAGATGTTGCAAGACCCAAAGATAATTTTGGGGCACATTGTATAGCGTGGATTTAAGGATGATTACAAGATATGGACTTGTCACGGGGAAGTCGCCGTTCGTAATGAAGAGGCTGATGTTTTTTGCTTTGATGCGGGAACAAATTTTATAATCGAAGACATGTCCTAGGGAACGATTCCAGAATTTGGTGGCTCTGGTATTGATGATGGAGATATTGATTTTGATCTAGACGATATATTGTGGCACAATGAACCAGAGGTCCTAACTTCGACAAAACAAGGGTTGGACAATTAGAAAGCGTTGGAAAAAGCCACGAAGGACCTTCTTTACGACGAATCGGAAGGATGTGACAGGGACTACACGGTGTTACGCTCTGCACTTGAACTACTCAGATTGAAGGCCAGACATGGATTGTCGGACACTAGCTTCAACGATTTGTTGGATCTGTTGAGAGTTATGCTTCCGAAGACGAACTTGTTGCCGACCAACATATAACAAGCCAAGAAACTGATATATCTATTATCTATAGGTGTTCAAAAGATTCATGCATGTGTAAATCATTATATACTGTATCGCAAGGAATACACGGATTGAGACTGTTGCCCAACATGTGGGAGGAGATGGTACACGATGGGCAACGAAGCCTCAGACGGAGAGGTGGTCGACCAAGATTCATCAGTGGCAGCAAAGAAAAAGATTCTGGCTATGGTGATTTGGTACTTGCTAGAGAAAGATCACCTGAAGCGGCTGTTTTCAAACTGCACCGATGCCGAGTTGATGAGATGGCATCAAGAGGATCGGAAAACAGATGGTATGATTCGACACCCCGCCGATGCTCAACAGTGGAAAAACTTTGATGCACTACACCCGGAATTTGCAAAGGACCTGAGAAATGTAAGGTTTGCCTTGAGCACAGATGGAATGAACTCGTTCAGTGACTTAAGCAGCTCACACAGCACTTGGCCAGTGCTGCTCACCATGTATAACTTGCCTACATGGATTTGCCAGAACCGAAAGTACATTTTGTTGACTATCCTTATACAAGGGTCAAAACAGCCTGGGATTGACATAGATTGCCATTGATGTAATGCATCTTGAGAACAATATGTTCGACAGCACCATTAGCACTTTACTAGACATCCCGAGTAAGACGAAAGTTGGGCTGAAGTCACGTATCGACCTGGTAAATATGGACATAAGGCATGACCATCACCCAAAAGAGCTGGCAAATGGGAAGATCGATATTCCTCCGGCATGCTACTAACTGACACCAGAAGAGAAAAAGGCTTTCTGTAGATGCTTGCATAGTTTGAAAGTCCCAACTGGTTTCTCAGCGAGTATCAGAAAACTTGTATCCATGAAAGATTTGACCATCTCTAGGTACAATGCTCATGACTGTCACAAGATGTTAACTATCTTCCTACCTATTGCTATAAGAGCGGTCAAGCCAGTTCACACTAAGGTAGTGATAACAAAGTTCTGCTACTTTTTCAATCGAATATCACAAAAGGTTTTTGATCCTGAAGAGTTAGGCCCCCTTCAAACGTTCGCAATCGAGATAGCGTGCCAGCTTGAGATGTTTTTCCCTCCATCGTACTTCAATATGATGGAGCATCTGATTGTCCACAACATCCCTCAGATTATCGAAATTGGTCCCCTATACCTACATCAGATGTGGGCGTACGAGAGGTACATGTCGGTTCTGAAAGGATATGTCTGTAACTGAGCTCATCCGAAGGGATCAATGATAGAGGGGTACATAACTGAGAAGGTGGTCGACTGCTGTATAGATTACATGAAGGATGCCACACCCATTGGGATACCCCCCGCTCTACACGAGGGTCGGTTAACTAGGAAGGGGACCATCGGCAAGAAAAGGTTCTATGATAACGACTACATTGCTGTAGCGGAAGCACATAGCAGTGTGCTGCAATAGCTCGCCATCCTCGAGCCGTACATTGAGAAACACATGAATGAGATAAGAGCCTGCAACCCCAGAAGACCAGCTCCTTGGATCTCAAAGGAACAAAAGCGCAAATTTCCTGAATGGTTGAAGGATCAAAACCTGCCGTTCGGTGAATCGCTCGAGGAAAAAACATTGCAGAGGCTGGCAACTGGCCCAAGTAGCCTCGCGACCTCATGGCAAGGGTACGATATCGGCAGATATACATTTTACACGATAAGCAAGGACAAGAAAAGCGCAGCTCAGAATAGTGGAGTTCGTGTGGAGGCGTTGGACACAACAGGCGAGACGAAGTCATACTACGGCATCATACAAGACATTTGGGAGCTTGACTATGGCCTTAACATCCAGATCCCGGTGCTTCGATGCCAATTGGTGAAAGACACAACAGGCATAACCATCGATTACTATGGCCTTATGGTTGTGGAACGCAGTAAACTAGGCCACAAGGATGATCCGTGGGTTCTTGTTGAGCGTGTTGCACAAGTTTCTATGTGAAGGATCCTTCCGATGAGCGGATGGACGTTACTATACCAGGCAAGCAACAAATCATTGGCATTGATAACATCGAAGACGTGTCAGATTACAACCAATACGATGACATACCGTTATTCACAGATCTTCCTAACCGGATCAAATACATAGAGCGAAAGATTGATGAAGACAACTTTTGCAAGAAGCGGACGAACAGTTTTGTAAAAAGTGTAAAACGATAGTTTATTTTGTAATTGTTTATCTCTGTGAAAATATGTGAGATGTCGTTGTAAGATGGAAAAGAAAATATTTTGTAATGGTTTATTTATCAGCGGAAAAATGTTACATGTGTCTTATGTCGTATGGTTTATTTATGTGAAAAAATGTTGTAACATAATTTTGTAACACAATTTAAGTGGTATTTTTTTTAAAATTGTGGTACCTTTTTAATGGTTTAAAGAAATAAAGAACCATTAAAAGAAAGAAATATCAGGAAATAAAGAAATAATTATGTACTATAAATATTATTGAAAAATTATTTTTGCATGCGGTCCACTTACAAGACCCGCACGGGATAACAGTTATTGCGTGCGGACGTCTTAGCCGCTCGCACGGAATGACTATTATCCCGTGCAGGCCCTTAAGTAACCCGCATGAGATAATAATTTTATGTGCGGGTGTCTTAAGTCGCCCGCACGAAAAGATATTTTTGCATGCGGGCGATATAATCCACCCGCACGTGATGATCGCCTACATAAGGTAGGGCAGTGTTAACACCAGATTTTCGCAATCTACTCGGAGAAAAAAGAGAAAACCGACGCGGAGAAGACAGAGTAATTCGAGTTGGATCGATTACGCTATCGAACCAAGCCGAGTATCGGACCAAGCTCTGTATCGGATTTAGCGGTGTATCGGACCAAGTGGGGCGCTAGCTGAGAGACTGTATCGGCCGATGCAGGTTCAATACGGCCATCGGCCGATGGAGGTAGGAAGCCGATGGAGGCAGAGTGGGCTTGGTTTTGGCCTGAGTCAAGCTTGAAAGGAGATTGCCAAGTAGGGATAAGGCCCTATTTTAGGCAATTGTATCTCTTAAATTAGGAACTTAAATTAGTTTCGATCTAATCTATGGCAAGAGTCCACCATAAGGACTTGTTTGTCAGTTAAAGATAGAATCGTGTCCTATATGGACATTGTTGTAAATCACGAGTATAAATATCCTCGTAGTTTGTACGTAGAAACTCTCTCAATTTAACAATCAAAAACACTACAGTTCAATCTACTTTCGGCACATCGCCACCCTCGCAAGAGGTTAATCTTCGGCAAGTTCTTGCTTTCCCAGAGCAGAGGTAAGAACAAGTACCCGACGATCTACGTTGTTGGGGCTAGCGTGTCGTTTTAGACACGTTAAGCCCTGACGACGTGATCATAGTTTATCATGTCTTGAATGATCTAGACATGGCATCTCAATTCTACCTCGCCAGCGGTAAACTCGTTTTAGGGTTTGTTGCCGACAATGGTCGAATCAACCTGCTTATCTAGATCATCCAAGGCATCTACCATCCCCAAAAGCAATCGACGGCTTGATTGTCTTTGCGTTAATTCTCGATTCACACTTTGAGTTGCTATCGACCTTAGTCGCATTTCGAGATCTAACTCAAAGCCTGTTTTCGATCGTAATTAAGGATAGCGCCGGGGTTTCAGCCGGTCTTACCTAATACATGTGATTACTCTATGTTTTTATATGTATTTGCCACTTGTATGAGTAGATCGACAGATACAAATGTATTTGTCATAGATTGTCCTCAAGAGCCCCTGTAATCGGTACATTTATATCGGTGTTAACAGCGGATTTTCGTAACCGACCTGGAGAGGGAAGATGAAACCCAAGCAGAGAGGAAGGATTGAGTTGGAGTCAGACCAGGTCTCGTATCGGACCTGGTAGCCGCATCGGACTGGGAGAGGCGCTACTAGGGTGAGCGTATCGGCTGATACGGATTCAATATGGTCATCGGCCGATACAGGTTGCAAGTTGACAGAGTCAGCATGGGTTGGTTTGGGCTCAAGATAAGCTTCAAGGAAATTGCCAAATAGAGATAAAGCTTGGTTTTAGGCAATTGTATGTTGTAAATCAAGTAGGTTTAGATCTAATCTGTAGCAAGAGTCTGCCGCAAAGACTTGTTTGTTAGTTAGAGATAAGATCGTGTCCTACAAGGGCCCTGTTGTAATCTCGAGTATAAATATCCCGGTAGTTTGTACATAGAACCTCTCTCTCAATCAATCATACAACAACCAAGTTTAATCTACTTTCGGCGCATCGCCAACCCTCGCGAGAGGTTAACTCCCGACGAGTTCTTGCTTCCCCAGAGCAGAGGTAAGAACTCGTACCAGACAATCTACATCGTCGGGGCTAGCGTGTCGCTTTTGGCACATTAAGCCCTGGCGATGTGATCGTCGTTTATCGTGTGTTAGCTAATCTTGACGCGGTTTCCTAATTCTGTCTCGCTAGTGGCTAACTCGTTTTAGGGTTTACTGCCGACGATGCTCGAATTGGCCTGCTCGTTTAGATTATCTAAGGCATCTACCATCCCCAAAAGCGATCGATGACTTGATTTTCTATGTGTTAACTCTCGATCTACACTCTGAATTGCTATCGACCTTAGTCGTGTTTCGAGGTTTCACTCAAAGCCTGTTTTCCGATCGTAATTAAGGATAGCGTCGGGGTTTCAGCCGGTCTTACCTAATGCATGTGATTATTTTATGTTCTTGCATGTATTTGCCACTTGTGTAGGTTGATGGGTGAATATAAATATGTCGGTTACAGGGTATTCCCAGGATCTCTCTATGATTGGTGTGCTTATATTGGCCGATTGGCTTGTATAAGTTTGCACTAGAGTATTAGCTAGTGTATTTATCTTTATGCGACCCTCATCGGCTGATTCCAGTGATTTGCTATGAACATGTTAACATGGGCCGATGAGATTAAATATTTTTTATCAGTTCTATCATATTATTACCTCAAGTAAGCCGATATAGGTTTGCCCTATCGGCCAGGCCTCCACGATGCAACATCGGCCTATCGGCCGATCGGCCATCGGTTCTCACATGGTTTACTTGTTTAATCTTGTTGATTGCAGATCAAATCAACTGGCACGCCCTACACGCACCTAGTCAAGCCATTAGACCTTCACTGGAGCTAAGCAGATCTCCCAGGCCGCCGTGAAAACACGAAACTCGTTTTCTTGTTAGGCGGGTCTAAATTCTGCGCCAACAATTGGCCGATTGGTTCATACAAGTTTACACTAGATTATTAGCTAGTGCATTTACCTCCCGCATCCCTCATCGGCTGATGTCATCAAATCGACACAAACATATTGATGAAGGCCGATGGGAATAGATCCGTATATTAATTCCGTTTCATTATAACCTCAAGTAGGACTATACAGGCCTGCCCTATCGGCTGGGCCCTCACGATGCGTCATCGGCCTACCGGCCGATCGGCCATCATTTGCTAACATGGTTTACTTGTTTATTCTTGTTGATTGCAGATCAAATCAATTGGCACGCCCTACACACACCTAGGCAGGCCATTAGACCTGCACTGGAGTTAAGCAGATCTCCTAGGCCGTCGTGGTAACGCGGAACCCGCTTTGACACGAGGGTGGGTCGAAATTCTGCGCCAACAGGCAGGCTCTGAAAAATTCTAGGTGCAGAGAAAATTTTGAAGTCCATGAAGGGATTTGTGGAACACATCAATCGGCCCATAAAATGAGATGGCTTTTTAAGCGCGTCGGATATTTTTGGACAACAATGCTAGAGGATTGTTTCAAGTATTATAAAGGATGTCAAGATTGTCAGAAGTTTGGAGCAATTCAGAGAGCACCGGCATCAGCTATCCATCCAATCATAAAGCCGTGGCCATTTCGTGGATGGGGAATAGATATGATCGGCCAGATAAACCTGCCGTCAAGCAAGGGACACAAATATATACTAGTGGCTACAGATTATTTTACAAAGTGGGTTGAGGCCGTTCCCCTTAAGAAGGTTGATTCCAAGGATGCAATTCAGTTTGTCAAAGAGCATATAGTATATCGGTTTGGACTTCCATAGACATTGACTACAGATCAGGGATCAATCTTCGTGTTCGATGAGTTTGTTCAGTTTGCTGAGAGCATGGGTATCAAGCTATTGAATTCTTCTCCATATTATGCACAAGCTAATGGGCACGCAAAAGCTTCTAACAAGACTTTAATCAAGTTGATCAAGAGGAAAATTGACGAACAGCCGAGACGGTGGCATATCATGCTGGCCGATTCCCTTTGGGCCTATCGGATGGCTTGTCATGGTGCAACTCAGGTGCCGCCTTATCAGCTGGTTTATGGGCATGAAGTTGTGCTGCCATGGGAGACCAACATCGGCTCAAGGAGGATTGCCTTGCAAGACGACTTGACAACCGATGAGTACCATAATCTTATGGTCGATGAGCTGGATGACTTGGCACATGTCCGATTGCGGGCATTGGAGAAAATAAAGCGTGATAAAGATCGAGTGGCTCGTCATTATAATAAAAAAGTTGTTGCCAAGTCATTTGAGGAAGGGGATCTTGTTTGAAAA
This sequence comes from Oryza officinalis, assembly GCA_008326285.1. Lineage (NCBI taxonomy): Eukaryota > Viridiplantae > Streptophyta > Magnoliopsida > Poales > Poaceae > Oryza > Oryza officinalis. The sequence goes on from BDMV01000004.1 coordinate 18,291,826, forward strand.
TTAATAATGCCGATTGGTTCTCGAGATAACAAATTCGGCAAGTGGTCACCTAATTGGGAAGGTCCTTTTCAAATTCATCGATGTGTTCCCCGTAATGTTTATCTGCTCAGAGGATTAGATGGAGAAGTTTATGGCAGAGCTCTTAACAGCAAATACTTAAAGAGATATTATCCAAGCGTATGGATCGACTCATGCTCGGCCCTCCAGCCGATTTATGATTACAGCCGATGTGCTATGCATCGTCTTTAGATGGCCGATATATCCTATCGCCCTTAGTTCAAATTTTACAACATGAGCCCTCATCTTCTAAAATTTGGGGGCATATATATACAAGCGCGGAATTTTTCAAGGAATTTTTCAAGGAATTTTTAAAGTTTCAAGTCTTATTCTTCATGATTCTTCAAGTTTGTTGGATTGATCTAGGTTTATGGACTTCAAAAAAATTTTCAAGCTTGAGTTTCTCCAGATTTATTCAGATCAAATTCGGCTGCTTGGCCGATGAGATTTGTGTTTACAAAGCATGAAGACATACAATATATTACATAACCCTATAAAGTCTGCAATAGCTGTGATGGCTCTACGGCGGATTTGATCAATATCTTCTATAGCTTGGGCGTCATCGGCCGTCGACCCTGGGATTGGCTTCAATGATTTGCTTAGGGTTGCAAGGTACTTGGCCAATGCCTTCAGCTTCGTCGTCTGGTCTTCTATAGCCTTGGGTGATGCAGCTATCCCAGCTTCAACTTCTTGGATTTCTTGGCGCGTGGCTTCTAGTTTTGATTCTAGATCTGCTTCAAGGCGGCAGAGTTCTTCAAGTCTGTTCTTCAAGACAATCGGCCCCACAGCTAGCTCATCCAGCCTGGTTTTGTCAGCATTGACTTGAGCCTTGCTAGCGGACAGGGCCGATTCCAGTCTCTCACGTTCTCGTCGCTCCGCGAGTCTTTCCTTCGCCTTGTTAAGCTTGAATCGGTATTGTTCCAAGAAGATGGCCGGTGTTAGGGTCTCCATCAGGTCTTCGGGCAGTTGATCTTGAATTTCTTATACCCTGACTCTAATGGGAGTGCAATCCTCCACCAAGAACTCCAGCGAGGACTCCAGCCGATTGGTGATATCGGACAGCCGGTTCTTTAGCTCCTCAGGGATCGACGCCTTGGCTGTCATGGGTGGCTCCTTGTCCTCATCATCAAGAAACTGGCCGATGTCAAAAGAGAACATATCGGCTAGGTTCTGCAAATATCAGTATAGGCCAAGGTTAGCCTGGTCGAACGAGGATCAGCAAAAGGGGATCAAAATAATCTTGGTTACCTGTGTTGGAGCATCGGTGGTGCTTGCATCGGCTTCCTTGTGCTGTGTTGAAACAGTAGGCGAGGGGGTTGGCCGATGTGGTGCAGGTGATGGAGCCCTAGGCTGAGGAAAAACAAGAAGATGGTGAACAGATATATGTTGTTAGAAAGACAATGTAAAATTAACTCTTACCGAAGCAATCGGAGAGGGTGGTGGAGATGGAGAAGGAGTTCTCAATCGGGCCCTGGCTCGTTCGCGCCTTTGCAAAGTTGCCTTTTTGGTTCTTGGTAAAGGGGCCGATTGAGTCCGTTCCTTCAACAAAGATGACGCGACAACCTGCAAGGGATTAAAGTGTAACATACCAATAGAAGAAGATTGCATAAATTCAAGAAGGGAAACGTGTTACCTTGCGGACTGCGTGCCTGGTTTTCCTTGGCTGGGTGGTGTTGACTTGGTCATCGGCCGATGGGATTGTAGTGGTCTTGGCCGATGGTTCCTCAGTAGTCTCGGCCGATGGATTTTCTTCTTCAGGCGCATCGGTAGCTGCTGCATCGACCTCTTCTTCCATCACTTGTTCATCAAGGAATTCTTCTATGGAGGGGTCTAGCTCTTCAAGATCGGCCTGATCATCAGTTTTAGCCTTCTTGCTGGATTTTTGAGATTTTCCTTTGGCTGGCGCCTTCCTCTTGGGATTTTCTTTGATCATTGGCCCTTGGAGTAGTGATGATACCTTTGGGGCAGTAAGGCCGATGATTGATTCCAGGATAGTTGATCCTGATGGAGCCACAGCTTGAGCATAACAAATTTTCTGTCCACTATTGCTCACAGATGGAATCGGACCATCTGGGACTTGAGGGCTGATACCCTGGATAAGCTCTGTTATATAAAATCTGGCCGATTGATGGAAAATATGAGCAGCCCATTCTTGCCACCATGCTTGGAAGCTGATATGAACGAAGGCGCTCAGATGCAATCGGTCGCAATCACCTAGCTTTGGGGTTTCAATTTCCAGTGCTTTATTCATGATCAGCGCTGATGACACCGTGCCTCTGCTCTCCAGGAGTTTATGGAAATATAAGCTGTTGGGAAGTTCTCTAAGCCCGCACTATCTAGCAGCTACCATAGGATTGTAAAATTCATAAGACAGGCTGGTGCTTCTTCCTTGAAATATGTCTACTGGGAGCAGGCATGGGGTGATGCCAATCATGAATGATTCCCGTGATTCCATGTCATCATTCACCAGGTCCAAGTGCAGATCGTCAGGGAGTTCAAAACACTGGTCTGAGAGGTAGATGAACATATCCATCTTAACTGATGGGGGCCCGGTGTAGAATCGAATGAACCATGTAGACATGTCTTCAGCCGATTGATCTGCTCCAGGGTAAACAGAGGCCGCCTCTCCAAAAGACAGGCACCTTCTGGTTCTGTGGTCTTCGTGATCGGCATACTTTGATGGGAAGCAGGAGTCCGATAGTGGAGGCCGATCGACTATGGTGTTGGTGTGGATAGTTAGCCAAAGCTGTATAAACCACCATGGTCCTCCATGAGCCACAGTTTGCTTCAGCATCAGATCCTGAGTGGAGATATGAAGCAGCCGATACACAGCTCCCAAAAGATATCGGCCAAGGGGGATTTGTTTTTTATCAACCAAAGCTTGAGCCAAATGTTGACAATTTGCAGTGGGGCCGCAAATTGATCCACAAAAGACAAATCTTTCCAACCATAGCGTCAGGAAGGCCACGTGTTCTCTCTCTGAGACTGATCCTTGTTCCATGTGCTCAGAAATATATCCAGACCAGCCTCCAATCTTCTTGGTTTTCAATTTATGGCTGCTATTTGCCAGGAGGCTGAAGGGATTGATCTCGGACTGGATGTCTAGCCCTGTTAGCATCTTGATGTCAATCAAGGTTGGAGTCATCGGACCTTGCTTGAACAGGAAAGCGTTCAAGGTGCTGGACCAAAAGTAGGTGGCCACTGACTTGAGTGGTTCGTTTTTCTTAGTATCGGCCAGGGATAAGGTAATACATTGGCCGATTCCTATCTCGTCCCAGTGAACCTGTTTGGCTGCAGCAATCCTCTTGTGCCAGGTTCTGTACCCATTGAGCTTCGACGGCCAGGATCTGGAAGTGTGCTTCCACGAGGAGACATTGGGCTTGGCTTGCTTGAAGGGGACTCTGTTTGTCTCGGTATTTATCAGCCAGGTTGGGTCGCAATTGCCCATGGGGCCTAGCAGGAATCGGTGCGATTTGTCGTTGGTGGGGATCATGATTTGGTTTTTGAAGACCTATGGCATAAGAACAACGATGAAAAAATAAGACCCGGGGGGCAAAAAGTAGAAACCCTAGCTTGAAGAAATCAGCGAAAAAGTGAAAATGTGGATTCAGAAGGGATTGACTTACCACAGGGATCTCGGAGGCGTAAAATGGAGCGGAAGCCATTATTGTCGTCGAAGAGGTCACCGTTCAGGGGGTTGATGCCGATGGGACGCCGAGGGGTTGCCGGAGTTGGAGAACATGAAGTGATTGCTGAATCGGCAGCGGAGGGATGCGAATCTAGATCTGCGCGGTTTTCAAACAAACCCTAGCAAGGAAGTCGATGGGTTCCTCGGAGTTAATTCCGCCACATTATATAATGAAGCGAAATTGGGGGGCATGTGTTAACAGCGGATTTTCGTAATCGACCTGGAGAGGGAAGAGGAAATCGAATCAGAGAGGAAGGATTGAGTTGGAGTCAGAACAGGTCTCGTATCGGACCCGATAGCCGTATCGGACTGGGAGAGGCACTACTAGGGAGAGCGTATCGGCCGATACGGATTCAATATCGTTGTCGGCCGATACAGGCTGCAAGTTGACAGAGTCAGCGTAGGCTTGGTTTGGCTCAAGATAAGCTTCAAGGAAGTTGCCAAATAGAGATAAAGCTCGGTTTTAGGCAATTGTATGTTGTAAATCAAGTAGGTTTAGATCTAATCTGTAGCAAGAGTCTACCGCAAAGACTTGTTTGTTAGTTAGAGATAAGATCGTGTCCTACAAGGGCCCTGTTGTAATCTCGGGTATAAATATCCCGGTAGTTTGTACACAGAACCTCTCTCTCAATCAATCATACAACAACCAAGTTTAATCTACTTTCGGCACATTGCCAACCCTCACGAGAGGTTAACTCTCGACGAGTTCTTGCTTCCCCAGAGTAGAGGTAAGAACTCGTACCCGACGATCTACATCGTCGGGGCAAGCGTGTCGCTTTAGGCACGTTAAGCCCTTAGTCGTGTTTCGAGGTTTAACTCAAAGCCTGTTTTCCGATCGTAATTAAGGACAGCGCCGGGGTTTCAGCCGGTCTTACCTAATGCATGTGATTATTTTATGTTCTTGCATGTATTTGCCACTTGTGTAGGTTGATGGGTGAATATAAATATGTCAGTTACAGGGTATTCCCAGGATCTCCCTGTGATTGGTGTGCTTATATTGGCCGATTGGCTTGTATAAGTTTGCACTAGAGTATTAGCTAGTGTATTTATCTTTATGCGACCCTCATCAACCGATTCCAGTGATTTGCTATGAACATGTTAACATGGGCCGATGAGATTAAATATTTTTTATCAGTTCTATCATATTACTACCTCAAGTTAACCGATATAGGTTTGCACTATCGGCCAGGCCTCCACGATGCAACATCGGCCTATCGGCCATTCGGCCATCGGTTCTCACATGGTTTACTTGTTTAATCTTGTTGATTGCAGATCAAATCAACTGGCACGTCCTACATGCACTTAGTCAAGCCATTGGACTTGCACTGGAGCTAAGCAGATCTCCCAGGCCGCCGTGGAAACGCGGAACCTGTTTTCTTATTGGGCGGGTCTAAATTCTGCGCCAACAATCGACCGATTGGTTCATACAAGTTTACACTAGATTATTAGCTAGTGCATTTACCTCCCGCATCCCTCATCGGCCGATGTCATCAAATCGACACAAACAAATTGATGAAGGCCGATGGGAATAGATCCGTATATTAATTCCGTTTCATTATAACCTCAAGTAGGCCGATACAGTCCTGCCCTATCGGCTGGGCCCTCACGATGCGTCATCGGCCTACCGGCCGATCAGCCATCGTTTGCTAACATGGTTTACTTGTTTATTCTTGTTGAATGCAGATCAAATCAACTGGCACGCCCTACACACACCTAGGCAAGCCATTAGACCTACACTGGAGTTAAGCAGATCTCTTAGGCCGCCGTGGTAATGCGGAACCCGCTTTGACACGAGGGTGGGTCAAAATTCTGCGCCAACACGCAGGCTCTGAAAAATTCTAGGTGCAGAGAAAATTTTGAAGTCCCCGCTGCCAGGCTGCCAAAATCAACCGTCGCCGCCTCATCTCCTAGCCCTCGCCGCTGGCCGCTGCTCCCCTCGCCGCCGGCCTCGTCGTCGCCGCCGACCGTCGCTGCCTCCTCACCGAACGCCGCCGCCTCCCGGTCGACCGCCGCCGCCTCCTCTCCTCGCCGTCGACCGCCGCCGCCGGCTCCTCTCGTGCTCGGCGACCGTCAGGCATCGACACCGAGCGCCGCCGCCACGTCGACTGTCGCTGCCACCACGCTGACTGCCGCCATAGCCGTCGTCGCTGGTGCCGCCGCTGTCACTGCCGCCGCCGCCCTCGCCACACTACCGCCGCGGCCGATTGAGCGTTCATTCGCCGCACTACCACCACACACTACCGGTCGTAGGGAACGTATTAGAGAACGACCGAACAACCGTATTAGCGAACGTATTAGCGAACGTATTAGCGAACGACCGAGCGAAAGAACGACCGAACAACCGAACGAACGTATTAGCGACCGACTGAACGATTGTATTAGTGAACGTATTAGCGAACGACCGAACGAATGTATTAGCAAACGTATTAGCGAACGAGCGAACAACCGAGCGAATGAACGTGTGAGGGAACGTATTAGTGAACCCGCGATCGAACGACCGAATGACGTTGCGAAAGAACGACCGTGTGAGGGAATGTATAGAGCGAATGACCAACCAAACGAGCGAAGTTGCGTGAACGACCGAACGACAGAGCGATCGATGTATATATTTACAACTTGGGCAATATTTTATTTGTCCAACGCAACTGTTGTAATGACCATACGTTTGTTTTGTTGTCAGGTTTGGACGCGGGCGACTCTGAAGTTGAATTACGTGATTCGAAGGTCGCCAAGCAACCTGCTAAGACAAGATATGTGATACATGAGATCTGACTTGTTAATTCTTATTTCAAGATATTTGTGATACATTTATGATGCATATTTCTTAAGTTGCATTAAAAAATTAGTGAACACTGTGGATATATATAAGTAAGCGAATTTTAGAAGTTCTTCCTAGTTGTGGACATTGTGGATGTTGTGAATTAATTAGTTGTCTTTCGATTAACAAGCTAATTATCATCTCAGTTCTGAATTTGCCTGAATTATAACGCGAGGTTCAATTGCCCTTGATTAGTACTCATGTGCTTATCCTTAATTTGAGTCCATGCATTATGTGACATACTCTAATTTTGTCCTATATAGACTGTTTCCTAGACAAATCAACAAAGAGTTGTCATGACATTGTCTAATCATACACGCTTCAGGTACTATCCAACGACAACTAACTTTGATGTATATATATGCATTTTATAGACTTTGTGTGTCTAGAACCAGCTAACGTAGAAGAAAATGTCGAACAACAAAGATTCCTCCAAGACACCCGTACCAACATCGAGCACAGAACCAACGGTCAATCAGCCCTCCCTGACACCCGTAGCTGCATCGGGCACAGAGCCCACGAACAATTCACGCTCAGAGACAGATGAAGCAGCTATCGAAAATGAAGCGGCGTCGAGCGAGGAATCTTGGCACACACCGAGCGACCTGTTTGAAATAGAACTAGCGCAAATGGCCACCGAGCGACCCAAGGATGACCCTGATTATATTCCTATCGAGCAAGCAGTAAGTTCACAATCCTAACCGTTTTAGATTTGTTAACGTTCCCAATCATAGCCATCTAATGGCTTACTCATGTAGATGGCTACTCGGTGACGATCGAAACGAAAGGCCGGCCAGATTACCGCCAGGGCTCAAGCAGAGGCCGACACAGCCACATCAGGTCCAGATCCAACAGACACGTCAACAAGTGGAGGAGGACGTGCAAAGAAACGACGTGGTAAGAGGAGCATGAACCAGCTACCGAAGGAGACCTACTACATTACTGTTTTGAACGAAGATGGGAAGCCGGTCTAGCCGAAACACATGATGGCCAAGTTTAGCAGTGCATGCGGGATAGTGGCAAGACTTCATGGGCCGCTGAACGTGGATGAGTCAAAGGATGTTAACCAACACATCAAGAATTTAATGTGGGAAGAGCTGCAGAAGTACCTTGTGTATCCGCCTGGATCAGAGATCATAGGGAGCAGATTTGCGTTGAGTACAATGACCTATCGGTGGCGCCAGTGGAAGTCTGACATGAACACTTATTATGTTCAGAAGAACAAGTCTCCGTTTGAAAAATACGGCAATATCCCGCCAGTTGAATGGGACAAGTTTGTGGGCAAGATGACAACACCTGAAGCTCTAGCAAGGAGGAAGAAGATGTCGGACCTGGCGAAGAAAAACAAATATCCACACCGATTGGGGTCTAGTGGATACGACGGTCACGTGGACCAATAGTGAGCTACGGAGGAAAAGTTTGCAGCTCAAGGGAAGCCGTTGTTGGTCCATCCCCTAAATCCGCGCAGTCGAAACTGGGTATGGGCACGAAGTACGGGGCAAGTGACGGATGAGGGTGAGATGCTTTTCGAGTCTCCTGATATCGAGCATGTGACCACGTCTCTCTAACATATCGCCGAGAAGGAGAAGTCAGGGGAGTTCGTCGCCAGAAAGGAGCATGACGAACTCACCGCTGCTTTGGGGACTACCGAACACTCCAAAAAGTTAAGAGGAAAATCTTCAAGGACGAGTTGAAAGGTAGGGTTTACAACGGAATTAAAAAGTTACAAGAAGCGGGACGCCTACAAGGCGAAGTTGCGTGATGAAGTCACCGAACAAGTAACCCAACAAGTCACCCAACAGTTCTATAGGCTAGCCGTTCAACATCCTCAAGCCTTCCTGAGCTTAGTTCCTCAAGCCGAGCAGACGGTGCAGATCTCGAGCAGTGTCGGGTCCGTAGAAACAACACCCTACCCGGTCGATCTTATTATCGGTTCGACACCGTGCAGCCTTGTCGTTCCGATAGGCAGAGCCAGGAAAACGAAGGAGGTTGGGTCTGGACTAGCGATACCAGGGAGATAGTTCCATAATATCCCAATTCCGGAAAACTATGCAAGGGTGCAAGTCGGAAGGGTTAATGCCGATCAAATGTCATTGGAACTAGACATTCCAACACCAGAGGGGATAGAACTACTCGGAGATGCGGTGAACCAGTTCATCCTTTGGCATCATCGAGACATCGTCCTCACGGGACAGGCAACGTTGATGACCCCAGCTCCATCGGTGCCACAGACGGCTGCCCCTCCAGCACCGCCATCCTCACCGAATTCCCCAACCCCACCAGGATCTCCTATCCCACCAAGATCTTCGTCCCCAAAAAGAGTACCTTCTCCACCTGTAGAGCCTGCGGCACCAGAATCCCCAACTCCGCTACCTCGGCAGCCGTCTCCTGCTCATCAGTAGCCTCCTACTCCATAATCTGCTCTCATGCAACCTATGCCACCTTTAAGGGAATATGCATCTATCCAAAAGCCAAATACTTCACAAGCCCGCAAGCTCATACCACAAATGGTTTTTACCTACAAACCGAAGGAAATGGCAAAGTATGAGGCGAGGATAGTTTCAAGTCATTTAGGGGACAGGGTTCGCCAAAGCCAAGCCCACCTGAACCGCAAACGGATGCACAGAAAAGCGTATTAGGTCATGCAGACAAAATGCAATCTTGGGATTCTACAAAAGTGCCAATGGTGTATGAATATGGCAAGCCGTTCTTGCCGTACCACGTCATGCTCGAACTCGGCCAATGAGGTTGCTGCATGACTAGTATCTAAGAGCAAGTGAGAAGGGTCTCGGGATGATTAGTGTCAAGGTCCCGGATAACGCTTTCGTCAAGGGACCCAACGAAAACTTCATCATCACTTTCAATGACCTACATGCCTTCTTTAAGATGGAAAAAATGGATATCAATCTCGTCGGCACGTGGTGCCTGTATGTTTTTGCTCTTGTTTGTTATTAGTGAATGTGTGCCAACAAATTATAAGTCATTTAACTTGCATAATTCCTTAGGTCACAATTGGTAGACGCCCAAAGAACGGGGGCCTCAGTAGACTAGCTAACCCGTGAGAGTTTGCATGACGGCCCACACTGTGAGGCTAAATCTGGATGGTCCGCAACTAAAGGATAAGACGTGGGAGGAAAGACAAGCATATGTCGACAGGTTGCACAAGAATAAGAGGGTTGAGGTGGCAACTTACTTGGGACAAGCTATGCTCACGCACGCGGACAAAAAAGTCTTGATGGTCTCATACCACCTAACGTAAGCAACATTCCCTTTGTTCCGTTCATATAATATCATAGCACATCAAAATATCTACCAGATGCCTTATGTAATTCATAAACCGTGTTTGCAGCGATCACTACATACTATTCCTCGTATATCCAAGGGACCACTTGGTCGTAATTCTTGATCCGGCCCACTATGAAGAGTAGAAGTTCATGGAGTTCCTTGTCTTGCTGAATTTGTAAGTTTCAAACAAACCTCCTACATACCATACTGCTTAAATGTAATTTTAAAGTTGGCTCAAACAAATATTTTATCTTTGTAGAGGACACGACTATTATAAAACACATGGCGGGTTCGTAAAGGATCAAAAGAAAACAAAGCTTCTCGTAAAGGCACGCTGGCCGGTATGTGATCATATATTCGTTAACTTAATGATGCGATTGTTAGTTTTTAATACTGACATGGGTACTTTTCTTACGCAGTGTTACAAGCAACCCCCCGGCACTAGCATATGCGGATATTACGTGTGCGAGATGCTCAGAGTCTGCGAGAGATACAGAACTGAGTTTACAGATGTAAGTCATCGTGCTCCTTATATATACGAACTAGTTCGTTTAAGTTGATTTTAACACATATCATTTTTCTTCTATTTTCAATAGCTGCAGAGCATTCCGTGTACCGCAAAACGGTTCGACAAAAAAGTGCTTCTCAACTTGTGCGTGGACTTGTGCCGTTTCATTCGTCGCGACATCTGCAACCATCTAGGGGAGTTCTATGACCCTGATAGTGAACTTGCTTGCGACGACAAATTCAAACGCCTAAGGGAGTGGGAGAGAGAACATGCAGTGTAATAAAAAGATTTATTTGTCAGGGAGACAGAACTTGTAATATTTGTTACACTACCAATGTAGCTACTTTCATGTATATATTCTATTTAATTATATATATATCGATGTTTTATATGGTTTAATTTGTGATATTTTCATTATAAAATTCAATCGTGTTTGTAATTGATCGTGAATAACTGCGACTAGAATTGGTAGCGTACCATTCATAAACACAACGAAAAAAAGTACAAGTCTGTACGAGATCTATCCAAACGGCTAGTATGTGTTAGGGCGTCTGCAATAATACATCTTCCTGTGCGGTCGGTCTAACTGGACCGCACGGGATAACGATTATCCCGTGCGGTCGAGTTAAGTGGACCGCACGAGATAAACGATTATCCCATGCGGACGAGTTAAGTGGACCGCACGGGAAGATGTATTTTTTCGTGTGGTTGGGCCTCCCACACACGAAAATGTTTATTTTTCTAGAACCGTGGGTGCAGATGACCAATACCTCCGTACGGAAAAACGTGTTTTAACCGCACAGAAAAACAGAATCGTAGTAGTGCGACAGTTTTAGGAGCCGTACACCCTAGCCATGGAAAGTTGTAGTCAGCGAGGTTTTCGGTTATTCCAAACATGGTAGTTCCCATTGTTGCTGCTGCTTATTCTCCAATAGAGATGCACCACCTACTTGTGTCGCCGCTCTCCATCTTGTTCTATCCAATGTTGTGAGTGGCAGCGATGGCTCATGTGTGCGCGCTTCCCGGTGATGGATGAGATGCAGCACCAAGAGAATCCCATGCGTCGTAATAATCCCCGATACCTTCCATTCTGACAATGCATACAACATACATAACATTATATTGGTTATCTTTGCAATTGTTTATGTCAAAGAATTCTCTTCATTAGCAGATGTATAACGCTCTAGCTAGATAGCAAATTAAAGCAAATTCCTATGGATCCGATGCTGGTATATATATGTAGCATGCTCTACCTTCAGCTGCCAACCCTATCTGCGGCAGTTGGCTTAATGTTGTGGCAACCCTATCCTCAGCATCCATCTAAGCATCTTTTATATTGAGAATGGCCTTATAGCCAACACATAAACTATAAAAACCACAATATTTGATGGTGGTCATAGTACTCTGCTCTGACATATCAGAACATACTGACCCCAGCACTGTATGCGCTCAAGCCAGCCAATGAACAGATTAATTAGTTTTGGGCCATTTGTCCCTAATTAACTCCAGTCATAAACTGTGGAAAAAGAGAGAATGTATGGAGAAGCAAAGGTCAAATGTTATGATGGGAGTTTTGATGAATAAATCCATAAAAGAAACGAACAATTTATGGTAAAATTCAAGAAATCGTCATCAAACAGGCATACACATTACACAACATGTACACTTATTAGATAAGAAAAAATAATGAAAGCGTTATGGCATAAAAGAATGTGAATGTTCTTACTTAGGTTATGTTCTTTTGCTAAGGTTTCCAACTGCTCTATTTTTTTTCAGCGTGCACGTCTTACAAACTATTAAACGGTGTATCTTTTAAAATAAAATTCTATATAGAAGGTGCTTTAAAAAAATCATATTAATTTATTTTTAAAAAAATATTAATTAATTAATTAATTATGCAATAATGAGTCATTTTGTTTTACGTACGCAACGGATTAATTTTCAACGCTACCAACCGAACACAGTCAAAGTGGAGGAGTTAGTGGGAAAAAATGGTATATGATGGTCTTTGCGCTCGACATGATCGTATCTCTGACATGAGAAGCTAGCACAAATCAATTTTGTTCCTCTCAACTTGTGCACCTCTCTGAATATAGTTTAGGCAGTATGTGTGGATTGTTTTTCCACAAGTAACATTTTATAAAATCTTTAATTGCATTCATAGAATAATCTGATATCACCAAGAGAAAAATACTTTCACATGCATCTGATAGGCTTACTGTACGTTTTCAGTAGCAAATAATCATTGGGAATGCTGTGGTTCAAGCCACTTCCAATCTTCAAACCATAAAAAAAAAAGTCTAACCTGTAATGTCAGAATCCGTATTCCCAACTGGAACAATGTCCCCTCGCCCTATAGTAGTAATTTTAGGGTTACAAGTGGGGAATCTCGCTACGCTACCCGCACAAAATCTCACTTAATGCAGGGTACATTTTCTACTTGCTAGTACAAAATTTGAAAAACGGAATTATCTACAATCGTGATTAGTGGGGAAAAAATTATGCCGTTTACCCTCCCAACCAGCATCCCTAAGTACTTTAGAGATTACAACATTGTGGTTTCTATTGTTGCTGCTTTCTGCGATCCATGGAGATGTCAACCACTCCACCTGCTCAATGCCTCCTTTCTTGCTTCTAGTCTATGTTGTTTGTGGGGATCACAGTTTGTATCTTGACGTTACCAACTGATAGATGAGATGCACAGCGCGAACACGGTGAACGAGACTAGAATTTCCTATGTCTTCTATTCCAAAAGTATCTGCGTATAACATATCTACCATTAATAGCACCGTATGTGATGGTGTATAGAAGATGTACAATTATTACATAAGGAACAATAATAGCAGCGCTATTGCAGAAAAGTATGTGATTTTCTTACTTGGTGGAAGAGTAAGGGGGAAATGGCATGTGATGGTCTTTGCTCATTTCCATTACTGTTGGACGTGACCTTATCTCAAACGAGTCAACCCGTAGCAAAAATCAATTTTATTACTCTCGCAAATTTTACATCTCTCTGATACAGTACTTATGCACAACTACAGGCTTCCAAATAGGTACCGGTTGAAAACCCATCATAGATACCAGTTTTTTAATCGGTACCGATTTGGGGACACCTATAGTCCTAGGTCATTGGTGTTAGTTTCACAACCGACACCTTTGAAGCACACGCGAGACGTAAAAAAATCCTCGAGCATTGAGTTACTCCTAGTTGCCCCAAATCATTTGACAAGTTGGCCGGCACACCATGCTTCCAGATCGATCCATGGGCCTCTCCGGCGGCCGTGACGAGGAGCAGCACGAGCGTTTTCCTTCTTCCCTCCTTCTCCGCCACTGTCACCGTTGGATCTGAATGCCCTGACAGCCACAGCTGAATCTGGTGGCCGAGCATCAGCGAGGCGCAACTACAGGCCTTCCCGCAATCGCCGACCAGTGAAGGTGAAGGACGAGAAGGAGGAGGCGAAGCCACGATGGATGGCGGCGGAGGAGGAGGCAAAAGGAGGGGCGACGGACGAAGAGGAGGAAGAGGAGGAGAAGAAGGCGGAGGCGGAGGAGGAGAACGAGGGGTGGCGGGTGGAGAGGAGAGTAAGAGAAGGAGGAGGGGAGAAGGGAGTGGATGAGGGATGGCGATGGGAGTAGATAAGGATGTTTGCTCGGTCGGCTCTCGGCTCATAACGATTTTTTATAGTTATCGGGTTTTATCTGGAACCGATACCTACAATATAAGTATAGGTGTTGGTTCTTAAACCAACATTCATATAGGTGCTGGTTTTTATATAAAACTGGTAGCTATGGTTGTTTAAAGGTGCTGGTTTATTTTTTTTTCATCCCGTGAAGATGAAAAACAATTAATAGATATCGGTTTTAAATAAAGCAACACCTATAAGCCGATATTTATTAGAGGTATCGTAGTAGTGATGGCTTGTGTTTCTACAAGTAACTTATAAAGTTTTTAATTCCATTCGTACGATAGTTAGATTTCACCAACTGAAAAATACTTTCAGGTGCATCAAATAGTCTGACTACGTGTATTCAGTCTCAAATAATTATTCAAAATGCTGTGGTTCCAGCCGCTTCCAATCTTCGAACCCAACAAAAAGTCTGATCCATAATGTCAAAATCCTTGGTTATTCCGACTAAAAAAACTGAAACAGTGTCTGCTCGTCCGGGGATAGCTGATCCTCGCATATTATTTGAGCTGAACATACTCTGATTTCTACGGCTCTGCTCCTGCTGATGGGCTGAGTGTGGGGATGATCATGCTAGTTCTTAATGCAATGGTTTATTGTTTGAGTGATTTTATGGTCTTTGTGAAAGTATTGGAGGTATCATATTTTTTAATTTAAATTTTAGTATCTCTCGATATTCATGGTATCACAATGTATCAAAATTTATATAAAAAAAGATTAGTACCTCCTGTACCTCTCAAAAACTATAGGTGAGTTCTTCACCCTATTTTTCCAACTCACATCTCTCTTTTTTCGCGCGCACGTTTTTTAAATTGCTAAATGGTATGTTTTTTTGCAAAAAATTTTTATACGAAAGTTGCTTTAAAAAATCATATTAATCCATTTTTCAAAATAAAATTAATAAATACTTAATTAATCATATGCTAATGAGTCGTTTCGTTTTTCATGTGCAGAAAATTTTTTCCCAACACCTCCAAACAAACACACCCTAAAATTATGTTTGTTTATCACACGGAATGTGCAGGCTGATTTGCCATCCATACAGACACAGGTACACAGTAGGGACATGGGTAGCTGCAACTGATCTGTCTGATGCCTTCCATTCCAATTAGCATCTACTATCAACCAACCTACGATTTTCCCTCATGACCTCGTCTTGAATTAGTTCATGGTAAATCCCACAGGCCTTCCATGGGGAATTGGCTGCGCTCTGCCATCTGCCTACCATGCTAGCTTGGTCAAATATGCGCCTGCTAGCCTACTCGAATTATTTGAACGCATTTTCTATGCTACCAAAAATGTGGCATTAGTACTTATTGCATATGTTATAGGATCGAACAGCAAGAATTAAACCAACCTGAACGGGGTGAATGATTGGAGTACCCAAAAACCCAAAATTTTCATAGAATAAAAGTTATCCTCGTTGTCGATTAGATCGGTCTGATCGCAGTAGATGCGTCGGTCTGACCGTTCCTGTGCCGTTGGTCTGACCGATGTAGATCCATCGATCTAACTGCCTTCACGTCGCCACCTATCGCAGCAGCCGCCGCCAATCTGACCACCATGCAGTTGCCGGTCTGACTGGGCCAGTGCTGCCGGTATGACCGCTAATGTCCCTTCGGTTGGACCATCACATCCGAGCAAACACAAATAGAAAATTTGTCAAAAGTAGATTGAACTCTATTGCTACTATATCTGTTTACAAAGTGCAACAACTACACTCCTCTCAAAATTCTCAACTAAACTCGAAACTCTAACTTTTCTCTAAATTCAACTCTCACAAAAACAATACAAAGATGCCTCAAACTCTCTCTCTATTTATACCCATAGATCCACAGCCTAAACCCACGAATCTAACTCATACAAAAAGTCATAATTCCCTAGGAAACACGAATCTAACTCATACAAAAAGTCATAATTCCCTAGGAAACCTTCTCTTACAAGAAACAAACTTTACAAAACCAATCATACCAAATTTGGACTCCTTCCAAATTTAACTCCTCATCTCATACGCACATAATTTCTTCATCATATGCCATATGGAATATTTATCAACCATGTATATTTTTCTTTAACCTAAACATCCCGCATGATATCCTGATCGTTCGGACATCATCTTCTCCCAAGTTAACTCCCGATCCATCGCCGGCAACAATCACCTAAGACATCAAGACACACCTACACATGAAGCATACAAGAAACCATATCCAACCACAAGTTCTCTCCAACTTGACTCAATGTTAGCACATAACAGTATTACATATGCATAGAAATCATCTCGAAGTAATAAACATGAAGTTATCATGAATATTCAAATAAACAACCCGAAACCAAAACAGATAAAGAACCGGCCGGTCGGATCATCAGGCAGGTTGGTCTGACCGCTCGCTACACTCTGGTCTGACTGGCCTTACCTACCCGATCTGACCGATTCCATCAAGCCAAAGCACCTATTCATCATCTGAAAATCATATTCACCGTAATCCCGGTTTGACCGGTACGCACACCTTAGTCTGACCGGCTGCAAAACCACTTTGCCAATAATCTTCAAATGTCAAAACCAATTATCTCAAATACCAATTTTCATCATAAAATAATAATCAAACACACTTTAATTTTACATAGGGCTATATATGCATGAAACCCATTCAGTTAAATCTTTTACAAATCAAATCTGATGCTCGCTATTTCAAGACTTGGTAAATGTACGTTTCCAATGCTATAAATGCGTTGAAGCAGCCTCTTAACACAATAATGAACTTAAGAACCACCCGTACATGTTCTATAGCCCTCTAACAGCACACCAGTTCCGACTTCCGAGACCAGTTCCAAGTTTTGACCTTGTAGAACTCATAGCCTCATAATGTGAAAATAAAAGGTCTACCCCTATCCAACGAAGAATTTTTTTACGCTATCTCCTCGGCTTGGTGAGCAGGTTCGAATTCACATGCTGAGCTCACTAACGAACATGCTGCAACACCGTTCTATCTAACGGCGTGATCTATCTCTTGGCTCCGGGTGTCGGTGTGAGATAGTCTGGATGTCTGGATGTTCGTCCATCTGGTTCTTAGAGAGCAGCGTGTTATGGCTGATGTGCTACACATGCATAAACTGGTACACAACAAGGACCAGAATTGGTTCAACTGTTGTCTCCGATACCTCCCATTCCTATTTGCTATAGGATCATCCATCTGAAAATTTCCCATCCCTTATCTTTTGTAAACAAATCCAGCGACAATATATGTGGGGCGGCATTGGCTTACGTGCGGTTTTCTATCTTCTTGCTGACCCTAGCTTGCTTAAATAGCTACTCAATTGTGTGGAAAAATCTATTTTGTTGTATTGTGATATATTGCATTGACCCTCTAATGAGATATATATAAAAGTACATATGCGATAAAGACTTGAAGTACGAGACAAGTTAGAATAGATTTATCTCTAGGATTGTATCTTATCTCTATGATTTATATTTGACTCTTATCTCTAACCGTACATATATGTACTTCTAACATTCCCCCTCAATCGTAACGGGAAGGAAGCGAATGATTGCAACTGGATTTGAAATCTTCAACTTCTTCATCTTCTTCGACTCACAATCATAGGTTGCATCTCTGATGAATGGTCCTTCACCTAGTTCAGTGTCTGCGTCCCCTTCTAGTGTCGTCCCTTTACTCTCCTCTATTCCCTCCCACCATCATAGCAAGAGTATCATGTACGATAGCGATGACACAGACGCTTTCACTGGAGTTGCCGAAGATGATTTTTGCTATAGACGTTTGTCGATGTAACCGATCAAGTAGTAACCGTGGTCGTGGTACTCGTGGTAGTGGATGTAGCCGCACATAACCGAAGACTGTTAGTTGCGATCCCCGAGGAATCGGGAATCCGTTTCCCCTCCGCCTACGCGCCCTGATCGGGGGCGCAAGCCGATCATGGCTGTGGGGCCCCTCTCACGCAGCAATATAAAAGAGAGGGGAGCCGCCAGCGCACACGAACCAACGTTCGTCGTCGTGCACTCGGGCTCCCCACAAAACCCTAGAACCTCCGATTCGGGAAGGCAATGAAGTGGGGGGATTCGCTCATTGCAGCCGCCGCCGCCATCCACACCGTCGCCATGGCCGCGTCGAGCTCCAAAGCCAGCGAAGGTATGGGTCTCTCTCTCTCTCTCCCGGTTTTTCTCCCGAAGAACTCACCCTCTAGAAGTTAACCACTAGATCCGCACCTAGGCAAACTAGAAATCCTAACAATGGTATCAGAGCCGCTCTTAGGTGTCGATCTAGTAGGGTTAGATGTAGAAGAAAGAAGAGGGGACCTCGGATCCCCGAAGAAAAGCCAAAGAATCAAAAAATGGGGAAAAAGGGTAAAACCCTTACCTCTCCATCATCAGTCGTCGATGACGCCGCCGAGAAGCCCACCGCCGCCGCCGGCCTTCGCCGACGCATTCGGGTAGTCAATCCACTGCTGCCGGCCGTCGCCGATGTCACGGGAAGACGGGGGAAGAAGCATGCGGCTTCGGGCACCGCGGCAAGACCGCTCGATGGCGGCACACTTATCCTTGGGTGAGTGCGCGCACCGGCGAGGGGGCGTGCGACGGCGCCACCACGCTCCGCCGTGTGTGCGTCTGAGCTTCGGCGCTCGACGGAAGGGGGCTAGGGTTTTCGCGCGCGGCTGCCGGGAGGAGTAGGGGTTTTGTTTCCCCGATCTCGACACGCGGCCGTCCGATCGAAACCCTAATGATCGGACGGCCGGAGTTGGCCGGGACGATACTGGCCCAAGAGGGGGCGCACGCGGGGCCTCTTTCCCAAGCGAGGCCCAGGTTGCGGCCTGTGGCGCGCGGAAGCACCCGCGCGTGTGCAAAAGGGGCCGTGGGCCGACCGACAAGGCCAGGAAGAAGTCTATTTTAGGTCCCCTGTGGCCGCAAGAAAAAGTCTGTTTTATGTCCCTTGTGGCCAAATAAGAAAGTTTGTTTTAGGTCCCTTGTGGCCGAATAAAAAGTTTATTTTAGGTCCCTTGTGGCCAAATGAAAAAGTCTGTTTCAGGTCCCTAGTGGCCAAAAGAAAAGAGAAAAGAAGTCTATTTTACATCCCTTTTTTCAAAAGCTTTTATTATTTTAAGTTTAATTGATTGTTTTTATTTCTAAGCAATTTTAGCCAACGTGAAAATTGTCTAGAGAGTAGATAAATTGTAATAATTGCTTCTGAATATGTAAGTAGTTTATTTTTTCCGATGCTATAATGATGTTTATGCATTGGTTCTATTTCTGCCCAACGGTTATGTAGAATTAATGTGGTAGTTTGTACGTTTTAATTTTGACCAACGTTAAATTAAAACATACAAGAGTTTAAATGTTTCTCAATTTCTTTAATTTGCTTTCAGGAACAACTAACCCACTTTTGTATATCTTGGCCGTTGAGCCCCTTAATGGGAATAATTATGGCTTATGGCGAGAGAAGATCAAGATAGCACTTGCGCTATCAGATATAGATTTAGCTCTCACTGAGCCCTCCCCCACTGAGCCAGTTGCGCCAGTGAGGGGGGAAGGTGAGAGCGAAGATGCTTGAAAGTAGAGAATGTTGGACCATGCTCCAATAGTAAATAAGTACGACACTGATCGTGCGAAGTGGGAATCTTCCAACCGCAAGTGCTTGATGGTGATCAAAAGCTCAATAGTGGAGGCAATAAGGGGAGCAAACCCAGTATGCACCACCGCCGTAGAGTATCTTCAGAGGGTGAAGAATCAGTTTATTGTTTCTTCAAAAGCCTATGCGAGCTCCCTGAACAAGAGCTTAGTTACTATGAAGTACAATGGCGGAGGGGTTAGAGAGCACATTTTGAAGATGAGTGGCATCGCCTCAAAGCTCAAGAAGATGGATTTGGTTCTCTCTGACGAGTTCCTAGTTCACCTCATTTTTGCCTCTCTACCTTCAAATTTCGACGTATTTGTTGTGAACTACAACTCACTGCCCAAAAGCTGGAATGTTGAGAAATTGATTGCCATGTGTGTGCAAGAAGAGGACAGACCCAAGACTCGTGGTGATTCCATAAACTACGTGAAGAACAAGAAGAGGAACAACCACGGTCAGAATACTGCCTCTCCCAACACACAAGGAAAAGCGCCACAAAGTGATCCTCATTCACGGCCAAGTGTTGAAGTGGATAGGGTTACTTGCAAGTGGTGCAAGAAGAAGGGGCACTTTCAAAAGGATTACCCTGATTTTCTGAAGCATCTAATAAAGAAAGGTGAGGATATCATTACATTCGTAGATGAATCCCTGTATGTAAGTTATTCAAAATCCACTTGGTGGGTTGATTCAGGTGTGACTATATTCATGTTGCAAATTCATTACAGGGATTCCATACAAGGAGGATGCTAGCAAGAGAAGAAAGATGCATTAGACTAGCGAATGGTGTTGAAGCAGAAGTTGAGGCTATTGGAGATCATCCATTAGAGTTGGATAATGGCTTCACACTTTATTTGCGGAACGTGCTCTATGTACTCTCCTTAAGTAGAAATTTAGTTTCCGTTTCATGTTTGGCGGATGATGGATATAATTGTAATTTCGATCCAGACTTATGTTCAATTATATTCAAGAATAAGTTGGTGGGCCAACTTTATATGTTGTCTAAACATGAGAATGTTAATGTTGTATGCAATGAAGAGAATGTTGCGTGCAATAGTGTGTCTTCCTCGTTTACAAGTGTAAGAAGTAAGCACAAACGATACAATGAGGAAACCTCGGCGAAATTGTGGCACTATCGTTTAGGCCACATTTCGAATGGGAGAATTGAACAATTAATTAAAGAAGACATTTTGCATCCGTTAGATTTTGCGGATACAGAATATTGCATCGATTGCATTAAAGGAAAGTATGTTAAACAGATAAAGAAAGGAGCCATACAAAGTTTAGGAAGATTGAAATCATACACACAGACATCTGTGGTCCTTTTCCAATTAAGACAGTGCATGGTTATGATTCTTCTATAACATTCACAGATGACTATTCGCGCTATGGCTACATTTATCCAATTAGAGAACGATCAGAAGCATTGGATAAATTCAAGACATTTACGGATGAGGTAGAAAATTAGCTTGATCTAAAGATCAAAGTAGTAAGGTCCGACCGTGGAGGAGAATACTATGGTCGGCATACTCCTTATGGCCAAAAACCTGGACCTTTTGCAAGGTTTATATAGGAAAATGCCATAGTAGCCCAGTACTCTACACTGAGCGAGACTCAGCAGAACGGAGTAGCTGAAACATGCAACCGCACTTTAATGGACATGGTGCGAAGTATGCTAAGTCACTCCACTTTACCGATAAGTCTATGGATGGAGGCATTAAAAACCGCTATCCATATTCTTAAACGAGTACTAAGTAAGTTGGTGCCCAAAACACCGTATGAGCTATGGACAGGAAGGAAACCCACGCTAAATTATGTACGGGTGTGGGGCTGTCCAGCTAAGGCAAAGTTATTTAACCCAAATATTGGGAAGCTAGATCCCAAGACAGTCAGTTGTCATTTCATTGGCTACCCTGAGAAATCAAAAGGCTTTCATTTCTACTGTCTTGACAGACACACTAAGTTCGTAGAAACGAGACACGCAGTGTTTCTAGAGGATGAAATAGTCAGGGGGAGCATGGTACCCCGAGAAATTACTCTTGAAGAGAAGCAGGTACATGTACCTACTCCGATGATTCAGGAACCTTTTTTCTCGATACCTGTTGTTGTTACACCGTCAGCACTAAACGCTGCGGTGATAACACCTAATGTTACTTCTCCTATGACAACAACGAATGAGCAGGAGGAACCTGAGATTCAGGATCTTACAGAACAAGTTGTCACACAAGAGGAAGAGCAACATCAACCCCACGTAGAAGAAGTACCACAACTCAGAAGATCTCAAAGAGAGAGAAGGACAGCTATTCCTAGTGATTACCAAGTCTATGCTAGTGAAGAAGTTCAAACAGAGAGAGATCCCACCTCGTTTGAAGAAGCCATGAGAAGTGCTCATTCATCGAAGTGGCTTGAAGCCATGGAAGATGAAATGAGATCAATGAGTACCAACAAAGTTTGGGACTTAGAAGAAATTCCTAAAGGAGCCAAGATAGTAGGCTACAAATTGGTCTACAAAACAAAACTTGACTCCAAAAGGAATGTAGAAAGGTATAAAGCCTGACTTGTGGCAAAAGGGTTTACTCAAAGAGAAGGAATTGATTATAATGAGACCTTTTCTCTGGTATCATGTAATGATTCCTTCAGGATCGTAATGGCACTTGTGGCATATTATGATCTAGAGCTACATCAAATGGATGTAAAGACGGCATTCCTTAACAGCGATTTATATGAGAACGTCTACATGGCACAACCCAAGGGTTTTGTCATGGAAGGAAAAGAACAAATGGGATGCCATCTGAAAAAATCCATTTATGGATTAAAACAAGCCTCCAGACAGTGATACTTAAAGTTTGATGAAGTAATAAGAAGGTTTGGGTTTAACGAGAATGAAGAGGACAATTGCGTTTACGCAAAGTTCAAAAATGGGAGATTTATCTTCCTAATCCTATATGTAGATGACATCCTGCTCGCTAGTAGTGATGTTGATCTATTATTGGAGATGAAAAAGTTTTTGTCCTCGAATTTCGATATGAAAGATCTTGGTGAAGCCTCATTTGTTCTAGAAATAGAGATTCACCGAGATAGAAGACGAGGGGTTTTAGGATTATAGCAAAAGGCATATCTGGAAAAGATTCTAAAGAAATACAGTTTGCATGCGAGTAAGCCTACACCTGCTCCCATAGTCAAGGGCAACAGATTTAGAAAATTTCAATGTCCCAGGAACTAGTATGAGATTGATCAAATGAAAGAGGTTTCATATGCTTCGGCTGCCGGAAGCTTACAGTATGCTCAAGTATGTACGCGTCCTAACTTAGCTTTTCTTACCGGGATACTTGGCAGATATCAGGAAAATCCAGGAATAGATCACTGGAGAATGGTAAAGAAAGCTTTGCGTTATGTGCAAGGCACAAAAGGCCTCATGCTAACGTACAGAAGAACTGATTCCCTTGAGATAGAAGGGTATTCAGACTCAGACTTTGCGGGAGATGTAGATGATAGAAAGTCCACATCAGGCTACATATTCACTCTCGCAAAAGGAGCCATTTCGTGGAAAAGCTCCAAGCAAACCGTCATAGCATCATCAACGATGTATGCCGAGTTTGTAGCTAGTTATGAGGCCACGGGGCAGGCAAAATGGTTAAAGAAGTTTGTACCCGGGTTGAAAGTGGTCGACAGCATTCAAAGGCCACTCAAGATGTACTGCGACAATGAGCCTGCAGTGTTTTATGCTCACAACAATAAGTCAAGTGGTGCTGCCAAACACATTGACATTAAGTTTTATGTTGTGAAAGAGAAAATCCAGGATCAGACTATTAGTCTTGAGCATATAAGTACAAAGAAAATGTTAGCGGATCCGTTTACGAAAGGCTTACCGCCCAGTGTGTTCAGAGAACACTTAGCCGGCATGGGTTTACAGGAAAGCCTATGATCCTTGGATTACAAAAGGGCCTAGTGTTTATTTCGAGATGGAGAGGTGTATTGTAGTCGTTGCGTCTGATGGTTCAGTAATAACTATCATGATGAAGCATGCTCTATGCACCAATCTATTTAGAAGTAAATGTTGAGTATAAGAAGTAAGAAAGGCGGAGATCTAAGAGGAGAATGTTAGTTGAGATCCCCGCGGGAATCGGAGATCCGATTCCCACTCCGTCTCGCGTCCTGATCGGGGGCGCCAGCCGCCGCATTNCCTCCCCCGCCGAGCTCCTCTCCTCTCCTCGCCACTGCCGCCGCCGCCCTTGTTGTCCACCGCCGCCGCCGAGGACGCCGAACAACCCCGGCGCCCTCCTTCTCCCTCTTTCGCAGTCGAAGCCGTGCCGCACCGCCCCGCGCCGACGGCCACCTCCCCGGCGAGCTCCTCCCCGCCGTGGTAATCTCCCTCTCCCCTCCGTCTCCCTCTTCCTCTCTCGACCTAGGGCGCTTGCTAGCCCGTAGATCCCCCTCCGGGCGCCGCCGTGGCCGCCACTCCTCTCCTCCGCTCCCTCCCCGCGCCGCCGTTGCCGCCGTCGCCTCGTGCCGTCGCCAGCCGCCGTCGGCTCTCCTCTCCCAAATCCGAGCCGTTGGCTCGCTCTCTCCCTCCCCCTTTCCGCTCCGACGATTTTCCCCCCTTCTCCGGGCTCGCGCCGCGTCGCCCGAGCCTCGCCACCGTTGCCACCGTCCATCCCGGCGCCGTTCCCCTTCGCCCCTCCCGCCGGCCTCCGTGGCAGCCATGTCAGCGCCATGCGAGCGCCGACAGCCTCGCTCCCTCCGTGCACCGAGTTCACGTGCACCGGGTCGCTGACCGGCAGTTCCCGCCCTAGCGCCACGCGGTGGACCGCGGTCCACCGGTCCGGCCGCTCGCGTGGGCTGCGCCCCCACCTCGGCCCACTCGGTCACTTGGCCTTCGGCCCAGTCGGCCTCCACTCCGCCTCGCGCGCTCCACCCGACCTTGGGCCGTCTTTCCCGCTCGCTCGGCCGCGCCGGCGCTCGCCCGTTGGGCCACGCCACTCGGCGTCCGGCCCATCAATCTCCCCGCGTGCCGCTCGGCCTCTCTCGCGCGCCGCTCGGCCTTGGGCCGCCTTCCCTCCCACGCGTCGGCCCGTGAAGTCCGGCCGCGCCCAAATCGGCCTTGGGCCGAATCCTTCAAAATAAAGTCCAATTCAAGTCCCTCCCTTCTTTTTTCTTTTTCAAGGGAATTAATAATTCCTTTTCCTTTAGACAGAAAATCATTTAATCTTAGGAAATTCATATCTCCTCAACCGTTCGTCCGTTTGACTCCGTTCAACTTCCAAAATTCCTCAAAAATCGAGATCTATCCAAATAGCGTCAGACTGCTTGACGCTGTAGCCCCTTTTCGCGTCAGACCCTCCGACCCCAAATCTGGTGCTGTGGTGTAGTTAAAGGCACGCTTAGTGGTCTTTAATAGGGCTTCTTTTTATCGTTGTGTTGAGTCGTCTCGTTTCGCGTGTAGCCTCGGAGCCTGAAGACTCGCAGTGCGCGGATTTCGAGGAAGAAGCTCAAGACCTCGAGCAAGGCAAGTCACCTTTGATCAATTGAACCTATAATTTAAAATTAAGTATTTTGATTTCG
Source organism: Oryza officinalis (assembly GCA_008326285.1). NCBI lineage: Eukaryota > Viridiplantae > Streptophyta > Magnoliopsida > Poales > Poaceae > Oryza > Oryza officinalis. The sequence goes on from BDMV01000004.1 coordinate 18,317,051, forward strand.
CAAACCATGCATTCCTTAGGTTACACTTACCACTTAGGCCTCGGTTTGCAATACAACCGACAGGCCCAACCCACTTGCTGCATTTACCCTCCTTGATTATTGAATACCCTAACACCCCCTTGTCACCCTTCAGGTGAGGTCTCGATATTCGCACCCCGGGTACGAATAACGAGACTCCCCTCAAACTTAAAATGATCAACTGGGTAAAACTTGAGTTTACAAAATGCATGGAAAACCCGACACTTGGGTCGGTGCCTTGAAAACTAAAGTGAGTTTCCAAAACTCGCGGTGCGGGAGACGTACTGGAGGTACGGTCTGCCCGTTCCCGCCCTAAGGACCGATTCCTTGGGAATTACATCCAAGCATATGTCAAGTACGACCACATGGGTGATATGGGACACCTCTGGCTGTGTAACTAGCTAGGCCAGAGAAATCTTGATGCCAAGGGACAAGTGGATTCGCCGGGGTGATGTCGGGGAGGACCCCTGGGCTTCCTGGCACAGTATGGTCTGGGACCTAACCTGGTGTTGGTCCAAGGGACCCCTCCTGTTGGCATAAGATGACCTGAGTCGGCTTTCGAAATGCCTTGTCGTGAAAGCCTCAAAGTCAATAGACGTGGCTGTTCTGCACAGGCTGGGTGACCCAGGTTAGTAACGTCTTGTGGGTAAAGTGTACCCCCTCTGCAGAGGTTAACAACTGTTCGAACAGCCGTGCCCACGGTCATGGGCGGATGTGAGGTGATTCTTTAGCGTAGTTTTGTGGACTATTTTGTGAATTGCTGTTGGGTGAGATTTCTGTTCAGTGCTTGGTTTGAGGCTGTTAGTTCAGCCAGTTTTGGTGAGCAATTGGTAGGGAGCTTCTCGCGTGTGGCTGTTGGTACAGCCGGTGTCGGTGAACGATTGGCAGGGAGCCTCTCGTGCCGACGTGCTTGACGTGTGGCTGTTGGTATAGCCAGTGTCGGTGAACGATTGGCAGGGAGCCTCTCGTGCCGACAAGAATCAATCTACACAATTTCACTGCTCCGGCCGGATGAGACGCACTTTTTCGTCCATGTCGTTGAGAAGCACTCACTTAGTTGTTTCCGAAAATCTTAAACTAAAATCGAATGTGAAAAATAACTGGCTCCTCTTTGAAGCTTGCATCAAACACTTAATTCCCTTGACTTGCTAAGTACTCCCGTACTCACCCTTGCTCTATATAAATGACCACCCCAGTTCTCGAAGACGAGGAGGTGGACCCTACTGAAGAAGAGTTCTTCCAGGAGCAAGTAGACTACGAGCTGTAGTAGGGTTTTGGCCTTTCCCCAAGGCTTTGCTTGTGGCTTAGGGCTAGTCTTCGCCTTTCCGCTTCCGTCTTTTTGTAATGCTGTTGTGAACTCGGGGTCTGTCTGCAGTTCCAACCTTGATTGTAGCTCTACTCTTAATAAAGAGACCACTGTTGTCGGTGACATGGGACCGGGGGTATCATGGCTAGAGGCTTGAGTGGCCGCAGTCACCCACGTGGCCCGACCCCCCCTGGGGGGGTCGGGCCCGAGGGTGACGTGGCCACCCCTCCCTCTATCTCCCCGAGGGGTCGGGCCGCTCCCGTTTTGGCCCCGAGGGCCGGGGCGCCCCGACCCCCTGTGATTTTGGCGCCACGTGTGTGGGTTAGGTGAGCACAGCAGGGCTCACCTAACCGCATTTATGGCGGATCAGACGAGCGCGCCACGCCGCATTTAATGCGGCGCAGCGCACGCTTATCCGGTCCGTGACCGGTCACCGACCAGTCAGATCGCAGGTTAGGTGGCGACAGGCGGCCTGCGGCACGCCTCGCCCCGTCCCGTCAGAATGATGAGAGCCCCTTGTCTCTCGCCCCTAGCCGGAGCCGGCGTGCTAACTCCTGGAGTTGGTATGTCAGTCCCGGTCAGATCCATTCCAGATTTCGACGTGGGCGTGGCGAGGAAGTCGCCCGCCATTTAATGAAGGTTGAAACGGGTGTTCCCCGGATGAGCCGGCTGGCTGAGCAGAGGCGTGACGCGGCGTCTGTCAGAGGTCACTTCTGGCAGTAGGACAACCCTAATTGTAAAAGAATGTTTTCTTTCTTAGGCAGCTAGAGGCCCATGTGGTAGCCTCTTGCCATATAAAAGGAGGCCCAGGCCTAGGAAAGGGGGAGATCGAACTCCGGCCGATACGCGCTAGAGACCGAACTCTCTTTGTATTGTTGGAGACTCTCAGATCCACCAGAACACAGGAGTAGGGTGTTACGCTTCTCAGCGGCCCGAACCTGTCTACGTCGCCCGTGTTTTGTGCGTTTCCTCTCTCGCTGACATTCCTCAGATCGAGGGCGAAGAACCTGACCTAGCGCCCCCGGTCGAACTGGCAAAGGGGGGCCCGCACGGTCTCCCGGTGAGGGGCTCCACGCTCCGTCAACTGTTGTTGTGATATTCTATCTTCCTGTTGTACCAACACTGTTTTCTGGGACTGGTACTGGTATACAGGTTATTTTGGATCGCCTTACTCTGGCCGCCGTTCGGGGCCAGTTTGGGGCGTGACATGATCGGGGGCGCAAGATGATCATGGCTGTGGGCCCCCTCTCACGCAGCGCAATATAAAAGACAGGGGAGCCCCCGGCGCACACGAACCAACGTTCGTCATCGTGCACTCGGGCTTCCCACAAAACCCTAGAACCTCCGATTCGAGAAGGCGGTGAAGTGGGGGGATTCGCTCACCGCAGCCGCCGCCGCCATCCACACCGTTGCCATGGCCGCGTCGAGCTCCAAAGCCAGCGAAGGTATGGGTCTCTCTCTCCCCTTGTTTTTCTCCCGAAGAACTCACTCTCTAGAAGTTAACCACTAGATCCGCACCTAGGCAAACTAGAAATCCTAACAAAGACGAAAAAAAATACACCATGGTGTGAAGACAAAACTGTAATTGTTAGCATCTTGCACCTTGTAGGTGTCAGAGGATGCTATTTTGGACGTCTTACGAATGTCAGAGAACGTCATTGACCTTGAGACCACCACTTTGTTTGGTCCTTTTGCGTCGTGTAAGAGGTCATCACAGTAGTGATGACAAGTTGATGCAGTCGTTGCCGTCATAGTTGACGTGGTCGATGCCGTCGTCGATGACGCTGTCGTTGCCGTCGTAGAAGATGCGGTTGATGTCGTTGATGAAACATCTTGCTGATGTGTCTGTCAGTGGATGCAAGATATTCATCATTGTGGACAATGAGACGGTCACAGTATGTACCATGTTGACGAAGACCATCGGCGAGATGTGTTACCGGTGATTACGATTGTTGTTGTTGTTAGAGTTTAATCTTGTCATTAGTATAGGCATGGTTGTATTTTGTTTGCATGTAGTATAGGTCACATGCTAGAGGATGTGTACGTGAGATACGTGCATATTGCATAGCTAGTTTGGTTCCACCTCATGGGTGAGAAGCCGACGACGTGTCGTGCGATGCGGTGGTGCGAGTGGAGCAAACTGCGTTGATGAATAAGTCAAAATACCAAGCCGATCGAGCTGCATGTAGAGTTCTGCGAGAAGTGGCCGGATTGCAGGCTACGCGAGGTCCAAGTTAGGCGAGTGAATCGGCTCAAGTAGTAGATATGCATGCATGGTACATGCAAGTTTAGTTAGAGCTAGCTATGTATGCGGATCGGCTCTTGGATGCTGCTTGCACGTTCACATGCAAGGCGTGGCGTAAGTCTCGGCTAAGTGATTTGGCTGGCCGTTAGTTTCATGCATGTACTTGAGTCTATAAATCAATGAAAAACGACGAGAGCTTGTGTGGGCTGCGTCAACAAAAATCCTTCTGGCTTGTGCTGTTCTGTTCGTGTGCGTGTGTCCACCAGAGATATTTGAGTGTTTGTGATAAACACATAGAGAGTGAGAGAAGACGATCGGCGTGGAGGTGGACAACCAAACCCATGCCAGGCATGCATGCGTAGCGAACGATGTGCCTGACTGCTTGATCTCCATGCATGCATACATGAAGCTTGCTATTGCTTGGCTGGCATGCACAGAACGATTGCTCGTGGAGTGCCAATGTGGCATGGGTCGTCGGCGAAGCGGATTTTGCCGCCGAGACGTTGGCGATCTTCTTCCTGGTCTTGAGTTCTCGTTGGAGCAGCCGCAGATGTGCCCTCGCGTGGTCGGCGGCAGGACGATCTTGCAGCCGGCGTCGTCTCCAGGACCAGGAGCCGTCCAAGTTGTCCATGGCAGAGGACAGGCTTGTGACGCCGTCGCCGCGCGTGGCCTCTTTGGCCGTAGATTGACTCCTTGCCGGTGTCGTAGTTGCAGATGAAGGTTTTCGGGTCTACAAAGAAAATTCAATCTAATTCTAAAACAAGTCTAATCTATGGATGGATAATTTGTGGTAGTTAATTGATGCGGTACCCAGGAAGATTATCAGGATGATCTCATCTCCCCAGGGCGCATGCGGAAGGCGTCGACGGACCAAGGATCCATCCGCGTTAGTCTATAGCTCTAAATGATACCATATGAAAAAATCTATTCTGCTGCATTGTGATATATTACATTGATCTCTAATGAGGTCTATATAAGAGTATATATGATGTAGAGACTTGAAGTACACGATAAATTAGAGTAGATTTATCTCTAGGATTTTATCTCTAAAACTCTATTTTATCTCTAAGATTCTATATATCTATATGATTGTATCTTATCTTTCTGCGGGGATGATTGTATCTCGTCTCTAACCGTACATATATTTACTTTTAACAAATTGAAGTTAACTTCTTTCTCTGTCATAAAATATTTAATTATGCATTAACTGATTACCAAATTTCAATGTCGATAGCTGCATCAATCAAATGGAGTTAGGCAGATGGACCTGACACTCGCAGATAGTAGAAAGTAGCATGCACTTTCCATGCTTTGGTTGCTATATATGCTCTGGTTTCCATGATTTGGTTGGTCCTATTTAATTCCTAGCCCTTGGTGAGCTGGGCACATATCGTGCATCGTCCCATAAATTCCCAAATTTTTTTGGCTATCGATCAGCGGAGAGGATCTAGAGACAGCACCCAGGTTAATTACCTAGAAAGATTTGACATTTGATCATGTCATTCTGTCTATGGACTTGAGTTTTTCTAAAATATAATGATTCCAAAATTGAGAGTTAATAAATATGGAGTTGTATTCATCTTATACACTCACTTAAGCACTTTCACAGGGACTCTTCTTTTAAAACTAATCCAATACAATTTAGAAATAAATTTGAAATTAATAACTATCAACTTGTATTCATCTTTGACTCTCGATTTTGCAGTTTATTAGTAATTCTAATATTGAAAATTAATAACTAGCAAGTTGTAACTGAGATGGTCTTTTTTTAATCTGATTTGCTGTAGTGCAGAATAGAAAATGATATATTCAACATAGTATTGAACACATAGATCTGTAACTTGAATATGATTCAAAAATTGATATATTACGTAAAAATGCTATCGAATGTAGCACAAGTTTTATGTTATACATTGATCCTTTCGTATGGAACACATTGAGAAAATTAATTGCAAATCAAATATTATGCCCAACATCTCAAATACTAGGACAAATAAGTAGAATATATACGGAATTCACTTAAGCCAGAAATTTACACACTTTGTAGTCTCCTCATGGAAGCCCAGGCACGGCAGCCAAGTAGTACTTAGGGCCTCATTAAATCGCATGAATGAAAAACAGAGGAATAAAAAAATATAGGATTCTGATAGAAATACAAGTGTAAAATACAGAATTACAAAACACAGAAAAAACACAGAATGATAGTTTGATTGAACAACAGAAAAAACACAGAAAACAAATGAGAGGGATAGACTCAAAGGATACTTTCCAATAAGTTAGACCTCTAACTAATTTTTCATTTAAAATATCTATAGGATTACCTATTCCATAGGATTTTGAAATAATAGGATAGGATTTACCTTCATAGAAATTTTTTTCTATAGGATTCAAATCCTCCAAATTGACTACATTTTTCTTACAATACAAAGGAGTCTTACACATATCATTGATAGTACAAAATTTGAAAAATGAAATTACCTAGAATTGTGATTGGTGGGAAAAATCCTGTTTACCCACCCCACCTACAACTGTAAGTACTTTAGAGATTAGAACATTGTGGCTTCTATTATGGCTGCTTTGACGTTTTTGTGTTGACCGCTCCGCGTCGCCCACGCGCGAGCGACTCGGGGCAAAACCATAGCTGCCTGCCGCCGCCACTTCCACCCTACTCCCTGTCTCACCGTCACTGGAGCTCGCCTCCTGGAAAACCAAGCAGCAAGCCAAGATGGTGCCGGCAAGGCCGAAACATGATGACCCTTCGTCTCCGGTGCGAGGGTGACGACGTGGAGCTCGGGAAGCTACTGGCGAGCTCTGGCATGGTTGCAGCCGATCCGGCTCTGCTCCGATCGGATCTGGAGCCCCCGTAGCTAGATCTAGCGTCCCCTCCTGGTTTTGGCCAGGGCTAAACAGCCGGCACGACGGACGGCGGGAGGAGGCGACTCCGTTGCTACTGGCGACGCGAGGCATCTCAGGAACGGCGGCTTGTGGTGGATGATGCTCGAGGGCCAAGGCGCGGTGGGTCTCGCTGGCGGCGTCGGCGGAAGCAAGAGGCTGATGTCATCAGCTGTGGCAGTGTGGCGGTGGACGACGCTCGGGGGACGGCGCGCGGTGGGTGATGCCGGTGACGCGGGCGGATGCAGGAGGCTGGCGCTGGCAACTGTGGCAATGGAGTGGCAGCAGCGGATGGGAGGGCAGCGGCAGCTGAGGCAGGAGTTGTAGCGAGTTGTCAGCGGTGGACAATGGCGCGAGCAGTAGGAAGTCAGCGTGTCCATGCTACGGGACGGCTGGCGGGAGGCCGATATGACGTGATTGGCAACGAAAGGAAGCTATGTTCGGCAAATGCCGATGCGACGTAGACCTAGGCGTGCCCGGCGGCGACAGGAGGCCGATACGGCAACGGCGTTGAGAGTGGCAAGGCAGCGGCAATGCGGACAGGTGGTGTAATGCCCGTTTCATCGTGGCGTTAGCGGGAAAACCTAATTCCTAAAAACCCTAATTGCGAAAATTTTGCTCTTCGGTCGTGTCTTGTCGTGTGCCTTGGTCTCGTGTTCCCCCTCTCAGCTCAATCCCAAAGAAAATCACAAAATCGGATTTTGAATCCGAACCCTAAACCTTTCTCTCTCTCTCGGCAGAAGTATGTTTTGCCTCCCTCTCTTCTCGAGCTGATTTCCCTTTCGGCCTGCTCCCCTCCTCCTCTCCTTCTCGGGTCGCGGTTCGGCCCATTCACCCTCCTGGCCTCCTACCCTCCCCGGACGCTCGCTCGGCCCACTCCTTTTCCCCTTCAGCCTCTCCCTCCTCCCGCTGGGCCACATCGCCCGACCCGGGCACGTCGGGCACGTGCGCGCACGTGCGCCGCACGCCTCGCGCGAGTGAGCGAGCGCTCTCTCTCTCTCACTCTCCCGCGCTCTCTTTCTTTTCTTTCTCGCTCGCTGTCTCTCTCTCCCTCCCGACGGCTTCCGGCGGCATCCTCCGTTACCGCCTCCGCCCGTTGGTCCCCGCGCCCCCCGCGCGTCGTGGCCGACCGGCCGGACGACGCCGCCATCACCTCGGGCTGCCCCAGCGCCACCTGTCTCCGCGCCGCGCCAAGCCGACGCAGTCATTGACGACGCCATCCTCCCAGCCCCACCGCCTCTGCACGCGCGTGCCGCCAAGGGAGAGCCGCGCGCCCTCCCCTTTTCTCCCCTCTCCCCGCGTGCCCTTGCCTGTTTCGGCAAGGGGGCCGCACCCTTTTCCTCCCCCTTTTCCTTTTTCCCCCGACTGCCGCCAGTCCCCTCTCCGCCTTGCCGAACCGACCTCGCCCCCGAAACGCCTCTCCGCCCTCGCCCCAACCGACCTCGAGCCCCTTCAAATCCGTCCCTCCCCTCTCTCGGCCGCGCCCTCCCACCGTCGAACACCTTCCACCGCCGCTTGCCACCGCCGCGCTGAGCCGTGCTGTCGCCCTCGCCGTCCGCCACCGCACTCGAGGACGCCCGAAGGAGCTCCGGGCGCCGCCTCCTCCTCCTCTCCCCCGGCCCGGAGCCGTGCCGCACCGCTGCGTGCCGTCGTCCCCGCCGTCCCTAGCGAGTTTCCCCCTTTTCGCGGTAACCCCCTTTTTCCCCTCCGTCTCCCTCCGTTCTCCTCGGCTTAGGGAGCTAGGTAGCCCCGTAGACCTCCCCCGGGCCATCGCCATGGCCACCGCCCTCTCATCCGCTCCCTCCCCGCGCCGCCGTTGCCGCCGCCACATCGCGCCGTCGCCGGCCGCCGTCGCGTCCCCGCGCTCCGAACCGAGCCGTTGGCTCGCGTCCCCTCTCTCCCCTCTCCGCTCCGGTGGTCTCCTCTTCGCCAGCCTCGCGCCGCGCCGCCCCGAGCCCCTCCGCCGCCGCCGGCCGTTGATTTCGGCTCCCCCTTTCTTTCCTCTCGCCGGCCTCTGTGGCAGCCACGTAGGCGCCACGCGCGCGCCGACGGCCTCTTCACTCCGTGCGCCCCGTTCACGCGCACCGCGCAGCTGCCAGGCAGGTCCCGCCCTAGCGCCCGCACGGTGGACGTTGGTCCACCGGTCCGGCCGCCCGCATGGGCTGCGCCTTGCCTCGGCCCACTCGGCCTCCTCTCCTCTCCGGCCCAGTCGGCCCCGTGTAACTTGGGAGGCCGGTCGGCCCCGAGTCACTCGGGAAGCCGGACCAGGCCGCGCCACTCGGCCACCGGCCCACCGGCCTTTCTCACTTGGCCTTGGGCCACTCTCCCGCGCGCCGGCCCGCTCGCTCGGCCGCGCCCGCACCCGCCCGTTCGGCCGCGCCACTCGACCTTCGGCCCAGTCGGCCTCCCTCGCTCGGCCTTGGGCCGAATCCATTCAATAAAAGTCCAATTCAAGTCCCTCCTTTCTTTTTCTTTTTCAAAGGAATTTATAATTCCTTTTCCTTTAGACAGAAAATCATTTAATCTTAGGAAATTCATATCTTCTCAACCAACCGTCCGATTGACTCCGTTCAACATCCAAAATTCCTCAAAAATCGAGATCTATCCAATGGCACGCTTAGTGGTCATTAATAGAGCTTCTTTTTATCGTTGTGTTGAGTCGACTCGTTTCGCGTGTAGCTTCGGAGCCAGAAGACTCGCAGTTTGTGGATTTCGAAGAAGAAGCTCAAGATCTCGAGCAAGGCAAGTCACCTTTGATCAATTGAACCTATAATTTAAAATTAAGTATTTTGATTCCGCAAACCATGCATTCTTTAGGTTACACTTAACACTTAGGCCTCGGTTTGCAATACAACCGGCCGGCCCAACCCACTTGCTGCATTTAACCTCCTTGATTTTTGAATACCCTAACACCCCCTTGTCACTCTTCAGGTGAGGTCTCGATATTCGCACCCCGGGTACGAATAACGAGACACCCCTCAAACTTAAAATGACCAACTGGGTAAAACTTGAGTTTACAAAATGCTTGGAAAACCCTACACTTGGGTCGGTGCCTTGAAAACTAAAGTGAGTTTCCAAAACTCGCGGTGTGGGAGACGTACTGGAGGTGCGGTCTTCCCGTTATCTCCTTAAGGATAGATTCCTTGGGAATTACATCCGAGCATATGTCAAGTATGACCACATGGGTGATATGGGACACCTCTAACTAGCTAGGCCAGGGAAATCTTGATGCCAAGGGACAAGTGGATTCGCCGGGGTGGTGTCGGGGAGGACCCCTGGGCTTCCTGGCACAGTATGGTCTGGGACCTAACCTGGTGTTGGTCTGTGGGACCCCTCCCGTTGGCATAAGATGATGCTGAGTCGGGTTTCGAAATGCTTTGTCGTGAAAACCTCAAAGTCACCAAACGTGGCCGTTCTGCACGGGCTGGGTGACCCGGGTTAGGAACGTCTTGTGGGTAAAGTGTACCCCCTCTGCAGAGGTTAATAACTATTCGAACAGCCGTGCCCACAGTCATGAGCGGATGTGAGGTGATTCCTTAGCGTAGTTTTGTGGATTACTTTGTGAATTGCTATTGGTGTGAGTTTTCTGTTCAGTGCTTGGCTTGTGGTTGTTGGTACAGTCGGGGTCGGTGAACGATTGGCAGGGAGCCTCTCGTGCCGACGTGCTTGGCGTGTGGCTGTTGGTACAGCCGGTGTCGGTGAACGATTGGCAGGGAGCCTCTCATGCCGACAAGAAGCAATCTATACAATTTCACTGCTCCGGCCGGATGAGACGCACTTTTTCGTCCGTGTCGTTGAGAAGCACTCACCTAGTTGTTTTTGAAAGTCTTGAACTAAAATCGAATATGAAAAATAACTGGCTTTCCTTTGAAGCTTGCATCAAACACTTAATTCCCTTGACTTGCTGAGTACTCCCGTACTCACCCTTGCTCTATATAAATAACCCCCGAGTTCTCGAAGACGAGGAGGTGGACCCTGCTGAAGAAGAGTTCTTCCAAGAGCAAGCAGACTACGAGCTGTAGTAGGGTTTTGGCCTTTTCACAAGGCTTTGCTTGTGGTTTAGGGCTAGTCACCGCTTTCCGCCTTTCCGCTTCCGCCTTTTTGTAATGCTATTGTGAACTTGGGGTCTGTCCGCAGTTCCAACCTTGATTGTAATTCTACTCTTAATAAAGAGACCGCTGTTGTTGTGATATTCTATCTTTCTGTTGTATCAGCACTGTTTTCTGGGACTGGTACAGGTATACAGGTTAATCTGGATCGCTTTATTCTGGCCGCTGTTCGAGGCTAGTTTGGGGCGTGACAGGTGGCCTGTGGCAACGCGGGCAGTCCGGCCGAGGCAGCGACAACGGCGGCACCGTGTGGTGGGCGTTGCAGGTCTATGGCACGTCCTGATCCAGACACTAGTCCTCCTATAATGATGCCTTGCCGCCACAAGATGGCCACGTTGGAAGGCTAGTGCGGGAGAGAGAGGATCCATTCTTCCCTCTCACCCTCTCCCTCTCCAACGTAACTGTGTGAATGGATTTGGAGCGCGCTGGATGTCGCGGTCCTACTTGGTGGCCGGCCAGCGACGAGGCGTCGGCGCGGTGGCTGTGCGTTGAAGGAGTGTGGTTGGTGGTGGCTTCTATCTAGCAGGAGAGCTCGACATAGGGGTGCAAGAAGATTACGGGCGAAAGCCTAGCCTCTTCGGGCCAACAACAGAGACGTCCGCGGGCACCGTTTTCCCTTTGGGGCATTGTTAAGTGATCTCTCTTGTCTCCTGATGGATTCCTTTAGGAGAAAACCATGTTCTGAACCTAGGACGTGCGACGGCGACACCCTTGGTGTCATTCCCTTCCTAAAGGTGTCGTTTAGAAGTTCCTTTTCCTTCGGAATGTCGTGTTCTTGTCTCTATAGTAGTGGGTCTCTGGTTGTAGATGCGTGGTGTGGTTGCTTTTTTTTCCTGGCTACAGTTTTTTAGTGCTATAGTCTTGTATTTTTTTTTCTTTATCAATACGAAACGTCATACTTTTTTTGTACGTGTTGTTTCAAAAAAAAATTATTGCTGCTTTGTGTGATCCAAGGAGATGTCCACCACTCCACCTTCTCCTTTTTTTATTCTAGTCTATGTTGTTTGTGGGGATGACGGTTCGTAACATAACGCAACCCACTGATAGATCTGATGAGACGCACAGCCTGAAGAAGGTGAGTGTGACTAGAATTCCCAATGTCTTGTATTCCAAAAATAGCTGCATATAATATATGTATAATCAAAATCTGCACAGATCAACCCTTTTTAGCAAATCTCGTTCAAGATATATAACTCCTATGGTCTATGGACGCTCGTAAAATATGGCATACTATAGCCTCTATTTCGGCTGATGAAATAAAGCGGCTTCTACTTTATTCAACGGATAGTAGGATGTTCATCTCAATATGTCGTACTAATGTCCAGTTCACCATCTGGTTGCTGCAGTACCCTTCATTTCCTTCCCTCACTAGTACCAAAACCAAATTATGCCCATCCTGCATGTAGCACTGCTGGGTGCCAGGAGTGAACAAGTAGTTTTACACCATTTATTTATACCAAATTAACTCTATCTCGCACTCATAAACAATCGAAAAAGTTAAGATTAATGTACGGGCAGGCAATGGTTGAACGTGGTGATCTGAATTTTGATGGACATGTAAATGATGAATCCATCCAACGATGAAGAATTTAAGGTGAAATTCAAGAAATAAATAGTGGTCAAGGAGCACTTCGCAGCATGCGCAATTATATCAGAGAAAGAAAACAAAAATTGATAGTAGGGATGACCTTTGCTATTTTTTTATGGCTCCATACGGATACCAGTCTGTCACGTGAAGCAGAAATCAATATTTGTCCCAAAGGTTTGCAGCTCTTTGAATAAAAGTTACGTAATCCACCCGATCTGTTTTTCTTTTAATCGTAAAAGTTGAAATACAATCTCGGTATAATTTGATTCAACATAAAGAAAAATTTATCCCAAATGCTCACTCTAGGTCTTTATTTGCAAATAAAAAATTGAACTGTAATTCAAGCCGGGTTCGGGCCTCATAGGGTCAAAACACAAACAGTGTTCTGGTCCCAAACAAAAATTTAAAAAAAAACTAAATTGCAGCCCCCTCAGTCATCATGTTACTGCTCGATCTTTGGTGTGAACACAAGCAGTAGCCTTCTGAAGCTCCGGAAACTTCTAATCTGCTACAACTCTGCTCTGGCTGAACGGCTGGATGTGGAGGAACAAGCTTGTCCGTGCTGCTTATGACGCAGAATATTCACAGGAGTGAACCATTCATAAAAAGAAAGAGGTACGCAGCAAAACCCAGTATCGGTGCAAGCGGCCTGATGCCCTGCATTCCAATAGGATACTACAATTTTCCGTTTTCTCTTGTTGCCTATCTCATGGCTGAATGTCGTGTGGCAATGCCTATGCGCTCTACCGTGTTTTAGCGAGCGTAGCTTGCTCATATAGCTGTATGATAGAATGCTACCTACTCTGTTTCATATTATAAAACGTTTGGCTTTTTTTCTACTCAAACTTTATTAAGTTTGATTAAGTTTGTAAAAAAATTTAACAACATCTAAACTATTAAATTAGTTTTATTAAATTTAACATTGAATATATTTTGATAATATATTGTTTTGGGTTGAAAATACTACTATATTTTTTCTATAAATATGATTAAACTTAAATAAGTTTAACTACGAAAAATTCAAATGACTTATAATATGAAACGGAGGAAGTAATACCTACCCTACTGTGCTTTTTCTCTGATTTAAAGATCCAGTCAACGTTGGAGTTAAACAGATTGTTCCCTGAAAACTGCCAGGATGCTGCCTATCCACATGCTCTGCTTTTTTGGTTGGCCTGTTTTAATTTCTCATCCTGCGGGCAAACTAAGGTCATTCGAGAGTTTCAATTAGTTTACCAAATAGTTAAATGCCCGTGGCCTTGCTACTGACAAATGTGAAGTAAACTTACATATGATATTGTTTGGAAAAAATGAATGTTTTTTGACCGTTAAATGTCATTCATTTTTTCGTAACACAGAAACCTGCTACCTCTACATAATTCTTATGTTCAAGTTGGTTTTCCACCAAGAGTCACAGTCCGATGCTCTCTACTAACACGAATTGTTGCTATTCAATTGTTTGCACAAAATTGTGAAGTTAGAAAGAGACTAGACGATAACGTCAGATGTGTTCGCTCGCTTGCCTCGCTGGGCCAAGGCCGTGGGCATGGCGTCGCATTGCTGTCCTAAGCCTGGTTTTTCCGTTTCCTACACGGTTAGTGTCGGAGTAAATGAACTTCTTACATTAAACAGCTTGTTTTCGAGTAAACGATGAGGTTTACATTGCACAAATGTTGTAGACGTAAACGGAGGTGGACGCCATTGCTCTTTTCCTTTGGCTAATACTCAAATGGCAGTAAACACGGAGAGTGAATGGATGATTGTTATGCGTATAATCAGTTGTCCATGGCTCTTCCTCCTACCGGTGTATATCCTCTATGTCTAGTTTATTTCTCTCTATAAAACCAAACCATTAGCCAAACGGTTACATATCTCGAGAGATAGGCAGAGACACAACATTGCATCCATCCATCTGCTGTTCTTGCTTCGATGATCCCATCCCAGCGTGTGCATGCACACGCGCTAGGAGGCAAAGGCCTACGGAACCTCCGCCTCCCTGATCTTTCACCGAAGGTGCTAATCTTAGGTATGATTAATTGAGTGTTTGGTGTCTGTTGTTTTTATAATTTTACAGAAAAACACAAACATGGAACTTGACGGCTGTTTTTTTTCATGTTTAAGACAAGAATAACTTTTTGATCTAGTGTTTGGCACGCATGGATTCAACGTGCAGGCGGAAGATTAGCGTGGCGAACGGCCGTGTCCGATAGCAAGCAGCGTGGGCACGGGACATGGTCAGACGTGTTGGCTGTCTGAGGGCGTGCGGCTGGTTTCCTGCTGTGGAGGAGGTGAACAACTATGTCGAGTACATCCTCTTCATCAGGGTTGGTGCCAAGAGCGACAACGTTTTTGCTTCCACTACTATCGCAACTGTGGTTGTATCACCATATGTACTTCTTCTCTTATGTTTTTTGCTACATGCAAATGAGATAGATATGCTCGTTTGTACTATGTTCCAATCTTGCATGTCTAGTTTACTTAAATTTGTTTTTGAGAGTAAACATTTGGTTTACGTTTACGCCATCATGGTTCAGGTTGTTTATTTTTATATTAAATCTTTTGGCACCTGAAATAAGTGGGTACTATTTAAATGCAGTTCACTAAGGTGTCAAATGATTGCCGCAGCACTGCTCATTTCCTCCCCTTGTGTATTAAATTGGGCCACCCTATAGTGCTACACTGTTAGTTGCCAGCGGACACATGGTTTTGTGTCATTATATTTACCTCAATTAACTCCATTAATCATAAACAATCGAAAAGGTCAAGATTAATGCATGGGCAAGCAATGGTCGTACGTGGTGATATAAATTTTGATGGATAAATCCTTCCAACAATGAAGAATTGAAGGTGAAATTCACGAAATTGTCATCAAGGAGGCATACACAACAGGCGCAATTATTAGACAAAGGAGAAATGATGGCAGAGCTGTTGCAGGAAAGCATGGGATGGCCTGACCATGTGTCTGTCAACTGAAGCAGAAATCATTCTTTTCTCTCGCTGCTTTTGCACCAATACATTTTTTGTAGTTGATATGGTTTGTTTTTGTACTGCTAGTACAAGTTCAAATACATTTTCGGGCCTGCTTGGGAACATTGCCCTTCTTTCAAATTAAATTGTGTGACTCTTTGTCCGTTTTCAAACCATCTTTGTGAATGATGTAGTTGAGGACTATTCCGACATTCTGAACCTACCAAAGCCTAGACCGATATTTCAAACTCCAAACTCTACTCCCACAAAGAAAAAAAAATCCAAACTCTACTCCCATTCCAAAATAACTAACCTGATTGGGAACATCTAATTCTTTTCCCATTGTACTACCAAAACACCTGTAAATTTCTATAACCCAGTATTGCTAGTTAAAAGATAACTCTCGTATTGATTTATTCGAGAGAGTTATCTATAACAGTGCAAAAATAGCTTCTATATTGATCTGTGTCGATATGCCCTAAGGGGGCTCCCCTGTCTTATATTGGTTATGAGGGCAAGGTTACAAGATAGGAAACCTAGCCAGATATGGCTTTGGTTTTCTTATCCGAGCGTTCAGCCTCCCTGTAAATTTTTCCTGAGTGTTTCCTCTTGAGTTCTTCATTTTAAACGGTTATGAAGGACTCTATCAATAGATGACTAAGTGCATCGAATAGATATACCTATTAGGTGTAGCTCCGACTCTATACTTAGATGAAAAACGACTAAATGTAAGGTCAAGTATGACTATATCAGGAAAATGAATTATTAGATGCATCGAATATGTGTAGCCCCCGACTCAGTGCTTAATTGGAAACAACTAAACATAAAGTCAAGATAGATAACTTTTTGTCACCGATTAGCCATCGCTTGAGTGCGATATGCTCAGTACCGACCACCATAGTGCCTTTGCCCGTACCATGATCATGAGAACTGTCTTCCCATGTGCTATACCTGTCACATATCTCCTCTAAACTGAATAGTATGTATAGCTCGAAACCCAATGCATCATAGATTCGGTGTCCTCAAACAACATCTTCATCCCAAGTTTATAGGTGAGCAGGTGCCTGTTCTTTTTAAGAGCATGTTGTTGATACCCACGAAAAGTATTATGCCTAGTTTCAACTATTTTATAACAACATTAGGTGCATCATAGTTTATGTAATTGTAGGGTTTGGTGAAAACAACACATGTATTATGTTTTTAATGTAACCAGCGGTCGGCCCAATGGACAAGCTAAGTTTACTGACGCCCTACTTTAGTTTAGCACAGTACCAAACATAAAGGCTGTAAGCCCATTACACACAGCATGGTCTTGTATAAATCTTCCAGTCTTCAGCTCCCGAGTGACAAATATGCCGAGTGATGTAGACCAAATGCACCTCATCCAAGTGGTTTGTTCCTTATGGGGCCTGACTGACGTAAAGGTGGTGGCCCTCATGTGCCATATCGATAGATCCATTTCTCGAGCATAGGAGATAGGCTCATGACTATGAATGTCTATTTCGAGCATTCGGATCTAGACCCTACAATATAAACATATAGGATGGGTAGTATCTAATAGACAAAACAATTACTCAGGTAAAATCTAAGTAAATATGTGTTCCTGCTCTTTATGATTGTAATTCCCACGAGTAGTTTACTCCTTGTGTTTAAACACTATTCCCGACTAGTCATAGCCCCCGAGCACTGACAGTCGGTTCGTGGCACTTCCCAGACACGCATTTGAGTAACTTGAGTTCGTCTTTCATGTAGCAAAGCTTCACAGATCAAAATTCATGCTACTCAGGTACTATTCCAATCATTAATAGTAGAAAACAAAGCATACAACATGCTTTTGATTTTCTCCGATTATTACTTAGTACCTTGCGTTATACAATATATCCAATTAGCCCCCGAGTGCTTGCCATTGGCTTGTAGAACTTATCCTATGCACACATATAAATCAGTAGGCATCTGCTAATAGAGCTTCACTACTCGGCATTTTTTCTACTCAGATTCATTCGCAATTAATCAAGATAAGCATTATAAAAAGTTTGCAACAACATGACATAACATGTGTAGCCCCTAACTTACTACTCAAAGGAAACTAATTGATGTAGTGAGGCAGAGGAAAAAGAAAATTTTACTCATATGAGAACATCATATAAAGGAGGAAATACATGATTTAGTTGTTTGATATTCCACGAGTTACAAAAGGGGTGCTATCCCTACATTTGAGCTCATGTACACCAGCTTGTTGGAACCTAGGAGATACGCGTAGTAGGTTCTATTCAAGCATGTCAACATCTTGTTTTCCCTTTAATCTGCCCCAAAACAGAAAACATGGTAGGGTAATTGTAATGGTAGTGAACATGATGGCTTTCAATATGAAGTATTGTCTTAAATACTTGTCTCACATCTTCATCCCAGTCTTTCTTAAATCTAACATATCTTCCAACAATGATTCAAAAAATACATCCATATCATAACAGGCTGCGACGGGCCTTGTAGAAAGGATATTGAGTAAAATGTACTTTCGTTTATGAAAAAACCATGTAGAAATATTATACATGGTTAGAAGCACTAGCCAAGTGCTACGTGAGATGCTAGAGTCTCCAAAAGTATTTACTCCATCAATACTCACTACAAACCTAATATTTCTTGGATCTTCAGCAAATCTAGGTATGATGCACCAAAGTTTTTTCACTGACAAGCATTCGCTGGGTGTCGAAGCATCCCATCTTTCTTGTGCTCTTCTCGATGTCGATGCATTAGTTTCGCATCCTGAGGGTTTGAGTACAAACACTTCACACAATTTTTAACAAGAAGGTACCACATCTTTAGTTAAGGGATTTTTTTTCTTTTTGTCCAAGCATGAGTCAGTCTCTTCCTTGTCAACAACATCAACGTACGCGGAAGTTTTGTTAGCTGATTTGTACCTGCTAGTACCGCATGTTAAGCATTTATCCAATGAAGCATACACTTTCCTGTATAGGATGCAATGGTTCATGCATGCATAAATCTTTTGCACACCAAGAGAAAGGGGCAGACTAGTTTCTTCTTAATATGTGCTGGTTGGTGATGAGTTAAAAGCTCCAACAAGCTATCGAAACTACTATCAAACCAATCATATCTGGCCTTTAGCCTTAGAAGTTCAAGCACTAAATGTAATACTGAGAACTCCCTATCACACCTCTTTGACTCTTCGTACAGAAACTCCTTCACTTCCTTCTATAAGGTCTCAAAATTATCTAAACCTCTAATCGACCCAAGGTTCTGTATGACATAGCATATCCTATAATTCAATATTATTATCACCACAACTATTACCATCAGCGACATCCATATAATCAACATCCTTCTGATCTTCTTTATCGTGACCATCCACTTGCTATTCGTTTCTTTCTGATACATCATCTTGCTCGTCATGATAGGACCATATCATGTAGTTGTTCACGAATCCACGCCTCACTCAATGGCCTCTGATTTTAGATGTACGTGCCATACTTTTTCATTTTTGCAGTCAGCACATGGACAATGTATTTCCATTGTATTCTTACTCGAAGCGTGCACCTTGGCAATATATAAAAAAAGATATTTCATCCATATATAACGGCATATATCTTGGCGTATGAACACCCATTGTCGGTCCATGTTTCTGTAAATATTTCATCACTAATTAAATTAACAAATTAATCTCTACATATTTAAATTGCACAAAAATACCTATTTTTGTATAAAAGATCAAAGTTGCTCATTAGCGGAAGAGGAATATAAATAACTAGGGAATGAGGAATAAAAATAAATCGGCAATATATGATATTTTTCTCTTTCCTACTAATTTGACATGGGCAAAATACATATTCTTTTCTCTCTCCTGTGTAGATCTACAAATTTGAAGTGGGCAAAATACCTATTTTTCCATACAAAAGCACCACGTTGAAGCACTAACATGAGTAGGCAACATGACATAACATGGTGTACAAAGACCCATCACAATTAAAGCATAATGAAGCAAAAAGTATATATATACCTAGAGCTCTCACGATTTAACATACATAGATCCATCAGAAAAAAAAGTAAAAGAACTTCACAAGAAGTGTGAGAGTGTATGATCTAATCACTACAAAAATCTACCGAAAATTTCAAGTTCAAAACCTCCTCCCCTACCATATTTTGTTTGTTTCGAAAGAGAGAAACCTCGGGCAAAGTGAACAGGGTCGGAGGAGGAATTATCGCAGGCAAACGGCTTAAGGTGTCGTTTGTGAAAATATATCTTCACATGTGGACGTCTTAAGATGTCCGTCAACGAAGATAATATATCTTCGGAGATATGTTTTCTCAGACGGCGCTGCCTTAAGCTGTCTACCTGCGAATATATATTTTCGCAAGCAGACGTCCATCGCACCCCCTGCCTGCGACTTTGCATGCAGGCATTTGTGGCTGAAAATACGGTCCGCCTACGTAGTGATATGGGTCTCATCTGTGAAAATTATTTTTCCAGTGTGGCCAGACTCTGAAAAGATTGGCATGCAGCCTATGCTGAACACGCTCAGTAGCCTTCAGATACTCCAAGAAGCTGGCGCCCTCTGTTAATCTCCTTTGGCTAAAGGACCGTCCGTGGATAAACAAACTGGTTCTTTCTGTTCTGTTGGTGGCGCAGAATGTTCATACAGGTGGACCATCCATATGCAAAATATTCAAGAAAGGTCAGTATAGGTGCAACCGGTCTCTCGGATGTCTTCCATTCCAATCAGCACCATTTTTCTTCGCGACCACATTTTCAATTCGATATGGTAAATTCCATAGTGACTGTTTGCCCAAATGGTCTTGTTTTTCCATTTAGTCTTGATAAATACTACGGTCATAAGTGGGACAGCATTGGCTATGCGGTTTGTGAACAGGGCCGTACCTGGAATTTGGGGTCCCGGTGTAAAATATAAAATAAGACCTAAACGTTAGAAAAATGCCTAAAAATAGAAGAGTAAATTTTACTTGAGCTAATATATATTCATCAAAGTTGCATAATATACCAAGCTAGACTCACGTTTACAACTAACGCCAAAAAGAACGATGCCTAAGATGCAGTGATTTAATTTCTATTGAGTGGAAAGAATGGAAACTTTTAACATCTAGAACGTATGTCCGCATCGTCATCATGAAGCATAGTTCTTTAAAATGGTCATGATATCGAACACTGGAGCCGAAGAAAAGAAATCTGTTCTAGCCCCAGATCAGTAAAGGACAAAGAGCAAAGCTTTTTAAAATGAAACAAATGGTCTTTAAACATGTTGGAGCGCATAAACACGAATTAAAATATAAAAAATTTAAGGCCCCTAATTTCTAATTTTTGAGACCCCGTTCGGTCGTCCATCTCGCACATGCTTGTGGATGGCCCTGATCTGTGAACTTTTGCCGTGTTTAGCTCGCTCAAACAGGTGCCTGCTAGGCTGCTATACTTACCAACCGTAATTTCTCTGTGTGTTTTAAAGAAGTCGAGTTCACCAACCATTCATTTATGGAACCTGATTTTGGATACAGAGAGCTCCATGGATGAAGTGAAGTAAAACAGATGGTTCTCTCGTTACTGGAGAACTGATCTTTTGTCGGAATCAGAAAAACCGAAATAATTCCGGTTCGAATATAAATCGGGGCTAAAGATCAACTTTAGTCACCATGATCTTTAGTCCCGGTAGGTAACACCAACCGGGACTAAAGATCATCTTTAGTCCCGGTTCACACACCCACCGGCCCTGTCAGGCCGATGTCAGGGAGACGGGGATCTTTAGTCCCGGTTGATGTAATCAACCGGGACTAAAGATCCTCACTTTAGTCCCGGTTAGTAACACAGACCGGGACTAAAGATAATTTAGATCTATAGTCCCGGTTAGTGTTATTAACCGGGACCATAGTGATCTACCTTTTTATACTTCTTCTTCCTCCTCCAGCCCGAGCCATTGCTGCCAAGAGGAGGAGGAAGAAGGGAAGTGCTGCCAAAATTTTTGATAAATTTGTTTTGGTGATAATATACAAATCGGAGCGATCGAAAAGGTTAGCAAATCCATTCTCTAATAATGTATGCTTAGCATATTGCATTTATAGCTTTGTTTCTATAAAATATTTTCTTCATAAAGGTTTATGCAAAATGATGAGAGAGAAAATATGTTAGGCAAAATTAGGTTGATTTTGAAATTAGAAAATTTGGATAATGATGTTAGGCAAAATTAGAATATTTTCTCCATTCTCTTTTCTAGAAATTAGTTTCACTTTGAATAATGATGTTTTAAATTTTTGTATGATTATTTAATTAGTTTCGAGAATGTGGATTTCGTTAGTAACATTGGACTATTTGATTCTAGATGGATCGACAATGGATGTACACCGCGGACCGACGGTCGAAAGAGTTTATTGAAGGCGTGCATTATTTTTTGAAGGTGGCCAATGCTAACAAGTACAAGGGTTTCATGTATTGTCCATGCAAAAAGTGCAGTAACCGAAAGGAGTATTCATCATTAAGAACTATTCATGCGCACTTGTTTGAGTCTGGATTCATGCCTGGATATAATTGTTGGACCTCGCACGGAGAGCTAGGGGTTACAATGGAAGAAGATGAATAGAAGACGAGAATATTCCGGACTGGGCTCATCAATACGGTGGATTTGAAGAAAATCCGGAAGGCGAGGCGGACGGAGCTGTTCAAGATAACGACGCTGTAGATGATCTTGGTCAAATGTTGCGGGACGTAAAGGACGGCTGCGAAAGTGAGAAGGAGGTCCAAAAATTGGACCGTATGTTAGCGGACCACAAAACTTCGTTGTACCCAGGTTGCGAACAGGGGCACAAAAAATTGGGTAGACGCTAGAATTCTTGCAATGGAAGGCAAAAAATGGTGTGAGTGACAAGGCATTTGGCGAGTTATTGAAACTCGTCAAGAACATTCTTCCGGAGGGAAACGAGTTGCCCGAAACAACGTACGAAGCTAAGAAGGTGGTATGCCCTCTAGGACTAGAAGTACATAAGATACACGCATGTCCGAACGATTGTATCCTCTATCGCGGTGAGGAGTACGAGAACCTAGAAGCATGCCCGGTTTGTAAAGCACTACGATACAAGATTAGACGAGATGATCCAGGTGATGTTGACGGACAGCCTTCGAAGAAGAGAGTTCCTGCTAAGGTGATGTGGTATTTCCCTATAATACCACGGCTCAAGCGTTTGTTCAGGAACAAAGAGCATGCTAGCATGATGCGCTGGCACGCAGAAGAACGTCAACAAGACGGGATGCTGAGACACCCCGCCGACGGGTCGCAGTGGCGAAACATCGACAGAACATTTCCAGACTTTGGAGAGGATGCCCGAAACGTAAGGTTCGGTTTAAGTACAGATGGCATGAATCCATTTGGAGAGATGAGCAGCGGCCATAGCACTTGGCCTGTTACCATGTGTATCTACAACCTTCCCCCTTGGCTATGCATGAAGCGAAAGTACATCATGATGCCAATTATCATTCAAGGCCCAAAGCAACCTGGTAACGACATTGATGTGTACCTAAGACCATTGGTTGAGGATCTGCTTCTGCTGTGGAACAAAGAAGGTGTCTCCGTGTGGGACGAGGACAAACAGGAGCAATTTAACCTGCGAGCGTTGTTGTTCGTGACCATTAACGATTGGCCTGCACTTAGCAACCTATCCGGACAGTCAAACAAGGGGTACAAGGCTTGCACCCATTGCATGGATGAAACTGAAAGTACGTATCTGAAACACTGCAGGAAGGTTGTTTACATGGGCCATCGTCGATTCCTTGTTGCAACCCATCCTGTACGGAAAAAAGGCAAGCATTTCGAACAGAAGGCAGACCACCGTACTAAGCCTAAACATCGCAACGGAAAAACCGTGTTTGCTATGGTGAAAGATCTGAAAGTAGTATTTGGAAAGGGACCTGGCAGCCAACCTATAGAGAGCGAAGATGGTCACGCGGCGATGTGGAAGAAGAAGTCTATTTTTTGGGAGTTACCCTATTGGGAAGTCTTAGACGTCCGGCACGCGATCGACGTGATGCACCTCACTAAGAACCTTTGCGTCAACCTGTTAGGCTTCCTAGGTGTATATGGGAAGTCGAAAGATACACTTGAAGCACGTAATGATCTCAAGCATATGCAACAACGCGAGGACCTTCACCCGGAACCGAAGGATAAAGGAAGCCATTACTTGAGTCCTGCAAGCTACACCCTGAGCAAGGAAGAGAAGGAAAGTATGTTTGAATGCCTGGAGAGCATCAAGGTACCGTCTGGATACTCCTCGAACATAAAGAGAATAATAAGCATGAAGGAAAAGAAATTCACAAACCTAAAGTCTCATGACTGTCACGTGTTGATGACACAACTGCTTCCTGTTATAATTCGTGGTATCCTTCCTGATAATGTCCGGGGAACAATAACAAAGCTATGTGCTTTCATGAACGCAATTTCCAAAAGATCATAGATCCAGAAGTTTAACAACCCTTCAAGAGGACGTGGTCCAATGTCTCGTCGGCTTTGAGATGATCTTTCCACCGTCATTCTTCAATATAATGACGCATCTTCTATGTCACCTTGTGAAAGAGATCAGTATTCTCGGTCCTGTGTACCTACACAACATGTTTCCTTTCGAGAGGTACATGGGCGTTCTAAAGAAATACGTTCGTAACCGTTCTCGTCCGGAAGCAAGCATCGCCAAGGGTTATGGAACAGAGGAGGTCATTGAGTTCTGCGTAGAATTTATTGAAGACCTTCGTCCAATCGGGGTACCCGAATCAAGCCATGAGGGGAGACTACGGGGAAAGGGGACTCTTGGAAGAAAAGCAATAATGACCGTGGTGCAACTAGCACGTATTACGGTGTCATCGATGACATATGGGAACTAGACTACGGACCCCTGAAGGTACCTCTGTTTCGATGCCAATGGGTTAGGCTCACCGGTGGAGGCGTAACGATTGATGACAGTGGGATGACAACGATTGACCTAAGCAAGGTTGGATACTCAGACGAACCTTTCGTCCTAGCCAATGATGTCACACAGGTTTTCTACGTGAAGGACATGTCTAGCAAACCAAAGAAGGGTAAAGGACCCGACGAGCCAAAGCGCCACGTGGTTCTCCCAGGCAAAAGGAAAATCGTCGGAGTCGAGGATAAGACTGACGAAGATTACGATCAGTTCGACGGGCAACCTCCGTTCGCGGTGACGGTTGACCCGAGCTTCCTCCTTTCAAAGGAGGACACCCCTTACTCACGCAACGATCATAGCGAAGGAACATTAGTGAGGAGAAAGTACGTGAGAAAAACTGTGACATAGGTTGTTGTATGGACAATGCAAATTATTTATAATGTATTGAAGGCCATGCAATGTTTGTGTTTTTTATTACTACAATTATGTAAGGAAAACTGTGACATAGGTTGTTGTATGGACGACGCAAATTATTTATAATGTATTGAAGGCCATGTAATGTTTGTGTTTTTTAGTACTACAATTATATATGTAATATCAATTTTGAACTATTTAAATAGGTAATATAGTATTAGATAGTAATATCAATTATTGGAATGTAATATCAAATTGAAACGTCATATGTTATTTATATGTGATTATTTATATTTAATAATAATTTAAAACTATTTAAATAGGTAATATGGTATTAGATATTTTAATACTATTCAAATAGTATTTAAATTGGTCTATATGTGATTATTTATATTTAATAATAATTTAAAACTATTTAAATAGGTAATATGGTATTAGATATTTTAATACTATTCAAATAGTATTTAAATTGGTCAAATTTTAATTATATATCATTATTGGAATGTAATATCAAATTGAAACTATTAAAATAGGTCATATGTTATTTATATGTGATTATTTATATTTAATAATAATTTAAAACTATTTAAATAGGTAATATGGTATTAGATATTTTAATACTATTCAAATAGTATTTAAATTGGTCAAATTTTAATTATATATCATTATTGGAATGTAATATCAAATTGAAACTATTAAAATAGGTCATATGTTATTTATATGTGCACTGTTTCAATCTTTAGTCCCGGTTGTTAAACATAGCCGAGACAAAAAGATAATTTGGCCGCAGCGGGAACAACTGGGACTAAAGATAACATCTTTAGTCCCGGTTTAAATCACCACCCGGGACTAAAGATATCTTTAGTCCCAGTTACTGCCACCAACCGGGATTGGGCGCATCGTCTTCTCTGGATCCACACTTAGTCGTTTCTCATTCTCTCTCAACTCTCAGCGTGCACGTCCTCCGTCTTTACCGCCGCCGTCGTCTTCGTCGTCTCCGCCGCCGTACGTCGTCGCCGTCCGCACCGCGCCTCCCGGCCGAGGTTTGCACCGATCTCCATCTTTTCTTCCGTCCGTTTTCAAGAATGCCACGTACCGCACCGCCGTCGCCATGAATGGCACGTACCCGCGCCGCCGCAGCCGCCGCCGGCCCACGCCACCACGGCCGCCATCGCCATGAATGCCACGTACCCGTGCCACCGACCGCGCCACCACAACACGGCCGCCGCCACAACACGGCCGCGCCACCACGGCCGCCGCCACCACCACCACGGCCGCCCCACCACCACTGCCGCGCCACGAACGACCAAACGATAGAACGAACGTGAACGGACGTGAACGAACGAACGACATGCAGACCGAACGAGCGAACGACCGACCAAACGAACGAACGAACGAGCAAATGAGCGAACGAACTAGCGAAGAGCGAACGAACGAACGAATGACTGAACGAGCGAACGAATGAGCGAACGACCGAACGAACGAACGAACGAGCGAACGAACCTATGCACGAACGAGCAAACGAGCGAACGAACGACTGAACGAGCGAACGACCGAACAAACGAACGAACGAACGAACGAGCGAACGAACCTATGCACAAACGAACGAGCGACCGAAGGAACGAACGAGGGACCGAACGAAAGAACGAGCGACCGAACGAACAAACGAACGAACGATGGTACTGGTTCGCTCGAAGTTCCTCGTTCCAAGGAGGTACTGGTTCAAGATACTGGCTGAACACAAGCACTCGGTCTTTCATGACTAAACAGAAACGGAGAATTTTCAAAACAAATTTTGTCTTGACTCCTATGCATGTGGAGTCAAGACAAAATTTGTTATGAAAATTATCCGTTTGTAGCCATGAAAAAGCGAGGTGTTGTGTTCACCCAATATCTTGAATCACTATCTCTGTCTTTATTCATTCATATGTATGTATGGAACGATTACCTCTAAAAGTATATATTTAATAATGATTAAAATTAAAAAAATTTTGTCTTTTCTATATGATTAAAATAGTTATGTTTGCGAATTTGAATATAATATTGCACATCTTTGTACATTTTCTAATAGTGTTTTAATTTTTTGTCTAATTTTTTTTCTAATAGGTGCTGACCCCCGTCGTCGCTCAAGCTTAAGTGGCCCCAATAACTCCAAGCAAAACTAAGGCAAGTTTCATGAATTCCTTCATGTGTGTGTATATATATATATGACATATGCACGTAGGTTGCATGTATAACAATGAATTAACTGGTCATTGTACGTATTTCTCAACAATGTCATTATATGTAAAACAATATACTGTTAGTTGATGTGTGCCTCGTAATGTTACAAACAAATGGCAGATCGCGATGATGAACAGATCCTCATGGACGAGATCGCAGAGGGTAGCAGCCAATACTGGGTCCTTTTCCTCTTCGACCTTGAACTTTGCAAAGTCCATGTCTATGACTCAATGGATAAACCAGAGTCTACTTTCACCAAGGTTTTTGAAGTGATAGACAGGTAATGTCATCTATTCAACTGTCATTAAATATGAACACTGCTATTGGTACTATGCAGATCTCCGGTATTTAATCATAGCTTTCAATTGTACATAGGGCATGGGCAAAGTTCCGTACATTGGTCCGCGGGGTTTGGAAAGAAAAACTTGGTAGGAGATTTTCGGTGAGTACATGCTCCAAAACATATTTAATCATTCATTGCTTCTAGAAAAAATTAGTAAATTAAATCTCTTGTCGTTTCTCCTTAAGTGTGCAAAACAGGAGAAGGGGAATAACTTGTGTGGCTACTACGTCTACGAATATACTCACGCATTTGTACAGCAAATCAACAGTGACAGAGATCTGGAAGTACGTAAAAATTATTCATACATTATGTCCCGATTTCTTATTGACTTCATATACTTATATCTCAATTTTTTTTCAAATGATAGATTATTTACATGAGGGAAAACCTATCCAGCGAAGAATTTATCAAGGTTGTTCAAGAACAACTGATGGGATTTATCAATGAACAAATAATTAATCCCGCGGGAGAATTCTACTACGATGGAAGAGCTATTGATCATCCTCCCCATGGATAATTTGTCTTAGCTTTCTTCATAATATACAATAGAACATTATAATTAACGAAAGATTGTAATATATGTACATATTCAGATGTGCATTCATGTACTTATGTGTGTGAGTATATTTCGGTAATATAAGTATATATTTATTTGAGTGCTTATATGTAGGATATATATATATATATATATATATATATGTAAAACATGTATTTATACATATATATATATATATGCATATTGCATATATATATATATAAATACATATATTACATATATACGCATATTATATATACATATATATTATGCATATATATGTATTTATACAGATATATGCATAATATATAAACAAGCAGCTGGCAGAACCAGCAAATGTTTTTTTTAAAAAAAATATCATTAGTTCCAGTTGGTAACACCAACCAGGACTAAAGATGACTAAGACAGCTACGTGGCGCAGCCATCAACCGGGACTAAAGATGGATCTTTAGTCCCGGTTATTTCACCCGGGACTAAAGATGGACATCTTTAGTCCCGGATTCGTAGTCCCGGTTGCATAACCGGGACTACTGGAGGTTACGAATCGAGGTTAAAAACCCCTTCTCCAGTAGTGTCTGAAACCTGCAGATATCAACATGCTCTGGATGCTCTGGTTGTCTGGTTGATCTCTTCAAGTCTTCATTGTACAAATCGTCCTTGATGGGGCCAACCAACAAGCAATAGTCATCTGCCCTTGGAATCAAACAACTAGCAACGCTTGGACAAAGTTAGTGTGACTACAATTCCCATCGCCTTCCATTCCAAATAAATATATATCTGCATCTAACATATGTACCGTCATCTGCACTGCTCAAAGCAATTCTTCTGGTGACAATTCACGCTCTAGACAACTAGTAACTCCGAATCTCCAATGAACGTTCATTTGTATATGATGTGCTCTACCTTTGTATTTCCTAGACCGGCATCTGAAATCAGTGGCTACTATTTATATCCAGTTCCCTAACTATAGAAGGCCGGAAACATCAAATTGGTGGCAGTAGTACTGTTCAATCTTCATTTCCTTCTCTCACGTATTGAAACAGAAAATATTAGTACAAACTATGTATGTTTACAAACATATAAACTATCGTAGAATAAGAATCTGAACATCTAATATTTTTACACGTCATTAGGATTAAAACTATTTTTTTAGAAACATAGTATAACCGCAAACGCCTACAACACATGCATACTCACCCCTATGAACGTACAGACGCGCATCCTATTCCTACAAATACCTCCGAAACACTGGGCCGACATATCTTAGGATTGACGAAATCATCATAGGCGCCTCGCGAACGACGGAAGCACCCGTGTCAAATCTAATATTTAAACCCGGGTAGACTGGTTCCACCACATGAAACCTAACCAGTTGAGCTACGCTCACTTCGTAGTAAAACTACTTTTATTCTCACTAAAACTTATACTCATGGTTAAATCTGATAGTAAAAATTTACTAATGGTGACGTGGACAAATGTCAAATGTTTATTTTTGATCTATGGTAGTTTCAAAGTTTTCACTACATATGTGGTTTACACCAAAGGCGAAACTAGGTCTGGAGCAGCTTGGACCCAGTCCTACTTTTAAAAAAAAATTAGTACACTAGCACATATATATTTTTCAGATTTTCTCAACATCTCATATGGCTCAGCCCTACTTGTTTGGCCCAGCACCATGCATGGTCTTTCCCAACCTCATGTCTCTCAGCCCATTGGCAACCTGTCACGGTCCAATAAGCAACCAACTCTAGTCGTACCCATCTTTTCGTCAAGTTTAAATTATATCCCTCAATCATAATATCAGAAATCTTGACCCTCCACCTTACAAAACCGGACTAAATTAGGTTCCATGGCAGCACGAATGATTGATTTCGCTTGCATGGTATCCTAATCAAAAATAAAAAATAAAAAACATGTGGAGCCCACATGTAAATATGAGCGTTGTCCCAGGCAGCAAGCACGAGCACCGCATTTCCTAGCCACCGACGCCACAGGACGCTCGTCCTCACTCCTCACCTCACCACATCCACATGCCCACATCAACAGCCGCATCGCCACATCGGCAGCGGTGACGGCGCACATTGACAGTGGCGACGGCGTTCATTGGCAGTGAGCCAAGGACAACGCACATCAGTTCTCCTTCCTCAGCAACTTCGCCTCACAACCTAGCAGCTTCGCTCAAGGCTCAAAGCATCAAGGCCGCAGGTCAAGCACCCAAGAAAGATTGATTCCCAAAAATCCAAGTCAGTCTCCTTTCAAATCTTCGATCTGTATTCTCATTTTGCATTGTAGCAATTATTCAGTTGGAAATTTGGTTTGATTTTCTAGATGGAGAGTGGTAGAACAGTAAAACCATTCTATCAAGTCCAGTCCAATGAATCCACCCCAACCTGGACAGTAGAAACTGATCAATCCAGTCCAATTTTCCAGTACTAATTGACGAGGCACGAGATGCATATATGAAGAATCTGATGACTGTGATTTTGTGGTTTGTTGCTGTTGTTTCATATTTCATTTCTTGTCTTTTTTGTTTATTTTTGCATGAAAAATAACTATGAACTAGTAATTATGCTTCTTTCCATCTGCAGATATGTTAAGAATACATGGTACCGACACATTGGAAGGTTTTTTTGGGATTTGACATGTCACTGACACATTGGTGGCTTTAGTGAAGCCTGGAGGTAGCATTAGATGCTATGTTGATGTTCCCTGATCATGGCTATTTTATCACCAAATTGCAAGGGCAAGACTAAGCCTTAGCTATGGACATTATCATGCTCTAAGAACACGTAAGCACAAATTACCGACTGCTTGATGTATGCCATGTATTGCTTTGTAATTTATAAATATTTCAGTTCTCAATAATTTGCATCGCTTACATATGTACTATTATTTGCAGATTCATTTTTTAGATTCTCTCCCTACTGTTGATAAAGAGTGAAAATCGTTAGGTATTCTAATAAAATTTTACTTCTCTGTATGAATTGCTATATATGGATAATTTTAGCCTTCAATTTAAGCCCTAGATATCGAGAGATCCTGGTTCCACCATTGGTTCGCACTGCACATTTTCTCCAGAAACGGTAAAACTAAATGGTACCTACCCTGCACTACAGAACTGCAGCCGTCTTTGCATGACTGAACAAAAGGTTTTACGCCATTTATTTATCCTGAGTTATCTCCGGTACTCGTAAGCAGTCGAAAAAAAAAATCAAGATTAATGGATATAATTGTCAAGGTGGCGTACATAACATGCACAATTATTAGAAAATGAAAGGATAAATAGTAGCAGCATTGTTGCAGAAAAGCATGGGACAGCCTTAGCTCACTTCCGCCTTTGCTACTCCAAGTGACCGCGTGTCTGCCAACTGAAGCGGAATTCGATTTTCTTTTCTCACATATGTTGCGTCGCTTTGCATAAATTTTAGTTAATACATATGGTTTATTTTTCTACTACTTGTGAAGATCAAGTACATTCTCGGTACACTTTGATTTTCACGTACAGAAAAAAATATTTCAAATGCACCAAATTAAATAAAATAGTTCGACTATGGGTCTTTATTTGCAGATCATTACCTTGTCTGAGTGCTGTAGTTCAAGACAGGTTCCAACATTGCGAGCCTACCAAAGCCTAGCCCAGAATGTGAAAATCCAAACTGTAATAGTGTTCCAGAATAACTGAATTGCTATACCCTCGAGCAGTGTCTCTTGAGAATATTGGCATGCCACCTGAGCTGAACACACCCAGTAGCCTTCTGATGCCCCAAGAATTTGGCGTCCCTGGGAAGTCTGCAACTCTGCTTTGGCTGCAGGGCCGGTTGTGGATAAACAAACTGGTTCTTGCTGTTTGCGACGCAGATTGTTCATACAGGTGTGCACTATCCATACGAAAACTAGTATTACAGGAAGATCAGGACATGCGCAACCAGTCTCTTGGATACCTCCCATTCCAATCAGCTACAATCATCTATCTGACCATTTTTGCTTCGTGGCCGCATTTTCAATTCGTTCTTGGTAAATCCCATAGTGACTGTTTGCCCTCCTGGCCTTCTTTTTCAATTCTTTCTTGGTAAATCGTTCCCACGGTCACACGTAAGGCGGCATTGGCTACAGTTTGTGATCTTTCTGCCGAGTCTAGCTTTGCTCAAACAGGTGCCTGCTAGGCTGCTAGTAACCATCCGTAGTTTGTCTATCTGTTTTATAAAGATCAAGTTCACCAACCACTCATTTATCTAACCAGATTTTTGATGCAGAGAACTGCATGGATCAACAGGAGTTAAACAGATTGCTGTCAGAAATCAATTTTTCATGCAGAGAGCTTGCTCTGGTTGTTTGGTTGTTCTCTTGTAAATGTCCATGGCTTTGCTATGGATAAATGTAAAATTGTAATGTTATGGTTTCTTTTTATTTAAATTGAATGTTTTTCGTCGAACGCATCCTTTGTATTTTTTGGTATACAAAGAACATACTCTCTCCATTTCAATGTATGATGTTGTTGATTTTTTATATAATGTTTGATCATTCATCTTATTAAAAAATTGTATAAATATCATTTATTTTGTTGCTATTTGTTTTATCAACAAATAAAGTATAATCGTAACTTATACTTTTGTATATTTGGACTAAATTTTTGAACAAGATGAATGATCAAACATTGTGCGAAAATTCAACAACGTCATATATATTTTGAAAATAAGGTAGTACAAATTTTACATTATTCCAACGGTAAGCTTTTGTGTACATATATATGTCACCCTATAACTTTTTGTGCTAAGTTTTTTTTCTTTATGAGAGTGTTAAATTTTGTTTATTTCAGAGTCTAAATAAGAAAATATTATTATATGACATGACTTTGTAATATTGAAGAACTTCAATTGAGGATACATTTGCTAAAAAGTGTCATGCAAGTTGACGGGGGTGACAAATTTATTTCTCGACTACCATTGTATTAAAAGGACTATGGGTCATTTATAGATCATGAAAACACGTTAAATGCTCTGAAAGCCTAGAGGGCGTATATCTACAAATTCATGGATCCCATCACTATTAATTAACAATGCTCAATGCAAAATGAATCTAATGCGATGATTATTAACATAAAAACATAACGATATACAATATATTTTTTGACTTAAATATACAATATATTATTGTTCAAATATATATTAGGAGAGTCGTTTATGGAGATTTTGGACCCATTTGAAGCAGATTATTCACTGAATTATGGTCCTGGATGATATGCTAGATTATTGGGATAAATTAAATATTTGAAAAAAATAAAATTATTAAATACTTCCTCCGACTCCAAATGCAGCTACTTTGGACTTACTTTGAGGGATTAAGGTGACTATTATTCCAACCTGTGCATAAGTCCAACCCGTGCGTTGTAAGTAAGAGAATATTATGCACGGGTTATTCCAACGTATGACTTTCACCAACCCGTGCGTTATACGGGCTATTATTGTTAATTTTATGAATATATAGTAATATTCTTGTTATAAACTGAAATTTTGGTTATTATCAGTTTAGAAAACTTGTTAGATACGATGCTACGATCAAGAAAAACCAAGTAATTAAACTCAGTATTTAAATACTAAAATACTTAAGATTGGTGCAATTCTTTTGTAGTATCTCGACCATTGTTAGCAAGGTCGTAAGTAATGGAAACAATTTAAACTCACTCCTTCAATTTTGAATAAATATAGAATTTCCAAGTAAAACACGGAAGTAAAATTTCTGCTCGGTAGATGGTTGTTAACTTGGTAGATCTCTGATTAAACTTCTGACTTGGTGCACGCAGTATATTTTAGCACGCGCTGTGTATCATTTAGCACTACAGTATATCTATTAAATATGGTTTAACAATAACACAATGAAATTATTATTCAAGAAAAAATTGCAGATATATTATTTATCTACAATATTTCAAATATTTGGAAATACAATTGTAGGCACCTAATTAAATTTTACAGAATTTGACTGCATATTCCGAACATGCTTTATGAGGAGATCGATCAACTCTAAGAAATTTTTTAAGACCTTTTTAATAAATAATTTTAATAATAGACCTCCTAGGAATTTATTTTCAAAAACAAACCTTTTCGCAACACCATCAACACCGGTGTGGCTAAACTACGTAGCCACGCCACCAGTCTTGGGGTGGCAACAGATGCTCCGTGGCAGTCTCTTCCGTTGACAAGGTCAACCGGACACAGACGTGTCACTCATCGACACTACGACACTACAGGCTCTATGGCGTGGCAGTTAAAGGCTGGCTCGTTGGCTTGGCAGTGAAGCAATCTCAATTTTTGCTTATCTTTAAAGAAATAATTTATATTGTTTAATAAGAAAATTTTATGTGGATCGATACTGTTAGGATTATTTTTTTACCAATTTCATGACCATTATGGTTTATGATGAACATGGCAAGTTTGTATTTAAAAATTGACACTAAACAGGTATAAAGTATATGCGATATTTACGATATTTGTGAGGTATTATTAGAAAACTCAATAGTAATAAATGGTTTGGATGGTCCATTTTGGAATGGTTTTGATGGACTTGATTTATTTGTTAAAGATATGAATGGTTCAAGCATTGTTGGTTCCGTGTTATCACTGCAATTTAGAAGGATGAAAATGACTAAATCCCTCGTAGCAATCATTTGAATGCTAGTTGAAGCTAGATCGTAATAGGATGGAGGAGTAAGAATGCAAGTACAAGGAAGGCAACATAGTGGGACGAGGAAGCAACTATATTAATGAAAATAAAATAGATCCATTAGTTTTTGATTCGTGACGCAGACAGTAGCAGAAACTTTTAAGAGCATTTCCATTGTTATGATAATATAGCTAAAAAGTCTCATAGATGGACAATACGAGTTTGTATGAGACGATGAATCGAGCTTGACCTTGTCTACCAACCCCTTCTACGTACTTCAGCACGTATCAAAATTTCATGCTCCTTCATTCGCATGTACTCTGTTTGTGTTTCAACCTTAGTTACGTTCCACAATACCAACAATGCGCCTTGCAAGGTATGTCGTTGTGGCTTGCGAGAGTTGACCTGACGGCCGAGATGTGCCACATGTGTGAGGTTGCTCTACATTGGTGATCTTCCAGGTTGCCTCTCAAGTCTTTCTAGCCCAAACCTTCCATTCACATCCTTTCTGGCAATGTATAGTGTATCTCTTGTTCACATCGGATGATATCACCATGTAAAGCCTATGATGACGAACCGCATAGTCTTTCAAGAAAAGTTTCGATAACTCTATTGTCTCAAACGTCAAACCCTTTTGAATAATGAGCTCCTCAGCACGTGGAGAATAATTTGTACTCCGAAGACCGCTCTCACAAATAGCATTAACGGTGTTGGAGATGTCTTCTAAAATAGGAACCTCTGGCAGGACAACTTTCGCCCTCTTAAGATTTTGCAACTCTTCATCCGTGTAAAATGAAGATAGGCCTTCATCGTCCGAGAAAGACAACGATGAACATTCATCGATATCTCCCTGCTGCCCGTCCTACTTGAAAGACCCTGGGTCGAAGTCATCATTCACAACTACAAAGGTACCATTCAACTGCACTGCACATACATATCCCTGTCCATTATCGTGCCTATTATTTGTAGTGTCATTCCCGTTAGAGAGACTACTAGGTTCTACCAAGAGTACTGCACCCTCATTACCATGTTCATCTATCTCCGCTAATGGGGGCTCTTATGTCAAAGTCTCCTCGGGCTTCACTATCAGTTCATGATCTATTTCCAAAGAATGACCACAATCTAAGAACACTGGATCTAC
The DNA here is from genome assembly GCA_008326285.1 of Oryza officinalis. Lineage (NCBI taxonomy): Eukaryota > Viridiplantae > Streptophyta > Magnoliopsida > Poales > Poaceae > Oryza > Oryza officinalis. The sequence continues at coordinate 18,352,393 of BDMV01000004.1, forward strand.
TATACTTCGATTTGTATCACAAGTTGTAACCACCACATCCATAGAACGAACTTGTGAACTTGAAACACATACAACATATGTCAACTCACATGATATGGGCATCATCACAAAGTGTTCCCTTGATCCAACCCCTGCATCGTATTGCCCTTCCATTCTTACCATGTCCGTAAGTACGATATGTTACATTTTAGAACGAACCTGATCGCGTAATTCTACCCATGTCGAACCGCAAACACTAACACATCTACTTTCATTTCATCAAACTTTCCATTTGCACTAACGGTTCCACCGGAATATACATGCACCACACGATCCATCCACATGCACAATATTCACATGGAAATCAAATAATCATTAAGGAATAATACAACAGCGGAAGACAACAACTTTTACACGAAAATAAGCAATGCATGCATGACCTTATCGTCCCTACATAATCACAACAACCTAAAAATGGCATGTTCGTGCTCTCCCATGTCTAACCCAAGTTTTAAGGTATTTTTCACATAAAAATCGCTGACAAAAATTAGAACTACTTCATAATACACCCCGATCTACTCTGATCCATTAACCCATATTCCAACAACATTATATTCAACCCTAGACATTACAAATACATGCAAAATCGATAGAAAAACCACAAAAAAGGAGATATACCTTCTTGTTCACGAAAAATCCGCGTCCAGCCGATGGTGCCAAATCTGATGTTGACGTGAACCGTGTCGAAACACACGAAGGCCTAGGAGATCTGCTTAGCTCCAGTGTAGGTCCTAAAATATTAATGGAATTCAGGCGTGCCAGTCAGTTTGATCCTGCAACTAACAAGATATATAAATTGACGATCAAATAATCGATCGGCTAATAAGCCGATGGAGCAATATTAGCCCATGTAGCGATACCAGCCGATGTCGATAGGGTTTTGATCAATCGGCTATATGTCTAATTCCAACACTTGGATAAATAATAATGTAAAGGCAATCGACTGATGATAATAGAAACCAATCTGCTAATAATGATATGATAGAATAAATGTTGATCCGATGGTTAAAGCATACATCGGCTGGAGACCTGATATCGTTAAATCCAAATGATAAGATAATCAATAAAACCTTTGTTGCAATCGGCTAACACCAACTTATATATGATCCTTATAAGCCGATGCAACGTCCAGATAACTCATCAGCTGAAACCCCGATGATACCATTATCGGCAATCAAAGAGCAAGTTGGTTCTTACAACTTCAAGCACAACTTAGTAGGTCAAACCTAATTGATGCAGCACTAAGTATGAAAGAAAGTATAAGATCTAAACAATCGAACCTTTGATTGTTTCTCAGGGTGGTCGTGTGTTAAGTTTAACCAAGACAGTAAAACCATCAAAGAGAAATTTAACACATCAGATAAGATCGGCTAACCCTTCGATGAAACATCAGCATGAACCTATCAGCTGGACAAGACTTAGATTATCAACAACAATCTGGTAGGTCGGATCTAACCGATGCAGCACGAGATTATATATGATAATCCGATACTTAATGAGCCGATAAATCTATTTAATATGATGGATATAACAAATCTATCTAAAGCATCATTGTGATTGTAGAGATATATCAGCTAAGACAGAAGATCAGACCTAATCAAAACAGTCCCAACTCAACCAATGCGTCTCTAAACACAATGCTATTAAAGATAGAATTGAAATATCAGGTAGGCAAATATATCAACCGAACCAGAGTAATCTAAGAGGTCGAAGCGATACAGCCTTGAACAACACCAATGTAGCCGACATATTCACCAGGGTCGGTGAAACGTAGGGCTTACCCCTTCGCCGGAAATCGAACCCGATGCAGCCCTGCGTTAGGTGACATGTTCCACCGATGATAAATAAAAATCTCGGAAAAGAGGGTGGCGATGCGCCGAGAGTAGTTGTATTGATCGAGAGATAGATTACAGGAACCCTGGGTGTAAATATTTGTACCCATAGGCCAATAAAAGTCCTAATTGAACACGACACAAACTTTTCTAAAGATAAAATAAAAAACATAAAGTCCTCATCGGACATGACACAAACTTTCCAAACTACAAAACTTGCCTAATTAATAGATAAAATCAACCTGCCATGCCGTGGTGTTATGACTCCTTTTCAAACTCGGTCTCTTCTTGATAACCTTTTCATTGGCTAATTGTGATCTTTTATTAACCGAATCCACTAAAGAGTCTCACCAAATTTTTGCATTAACACTTCCGTAACAGGCTCCCACTCAAAAGGGCTTCAAATTGGACCAAGAACACCATATTTTGAATAGACTTAGAGGGATTTGAGGAGGGGGCGCCGGTTGCTTTATGAAGCTGGAAAGAGATAGCAAGAACAGGGAGAAGAGGGAGAAGAGAGGAAGGAGGAATAAAAGGGTGTCGGCGATGGCTGGGGGATATTTCCCACAGCCGCGCCGGGCGGGATGCCATGGCGGTGTCACGCCACTCAGCCTGACGTGGCAAGCCGTAGACTCGTCGTGCCTCGTCTTGTGAATGGGAGAGACTACCATGGGGCACCCTTTGCCACGCCAAGAACGGTGGCGTGGCTGTGTAGTTTAGCCATGCCAGTGTTGATGGTATGGCGAAAAGGTCTATTTTTTAAAATAAGTAGCTGGAGATCTATTATTAAAATTATTTATTAAAAAGGTCTAAAATAAAAAAATCTCGCCCTTTCCTTCAGTCATTCATTTGCTCCAACGAAATAATTCTGCCGGCCTTTCCTGATCATCTGCCTAAATCTAACTCCCGTTCTCTGCAAATTGGTGTACATACACCCTGCATCCCATCTAATCATGTGGACTGAAGATAAGACCTCGTTTTCAGTTTTCAACCAAATTGCCATGCATTGTCAAATACTACTCAAATTCAATCTCTAGTTCTTCCCCAAATCTATCTTCCTGGTCACCATGGCAAACTGGTCACCACGCGTACGTCCCGCCGACGCCATGCTTTGGCTTGGCATGGCACCATGCAAGAGGATGGTCTGATCAATATTAATTGCCTGCTTGTCAACTGCCGCCGCTCATCATGCCATCCTCCGTTCTCTCCCGTTTGTTGGAAATTAATACTCCTCGGCCACTGCCTGGCTGCACACGTAATTACTCAACTCAACATCAAAATAGTACTCAGAGCTTCTAATCTAGTCGACGTCGATAGGATTGTGGCCTACAGATGTGGTGGATTGATCAAAGAAGGAAGCCTGCCGTCGTGTGCCTGGCCAGTCGGCCGTCGCGCAGCATGCGCGCGCGTGCCGCCCGTCTGCCTCGCCTTTGTGTGCGGCCGCTACTGCGATGACAACGTGCGACGACATCTATATCTGGCCGGCTGTATGCGAGTCCTGGCCATCTACTGAGAGATCGTGAGGTTAGTTTGGTGTAAAGAGAGATTGGTGGCCCCAACCAAGAGTACTCGCGTTTAAGGGTCCACAGTTTATTAATCTCACGGTTATGATCTTATAATCAATTAAGGGAAAATTTTATTAATAGCATAAACTTTTCACTAGTACCAAGTAATACCACAAGACGGGCCCCTATGCAAGCCGAGACGCCGGCGGCGGCCGTGGACACGACACGCGGTGGCAGAGCAGTAAGGCCCTACGGGGCCCAGACACTGGCGATGGCCGCGGACGCGACATTCCTGCGGAATAGGCAAGGGCCTCACGCAGCCCACACGCCGGCGGTCACCTCCGTGCTCAAACGTGATGCACGACGGCACGAAGAAAGCGCGTAGGGGCATTATTGTTTTGTAAAATGTCGTCGTTTGCTCCCGCCTTGTTCCGTTTAGAGTTGTGGTATTTTTAGGAGAGCGAAAAATGTTGTGGTATTACTTGGTACAGAAGAAAAGTTTGTGCTATAGATAGAAATTTTTCCTCAACTAAATCAATGGTTAGATTTTTCTGTTAACGTGAAAACTCCTAAAAAGTGTCTAATTAGTATAGGTATATAGAGGTATAGATAGATAGATGGGTAAAATTGAATGAAAGTAGGTTACAATTGTCCTAGCCAACAAGCAGCACTGGCAGCCAAGCCACTCCGGTGGCCTTTCCAAGTGCTCCCCCTGGGCACCAATCCCACCTTCACCAAGCGCCCTCTCTATGTGGCCTCTTTGCCAACCACCTATGCCCTGCCGGCCAACCACACCCAGCTGGCCATCTTGCACCAACACCATCTACACCATGCCATATCTGCGCAAACAACCTACACCAATGTTACCTTCACCACCACCACATCTGCCGCCGTAGAGAGACAACCATCGCTAGACATGGTCAAGGGAGTTCGAAGGCCACCTAAAAACTCATTGTAACCCCTTACACCGCGATGCTTGCAAACATGGATAGCTGCCACTAGCTTATGTTGCCATGCCCGTGAGCCTAGAGAGAGAATTATCACGTTAGCCAGATCCACCCACCCCCACGTGTAAATCTAGACATCCGCGTCGTTGTGCTCCCTGCCAGTAGCCCAAGGGACGGGGGGATAGGCCTAGATACGCCGCACCATTGCCACTGCAGCCGTCTCAACGTCACCGGTGGCGGCAGCCGATGTTCCGGACATTTAGGGGAGGAAGGGAGAATGAGATGGCCATGCCACCGCCATCTTGCTACCACACAGTTTCCGGCGGCCGGTTCCATTCGGGCAAGGGGGAAAGGGAGGGAGGTAGGGTGGAGGTGTGGCAGGATTGGTCATCGCCGCCCATGTTGCCCATCAGGGGTGACGCGGGGGGTTGTGGGGCGGAAAAATTGAATGGTAAACAATTTACCTTTGCATATTCTTTTATTATCAGTTTTTGTAGATATCCCTGTAACTGTAATAGTTCATAACTATATAGCTTTGAATTTTTGAAGTTTACATTATTATTTGGGTTTCAATATGGTACAAATGTGATGAATTATGTTACATGGACATGAGCTATGGATGGAGTGGGATATTACACAAACTAGGTCAATGGGGTATCAATCAATTTGATGGGGGCAATATGGGTATAGTCATGGACAGGCGGTCTTACCATAATTAGAGTGGTGATGGAGGGTAGTCGATGGGCGCACTAATGATAGAACAGTAGGGATATGGAGTTCTAGGCACACACTAGGTGTTCGATGGAAATCCAATGCTCGGAGTAGAGCGTTGGAGGCCCGGGGTGGGGATGGCAGGGCAATGGCATAAGTGTCCTCTGGAAGCTTGATTATGGATGTATGGTGGGGGAAGAGGGATAGAAGTGAGTGAGAGGCTAAGAGGTAGGGATCATATGGGGTAAAATTGGGATATGACCATTGGGCAGAGTGTGTCAACGGAAGGAATTGACGCCGTGAGAAAGGATGGTTTGGTTGGAAAGTAAATCAGATTGATGGATTTGTTTTAGGTTTAATTTTGGAAATAACTGTTTTAATTAAGCAGGTGTGTAATTTTTCTTTCATTTTTAAGAGATAGGTTTTTGGCAAATAGTGTCGTAACCAAGTTGGACTTAGCTAGTTCAATGGTATAAATATCTGTGCCCATGAACATTGTAAATTATCAATAGATTAATAAACAATTTTTGGCGCATCGCCACTCTTTAATGTCGGCAAGTTCTTAGTTTTCGAATAGGGTTGCATCTATTTCGATCTTTAGCGAGAAAGTAAGTTTCGTCAAATTCATTTGTATCGGCTTAATTAGGATTTTCTTGGTTTAATCTGATATTCTAATTAAGTTGCTAGAATCGTTATCTATCAAATGTATTGACTCTTTCTTTAATCGTTTTGCTGTTTTAGATTGTTTCGATACATGCATCAGCTTGTATAGAGCCTATCGGCTTGATTAGATCAACTCATTACTATCAAACTCATATTGTCTCGGTTTGATCTGATCTATTAGGTTATAATCTATTAGGTTATAGTTAACTAAGTAAATTTCAGTAAGATTGATAGGTTATGTTTTTTTGAAAGGAAAGATTGATAGGTTATGTTTTTTTGAAAGGAAAGATTGATAGGTTATGTTTTATCGGAGATCTAACCGATGAGTTATCTAGTTGAAATTTATAAGTGTTATATCAGCTCGTACTTAAACATGTATATTCACTAGTTAAATCTCTCTGTACCAACGTCAATCTTATATTGTTTTGGTTTGGTTTGATCTTTCATGATTACACATTATTCAGTTCTAACCAATGATAGCATGAATTTTATTGTTTATTTAATTATTTGAATCTACGTCGGTCCCATAACCATTGATCCAAATTCTACCGACATCGGCTGGTCACATGACTTTACATCGACCCATTGACCGATCAGCCCCCTGAGATAATACGATTTCTCTATCTATCTTGTTAATTATAGGATCAAACTAGCTAGCACACTCTGAACCCAAAATTAAGGACATGCACTAGAGTTAAGCAAAACTCTCAAATCATCACGTGTTAGGTCAAATTTTGCGTCAACACAACCATAGTGGTTAAAGCTCGAGTTGAGTACGAGGTAGGACGAGGCTAGGAGTTCAGTATTTATAGTCTGGGGAAAGCTTGGGCGAGATGGCAAGTGGCCATGAAGGTCCAACGTGTCAGTGGCGCACATGCATGCGAGGTTGGCGGCCGAGGCGGCGCAGAAGTTGTGGCGAGCGGCGGGTTAGCTCCGCTATGTACTGCTGCTTGGTGGTCGGCATGGTCGAACTGCGTGGCTAACACGAGGCATGGTGAGATGGAAGCGACCTGGTGGTCTCTGGGGGACTATGGATCTACAGGAGCGGTGGGAGAGCTTGGGTGCGACTGGCTTGGTGATGTGGGCCCTAGTGGTGGACAGCTAGGATAAAGTTGGGACTATGGATCTACAGGAGCGGTGGGAGAGCTTGGGTGCGACTGGCTTGGTGATGTGGGCCCTAGTGGTGGACAGCTAGGATAAGGTTGGGACTATGGATCTACAGGAGCGGTGGGAGAGCTTGGGTGCGACTGGCTTGGTGATGTGGGCCCTAGTGATGGACAGCTAGGATAAGGTTGTGTTCGTTTCGTGGAAAAGAAAACTAATTTCTTCAGTACGTAAAATAAAGTGACTCACTAGCAGATGATTAATAAGTATAAATCTATTTTTTTAAAAAAAATAAATTAATATGATTTTTTAAAACAGTTTTCGTATAATTTTATTTAAAAAACATACTGTTTAGCAGTTTAGAAAACATGTACGTAAAATTACAAAAAAAGAGAAAAATGAGTTGGGAGAGAAAGCAAGCAAAACGAATATAGCCTAAGGCCGGGTAGCAGCATGCATCGGTGTGGCGCACGATCGGCCAGTGCATGCCACGAAGCAAACATGTGACGCGATGAGCAGCACGGCTGCACGGCAACAAGTAGATTGGCGTTGAGATGGTTGGTGTGGGGCGCGGCGGGCCGGCGGCCGGGTGCGGCACAAGCTCCCCTATGCTCCAGACAACACGACGCAACGTGGCACATGGCGTGTGCCTGTGTGTGGACTGGCCTGATCAGCCTACCTGGGCCGAAGCAAGTGAGAGAAAGAGAAAAGGTTGCCTGGCTAGGACGTGGATTTTTTATAATATGATCCTTTAAAATACTTATTTTATAAATAGATTTTTGAAAAAACTTATTCTAAGAGTGATTTTTTTAGAGCGCCAGAGTAGCTAGCGCCGTGGTCCATCACCCTGCCATCATGACACACCCGATGACCCAACACTGTGCTAGCGTCGCCCTTACCATCACGGTGCCATCATCACTGGCGCGTCATCATATTCTTCGTTATTTTTGTTATTTTATAGAAAAAAAGCAAAAAATAATAATAGATTAGTTTTCTATAGTCCTATAAACTTTTAAGCTTTTTTTACTAAAACTGCTTAGTTAGGCTTAGGCTTGTTAAGTTTTCTGTTACATCGTTGTGTCGAATTGCTAGTCTTAGCGTTCTGTCGTTTAGAGTTTTGAGTTTTTGCTGCCATCATCACTATTGCCATCCTTACCACCATCACTGTCACCCGCCAAATCTGTTTTTTTCTTAGAATCCGACGATTGCTTTTGAATCTATCGCCAAAACAGCAATAACTCGAATGACCTTTCATAAAACAGCCATATCTTTTTCATACGGATTCAAAATCAGACATATAATATATCCACGGACATCTACAGAAAAAGTTATGTCGCTTTGTTGGGTTCAGCGAAATCAAAATCTCAAAATTCTGCTTGCAAGATTATGTTTTCGAGGTGAGAAGCTTTGGGACCCATTTCGATAGAACTATAAAAAATTCTACGGGCCACATATTTCGTCTGTTCAAGCTTAAATTTTTTGTGGTTGGTTCCCGCATGCTCCTATGTGTGAAAAAATATTAAAAAAATAAAACAAAAATAAAAAAGTTACACCTCTCTTTTCTACACTAAAGAGAGAAAAAAGAGGAAGATTGGGGGACGGCGCCAGCATTGCTGACGTCCTTCTTCGGCCATGTCAACGTCGGATGTGCCCGATGACAGGGGGATGGCGCCAGTATCCTTGACGCCGTCTCATTGAATCACGGCGTCAATCACTCTGATGCCCCAAAAAAGATTATTCCTGATATAAGTTTTTTAATGAATCTATTTATAAAATAAGTTTTTATAAAGGACCAAATTATAAAAATATCCACTGGCTAGGAATTGTTTGAATTGAGATATTTAGCATTAGGATTAACGTAATGCACACGACGAACCGTAGGATTTACTTTACAAAAATAGCTTTTAACACCCTCTAGAAAAATCCAGGAGTTACAGGTGTCCACCGAATTCGCTTATGCCCATAGCAACCCATGTATGCAAGTTTGCTGGCCCCCTAACACAGAACAGCTTTTCAGTTATTATTCCCCCTACACATATTAACTATTCCATTCATCATCCTTCTTACATACATGCCATCCTTCTTATTATTTGTATTAGCAATCTCTATACTATTTAAATTATCATAAACTATATCATGTTAATTGTTTATAATTTTTTCAACGATCGATGAAAGATGCAAATTATATAAAGCTATATCGTCAAACTCCAATAACAACGCACGGGGTTTTATTATCCAGTTTCACTTGTAAGCTAAGCACTACCCAAAGATAGATCAATTGTAGATCCATCAACAAGGCTCGTGTGATTAGAATACTGATGCTCGTGTGATTAGACCCATCTAAGGATATGTATATAATACATATACCATGTACCGTCCTATGCTCAGATGCCATGCTCGACCTTCTATTTCAAACCGTAGCTACTGAAATATTAGTGACTCCTATTTATATCCTGTTCACCATCGAGAGGGGTTGCTAACTGGCACGTGTGCCAACTGGCGCCCAGCCGTGTTTTTTTTCACTATTTTTTTCCATTTTTTTACACGTGCGTTTTTCTTTCTTTTGGATTTTTTAATGTATTCTATAATTTAAATCTTTTACTTTAAATTTTATAATATTATATTGAAAACTTTCAAGTGAAATTTTAAAACTTTTATTTCAAAATTTGAAACTTTCAACTTAAATTTGAAAAACATTCAAATCAAAATTCAAAACTTGAACAAATTTTGAGATGAAAGTTTTCAAATCTGAGTTGAAAAATTTTTAAATCTAAGTTAAAAATTTTCAACTTAAATCCAAGGTGGTTACAATATCGAGGACGCGGCTAACGCCTATCTAGAAAATATCGGACTATGTTTACACCTGAAGATATAGAGAACCATCAAAGGTGTCACCTCACTAGTCAGAGACCAACAAGGCTTTCGCCCAAAGCTCTCTCAACTGCCAACCATCTCTGTGGTGGCAAAGAGAAGGTGTTGTGGATTTATATTGCACAGGTGGTCACACCCAGAGCAGAAGCTTCAACTTTGCTACAAACCAATCGCCACCACACCGTGGAAGCCATCAACACAACTCCACCTCCAACCCCACACGGTGCTATCAGGACGTGGCTGTTAAGTGTTATCGCTGCAAAGCTTGGCACACCCGGCCAAGCAGGTTCAAGTCCACCCAACAAATAGAAGTACAAGCATACGACGAACCCTCCGAAACCGTAATCTCTCCCATATGAGCATGATTCTGCATGGCATAGCTTGCCACTGCAAGCTTTTGGAGAGCACTTTGATGCCATAGACCACCTGATCTCCACCGTGCAAAACACCTGTCGGCCAAAAGCCACAATCTCCTCCCTTACCAAGGAGCTCCTTACCATCGTGGTCTAGAAGCAAACATTCCATTAGAGTGGGAGGAGCTCTAATGAGAGGGTAGAGGCCTAGCCAGCTAAAAGGAGGCGTGTTCGTCGTCATCCAAGCAGCCACCATGTTAATGCTCACTATGCCCTTGCCACGAGCGGCCAATCGGCCTTAGCCCAAGCGGCCACATGCGCTAGCCTCCTCCTACGACGATGCCACAGCGCTGCTGGGACGCCACCGCACTACACAACACCATCGTCGAATCCGGCTGGCCACCATCGTGCCACCATGCCTCCTGGATTGCTATGTCTTCGAGCCGTTGCCGACCCACCCGCCTATGGCCATGTAAGGGTATGCGTCATTGCCACCACGTGGATGCCTTGCCACCCCTAGATTTGGCTAGGTGAGGCCAGATCGGTCCATGGGGGAGCCGAATCTGGCCTCCCCTGCCGCTGCCAGCCATGACATCCGACGTTATTGGCCATGAGCTATGAAAGGCGTTAACCCTCTGTTTGTCTCCGCACAGTTTCCGACGGATGACTCTGGTGACAAAGAGAAGAGAGGAAGGATGAGGGAGACGTTTGACTTAGGACAAAGGGATTACTACTTAAAAATTCAAAGGAAAATAATTACCAGAAAATAAAAATTTCGGTTTTCATGCTGCACGAAATTTCAATATAAATAAAAAAAGTCTCAGCAAAATAGCAAATGAGCAAGACTCCAAGATTTTGAGCCCCATTGGTTATCCTAATAAACCAAAACAAAAGTCAAAATTTAAATTTTTCAAATTTAATTTTAGATGATTTTAAAATATTTTTAACGTAGTGTCTTTATTATATTGATTTTTAAATCGCTATATATATATATATTTTATATATAAATTAATTTTTATTTTTTAATAAACTGTTCTAATTTATTAGAAAATATGGACCATCAATGTTGACCTTCCTCCCTCCACTCACCAGTTTCCATCTTCGGTCTCTCTCTTCCGCCCGGAGGCGTCTGCTCGACTCGAGCGAGCCGGAGCTGGGGTAGAGGGGGCATAACAGCGAACGGCGTGTCTCGTCGCGCGCGCCGCCGGCAACAAGGCCGAGGAACCTTCGCCGCAACCTCCTCCTCCTCCTCGGCTGCGGCTGTGCTTCCTTTTCTGCTCGCGCGCACGGCCGGCGGCGGCGAGCCGGTTCGGAGGGCGACGCGGCTGATCCCCTTTCAGCGGCCTCATTGCGGTTCGAATCGAAGGTATTCCCCCTCCTTCTCTCCTATCCCTTCCTCCTCCTGCTCGCACTTGGTGCGCCGCAGTGCCCGGTGTCGCGTAGATTCCCGTAGATTGGAAATCCATCAGGAATGGGATCAATTTCTTACGCTCCAATGAACCCATCCAGTTTCTTCTAGATTTTCTTGCTATCTCTGGAGTTGGTAGGTATGAGATGCCTAAGGTGTTCGTGTTCATAGAGGCAAAGCATACGGGATAGTTTAACAGTTCCCTGTTCGTTCAGCCATTTGCTGAACTTTCTATAAGAAAATTGCTTTACTTCCGCATAGGCCAGCTGCGTTCTTATCTGTTCAACGTTTTCGATAAGATTTCACAGTCGTGTGCCCTTTTTTGTGTATGTAGGTTACCATGATGAGTGCGAAATTGCTCCGGAGCATGAGCGTGAGGAGGCTCCTAGGACAGCAAAGAAACTCAGTTGGTGGGTACTTACTTTAGCCTTTCTAATGTTGGTGTAAGGTGCTCATCTTGTGTATATAAGTGTTGCTGAGTGTTTGGTGTCTGTTGCTTTTAGAGTTTTACAGAAAATCGCAAGCATGGAACTCGACTGCATCTTTTCCTGATGTTGATGAGAAGAATGGCAAGGGTGGTGACGTCGAGGATGATTTCACACATTCCAGACCAGATCATGTATTCCGTGGTGTGCATAGGGTATTTGATGCACGCACTCTATGTGAATATGCACTTTGTTTCTCAATAAAGGAATTGTGACCCTTGTTTGTTTTGAAAGAACAATGTTTGACCCTTGTTCACTTATCTCATACTTGATAGGCAATTATTTGTGGAAAAGTTGGACAAGTGCCAGTTCAGAAAATACTAAGGAATGGGCATACAGTAACTGTGTTTACTGTTGGAACAGGTGGCATGTTTGACCAGAGGACAGCAGGTGCTGAAAACTTGCCAATGCCAGCTCAGTGGCATCGAATATCTGTGCACAATGAGCAGCTTGGTGCATATGCTGTTCAGAAGCTGGTCAAGAAGTAGGGCTTAAAGCATAAGATTTTATTTTTTCTCCTGTATGATATAGGATCAAAACTTTTAGTTCAGAGTGTTAGTGTTACTAAGGGTATATGGTCATGGTGCCTTGTTTCAGTTCTGCAGTCTACGTTGAGGGTGATATTGAGACCAGAGTCTACAATGACAGAATTAATGATCAAGTGAAAAATATACCAGAGATCTGTGTTCGGCGTGATGGTATGTATGCTAGCCTGAAATTTAAATGATTCATATCCTTTTCCTGTAACAACACTCAATAGTTGTTTTCGCTCATAAGCCACGAGACGTGACTGATGCAATAGAAAATTTTTTTAGGATAGGACTGGCCTACCCAAATTCAGTATACATGTTGTCTCACCTTGTACTGTGGTCATATAATTTGTTAGTTCTTGCCATTGTCACTCTTTATAGATGTTATATATCTTCTGCTCCTTCTTTATCTGGATATAAGCTTTTGTCTTTGTTATTTTTAATCTCTTCAGGCAAGATTCAGTTGATGCAATCTGGTGATAGCGATGTTAGCAAATCTTTGGAGGAGTTAAGTAAGTTCGATTCTTATATTTTCGCAAGTCTGCATTTCAATTTTGTAGAATTGTTTTTCTGTGCCACCTTTACTATCAGATTAGTGGATATATCTATGAATTGACGTGTATAAATGTACGGACGTAAGATGTGTTCATCATTAAAGATCATCGTAATTTTGGTGGCAGGGGAAGGATTATTCTAGTTGTGAAGCAAAGGGTGATCAGCAAAAGTAGGCATATCCGGAGAAGTGGAATGTTATGTTCTCTCCTCTCGTGCGAAGTTCTGGGATGTTCTCTCCTCGTGCGAAGTTCTGGGAGTAATTTTGTTAGTTTTAGCCATAGTAAGTTTACATGAAGGTCCACATGCCCTTCTGTATCCAAATAATGCGCTTGATGTTCTTTTACGTCATTTCAGCAGGTGATGATACTCTTGTTATGGAGTAAATCATTCTGTATCTTTTCTTTGCTTTCCCTTGTCGCTTGGAAGAGAACAGAACTGGAGGTCCATGGTACAACTTTCCATAGTTTGTGCTTGAAAGTCACATGAAAGATCAGTTATTTTGCCGTTAACGCGGCAGTTGTATCATCTCAGAGCTTTATTTTTTTTTTGAAAACCAAAAGGAAATTTATTAAGCCTGGGATTAAAGTTGAAGGATAAGCCCTCTTTACATGGTTGAAGCAGCACTGCTACAAGAAGATTACATCTGATTAAACAACAGAGCACTTGACACATCAGATGACTACATAGGCGAACCGACAGCATGAATAAACTTTTCACCATCCAAGGAAGCTAAGGAAAACCAGATAATGAAACTGCCAACAAGGACATTGCAGCGACTGATGCAACTGACGAGGCCACCAGCGTAGCCGCGCCGACGAGGTCCAGCGGCATTGCCGCCTCAATTACATCCAAAAGGTCCTCCTGTGAGTACGTGCAACTTGCCGAGTGGCTGACCGACAGCCTCAGACTTGGCACTGAATGACGATCCAAATTGTTGAGTCGTAGATAAGGCTACTGCATCACCGGACTCGAACAACTGAACCGGACTCAAACAACTGAAGACATGCGAGCCTTTGGAGCTGTGATTGCCTAATTGTAGGCATTTTGTTTACAAGACAATTTACAGGCAGTCTCCGCTCAACCCGAACAAGAGCTCTAGCATGGTCACTGCTACTCCTTTTAAAACCCGGAAACACTATCTTGGTTACGTCCAACGAGATATCACGACAATAACGTGTAATTGATGGAGAAGATGGCTATCAGGCGATGCATGGCAATAACGTGATGGAGAGGAATCACTGTTGATGATATGCCTTGGAGGCAATCATACAGATGGTTGTATCACATACTATATTTACATCTTTATTATACGTTGTTTCTTGAAATAGATAACTCATTATTAACTAATGAATATGTGATTCGTTCATGAGACTATTCATGTTGTATGTTACTATTTCTAAAGGATTCGTGATCAAATATCATATATGGAATAAACATGGTTCAATTATCAGCACATGCATTGATTGATGATCATGTCTCATGGATCATGGTATGAACATACCAAATTAATAATGTGGACATATGTTGAAAACCATATTGTTGGATAGACCCAACATGAGAAACTGTGAGAGCTATATGTGGTGTGTCATCAGTGGTCTCATATTAGTGTTGGTGTAGAATCCTTAGATCTGAGATTATTATGGTTCCCGATATGTGTAGTAGCTTGTTTAGGGGCTGCCAAACACTACTCCATAACTGGGTAGTTATAAAAGTAGTCTTCGGGCATGCTATGAAACATATAGTGGGATATGAATAATCAAGATGAGATTTACCCCTCTCTTGGAGAGATATCTCCGGGCCCCTCGATGTTATAGATTATGAAAGTGCATGGCCATGCCAAAAATGATTGAGGAGTCAATCGTAAGTTAAATAATCTATTAAAGAATCGAGTGAATGATTGAGTTACTAAAGGATGTCACATATCTAGTCTTGAGCTTAATCGATATCGTGAAGCAAAGGGGTTCATACAAGTATACACTACAGGTTCAGCCAATATGATCTTTATGTATGTCCACTGGGTCAATATGTTCTGCTAGAGGCCGCTGTTGACACGTGGACCAAAAAGGAGTTTTCGGGTTGAAGCCATGTACATGAACCTACAAGGTCGCACATTTAATGGGCCGAAATAAAGAGATGGATGGACATCCAATATATGCTCAATTCGGATAGAGATCTGAGTAGGACTCCTATGGGCTTCGGAGGCCAGTTATGGATCCTATATATTCTTCAGGTGATGAGGCTGGCGTGAGAGAAACCCTAGCCGTCACTCTCCTCCCAATCAAAACCCTAGCCGCGCACGGGCGCTAGCATGTCCGTGCGACATGTTCCATCCTTAGACGTGTGGATACCGGTAGAGGCGCCGCTAGTCTGTGGTGCTGATCGGCGTGAAAGCACGGCGAGGCGTAAGCACGAGGAGGAGAAGGTCGAGCTGTTGCGATCTACTACTTTCTCTACATCGACGTGCGCTACGTCGCCAACGTTCCTTCAGCTTTTTAGCATCTACTTTCGCTGCATAGCGCGTGAGTGGTAATGATCTATGATCTCATACTTGCATGATTACTGGTTTACGCGATAGAAATATTTTGATTTATCCTATCGTAGCCTATGCGCAACCCAACAATCACGGCATCGATGTCCATGAGTTTGGCAAAGACGGTTTCAAAAGATGACAGCAACAGAAAGGAAAACCGACCTGAAGAACTTGCCACTAACGACAAGCAGGCTCCGTCCGGCTCCGTCGATTAGTTGCATGCCAAGGACGAGTGCTCCAGAGCAGGCGCTTCTGAAGCCTGCCACCACCAGCCTTGGCCCCATCACCCAATAGACCTCCTCCTCTCCTTTCTTTGTGTCAGCAGGACATGCACGTACAATGGTCGCCATCATCAGATCCGCCTCGGACCACCGATGCAGACGCTTTGACGTGCTACAATCCCAGGCTTCGGCGAGCTCCATGCGGCCACCGAACACCTCGCACAACAGCACCAATCAGAGGATGGCTTCGTTTTTTTTACACCGTTGATGCCGAAGAGAGCTAAGGGTGGATGTGGAACCCCTTGGTGAGAAGCTCACACACGAGGAGGTAGTTGGCACCAAATGCCAACCCTAGTTGTGGAGACCACACCCGCCATGGATCCAATCCAAGAACTCAAGCGCTGATGAACAACTCCGAAAACCAAAAGAAAAGGGGAAACGGGAAAACCCAACCTAACAGGACTAGCTTGGCTATAGATCTATACTAGAGGGAGGATGACTCCTCTCGCTCCCATCGACGACCGCGAGGCCGCCGTATTTGAGGTGGAAAAGGGGTCAAGAAAGGCGAATTTATTGCAGCAAAGCACCTGCTCAGGCAATAGCAGCGAACAGGGTGAGCCTGCTCTTTTGTGTTGCTCCTTGCTTGGCGAAGTATGCAAAATAGAGCAAGCGAAATAGATAATCTCAGTAGGCGAGCGCAAGTAGAAATACACGATTTCTGTGTGTTTTTCAGAAATATCAAGCACCTTATCCAGGTATAATACTTAGCTATATCAGAGGGTCTCCATTGTTATGAACCTTCACAACTTTGGATGTGTTCTTCGTCCTACTTTTCTAACTCATCTTTCTTTCTTTTTGCACGCACGTTTTTCAATCTGCTAAATGATATGTTTTTTGCAAAAATTTTCTATACGAAAGTTGTTTTAAAAAATCATATTAATCTATTTTTTAAAAAAATAAAAAATACTTAATTAATCATAAGAAAATACGTCGCTCCGTTTTGTATGCGCGAAAGATGAGTTCTCAACCTCTCTTTTCGAACACAGCCTAATAACTCTGCCAAAATCCTAAAAGAAGGCTATGCTGACAACGCTGCTTTTGGTGCTCTCAATTATTTTTCCGTGATGTTTTATGACATTTTATTTTTAAAAAATGTCAAATTTTGGTGCTGTTGACATAATCACAAACTTAGATGTCCAAGAGTAAGGCTGCTTTTTAGTGGTTAACTGGCAGGCTGTTCGACGGCACATAAAACAAAGGGAGTCAGTATTTGATTAATCTAGTGTTGGATTAATCAAGTATTAATTATTACAAATATGAAAAATAGATTAATTTGATTTTGTAAAACAACTTCTATATATAAAACTAAAACTTTTGCATCAAACATATCGTTTAACAGTTTAAAAAACATGTTAATAGAAAAGAAAAAAAGTGAGTTGCTCCCTCCAATGAAAGAAACGAACACAGTCTAAGAATTTGTTTTATGATGTTGTATAGCAGATATTGCAAACTAGAGTGTCTCGGGGCAAGTTTGCCTCGTATTTTGGCCACATTTGACTAATGCTTTCTCTACAGGTGGAAATTATTCAGAAAATGAAACGAAACGAAACCATATATTCATGGTGTCAAATTGTACTCTGTTATAACGATGGACTTCAAGTGAAATGTTTCAAGCTTGAGATCTACTCTGTACTAAGTTCAGCACGTCCATCATATTTCCTTCGGTTTCGGTTTCATAATTCCTGATGTTTTGAACAATAACACGATTTTTAAAATATATTTGTGACTATGTTTTTTATTATAATATATATAATAAATTAATAAATTTTTATTTTTATTTTAATTGTAGTATTATGTAAGGCAAATCTATATATACTGTTCTAATGCCTTTAAACTAAATAGCTTTAAAATTATTGATAGTCAAAAGTTACAAAGGTTTGACTTAACTTTGTCTAGAATATTTAGAATTATGAAATCGAAGAAAGTAACAGCATAGTTTAATTAAGCTTCAGACCCACTTGTTGCAACCTAGAGCTAACTACGTTTCGTGCAGGACATGCTTTGGGGTTGCAAAAAGAATGCGCTAGAACCTACGTTGACAGTCTAGACAGACAGTAAGCTTGCAGCTTGGGCTGTTCGTTCTCGAGCTAGCGGTACTACTATTTTGACCGAGTAACCTGGGGTTTTGTACCGGTAGATGTGTTGCTTCGACTAGGATAATCACCGATACCTTCCATTCCTACAGGGAACATCGATCGCAAAAATATTACTACTTGCTCAAACAGTTTCACTCCTATCGACTTGACAGCACGACCTTTCTGTTATTCTGTGACTACTGATACTATTTGTCCTCCCTCGATCTCTTCTTGCTGCTGATCGTTGAACTAGGCTGTGGCTAAAGTAGATCCCTAGTGCAATCTTCAGTGTGTGTTTTGCTAGGTGTGTTTTCTTCCATTTAACTACATGTCAAGACTTGGCGACTGAAATGGGCTGCTATTTACTAACTTCATCTCAAAATTTAACTATTTTTAACACAATACTTTTTTTCAAAATAAAATTATTTTTTTTACCTACCTTTTTCTCTTAGCCAATCACAATCATTCTTCTTCATTTACTTTCTATTCTTAACCAATCAAACACTCACTCCAATCATTCTTACCTATTTTTTTTTAAGTATTCGTGCCAATCTAAAAAATGTTTATATTTTGGGACGAAGGTAGTATAACTATTTGTTCAACGGTTGGGGTTGCCAGACAGGTATATGTTTATATCAAGTTGCAGCATAAAGCCATGTCATTTTCCTTCTTAATTTGACATGTCAAATGATGCTCTGATACTTCACACAGACCAGATATTTCTATCCCACACAAATAGTTTTCCATTTCATTGTACATCTGATCAATGAAATTTCAGATATCCGGTCCACATATATATGGTAATTGCAGCACGCATATCAATATTCAGTATAACACGTAGGGTGTTATCTAGTTTATTGGACGAGTGGTCAAAGTAAGGTTTGTCGTCGAAAGTAAAATCCAAGTTTGTCTAAATTATTTATAGGAACACTTTAATTCAACCCAAAAAAAAAAATCTATGTACCAAATCTGTCAAATTGGAGCTGCCAAGAATACCGGAAAATGACCAAAATTGCCCCCAGGCCATGCGGCCAGGAAACTCCTTTTAAAATCCTATAAAATCCTAAGAGCAATGATGTAATTTTACATTGCTTCACGAAGTAAAAGAGGCGCGTGGAGGAGGGGGAGAGAGACCATATGTTCGGCTAATATAATTTATCTTTTTTTTTCAAGCACGCTTCCTAATTTGCTAAACGTTGTGTTTTTGCAAAAAAATTATATAAAAAAGTTGCTTTAAAAAATCATATTAATTTATTTTCTAAGTTTATAATAATTAATACTTAATTAATAATACGCTAATAGCTAATCCCGTTTTATGTATGTTCTCAATTTTACTTTTTCCTTTTCTCGATCTCAAACTTGTCTTAGGCTATCCCCTATTGGTTGGAACCCTTGCCATGTATGTTGTACAGAGACTATATTTTGTTACAATAGGTATTACAGTACCAAACCTGTCTAGTATTCATTCTAATATGAACCTTTGTAGCTCGGTGTTCTTGATGCTCACGGATAGCCCCTACCCACCCAAAACATGCTCAATTCGTTGGTAAAACTTAGGTTTTGTTTGACGGGAATCACTGACGCCTTCCATTCTGACTGGAATCACTGGATTCATGTATCATTGTCGTATACTGTAGGGCTCGGACAAATTCCATCAACCATGCAGGGTTCTCTCATACGATGTGCATTCTTTATGATTGTAAAAGACATTTCGTTGAGTTAAATTTATGAGTGAATTTTACTTTGGACCCTCTTTTTTTACTAAAGCTTTACGTTAGAGCCTCTGGACTCTATTTTCACTTTGGACCCCTTTTCATTATCTTTTTCAGTTTGGAATACAGAAATGGGGTTAGAGTCTTCTTGACAGATCGATTTGAGTCACGGATCAAAAGTTACCCGTGTTTTACTATCAGATTCTTTGTGGAAGCTTTCAGGCTGATGGTAATCCAGGCCATTGAACTGCGATCAGACCGCATGCCCAGTCGGATCATCCGTACAAGTTTTTTACCGCCTATACATGTATTTTCTTTAAAAAATATGGTTTGAGTTTTTGTACTTAATATTCGAATTTTTTACTTTATTGTGTTTTCCGTCTCTAGAATTCTGATTTTTGAAGTGGTCCAACATATTGCAGTTAAACCATGCATAACAAGCCCTTCGTCCAAGTATAGTACTGATCTACAGAGGAGGGTTCTCTGATGTGAACCTAAACAAACTTTGCAACAAGTTACTATTAGCTAAACTGTACAGGCTGATGTGTTCTCTTGGAGGAAACAGCCTAATCCAAACTGAAATCCTGATACATGGGAACATAAATCTAGTTATCGAAGCCGTTAGGCTGGGCAAATATCCTGAAGAACGGCCGTGCTGACAGAGCAAATTGAACTCTCATGTTTTATGTGATAATACTTGTTAATAATTACGAACTTGGGTGCCCTTGCCACGCCCTGATAAATCCATATCAAATTAAAAATCACTTCTAAAAGGAATAATATAAATCATTAGAAGTCCAAAAGAAATCTCAAACCCTAAAATACGTCTAAGAAAAATTCTAATGTGACTTGGAGTATTTTTCTTAAATTCTCTATGCTCTAAAATGTCTCCTCAATTTTTACATGAATTTTCAGAGCACCCTAAGTAATTTTAATACAAAAATAACCAACTTCAGAGTTTGTTAAAATGAAAAACCAAAAAATAAACCCTCATCCTCTCTTTGGGCCATTTCTGACCCGAAGTCCCTTTTTCCTCCCTTGGCCCGTCGCCAAAGTGCTCTTGCTCCTCCTCTCTCCCTCTTTCTGTTCCTCTTGTGCCTTTTCCCCCTTTGGCTTGAAGTCCGCTTCCCCTCCCCGCTGGCCTCCTCGACCTTGGGCCATAGCTGCCTCGGCCCAGCTCCTCCTCCTCTCACGGCCCAGCAGGCCGTGGCCTCCCTCCCACTCCCGCACCTAGGGATGGCCCAGCCGTCCAGGGAGTCATCGTTGTCAACTCGTTGTCTTCCTCCAGCCGCCACTCGTTCCTCTTCCGGTCGAAGAACCCTAGCACCGCCGCCCCTCTTGATCGTCTCCTCGCTTGGTCTTCTTCCCAATTAATTGCAAAAATCGGCCTCTCTCCTTCCTCGTTATTTCTCCCATGTTTTCCACTTCAATGGAGCTCTTAATAACCACGCATACCGCCCATTTCCCATATGCCATTGATGGCCAAAGCCCCACCGTCTCCAACGTCGTTCTCCTTCCCCGATGCCATTCCTCCTCCCTAGGCTTCTATAAAAGGTACCATAGATCATCCTCATCCTCCGAGCTGCCTCAGGTCAAGCTCTCTCGCCCTCACACTGCCACCTCCTCTCTTCTCTGTGCCCGCAAGCTTCGGCCACCACTCCTCGTCGATCGGAGCAGCGCCGAACCATGCCACCACCTCTCTCGGCATCATAGAAATCTCCTCTACCCTGGCCATATCTCCGTTTCACCCAAAGGCCATCGGAAGCACGTCCTCATCAGCAACCAGTGGTGTCACGGCCGTTGTCCTCCTCCAGCAGACCCTCATCGTCAAATCAAGTGTTGCATACCCTTGTCGTCGCTGCCTTGGGCCGTGCCTCGCCGTGCTCATCCCCGGCATCCCCTTCCCCAAGCCCGGAAGTCGTCGAAAATAGTGAGGGCACATTGCCATTTTCCTCCTCCGGCAGCCTCTCCCAGCTCGTTGGATCGCCGTTCCGCCGCACCATTGCTGCCATTGGCCTCACCTCATCGTCCTCGTCCTCAGCCGTGCCTCCACTTTGCCAAAAGACCCTCGGAATGCCACCTTCTCACCGTCGCCTCCCTTCGAACGTTGTTCCCGCCAAGACGAAGTGCCGCCTATCGTCGTCATCAAGTCCACAGCATCAAGTCCTCCGTCATCCGCCTCTTTGCCAAGCCGAAAGATTGCTGGAGCCGCCTCCTCGCTGCTAGTCCCTTTGTCGCCACTTCATCGTTGTGTTCAGGGTGAGGACCCGCTTTTCATTTGTGTTCTCAACTTGCGTTGCGGTGCCGCCAATGCCGGTTGTCGTCTCCCTCCCATGTACAACCATGTGTTTGCGCACGTGGTTGCTTAGGTGGCTTTACACATAATTTTATGGTTGCAAAATAATTCAACAATTCAGAAATATGCACTTAAACTGAATATACCTTCGGATGATCGCTTCTCGGCCATTCAAACTCTCAATTGACTTGTTCAAGTCTCTAATTTCTTGTTAAATCATGAAGAACCTATTTATTTGCTTTAATGTACCGTTTGGGTGTTTTGCTTAGTGTTTTAGCCTTGTTTTGTTTAATTGTGTAGTAGTTGTCATTTTGAAAGTTCCCGAAGTGCATATCAAGTCGTCAGAAGACCTTTTCTTTGAGCAAGACAAGTCATACCATATTCCTTGAGCATGTTGAATCCCATTATTTCAAAAACCATGTTGCTTCACTCGTATATGCATCGCTTTTACAAATTTTATGATGCTCACTATTGTTTATTTAGTAGTTAATATTCCTACTATCCTTGTTATATAGCCACGTTGTTGAATTTCTACCCATGCTCTTTTCAACCTTAGTAAAATTATAAAATGACTAGTATGGCACCCTATATGATGGACTAACTAGTTGCTCTAGGTTGGACACTATCCAAATTTGTTTTTGTTGGGGCACGGAGTGCATGATTTTGTTGGAAGCACCTCGACCATTATAAGGATCGGTCTTGGGCCTCTGTTGTGAAGCATAGTGAAGCATAACAGTGCAACCACAATTCTTTGGGTACCTTTTAGATATCACGATGCATGGCTGACATGAAGTCAAGTATTGTGTCTTGTGAGTAAAGATGTACATCTCTGATCAGAGTGAAACTATTCGAATAGCTACGCCCTTGGTTATGGCAAGCCTAGCAATATACCCAAGTAATTAATGGCACTTTGGACAGATGGTTAACCTGGGTTTAAGGCCGATATGTGTGGGTTCGCTACTGGGATAATATTGCTTAGAAATATAACAAAGTTTAAACTATGCTTTAAAAACATTAAAATATTGTAATTTTGGCTTTACGCAAAGATAAACCCTATTATATGCCACTCTTTGTTTCCCTTTACATTATAATTCATTTCTTGACATGGCTTACTGAATATGGTGGTTGTATTTGTTCTTACTCAATTTTTTCTCCTCCCGTCAGAGAAGCTTTTTGAAGAAGAAGTCTTAGGTGAAGTCCTGGCTTATACCCTTGTGAAGCATCTGTGAAGATGGAGTCATAGGCCTGCTAGTCCGTTGATGCTTTTTTTCTTGTCAGACCTAATGTGCCTTTGTAATAATGTGAATAATATCGTGATAATTAAGAAAGATGTGTCTTTTGTATCAAATATGTTGTGGTGTATCTTGGGTTTTTTCTGGGACGGGGATTGATACACTAGTATCCAGGAAAGGTATTTTTCTAGAGTGACATCTTCCTGGCAAAGCCACCATTTTATGACGTACGTCTTGTGGTTGTGGAACATGCCCCAAAATTGCAGTGTGTACGCTAAATTTTTCATGATATGAACTTGCTTGAAAGTTGAAATTGCTTGCTCTGCATTACAATAAGCCAATCTTCAGCTTGGGACAAAATAAATAAGCTATTACAGCATGTACAATAACAAATTTAAGCTGGTTGTAGCAATACCCATGTTAATAAAAATGGTGAAATGGTGAGAAGAGAGAACGTGAGCGGGCGTCTAAATTGTCACGGGCTGCACGCCTCCTCCAAGACAAGCCAAATTAAGCTGCTGCATTTAACTTCTCCATACATGTGAGCTGTGATTGGACATTGAGCTTCCCAAGACAACATGCAGCCGCAGCAATTGGATTACATATGCATGTAAAAAGTGACCATACGGTATTAGTCCAATTTATTATTGTACGAAGTAATTTCAACTCAAATTCTATACGATGTGATAGGTTTTTGGACATATCAGTAGGCTATATTACTGAACTTGCTCTTGCAATGATGGACTCCACTTTGCCCTGAAGCATTTCAATTGGAATCCACTGTCATAACACAGTTCAATTTGACACCGAATATTTCATTTATTTAATTCTCTGAAAAATGTCCACTAGCAGAGAAAACAGAATTAGTAGTAGCTATAGCCAAAATATTCGGCGATTCAAATGTATGTAATTAACCTAGTCTGATCTGAATCCAAAATAACCAATGTCTCTCATGGCTATATCCTTTAGCTTTTCCATGTTGACCTTTGCATCTTTTTCTTTACCAGGTTCGGGACTGCAAAGCGTGCAATCAAAAGTTAGAATACTACAGTAGCCTAGCTTTGAGCCTTTGATCGTCTCACAGTTGCACCAAATCTTATTATTGTGTGCGCATTAATAGTTCATATCGCAGGAAGTTCTTACTTTGAGCTATATCAGGCCATCACATCTTCAGCTGACACTACTACAAAAACCCTCATAGGTATCGACCTTATAGGTGCCGGTTCATTTAAAACCGGTACCTTTAAACAATATATGTATCGGTTCTAAGAAAAAACCGGTACCAATACTATAGGTGTCGGTTTTTTTTATAGAACCGACACCTATATTTATATTATAGGTGTCGGTTCTATTAAAAAACCGGCACCTATAGTAGGTGCCGGTTTTTTAATAGAACCGACACCTATAATATAAATATAGGTGCCGGTTCTATAAAAAAACCGACACATATTAGAAAAACCGGGCCGGTCGGCTCCTCTCCTTATCCGCGTCGATCGGCTCCACAGCGTTGATCTTATCCTCTCGATCTGGCGTCGATCGGCCTCTCCTCTCTCTCTCTCGCCCCTCCTCTCCCTTTGCCTCTAGATCTGGCGCGGAGGAGCGGCAGCGGCTGACGGATCGGAGGACGCGCGCGGCGGCCGGCCCGTCTGGGCGTGGAGCCGGGCGAGGTGGCGGCGGCGACGATGGTGGCGTGGAGGCGGCAGAGCCAGCCCCCTCTCCCTCCCGACGGCCTTGGACGGTGAGGAGGAGCACGGCGCGGCGTGGCGAAGGAGGAGGCGGAGGAGGAGGCGGCGGAGGAGGAGGCGGCGGCGCACGGAGGCAGAGGACGAGGCGGCGGCGGCGGAGGCGGAGGCTCGCCGGCCAGCCCCCTCTCTCTCTCGGCCGTCTCTCTCCAGATCTGGAGAGTCCAGCGGCGGAGGAGGCGCCGGAGGAGGCGGTGGAGGCGGCGGACCTAGTGGCGGCGCCGGCGGTGGAGATGGCCGGCGCAGAGGCGGACCTGGTGGCGGCGGCGGCGGTGGAGATGGCCGGCGCAGAGGCAGACCTGGTGGCGGCGAACCGGGCGAGGTGGCGGCCGGCCAACGGTGAGAATTCGAGATTTTTTTTTCTTTTTTTTTTGATTTGTTCAAAACAATAGGTGCCGGTTCTAGATCCGGCACCTATGCCCGGGAGGCATAGGTGCCGACCAATTGGTGCCGGGACCAAAACCGGCACCTATAGGGCCTTTGGAACCGGCACCAATAAGCATTTTTGTAGTAGTGTGAAGTAAGAGCTAGTTAGAGCAAGGATAATAATGAGCTGTAAGACTGTTTGTCTGAAGTACTTGGCAGTGTGTTTTTGGTGTTGAGAACTTTGCTACTGTTTGGCACTGTTGCACTCAGGCAGACCGTCCGCGCTGGTGACGACGCTGTTCGGCCGCTGACAAAATCCGTCCGTGCGCAGACGTTCGTCGACCCAGCTTGGTGGCTGCCCTGTCAGCCGGCGACAAAAAATTGAAGGCCTGCAAAATTGCTACGTGCACATACCTGACCATTTGTATGAAGGTGATGTTGATGTCAAAAACACGACCAAGATCAGAAAATCATGTGATTAACAACAAACAAACATATTTGTGGAGTTTTGTAAGAACGTATTTTTTATAATATTTGATAAGTTATACCAATATGTTGAGAAGAAAAGATTTTGTACCGTTGGCCAAAATAAAACTAGGTAGACAATTGTGAAGAGATGGTCGGTCACAATTGACAGAAAAAGGTGTACAAGAAATTTATTGCGAAACTAATGACTTAAATTTAAATTTGTACGTACTTCCGCTGCTAATGTAACAAGCACAACTCGTAATTTACGCGTCTCCGTAATGTTGCGAAAAACATGAAAAAAAGTCACACATAGTAGTAAAAAAATCCAATTTATAAGATAGCTCAGTTCTGATATGCGAAATACATAAATAATAATTAAATGCATTACATATTCCATTTCAAAATACATTGCTTAGTACTGACAAAACCATATATAAATTTCGTCCGGTAAAAACCATACAGACTATCGAATATAATAAACAACTGACAGAAATCGCATTCCGGATAACATTTAAGCCGCTAAGCACCTACTAATAGCGATAGTACACCTCATTGGCAATGCAGTCACGTAATGTGCTCATAGCCTGCTCGCTATTTGTTGTGTAGTACATCTAATCGAAGGATGCGTGCTGCGACGACACGGGATATCTATTGTACAGAGCATTATTTTGACCATAGTTCACACCTTTCTTCATCTGTCACAGTTATAGACTTGCACAAGTTAGATAACAGTCGATATAGAAATGACAATTTGTACATAGAGAAATGAGGAGGCATATCTCAGTTTTTTTTGTCAGTACATATTCCATAATGTAACATGGATAATGATCTATGAAATTCAAGAAAAACAATGAAACTACTTCACACCTAACCATCTCTGGTGCATGCATGGACTATGAAGATGCAACATATGCCATGCATCTCTCTCTCATTCATGTCCACTGATGCAAGCAGAGCCTCAACAGACACCGCGATAAACATGCATATGACCTTTGAGAGCTGGAGGGTTTAGATTTTTTGAAAGAATGCAAGAAAACTGAATCAAGGTATTTCTTAATTTGTGTTTACACTATTTTTCTTAGCGTAGCATACTTGTTAACTGAATGTTATCATCGAAGTAATAATTAGCAAATACTTTTTTAGGCCATTGTATTATGCATGATGAGTGCAAGTAATGCTGCTGTGACATAGCCCAACTGCTGCTGCAACTACTACCACACATAATATAAATGAGATCATATGGCTAGCATCACCCTTCCTAGATCTCTTCAATTTCAGCTATATATGTGAATAAACAAGAATTTGTATTTCGGTGACAAACAATATAAAATGTATCAATGTACCATGTATGCATACTGTATGGACCAGCCCACCAACACCCAACAGTACTTGATTCAGAGTTGCAAAATTGCCAACAACACAGTATTCAGAGGTTGAGAGTTTCGGACAAAAAAAAATACACACACATTCATACCTCTTCTGCTCCCCTTGGCAGACACAACAACAATAGCTAGTATAAGCCAAGGAAGGAGGAAGAGGAGATCAGGCTCAGCACCCATGCATGCACAGATGTTGGTGTGTTATTTTTGTGTGAAACCACATACAGCTAGAGCTGTGATTTTACTTCACTTCCCTGAATTTGTTTTAGCATGAGACAGACAGGATATTGTTTTGCAGCTTCAACGACCATTGCAAGTAGGGAAAGTGCAGTCACCAGTGTGTTATAGCCTATAGGGTGCTATTGTTAGGGCACTCTGCTCTCATTTCTTTTGTCACGCTGAACAGAGAGCCATACTAAATTACTAAAGGTGAGAAAGGTGAGCTAATTACTAAAGTAATAACAATTCAGAATGAATTGACTAAAATAATAACAAAGAAAATAGAGTGTAACTGTAACATCCTGAAAATTCGTAACAATAAAAATCACTAAAATTTCGAACTTTTTAAAACTTTTGCATCATGCTGGTTATTATGGTTATTATTGCTTGGCCAACCGTAAATTGTCACAATGAAAAGTTAAATTAAAGATGCACATCTAAATAAATACAATTTACAAGAATACATTATTGTTATTAACCCCATAAATATTTATGTAGGAGAAAGCAAAGCCGAATAAGTACAATATAATTATTAACATCTGTAATATAAATTACATGTCAAATATTAAATATTTGAACCCGGTGAGAGGTGTCATGAAATATAGGTGCACATAAAATAATGATCACCACTATAATAATTCATTATATAAAAGAGCGTTCCACTAGAACAATAATAATTAATATCTTAAGAAAACGCTTTATCAAGCCTCTCATGGCATAAAATTCACTTATATAAAATGATTGGTCACGTAAATAAATTGAGCTTTATATATGAAATGGGTCTATATGTGTGTCAAATTAAATAATTAGATCAATGTTACACCAAGTCTCAAATTACTTCCATGGAATAAATAGGTTTGGCAGTTCATGTAAAATACATTGCTATACAAATAAGTCAACCAATGTGCTATTACATTAACAAATGTCACATTATAATATTTTTATTAGTTATAGAAATATCAAGAGACTCCAAATTATCTAGATTAATTTTGGGATTTAACCTCATTTGAATAATGCAATAAAAATATATTGGTGCTATCACAACTTTTGAGTAAAATATAGACTTTTGGACACTAAATATTAAATTTGGTTGCCTAGAAAATTTACGGATTAAACTCTCCTCTTTTTCCTATTTAAATTCCTCCCGAAACCTAAAACGTGAAATCTCGAAGACTTTTAAATTAAAATTTGCATCATGCCGAGTTAATTGCTCGTTTATTCGAATCTTTATTTGTGGAATTTAGATTAATCGAAATTCATTTAATTACAAACCCTAAAACGGAATATCGGCTAAATAAATAATTAAGGATATATATTGAACTAAAACTATACAAGTCGGGCAAAAATTAGTGGTAAATATAAATTCAAATGGGAATTATATATATATCTACACCTAGGCATATATATATAGACATATATTTATATATATATAATGTATATAAATATAAATTATGGAGACATAAAGATCTTGGGTGAAATCTTTAGGAATAATATAAATAATGAACAAAATCCATTTGTGTGAAATTACAAATTTTTGGATGAATTTTAAATTGAAAATCACTCAAAATCGGCAAAATTAGAAATCAGCACTATTCACTAGCCATAGGTGTTCGACCGGGGCCTAGCCTATCCCGTGGCCGTTGCCGCGCGTCGCCGTCGCCTGCGCGCCGCCTCGCGCCCCGTGCAGCGGCGCGCCGCGCCCTCCTTCTGCCACGCCGCGCGCGTCGTGTCGCCGCTCTCCCGCCCTTGCGCCCCGTGCCGCCGCGCGCCGCGCCCTCCCTCTGGCGCGCTACCGCCTGCCGCGCGCCGCGCCCGGCCGCCTTGAGCCCGGCGCCGCCGTGCCTCATCTGCCGCGCCGGCTGACGTTGCCGCTCCTCCCCCGCCCCTATAAATCCCCCTGGCCTCCCCTCCCTCTCCACCCCGTCTCTCCCCAACCCTGCCCCCTTTTCCCCTTCTCCACCCGGGCCGTTGCTGCGCTGCCGCCGTGCCGCCGCCCTGCTCCGTCGCCGCCAAGCCGCCACCCGCCACCGGTAAGCGCCACCCTCCCATCTCTCCTCCCCCTTCCGCCGACGGCGCCGCCTGCAGAGAGGAAGAGAGGAAGAGACCAGAGAAGAGAAGAAAGAGAGAAGGCCGAGGGAAAGAGAGAGGCAACAGGAGAGAGAGGAAGAAAAAGAAAGAGAGGGGAAGGAAAAGAGGAAAAAAAGAAAAAGGGAGAAAAAGAAAATAAAAGGAGGAAAAGAAAACGAAAGAGAGAAAAGAAAATGGAAAAGTGAAAAAAAATAAATAAAAGGAAGAGGAAAATTTAGGAAATCGGGGGAATTTAATTTATATATATAGATATATATATATTCATGTTAGTCGGTAAATTAATCATCGATTATTTTGGGAACTCCTAGAAAAAAATAAATCAGGATTATTTAGTAAATTGAGATTATTCACTTAATTAGGATTAATTAACTAATTGGTTATTTATTCAATGAGTTATTTATTTAGCTATTTATTTAGATATTTAATTATTAATTTATATATATATGTATATAATAATCGGAGGATTAGTCGTCGACTATTTTTGAAAATCCATAGATAATAAATTGCGGTTATATATTTAATCGGTGATTTATTTAGGCATTTAGTGTGTTAATTACCTATTCAGTTTTTCCTCATTAATCTATTTATCCACCTAGTTATTCTTTGCGGTTATTTAGTCATTCATTTATTCATTAGAGTTAATTATTAAATCGAAATCTAATTTATTCGGAATCGCGTAAATTAAAATGAGTTAATACCTTAATCGGCTAACGCAAATATATTAGGACAAAATGGATTAAAAATAAATGAATTATGAACAGTACCTTTTTCACAATTTCTCAAATTAATTTAAATTTGAATCTTTGAACAGTCGTAACTTATTCATTTTAGCTCCAATTTGAGTGAGACATGAACCTAAATTCATCTAAATTTATGAACTTTCTAATAGTATATAATTCACTATTTAATGAAATATATTTATTTATAAAATAATTAATATCAAATGATTAGATAATGGTCAACCTAAAAGTGTGCTAATAAATAAAAAGGGATATTGTACGGTAAACTAGGTATAAGAATAATTGTCTTTAACATGCTTTATCACTGTAGAAACCATGTAGACTAATTAGAAGTATTGTTTCAAATTAATTGAAGCTTAGGAAATCCTAGTTCCATTTAATAAAATTATGTCATAAGATAATCTGCACATCTAATATTAACAACCTCACAGATCTAACCTATAGAGCTTGGATAATTATTAACCTTTTATAATACCGGGTAAAATTTATTCATAATTAAAATAATGGCCTATTGATAAAATAATCAAATAATTCACCAAAGTGATTCATGGATCCGACGTTTATACTATGACCATTGTATTTAGATAGGAGCACGAGTAGTATGAGCAGCCCTAGGTATGACTCTAGCATTTATATTTGTTTGTGCATGTTTGATTGTTGGTTGAATATTGGTTTTTTCTGGCGTATTATAGTATTGGTGTATCGATTCGATTAGTCGTGAGGCAACGTGTGCAGCTTCCAGGAGGTGAAGGTTGATTAAGATTATAGAGTAAGGACTATCTTGAGCAAGCAAGTCATCACTAATCTTTGAACATATTGATCGCAATTGCAAACTTACTTTGTTAACAAATAAAATTGCATGCAATGATGAATATCCTACTTGTTATTATGCCATGCCTTTGACTATTGTTTACCTTATCTCCTTGTATCCATAAATGCGTGTGAATCCCTAGTCGTTTATGACAAATGCTTAGTGATGCTAATTTAGATTCATGCATTCTCATATTTATTAAATGCTATATGCTTAGGCAATTACCTTGGAAAAGATAATTGATATGCGGCATGTGGAGACATGCGCGCCACATTGCCATGACATTGATGACATGGTTTGCGAAAGGAGAAATAAGACTAAACAACTGTTTTAGACTAGGCGACTGGATGATTTTGGTGGAATCCGGTTAAGGCTAGCGCCGTCCCTGGTCAATTAAGGACCGAGCCATGAAGCTAAACATGAAACGACCCATGTACAACCGTACTTCTCGAATGGGTCTAGAAGTGGCTGAGTGAAGGCAGTATTCATGCATAGTGGTCTTCTTGATGTGTATGAGAGGCGGGGGCCTACAGTGGGGTCGCCAATGGTAGGACCGCCATGTGTAAACCTAAACTTAATTATAACTTAATGCATGTGTAATTCTTCCCTCCCCAGGAGCACCAGAACTCCTCTCACTGCTAGAAACCGTGTACGCCTAGAGTGCATGAGGATGCAAGTTCATGGAGCGGGTACTGCCAATGTAAGGTTATTGAAATGCTTTGTCGTGACGCGTCTCATTCGTTGGGACTTCGGCTCATGTGTTGGGCAAGTCACAGAGTATGGGTAAAGTATACATCCACTACAATGTGAGTAAATCAAATCTATTCGAATAGCCGTGCTCGCGGTTACTGAGCACCGGGACATGTATTACACTTGGCTAGACTCTAAATTCTTAAACTGATTGGGAGGGGACATTGCATGATGATTTTTACATTGGTGGATCCACTTCTCGAGAGGCGAGAAGGGGTAGACCCCAGAAAACCATGACGACACAATGGCGGAAAGCTATCCTTGGAATCACAATGGATGGTGGACAGAACCGTTGTTGATTAATGAACTATGGTATTAAAATCTGATCAGTCTATGCTAGGTTTTAGGCTTGTGAAAAGATTTTCAAAACTTGCTTTACGCAAAAAGGACCGGAAGCCATTCCTTGAAATACCCTCTATCATACACATTTTTGTGTGGTGGCTTGCTGAGTGCTTTTGTACTCATCGTTGCTCTATATATATCTTTTAGCAGAGTGCTTGAAGAGATGCCCTTGTTAGTACGCTTGCGTACCTAACAAGATGATCGGAGTGCGGTCCCGTTCTTGGTCTCGTTCTCCAGTCGACTGCTTGTGGCATGTCAACCGGGCCCTTTTATTGTTTTGTCTTCCGCTGTTGTTCTCTGATAGTTGTTGGCCTGCCTGGCCCTAATGTAAGCACTTAACCCCTTTAGCCTGAATTCATCCGTGATATGTTATGATTCGGCTATGTATGTGTGTACCAACTACTGATCTAGAGATTGGTACGGATAAACACATAAGATTTCTAATTTCCAAAATCAGGGGTCAACAGTAACAAAGAATGGAGTTTAATGCACTCATGGGTTGTATGTATGACAATATAAAACTGTTGTGCTATGTATTTATAACTCATGCATGCATAAGCAGTGTCCTAATATATGTCACTTCTATTGTCGGAGAGCCATTCAGGGTTAGACCATAATATTTCAGTACTGCTATATGTTAATATATATATGCACAGTGTAAATTAATCTATTTATGTTTTTTCTATCAATATGAACTGTTGTATATGCATGTTTACAGTACATATGTGCATGAAGTAAACACAATTGCATCCTACAACTAAAGATTTTGGCATTATGAAATGCTGACATTGTTCAAACTGATATGCATGTAACAGTAAAACAAAAGTTTGTGCTGGTAAAAAAAGAACTCACATTTAACATATCAGAAGTGCAAATATTTTAGCCAAAGTTGGAACGTAAGCGCAGTCAGACTCGCGCAACAGGATTCCAAATGAATGAATGTTAATGGTACCAACTAAACCAAATAATGTCCAACTATCATTCCCCAGTAGAAAAGAATGCGTGCAGATAGCTCGAAATGTAATGATTTCCATTTTTAAAAAAAAGAGACAGGAAAGAAATACACAGGGACTAAACTGTTTTTTCTCATGACAAACTGAAACAGTTTGAACCGAGTACAAATATCTCCACTAAAAACAAACATTGCCATGACAAATAAATCGATGTGTTTCATGCGATAAACTAGAAATCTCAATGTTATCACCATGCTCTATTTGTTCATACTTTCCCTTTAACTACTACCCGCTATAATGCCATATAGTCCGAAACAAAAATACTCTTCTCGATACTTTTGTATTGTACAGTCCTACTACGGTGGACAAGTTTTCTCTCAAATTGTGCAATTGTGAAACTTACATGTACATGGGTACGAGACTAGTTGACAATAGGGAGGCTTCACCAATGTGGTTGCAAAACTATAACAAGATTATTAGGCAGTGTATTGTGACATGATGTGGCATGCATATATAAATTGCAGTTCATAACATTTAAGCAAGAAATATGGTTTGCAAAATTAAATCGTGCATGTACTGACATACCCCATTTTTGCTTTCCCATCAGGAATCGTCGGCGACAATGGCTGAAGTCAACGGATCACGACCAAGGCAGGTAGCCTGCGATTCGAGCCACACCCACATGTGGAACCGCTTCTTGCAGTCCCGCCAAATGTACTGCAGTTGACCCCGATTCACCACCTTCTTGCACATCTGAAGGTCCGCTTCTTGCGGGATTCACCACCCCGATTCCCGCTTCTTGCACGTCCGCTGTAGCCTTGGCGTTGCTCGCGTCGGAGGTGACGGAGTCAGACGAACCCTCGCCGGACTTCAGATCAACGGCCCGGACCGAGGTCGACACGGCTGAAGGGGATTGAACAATCACCCCCTCCAATGCGGTCCGCCAGAGGTCAAGCTCTCGCTTCCGCTTCTTCGCCCTCGTGTCCATCCGACCAAGCACAGACTCGGCTTCAAATAGAGGTGGCGAAATAACACCGCCAGCTTTGCCGCCTTGATGCGCCCAATCTCGCCGGCACTGTGCCACCCGAAAGTCTGCTCACGGAGTCGGACCGATTGAAAAAGCTGGCCGGCTGGACGGGCGCCAATGTCGATGTGCACAGCGAGCGCGCCAACTGGCTTTTACCGCCCTCTAGGAACAGCTTGAGAGTATTGATGGCAGCTCCGCTTCCGCCACCTTTAGCCGACCACTGCCGCAAGACGACACGCGGGCGAGAATCAATGGGGGAGGACGGGGCTGCAGGCGAGGGGAATCGATTCCTCTTGTTCATCTGCTCACCTCGACAACTGCCGATGAGGAGTTTGGGAGACCGCCACCGAGGGGAGGAAGAAAGGTGATCGGGAGAGTTCGGATGTGGATTGCGACAACGTCGCACTGGAAAAGGCGAGTGGCAAACGGCCAAAGAGCTAGCTTATGTAGACAAGAGAGGTAACCAAAAATGAAGGGTGTTGGATCTCATGCAAAAGTTAGCTTAACATGTATTTCAAGACAAATACATTAAATGTATAAGTGAGAGAAAGAGAGGGAAGAAAAAACATTGAAACCAACCTTATGGCTAATCTATTATACATGTTGTTTTAAAATGGGATAACAGTTCTACTATTAAACTTGCTCTTATGTAGTTGGAATGGAATACCCGATGCCTTCCATTAATTCCAACTACGTATCTAGTGTAAAATTAATGCTCAGCTCCTGCAATTTACCCCGTGTCGACGCCACACGGTCCTTCTGTTATTCCAATTCGTAGAATTACTCTTACTATGTGGTTTACTATATATCTAGGCAGCAGCATGGGCACAAATAAGAGACAGCCAACCTGCAAGGCACCAATGTGTTGTGCAGGCTGTGAGCTATTCTGGTTTGAAAATTATTTGAACCAGCAACCTAAGTTGATATTGCATATTATTCATTTAGGTCGGTCTCTAAATTATGACTGACAACAGTTTAAATTGGCCGGTGAAAAATTTTATTCTATGTGGAAAGTTTCAGATTCTTTGGACTTCAAGAATCTGCAGGGGGCCACAAATTTGATCAACTAGCAGCCTACTATCACAAGGAGGAATAGATCGTTAAATAAATAATATAATTGAACTTTGAGAACAGTTCCACCTAGCCCTCTGAACATTTCCATTACAAGCACAAAATAGTTACATTTAAATTCCAAGCTTGCATAATGATTCACCCTGGAAAGTCTGTGAAATCAACCTAGCCAATACAGACTACGACCCTTCTGCTGAGGAACAAAGCTTCCTGTTGATGTTTATGCTAAGAGAAATTTTACGATCCTTAAAAAAATATCTCAAGATATCTAAATTTTACATTAAAAATTTTGGTACCTTGAAATATCTAGTACC
Source organism: Oryza officinalis (assembly GCA_008326285.1). NCBI lineage: Eukaryota > Viridiplantae > Streptophyta > Magnoliopsida > Poales > Poaceae > Oryza > Oryza officinalis. The sequence continues at coordinate 18,387,792 of BDMV01000004.1, forward strand.
TGAAGGTATCAAATTTTACACTACAAATTATGATATCTTCCGTTATTTTTTTAAGGATGGTGAAATTACCCTTATGCTAATAATGATTTTATCATTCTTAAGAATATATTGGGAGGTACCATATTTTTTAATATAAAATATAGTACCGCAAATTATTAGGTATTTTGAGGTAACAAATTTTTTATTGTAAAAATTAAGTAACTCGAGGTACTTTCTCAATCTCAAGTATCATAAAATTTCTCTTATGCTAAAGGCTTCTTAGGAACCCCTGAATTTCGCACGAAATAGACCAGTACTCCTTATCTTCAATCCCATCGAATCGAGTTTCCTTCAGTGAAAAGAGAGCAAAACGGTGCAGCCCATGAACCTGCACAACCAGCGAAACACACTAATAGCTTGCACAATTTTCATCTTGAGTAAAAATATAAGGCCTGTTGGAGCCAATTCATTAACATAACCTTCATCTATGTATGATCACCTAATCATTATATATGCGCAATTTGGTGAAGTGGACTGACCGCTTGAGCTTGAAAGTGCCGCTAAGGTTAATCGTCAACAAGGTGTCAGGCGTGGTAGTGGGACGCTGATGTAGTCGTTCATGGTGCTTGGAATCGTCGGCCTCCAAGTCGCCACCTGCACTCACCAGCGATGGAGATCACCATTCGATCTCCTTCCAGTGTGTATTAGGATCGGTTTAGGTTTATGGTTATCGGGAGTGGCTTATCATACGTAGATTGTCAGCAAGACATGAACGGGCACTCTCTCTTTTATTGTTGTTCTGAGAAGATCAGGGACAATTATGTTTTGTAGAACGGCGCATGTCCGATCCTGTGTTTGAATGAGGAGCGCGTATCAAAATCTCGAAGACTCGCTCCTTGTCATTAGAAGTACGTGGGCATGGGAGGGCCGTGCCCACGACGCGTCTCTCTAGCTCAGTGAGATGTGTGCAACTCCAAATTTGACCTTTTGGGAGCCATTTGGCTCATTCATGATGCAAAAGAGTGCTTAGACAAAGTTCAGTACTAAAGTTGAGTTTCTCAAAATATTTAACAAGATAAGGGGCTGTTCTATAAAACTGACATTTAGACTTTCTTCTGAACCAGAGAGAGATGCACCTGTTCTTCAGTTTGTGAGCAAATTAAAGGGGGAGAGATGAGTAACACCAAATATGCAAATTAATTTGAGAGTCATCAGGGGATTTGGAGCTTGTTGTTTCCCACCTTTTGTATTGCTTCATCTTAATGTGGAGATCATCCCGCCATCTGTGTTATTTTTCAAAAGGGTTTTCCATGTAAATTCTCATGTCCACTCTTGATTCGGTATTCTTTTCGTCATACGTGTTGAACGGCTCATGAGCCCAGTTCCCATTGGTTTCTTTCGTCAAGTTTAAACTTGTCATGGTTGTGTGACATAAGAGATGGTATACATGTACACATGTGTTCTTTGATATATTGATGATGCTGGGTGTGGTGATGAGTCCAAAGCATATCGTGGATAGTGATCATAGAACAACTGGTAGTATATGGTTTGAGCCCAATGGACTGTTTTGTTGCGTGCACATAATGTATTTCGTGAAATGCTTGTGAGGTATTTAATTGCAGTAAATCCAGTTTGTGCTGCCCCTTGTGTCACAAGGTATAGGATCCACGTCACATGCTTTTGGAACGCAAATGACAAAAAAAATACAATACTCAGAAGCCCTCTTTTATAAGAAACTCACAAAACGGATATACAAGCTGTATTATGAGGTTTTGGTACATGCACTACTACAAAAACCTCCATAGGTACCGGTCACATAGGTGCCGGACTTGCTAGAACCATCACCTAAAAGACAATTCACGCCCATTTTTCCACGAACCGGCACCTGTAAGGTCATATAGGTGCCGGTTGGCTGGGAGGAGCTCATTGGTGCCGGGTTGTAAGAAAAACCGGCACCTATGAGCACAAAAAAGGTGCCGGCCTTATTTACAAACCGGCACCTATAACATAGGTGCCGGTTCGTAATAAGAACCGGCACCTATGTGACGGCCAAAAAGGTACCCCTTTAACCTAATAAACCGGCACCTATCACATAGGTGCCGGTTCTTAATAAAAACCGGCACCTATGTGGTGGTTTCCCAAGGAAGGAAACTAAATAGGTGCCGGTTCATAACATGAACCGACACCTATATCCCCCAAGTCTATATATACCCCTCGTTTACTGCATTCTCACGATTTTTAGGCTTCTCTTCAGCTCATCCAAACGGGGGAGGAGGTTTTGCCCAAAAATTTAAAAAATATCGAGAGATCTATGTGTTTGCATGCGTAAAGGTTAGTATATGTTGATTCCATATGTAATTCGCACTAATATTTATCAAGTTATTTTTTGCAATTTGTTTTGTTGAATGAGAACCATGAGAAAGTATGATGACTCTTTGTTCGTTGGAGTGTCTTTCCAAAACCAACAGTGAGCACGGAAAACGGAACAGTCCATTAACGTGTGATTAATTAAGTATTTGCTATTTTTTTTTCAAAAATGGATTAATTTGATTTTTTTAAGCAACTTTTGTATAGAAACTTTTTACAAAAAAATACACCGTTTAGTAGTTTGAAAAGCGTGCGCGTGGAAAAAAGGAGGGTTGAGTTGGGAAGACATAGGAACAAACTCAGCCTTAATATTGGAGTAATTTAGAGATTAATCATCAATGAGTAATGTAACTGTTATTAACATATATCAGAATTTCAATAGATATAGAGAATGATATATGTATGTTAGTGGTTAATTTAAGAATTTTCGTAGGAGCGATGGATGAAGGAGGGATGAACGTTCTGGAGCGCGGTACCTTGGAATATGCCAGGAGAGTAACCAACTTCGTGATCGCAGCCACGAGATCGAGATCATTGAACACGACGGAACACTTGTGTTGTCCATGCGCTGATTGCAGGAATGAGAGACAGTTTCCTGTAAAACAAGTTCATGAGCATCTCCTAACAAGGGGTTTTATGCCTAATTACACATGTCAGGACAATTATGGTGAAGATGAGAATCCGGATGTAATGGACGGAGACAATGTGGAGTTGCCTACTGACGGAGGTGGATATGATAGTGACAAATCAGATGGTTTAGATCAGATGTTATGCGACGGGAAGACAGCCTACGACGATGACAGGCAATACGAGAAGTTCAAGAGCATGGTGGAGGACTCAAAAACCCCGCTTTATCCAGGATGCAATGAGCAGCACACCAAGTTACACGTCGTCCTTTCGTTGCTGCAGATGAAATCAACTAACGGTTGGAGTGACAAGAGCTTCACAGAGCTTCTACAGCTGATTGGAGACCTCCTTCCAGCGGGTCATGTGCTGCCAGAAACAACATACCGAGTGAAGAAGGTTGTCTGCCCACTCGGACTGAAAGTGTAGAAAATTCACGCATGTCGAAATGACTGTATCCTATATCGAGGTGACTATGCAGACTTGGATACATGTCCAGTTTGCGGAGCACCGCGGTATAAGGGTGGAGTTAACGATGATGATGACGTTGATGATGACAGTGGTGGCCCAGTCCTGAAGAAGAGGAAAGTGCCCGTTAAAGTTGCGTGGTATTTTCCTATAATCCCTCGGATTAAACACATGTATGCAAACAAAAAACATGCAAAGATGATGCGTTGGCACCACAAAGAGCGTAAGAAGGATGGAATGATAAGACACCCTGCCGATGGATCTCAATGAAGAAAGATAGATCGAAAGTACAAAAAGCATTTCGCGCAGGAGATTAGGAATATAAGGTTTGGGCTGAGCACGGATGGGATGAATCCATTCGGTGACATGAGCAGTTGGCATAGCACGTGGCCAGTGGCACTTGTTATCTACAACCTTCCTTCATGGTTGTGCATGAAGCGTAAGTATATTATGATGCCACTTCTAATCCAAGGGCTGAAGCAACCTGGCAACGATATCGATGTCTACTTCAGGCCATTAGTGGATGATCTTAACTTTCTATGGGACCGAGGTGTGCAGATGTGGGATGCGTACAAAAGAGAGTACTTCACCTTAAGGGCAATGTTGTTCGTTATCATCCAAGATTACCCTGCAGCTGGTAACACATCCGGGCAAATAGTGAAAGGTGGTTGTGCATGTGTGCAGTGCATGCGGGATACAACGAGCAGGTGGCTGAAGTACTCCGGAAAGACTGTGTACATGCGCCATCGGAGGTTTCTTCCAGCCGGCCACCAGTACCGTAGCAATACAAGAGATTTCGATGGCACGGTGGAGGAGGGTACAGCTCCAACACACCGTACCGGCAGAGAGATTTTTGAGGAGGTATAAGATATTGAATGTATATTTGGTAAGGGGCAAGGTAATCGAAGCGCAACGAGCAAGGGTGGTGAGAAACCTCTTTGGAAGATGAAATCTATCTTTTGGGAACTACCATATTGAAAAGATTTGGATGTCCGTCACGCGATTGACGTGATGCATGTCGAGAAGAATGTGTGCGAGAGTTTGATGGGACTCCTGCTAAACATACCCGGCAAGACAAAGGACATGTTGAAAGCCCGGAGAGACCTCGCAGAAATGAACATCAGGCCCGAGCTACATCCTCAAGAACGGCCCAATGGTCGCCAGTACCTCCCTCCCACGTGCTACACCCTTAGTGCCGCAGAGAAAATAAGCCTGTTGCAGTGCCTGCAGGGTGTCCGAGTCCCTTCTGGTTACTCTGCGAACATTAAAAGACTTGTCAACATGAAAGAGAAGAAATTAGTGGGCATGAAGTCACATGATTGCCATGTGCTGATGACACAACTTCTTCCTATTGCTATTAGAGGCATTTTGCCAGATAAGGTTCAAAACCCAATCATAAAGCTGTGCTCGTTCTTCAATGCTATATATCAGAAGGTGATCGATCCAAGCACGCTAGACAAGCTCCAAGCAGATGTAATCATTACCCTTTGCCAGCTCGAGATGTGTTTTCCACTATCATTTTTTGATATAATGGTTCACCTTGTGTCACATATCGTGAAAGAGATAAAGATTCTCGCCCCAGTGTATCTGCATAACATGTGGGCTTTCGAGAGGTTCATGGGGATCATAAAGAAGTATGTGCGTAATAGAGCTCGACCAGAAGGCAGTATCGTAGAGGGTTATGCAATAGAGGAGGTGGTTGAGTTCTGTATCGACTATATGGATTTGCATCCCATTAGTGTGCCGATGTCTCGACACGAAGGCAGGCTACTAGGGAAAGGGACATTAGGGCATAAGGCAATTTTCGCTCCTAGCCTAGAAACATTACGGCAGGCACATTTCGCAGTGCTCCAGCAGTCGGCCTTGGTGGCTCCATTTGTCGACATGCATTATAACACACTCTGCAGCGAGAACCCAAGCAAATTAGAGGCATGGACAGCTAAGCAGCATAGGTTGAATTTTGGCGATTGATTACCGAAGCATATCATTGCTATGAATACTGATAGTGACCAGCTGTATGTTTTGTCTCGGGGACCTGTGAGCACAATTCATCCATTCCAAGAGTATGACATTAATGGATATACATTTTACACGAGAACCCAGGATGCCAAGAGCTCGTATCAAAACAGTGGTGTCTGCATAGACGCCTTCGACAGTAATGGTATAGAACAAACGTACCATGGTTATATAGAGGCAATCTGGGAGCTTGAATATGGACCGCTGAAGGTACCACTTTTCCAGTGTCAATGGGTCAAAATTCCCAGTGGTTTGAGGATTGACAAGTACAGAATGTTCATCGTGGATTTAAACAATGTGGGTTATCAAGATGAACCATTTGTGCTCACAAAATCCGTAACACAAGTTTACTATGTCAAAGACCCTTCTTCGTGGACCGATCACCACGTGGTTCTCCATGAAAAGCGAAGCATTGTCGGAGTTGAGAATATCGTTGATGAGGAAGGCTACGATCAAATCGACGAGCTACCACCGTTTGCAACAGATGTAGAAGGAGGTGAAGAAAGTCAGGAAGACGAAGACGAGGAAGAAGCACCATATGTTCGTAGCGACCATGAAGAAGGAGTAATTGTGATAGACCTGCATGTTTGAATTTTATTGTAACAAACATGAATGTGTAATGTAATGATAAATTACATCAGTTTACTGCTAATTTGTACTACCATGAATAAACCTATACTGTGAGCTTCGGTATTTCTTAATCCTCTAAAATCGTTACATCCTACAATAACTAAAAAATTGCACATGTTTTAAAGTAGCAAGCGTGCCAATTCTGGATGTACAGGTATGATATGGTTGTCAGCTCATTTCAAATAATTTATGTTCAATTACTATGAAAATTTTGTATTACAAATTGATCATTCAATGAAATAAGTGGTAGCTGAAAAATTTATATGTGATTCTATTTTAGCATTAATTCTTATTTTAGCATTCCTTGGAACAGGAGCTGATATGTATATATAATTAAGCAATTGAACATGTCGTAATGAGTGCAAGTGGCCTGGTATGTGTTGGTGGAGTGGGACGGTCGTCCGAGTGTTGTCGAGATAAATTACTGAAGAATTGAACTATTATTATTGTGAGTACATATTTACTCTCTGACCTTTTAAAAAGAGACATTGTAAAGTACTACATTTGGAGCTCCAAACATGAACAACATTAATTGTGTTAAATAAGTAAATATATCGTTGTACCTCCCATCGTGTTCCATTTGATACATATGGAGCTGAAGTGGGACATCTAAATGGGCTATTACTTACCATAAAAGATTAGCGAAATTTTAACTAGATGGACGGGCTTGGGATAAAAAGAGACAATAGCAAATCAAACTTCAATAATAAGAATGTTACACTTAACTTGTTCCCTCGAGAGTTTAGAATACACTCCTGGAGTAGTATACTTGGATTGATCACCTCTAGCTAGATAATTATTTTTTTTTGTCTTCTTGGAGGTTCATGTGTATATGCTGATATGATGACAATGTCATAATGTTACATGGCTCAAAACAAATAAGGGCACAGTGCAAAAGCAGCAAAGCTAGCTCTCCCCACACAGAAGAACAACACTTACAGTCACAGGCCTAAAGCATCTGCATCTGCAAAGAAGGTGAGCTTGGAGTTAGCCACATAGGTACCGGTTCCTATATACAACTGGTACCTATTGTGGTGAAAGGTGCCGGTTTTAATTAAGAACCGGTACCTATAAGACACAAAAGGTACAGGTTCTAATTTAAAACCGGCACCTTTTTGCCAAAATAGGTACCGGTTGTAAATAGGAACTGGTACCTATGTGGCTCATATATATATATGCCACCGTCTCTGCCTTCGCCATTTTCCCCAAACCAGCCTGCTGTCGCCATCGATCTGGTGGCCGTTGCCCTTCACCACCGTCCCCTCGCTCACCCGCCAGCCAGCGCCCTCCAGCGCCATCACCGCTAGGCAGCGCCATCCCCGTCCTCCACCGCCGTCGGTCCTCCCCTAGCCTAGATCGATCTACCGCCGTCGCCGTCCACCGCCGTCCAGCTCCTCCGCCGTCCACCTCCTCCTCCTCCTCCTCCTCCTCCGTGTCGCCTATACAAGAGGTGCCCCCGTACGCTCCTCCCCATTTCAAACGGATTGGGCGCAGGAGCGAGTGCGAGAGGCCAATCCCCAATCCCCCCCTCGTCACCGCCGCCGCCGCCGACCGCTCCCCTCCCTCCGGCGCCGCCCCGGCCGTGCCCAAGTGCGACATCTGCTAGGTCGGTCCCTCCCCCCCTCTATCTGCCTCGATTAGGGTACTTGAGGCCTGCAGGAAATTCTTATCTTGTGCTGTATGCTTAAGCTTCTTGATCATAATTAGCCGATTTTACATCTAGTTAACCACTATAATTCTTTTTATCAATGGAAGGATCAAACTCACTTTAAGGGGCAAACTAAATTCTCACACACTTGGGTTGTATGAAGTAAAAAGGAGATTAAAAAAAGATTGACAGTTCATAGTTAGTTTATAACTTTATATTGTGCTTGATGAATGAACATTAGAGTGAAGAGACAAGTCTAGTAGTGATCTTTTTTGTTGGTGCTATCTGAAAGTGTAGGGTCCCTAATATGATAGCAAATGAGAAGTTATAAAATAAATGGTGAAGTGATGACTATCTGTTAACCCTAGCTTAAGCTGTGTATTTGAAAATACAGTTGCATATTTTTCTTATAGTGAGGACACATATTGGAAGGTAGCACTGTAACGACATTTAATAGAGTCATGTCCTACTGCACATCAAGAACAACTTCTTTTTGCGATGCTTTGAGGTAGACTGTAAGCCTTTTGCAGTTCTACCTATGAAAACCTAGTATGTAGTGGCTATATTTGTTTTGTAGGCTTATTGGTTTATTTCTAGTCAACAGATTGTTAGATGTAAAACTTATTTTTTTAAATACCCAAAAAATTTTTAAAGGAAAAGCATATGCTATTGCTTTGCATGTTTATTTGTGTTGCACTTTATGCTGCGCAATGTTTGTATATTCTGAACTTCTGATTGGAAGTAATATTAATTTCTTCATGCGCTACGAGACATTGAGGGCCCTAAGTTGTCACTACCTTGAGACAGCTAAATTGTACCTTCCATAGTGGTTTCTTTAACACAAGTTTGTTTGTTTTGGAGCTATCATTCTCATTCCTTGTAAGATGTGATATAGATTTGGTTAAGTCCAAGATCTTACAAATGTTTTCTTGGGTTTCTGCATAACAATTTGATGAAACTCTGAATTATTCGGTCCTAACTCAGATCGTGACCATAAAAAGGCAGTGCAGGCATGGGTGCTTATTTTCTGAATTATTTTGAAGCTGTACTATTGCTAGCATTTTAAACCAACATCTCATTCCACTATTTCCTTTCTTTCTTTTCGAGCTCCAAAATACTGTATAGTTTCAGTTTTGAAGCTGATGCACTAAATATAACATTGTATATGAGTTGTAGTAGAAAATTGTAGAACAGATAGTTACGCACGTAGCTATCGAAGAACGTGATCTTTTTCTCACTTTGCTAGCTTAATTGATGTATGCAAGCTGCTGGGTTAGCTACTACCTCATGCAAATACATTAAATTAGATCCTACTGGTCCAGTCAAGTAACGTATGGAATTAGATGGCATTACTTTACTTTTGGTATATTTAGAAGAATATCATCAAGAGGACAATAAGTTGTTACACTAATTTCTTATATCTATGTAGCAATAGTTCTAGCCTAGGTCTACAAAAGGAAATGCCAGGGGAACAAGATAACAGTAGGGCTGCAAATTCTGGAGAAGGTGATGGTGGTAATAGTAGCCCAAGTGGCTTTCTAAACTTGAATCAGCCCGGTGATAACCCACACAATATAAAGGTAAATTAACCCATCTGGAACAAATAAAACCTTAAAAGTACATATATCGTCAGATCTGAATGACTAATTTATACTGATGTTTGAAGGGGGTTGATCCTTCGGCCACTACGCAGTCTGCGAATACATCAACCTCATCGGTAAGAAGAAAGGCTAGAGGTCCAACTAGGATGCCCTCAAGTCTATACAAAATTATAGAGTTAGCTGCAGATGGGACCCCTATAGCTCCAGAATCGGCACTCACCCCATATGGCAATGCTATAGGTGTCATCGTGAAGGATGACATCCCCATCAAGTACCGGCACTGGAGAAGCAGTGATAGAGATGAATTGGAGTGGACGGTACCAGACAGAGACAAGGACCTTGCTTGGGAAAAGTTAAAGCGGACATTCCAGTTTCCCGAGGGACAAGAAGAACTCGCAAAGTCCGGGGCTCTTAAGAAGATGTCCATCAGCTTCAAGAAATGGAAGACGGACCTTAACAGGAAGTATGTCAAGAAGGGCTTGACACCAAATTTTGAAGATGCCAATTATCGAAGGTGTCATCTTTTCTGGGATGACTTTGTGGCCTACAGAACATCGGATGAGGCAAAGGAGATTAGCGAAAGGAACCAGGCCAATGCGGCCAAAAACTGATACCCTCACCGTCTCGGCCCTAGCGGATATGCTAAGAACGTAGTCAAATGGCAACTCCGGGAAGATGAGCTGCTGCAAAAGGGAATCGAGATCGAGACGAAGGACTGGTGTCAACGGGGAAAGAATTACCAATATGCCCGAGGTTCAACACTCTCGGATACAGGCGAGTTGGTACACAAGAGTCCTCGAGAGCAAGAAGTGTCCCAGAGGCTCCACGAGGCCCATCTAAAGTCCTCAGAAGGTTCTTTTGTTGTGAGCAGGGAGAGAGATGAGCTTACACTTGCATTGCAGAACCCTGAGCATCCGGGACGCACAAGAGGAATTGGCCTAGTTTCATGGAGAGAAGGTTTTCCTAAAGACAGACATAGGTATCGGTCTCGGAGCAATAAAAATTCCAGAGACCAATCGGAAGAGATAAGGCTATTGAAAGAACAAATGGCACTGGTAATGGCAAGGCTTGAAGGTCAGGAAGGAGGCAATGTTGGCCACTTAACCAGTCCAGGTGGAAAGAAAAGCAGCTGCGCTTCAACTGAGGTTCCTCAGGAACCGGACACGGTTCATTACCCCGTGGACGACATCACTGTACGTATTGCATGCAGGCTGCATGTGCCACTTCAAAACATCAATCAAGAGGTGGCACGCGCTATGGCACATCCCGTAACGGAGGGAGGGACGATACATGGTAAGCTGATACCAAGTGGCTACTCAAGGGTCGAAGTGGAGGACGTGCCGAGGAGATACAGGGTAGTGCAGCTTGATTTTGCTCCTGAGGAGGGGGTGAACACTCTTGGAGAAGCCATCCACAACATAATCCTGTGGCGCAAGCGTTTCATTATCTGTCCTTCAAGAGATGGTGATGACGAGCCAAGCGATGGCGGGTCCAGCTCTGAAGGACTTCCTCCCTCCCCTCAAAGGATGCCAACTCCACCACCATTGCCACATAAGAGCCCGTCTCCTCCACCGGCACAACGTAAGAGCCCATCTCCTCCAGAGGCAGCACATCAGAGCCTAGCTTCATCAGACCGGCCGAAAAAGAGGGGGCGCCTCTGTAAAACTTCCCAAATGTCTGAACCACCATCTCTGAAGAAGACCAAGAAGACGCCATTGCCTACCAGGTCGGAGCCATCTTTCAAAGTGCCAGTTGAAATACAGGATCACTTCATTCGCATGGCAAGGCCACTTGCCCGAAAGCAACCTATTACGGACTTCCGACGCACGATCAGGAAAAAGGGATTGCAAGAATTTTCCAAGAAAGAATTCGAGAAAGATGAGGCCAGCAAGAATATGCAAGACTTTCTAAAAGAGGCAGGGCTGAAAAGTTTGGATGATGTGGATAATATTGAGAAGGCCCCATTGGCAGCTCAGTTCAAGCTTGGTCATTCTTTGACTACCGACGAGTATCGCCACGTCGTTGGCAAATGTACTCAAATGAGAAGGGTAGAAGAATGGTACTTACAGATGGCCAAGGATGGTAAAGAGATGTTCCCCGTGTTTTACAGGGACGAGGACTTTCATCACTGTGATGGTATAGTTTGGGTCCCATTTAGAGAACTATTTCATCTATACAATCTGAGGGAGCTAGACTTATCGGTGATTTAATTATGGGCATTGTAAGTATACTTGACCTCTCGCCATTTTTCTAAGTAAATATCCTCGTTGCGTGTCTAATTTTTCCCCTTATGCAGAATGGGGGCACTTGAATGTAGAGTGACCCATAACAAGCTAGGATTCCTTGATCCTCAAATAGTGAATTCCTCTAATATTGAGGCAGGCGAATGGTCCTCCCAAGAAGTGCTGAACTACCTTTACACATCCTTTGTCAAGCTGCAGGACATGAATACCATCCTTCTGCCCTACCACTTTAAGTAAGTGTGGCATTATCGTTGTACCTCCCATCGTTGTACTTTAAGATGTTAATTGTTCTTTTCCCTTGTATGTAGGCCTCACTGGATTCTTATTGCGATCCATTTAAACGATTCCAAGATTGTCGTCATGGATTCAATGAGGAAACCGCAATCCAATTACCAATCCCTCATTGACATCCTAGATAAGGCACTTGTGAAGTACAAGAAGAAGTGTATTCGACACGCTCCATGTGCAAATAAATTCCGAGTTTGGTGCCACCCTTATTGCTCACGTCAGGATCCGGGCACGAGCACATGTGGGTTCTACGTGATGAGATTTATGTGAGTTTTCATGGAGGACGGCAACTGGAACATTACGGATGCTGAGGTTCGCCCTGTCTCCTAAGACATAAATCCAATTTTCTAAACACATAGTATCTTTCCACATCTTTAATCCTTCCATTTGCAGAAATTAAAGCTCCCGACAAGTAAATTGCTGCCACATGTTTGCTTGGGCCTCGCTGAACAGCTATGTGGATTCATCTTCGACCATATCATCTCGTCAAACGGCGCATACAACATTTCGAAGGCTCCTGCTGGGCTAGTGGGTTTCATTGAGGCTGGCGGCCCTAGTGACACTTTAGATAGCCGATCAACGCCAAAGCATACAAAGACCTAGAATTAGTGGGCCATACCTTCCAAACATTTTCTAAGTATCTTGTAGATTAGTTATTTGGATTGATGTGGTTTTCTTAATGTCTTGAACATGCATTAAGTTTCTCTATTTGTTAATGTTTATCTATTATTTTTTCACACATATATCTAGCCATGTATTCAATTTTCTCTATTTCATATTTTTATCCCTAACAGCAACAGGTGATCTCACTGACTGGATGTGGCATGGATGAGCGAGGCATCATCATTGTTGTCTCTGTAAGCAACAGGTGAGCATGTGTAACTAACATTTTCATATGAGTACGAATTTAGAGCATTTGAGATGTTGTAGAGCTCAAGCGAATTTTTGTCAAGTCTCCTGAGATGTGTAACATATCTGGTCGCCGCCTTCGTGTGGTTTGACGGGCACGTCTCAGGCTGAAGTTGACTGGCACGCTGAGTCCCAGCAATATCTTCTATGCTCTCTACTCGAGGCTTCGGGTTTTATATTATGGTTATTTTCTCTCTTCCATTTTAAATGTCAATCAGAATTTTTACTCAATTCTTTTTGCACAAGTTTTGAGCATGAATTTTCTACTCTTGCCGATGACTGTTAGGTGTAATAATGGCTGTCTCGTTAGTTTTTCTTTTGAATTGTATGTTACATCCTATTATTGCTGAAACCACTTATTGATCCTGGATCTAGACACAACATCTATTGAAACTTAGGCCCTTCAGTTTTGATGAAAGAAAAAATAATTCCAGATTATATTCTATTATTAATATTTGTCTGGACCATGTAATATTCTAATATTTTTATATGTGTAACCAAAATACGCTGCTACATGTATTCGCTGACAGATGTGCAACGAAAATAAGCTATGCTAGAATTCATGCAAATAATCTACAGATCAAATAGAGCACATTTTGTTCTTAGTGTAGTTAACTCAACGCCAAAAATCTGCAGTGAAAAAACTCATTATTTTGGTCCATTTTGTTTAGAGTCTTAGAGCTAGCTGTTTGGCCTGGATTTATTAGCACTTTGGTCTCAAACAAAAACAGTACAATTTAGCTTATAACATGCATATGGAATTAAATATTGGTCAATTATGAGTATAAGTGTATTGTTCATAAACCAATAGTGTATTGTTCTGACAGCTAAACTGAAAATTTAGAAGGATATACTTACAATGAATAGACAAATGTGAATTTAGACTCAGATCGATGAGGAGACTGTAAAGTCATTTGTTTAATTTATATTTCTTATTTCCAATTTTCCCTGTAAGTCATTTGACGTATTTTGCTTATAGAGCTATTCTTTTTACGAATTATTTCATATCAATATGCATGCATAGATCCAAAACTAACTCCGTGCTGCAGCAATTGATCTTTTATTGTTTACTATTTTAGCCTGTTCCATTGGTTAGCACTAGATGAAAATTTTCTATCATTTCCAGAACTTTGCTCAGGTTTGGGATGAAATCACCACTCTACTAATTTTGTGATGGTATCCATCTAGCCCTATGGCCAACTACATTGAGGAACAACTATGCATTCATCTGTTTTTCTTCTTATGCAAGTAAAATGATCTGCTGGGTACAAATGATTATATGATTCTGTTGTTCTGTAAGCCAATATCTTGGATGATCTTGCTACTGCTTTTTGTCTGCTTATTTGTTTTGATCTGGCTTGGGGAAAGATTGAGTATTCAAGCCTGTATAAATGTACTAAATTAATTATATACAGTTATAAGATCATATATGAGTCTTCCTGTGAATGTGAACGATATGAATGTAATATTCTGTGATTTTTGTGTTTCAGGAAATATTATACGTGATCTCGAAATTATTTTTTTTTGTGTTTCAGGACTATAGGTGCCGGTTCTTGCAAAGAACCGACACCTATGAGGCATCAAAGGTGCCAGGTCCTATCCATTATAGGTGCCGGTTATTTATAGGAACCGGCACCTATAATACCATATAGGTGTCGGTTGAGGAACCGGTACCAATAGTTTTGAGCATTGGTGCCGGCTTCGAAACCGGCACCTATGAGGCTTTTGGAACTGGCACCAATGAGTATTTGTGTAGTAGTGATGGATGAAAAAGGGAAACCTTGCTTGCCATCTTAAGCCTTCCAGATCCTGAAGGCCTAAGCAAGTCCCTAGAAAGAACTCTTCACGATAGTATATTCTATAATTCATTCATTGATCATGATCTATCGGTCTCGGTCTAGCCCACTACTGAACAACTAATATTTGCTCGATCGACAACAACAACAAATATCTCGAATGTTTAACGAACCGGTGCTAAATATGCTTTAGTATCGGTTCTAAAAGTCCAAGTTTCTCGAAACATTTTTACTCCCGGCTGATGTTACGAACCGATACTAAAAATACATCTTCAGTACTAGTTGATAACACCAACCGAGACTAAAGAGTCTCAGTTGGTGTTACCAACCAGGACTAAAAATGCATATTGGGTTTGTTTAAAAAGAAAACATCTCTATCCAAGTTACATGTGTGTAGTAGGTGGGATGGTAACACGCGTGAGAGCTGAGGTGAGAGATCTTGAATTCGAATCCCATATCTCACACATTTATAGGTGAGAGATCTTAAGTTCGAATCCCATATCTCATATTTTCTTTGATTTTTAGTACCGGTTACTCAATATCAGGATCTTTAGTCCCGATTTGCTTCGGTTGGTATAATCGGTACTAAAAAGGCTCCCAACC
Organism: Oryza officinalis; assembly: GCA_008326285.1. NCBI lineage: Eukaryota > Viridiplantae > Streptophyta > Magnoliopsida > Poales > Poaceae > Oryza > Oryza officinalis. The sequence continues at coordinate 18,402,964 of BDMV01000004.1, forward strand.
GGTGTTAAAAATAGTTTCTTCATTAGTGGCCACTACTAGTACTCCTTGCATATATATTTTTATACGTTTTTAAATGATATACTTTAGCCATTAATTTATTACAAATTATGTTTTCAATGAATATGAAATTAGCATCACATAAAAGTACTTAAAAGTATAAACCTAATGATATAATATGCATAATACTTAGAATAGATATGGTTAGTGCGATTATTAGTAAAAAGTTATCGAGTTTGATTTTTCTTAAAATAAAGGATGTCTTATAATTTGGGTCGAAGGGTGTATCTTTCATCATGAACCCTGGGAAGGGTTCATAGTGTTGCTATTAGTACGACCGTATGTAGCTTGAAGTTCTTGATGTTGGTGGAAGCAATCGCGGATCATGAGATGTCGTCTGGCGGAATCACCGATAGCTTTCCATTCCATTCTAACTAAGTACTAGATGAAACCCCGCACATTGTTGCAGGAGTTTTATATAATTTTAATATAAATAATATGTAAGATGGCTATTAAAAAAAGCTATAAACCATTTGATAATGTGGCTTATAGCAATTTAAATCATATATAATTTGATCATTTAAATGCAAAAGTAAGATGTTGTGACTCAATGAAAGAAAAAAGAAAGAAGGTAATATAGATTAATCATCCAAAGACAAAATTAAGGTGATATAATTTGACGAAGCGTTAACTCCTTAACGGGGGACGGAGGGGGCCCCCCTTTGCCAGTTCGGCCAGGGACGCAGGGTGAGACTCTTCCCTCCCCTGATCACACCGGAGAGAGAGAGAAAAAGACAGGGACACAAGCGTTTATACAGGTCCGAGCCGTTGAGGAGCGTAATACCCTACTCCTGTGTGTGGTGGATGTGCGACTAGAAAAACCGAGAATACAAGTGTTTGCCCCCCCTTTCTCTCCTGTCTATCTGTTCTTTTTCCTTCTCCCTCCTACTTAGGCCTGGGCCTCCGTTTATATATCAAGGGGCTACCACATGGGTCAAAAGGCTGCCTAAGATGGAAGGAACATATTCTTTTACATTTAATGGTTGTCTCGTTGCTTGACTCAAAAACCACACGCACAGACGCTGTAGCAGGGCCTTCGTTCGGTCAGGCGGCTGACATGGGGGACTCCCGTGTCAAACTCCATTAAATGGATGAAGACTTCTGTGTTCCGTTCGCATCGGGAGATGAAAACCATCTGACCGGAGCTGGCATACCAACTCCGGCTGAGGGACGAAAGGCAAAAGGCTCTCATCATTATGATGGGATGGGACAAGGCATGCCGTGTGCCACCTGACGTGCGGGCAGCGCGCAGGCACTTTGCCGCCGTCTCATCCGTGATCTAGCTAGCCTACGACCGGTCAATCACCGTGACCGGTCGTATATTGGCCACGCACGCGCCACGCCGCATTAAATGCGACGTGGTGCGCTCGCCTGAGTTGCCATTAATGCAGTTAGGTGAGCTCTGGCCATGCTCACCTAACCTCGCACACTCGGCGCCAGCGCAGAGGGGGTCGGGGCAACCCAACCATCGGGGAAGGTCTGGGAGCGGCCCGACCCTCGGGGGGACTAGGGAGGGCAGCCGCCATGTCACCCTCAGGCCCGACCCCTGTGGGGGAAATGCCACGTGAGTGCGGGGGGCCGCCCAGACTTCTAGCCTTGGTACCCCGGACCCGTATCACCGACATAATTTTATAAAAGAAGAAAAGGAGTAAGACAATTTAGACCATAGATTAATCATCTAAAGGGTATATAAATAATTAAGCTGATGTGGCTTAATGAGAGAATAGAAAAATAGCATTAACTATATTTATTGAGAGATGAACTCCACGCGTTGCAGTGGGCTTGCTAAGATTGGCCATTGAACTTTTCAATATTTTGTGACAAACATAATAGCAGAAATTTGGAACTGAATGCAACATAAATTTTTTGGTAGTATGCAGGAAATATAGTTCATACTTTCTTTTTAGCAACATGGAAGAACTCATGCCTCGTGCGTAGGCTTAATATTGAAAACAAAAAGAATCAGTGTGAACTATCAATCAACTTCACTTAAAAGTTGTTTTTCCATGAATTTCAATATTTTAAATAAACATTTTTCATGTAAATTATATGAAATCCAAATAGAATGATGCAAATGAAAGAGACTTAATTTGTATAAGGCTCAGCGACTACTATCTGGGATCATAAGAGAAGGAAAGGAAGAGTTGGTCATGGCGAAGAAGAATTTAAGGATTGGATTAGAATGTAAAGATGAATACGTAACCAAAAGGTGCCAATATATATACATAGAGATGAAGTGGGGGAGAAAAGGATTGCAAACTAATTCTGTTTGCCTGTTAACTATTTATAGATATGCAGTGCATTCTTGCATGATATGTTAATTAACACCATTACTGACCGTGGAAAAGTGAGAATGCATGTGCAAGGGCCGGCTTAATTAGCGGTTGTGAATTGTATCCTTCTGACATGAAATTTGCTTTTATTGACAGTAATTATGCATAAATTATGTGATGACGTAGTTAAATGTGGCGGAAATAGAAACTGAAAATTGATTAGGCTAGCTGTATCAACAGTGGGCAAATAAATCTGACGTTATCCATCCACTAAAGGCTGGGTTACTTATGGACTGAGCGATGATGGACTTCTTCTATGAAGACTTTAACTATTCAGATGAAATCCAACGGTCAAGATATTCTTGATGACGTGGCTACATAGGTAATGGTAACACTTGTATAGGATTTATTGATACGCACGTTTCTGGTAGTTTGAGACATGCATCCCCTTGCCAATACACCAGCAGATGCACACACCATGTCAGTGCATATATCTATACCTATACTAATTAGGCACTACGAGGAAGCTCTCACGTTAATCAGAAAAATCTGACCATTAATTAGATGCATCATCTTATCAAGACCGTACGATCTGCGTTAAACATCATGGACCTTCTTTTAAATCCCATCAAATATCTATGCGTTAAGTCCGATATAATCTCAGTTTTTAAAGCCTAGCGTGCGTACACTTCTCATCCTCTCACAGATAATCCGATCTCCAGCTGATCTCGCGAGAGGATTGTTTGATTGGGGAACGCGTGCGACTACGAGAATGAAACACGAGACCATGCAATGCATGGTTCAATGACAAGAAAAAAATACATGACAAAAAAATTTTCGTGGTCTTTTTACTATTTTACTTTGATTTTCCATTATCCACATTGCCATCTTATTTTCAAAGGAGCATTGCCTTCTACTCCCATCGTTTCACATATTAGTTGTTTTTGGTTTATATATCAGTAGATATAGTTTGACCAATTTTATAGAACAATATAGAATTCTAACATAATATAAAAATATAAATTTAATAGTATGCGTAAACTTTCCTTTCGTTTTTTCTCCTTGCCGATCTAATCTATGTATCAATCTCAAGTAACCGGCAATCAGCCGAGGAGGAACGCTAGCAAATTGCGGACTTCACCAACGACGATGGCCCCATGACAAAATATATACTTTATTCTGTTCGGCAATTGTGCAGTCATATACACGGCAAGAAATATACGGGTAAAACCCTTTCTTTCTAACCTGATGATGTCTTGATCTATACACACGTTTTTCTTTAAAACAAGCATTAGTGTTGTAGAAGTTTTGATGCGTTGTATAGTCAAATATGATAGATGTTATACTCCAGTTCTGCTAATCCCATGCTATTTTTCTTAATTAGAATTTGGTTGGAACTTTTTTCCTACTATAATCTCATCTGAACCTACATTGACCAGGACTCACTAACTACATCATATTTGACCCTAAGACTTTCACAGTTGAGATGTTAATACTCAGATCCTACAATTATTTTTGCTTGCATCTAGGAAAATTATTTTTGCATCTACATAAAACCAAAGTTATTCCATTAAAATTGCATGTTTCTTTATTTTCACAATATGTTGCGGTAATACAATTATTATAATTATAATTTGTTTAACACTCTCTAATATAATTTGTTCGATCTTATTCTGCTTATTTCCCTTTGAATGCTAAAATATTGTTCATCCGGTAACACTGGTATAATGCAAATTACGCTGGTCAGCTATATCAGCTATATTTTTATTATTCCTGAAGTTAATTGCTTTGGTACCTTTTTGGTTTTTTTTTTGTTGTTATGCCAAAAGATTGACAACATGTCTACCATTCTGCTTGGTTAAGTACTAATTTGATTTGTTTTTGTCTTACTTTGTAAGCTAAGATTCAATCGTATAAGGGGAAAAGCTGGTGAATAAATTAGGCCATCCAAGCTATGACCGAGTTGTAATGGTTCATATCAAAATTTTCTCATGGTATTCATTTAAAATTATCGATATCATTGGGTGATTTTAAAGTCCACTCTGTCTATCTATATGTGCCACTTTCAAAGTGTATCTGAGGATCTTTTATTTGTTATGCAGTCCATACATACTCAACTTTTCAGTCTTAATTTCATCGGTCTAATTCAATGTTGCACATAAGTATTCTACCTGCAACGAGGAATAATAATTAGGACACAACATCAATTGGGTGATTGGGCATAGGCGACTACCTCGGGGACTCTCCAGGTTCGATGCTAATATCTGCATCAAAATCTGGGTAGAACTTTATTCCCAAATTGGTTTAATTTATATGTTTCTACTATAAAACATAATGTTTATGACTCAACACGTCATCACTGACTATAAATTTGAATTTTGAGATGTTGATCCATGAATTAGACAAATTTGTTTGGACATATGATGCAAATGTAAAAAAACAACCCACTGCAATATGAGAATGGTGTTTTATTATTTAAACTTCTGTGCAATGCTCCATGTGATACTTTTTGTATGATTTACAATAATAATGACTTGTTATGTTTTCAAATTCATTAGTTTTTATTGTTAACAAATTTAGTCAGCCCGTGCAATGCACGGGTTGACGACTAGTAGACACTAATATAGAGCACCACATCTGTAACGCCCACCTATGAGGGGTTTTCCTTGCAAATGTGTCATTTTAACAACATCAAATTAAGAAACGGTACCTATAATTATTCAATGGTGTTGGTTCATAATAAAAATGGCCACCAATAGTCCCACAAAGTCATAGGAGCTGACTCTTATAGTAAACCGACATCTATAAATGTTATATATGTATCGGTTCTTTTAAAAAATCGACACCTATTAGTGTAGTGACATAGGTGTTGGTTTTTTATTATGAACCGGTACATATGGGTATGACATATGTACTGGTTCTTAATAAAAAGGCACCTACGAATCTATAGGTGTTGGTTGACAATTAAAAGCAGCTCATATGACAACGCCACTTATATATGTGCTTTTTTAACTAACTTTTTTATATGAAGTCGGATGAATGTAAACTTTATTTGGATTTTGTAGCACTCAACGAGATCTACTACTTGATTGTTGATGACTATTTCATTTGAGGTCGTTTGGATCTCCGAACATGTGTTATGATTTTTCATATATTTGGATATGCAAATTTTTAAAATTTCCAAATGATCTCAGATGGAGACAAAATCTATATGAAAGTTGTTCGTCTCAATGAGATCTACAATCTTATAGTTGACAGCTTTTGTATTTAAGGTCATCCAGGGCATTAAATATGTATTATAAGTTTTAGATGAGAGTAATCTCAAAGAATAGTATTTGCTTTTTGTTGCACTATAAAGTGAATTGCCCACAATTTCTCACCAGCTTAAGTTTTTGGGTTGAACTGATCAGTGCATGCAACTTAATATGGTATCAGAGCTAAAGGTCTCGAGTTCAAATCCTGGCTAGCTCACAATTAAATAAAAATTGCAACCCACTTCTATTTCACGCTAGAGGCTTTAGGGGGCCTCGAGTGAGGAGGAGTGATTGGACTATAAATTGAATTGCCCACCTTTTCCCATCAGCTTAAGCTTTTGGGTTGAACTGGAAAATCGTGAGTTGTGAGAACAGAAGTGTGACCATTTCTAGTAAAGTGCAAAATATTTCTTCCATGTCTTCAAAATAAAAAAAATGGCTACACCTCCTATAAGTGCCAATTCTAAATTAGAATCAAAATCGTTGACCACCTTTATTAGTTCTGCTATATTGGTGCCGGTTCAACAAATAGGCAGCTGAGAGGGGTTTGAAACTGACACCATTAAGGATTTCTCTACCAGTGATACCTCGCCTATATATGCAGTTCACTAGGTAAGTTCCCAGGTATATACCACTTTCATCCATTTTTCTGCGGAACAAGACTGGCAGCTCAAATACATAGAAGCCCCTGGTACATACAACTTGTTCAACGGCCGGTTTCACTCACTATGTCGGTCCTTGTCACCACTGCCGGCTCATAGCATTATCTCTGATGAGTTTGGCTCTTGTCAGACATGAGTGGTCAGTGCCATGCGGTGCCGATGTCGTTGCTCTCCATGGTGCCCATTCAAGTTTCAAGTGCTTCGAATCAATCTGGTTTTCTCATGGCAATAAGAAGAATCAGAAAAGCTGTAGCTGTTGCAGTCTTGCAGAGCACAAAACGCCGTTGCATATAAGATTATGTCTGAAGCTCTGAAAATAACTAACTGTCCCCCACTAAAAGTCAGCTTCATTCATCGAAAGAGCCAAATTGCTCGCTGCCAGGTTAGCAAATAGTGATTGCATCAGTAATGTACCGATGTGCTCCCTTACATCCTGACAACTGCAATATGGTAGAGCATTTGAGAGGAAAATTTCAGGTCTGCTCAGCAAAAAGATAATTAGGAAAGGTCATATGCAGATGTGCACCGAAATTGGCCAACTTGACCTTTGCATTGAGGATATGAACCATGGGCTTCCGTGTAATTGTGTTAACTGCGGTTATGATGCAAAACCGATAAAAAATAGATAAATTTTACTAGAAATTTTAAGTTTATTGAACCTGTTCGATATATTTGACTGTTTCTATTACACACCCCGGTAAGCCCAGTAGGTAACTGTGTGCTACAGCCAACGGCAAGGGAAGTTGTGAGACCCATCTCTGAATAACATGATCTGGGGTGGTGTAGTTTTGCTCGCTGGCAATCGCGGCCTCCGTAGCTCGCTGCTCTAACTGTTCGGGAAGCATCGCTGCTTGCCCGGAGGAAACTGTAGCGATCTGATGCAAGAATGTGCATGCAAGAATGTACTTGTTAGTTTTTCTTGCCTAGACCCAAGGCAATCTTTTGCAAAGTTTGATGTCGAAAGGCTTGCTCAACTTACAGATATATATGATAGTGACTTCTCCATTAGTGATCGCGGATCTATAAGGGATCAACTACAACTCTTTTCGATCATATTAGGAGAAATCCTGATTTTAGTGGTTGCACTGATATTGGAAGTTTAGCAATGAAGATGGTGGAAACTGAGAGAGATACAATGTTTCCATCGGTTTATCGTCTTATTGAGCTTGCTTTGCTACTTCCAGTGGCAACCGCCTCCGTTGAAAGAGTCTTCTCAGTTATGAATATTATCAAGACGGATTTGCGTAATAGGATAGCTGATGATTGGCTCAATGATTTGATGATATGCTATACTGAGTGTGAGATATTTAAAGGACTTGATGATGAAGCGATTATGAAGCGGTTTTGTCACGCCCCAAACTGGCCCCGGGCGGAGACCAGGGTAGGGCGGTCCAGATTGACCTGTATGCCTGTACCAGTCCCAGGAAATAGCGCTGGTATAACAGGAAGACTGAATATCACAACCACAGCGGTCTCTTTATTAAGAGTAGGATTACAACCAAGGTTGGAACTACGGACAGAACCCGAGTTCACAACAGCATTACAAAAAGGCGGAAGCGAAAAGCGGAGACTAGCCCTAAGCCACAAGCAAAGCCTTGGGGAAGGCCGAAACCCTACTACTGCTCGAAGTCTGCTTGCTCCTGGAAGAACTCTTCATCAGCAGGGTCCATCTCTTCATCTTCGAGAACTGGGGGGGTTTAATTATATAGAGCAAGGGTGAGTACGGGAGTACTCAGCAAGTCAGGGGAGTTAAGTGTTTAATGCAAGCTTCAAGGGAAAGCCAGTTATTTTTCACAATTGGTTTTAGTTTAAAACTTTAAGAACAACTAAGTAAGTGCTTCTCAACGGCACGGATGAGAAAGTGCGTCTCATCAGGCCGGAGCAGTGAAAATGTATCGATTGATTCTTGCCGGCACGAGAGGCTCCCTGCCAATCGTTCACCGACCCGGCTGCACCAACAGCCACTTCTCACACACGCCGGTACGAGAGGCTCCCTGCCAATCGTCACCGACCCGGCTGCTTCATCAGCCACAAGTCAACACATCGGTACGAGAGGCTCCCTGCCAATCGTCACCGACTTCGGCTGCTTCAACAGCCTTAAACCAAGCACAGAACGGAAAACCTCACACCAACAGCAGTTCACAAGGTGTTCAATAAAACTACGCTAAGGAATCACCTCACATCCGCCCATGACCGTGGGCACGGCTGTTCGAACAGTTGTTAACCTCTGCAGAGGGGGTACACTTTACCCACACGACGTTACTAACCCCGAATCACCTAGCCCGCGACCCTCGGTCACGTCTGGCGACCTTGAGGCTTTCACGACAAGGCATTTCGAAAGCCGACTCAGGGTCATCTTATGCCAACGGGAGGGGTCCCACGGACCAACACCAGGTTAGGTCCCAGACCATACTGTGCCAGGAAGCCCAGGGGTCCTCTCCGACACCACCCCGGCGAATCCACTTGTCCCTTGGCATCAAGATTTCCCTGGCCTAGCTAATTACTCAGCCAGGGGCGTCCCATATCACCCATGTGGTCGTACTTGAGATATGCTTGGATGTAATTCCCAAGGAATCGGTCCTTAGAGCGAGAACGAGCAGACCGTACCTCCAGTACGTCTCTCGTACCGCGAGTTTTAGAAACTCACCTTAGTTTTCAAGACACCGACCCAAGTGTCGGGTTTTCCAAACATTTTGTAAACTCAAGTTTTACCCAGGTGATCAATTTTAAAGTTTGAGGGGAGTCCCGATATTTGTACACGAGGTACGGATACCGAGGCATCACCTGAGGGGTGACAAGGGTGTTAGGGTATTCAAATATCAAGGAAGGTGAATGCAACAAATGGGTAGGGCCTGCCGGTTGTATTGCAAACCGAGGCCAAGTGCCAAGTGTAGCCTAAGTAATGCATAGTTTCCGAAATTAAAATACTTAATTTAAATTATAGGTTCAATTGATCAAAGGTGACTTGCCTTGCTCGAGATCTTGAGCTTCTTCCTCGAAATCCGCGCACTGCGGGTCTTCGGGCTCCGAGACTACACGCGAAACGAGACGACTCAACAAAACGATAAAAAAAAAGCCCTATTAATGACCACTAAGCGTGCCGTTGGATAGATCTCGATTTTTGAGGAATTTTGGAAGTTGAACGGAGTTAATCGGATGAACGGTTGAAAAGATATGAATTTCCGAAGATTAAAGGATTTTCTGGAATAAAGAAAAGGAATTATTAATTCCCTGGAAAAAGAAAAGAAGGAGGGACTGAAATTGGACTTTATTTTGGGTGGCTAAGGGCAGCCCAAAAGAATAGAACGGGCGCGGCCGAAATAATTGGGCCGGCGGCCCGAAGGGATCGGCCCTAGGCCGATCGGCGCGGAAGAGAAGTAGGCCAATGGGCCTAATCGGCCAATGGCGCGAGCGGGCCGGCGCTCAAGGGCGCGGCCCAAGCCGAGTGACACAGCCTGGTCCGGGAGGGAGGCCGAGCGACGCGCGGCCTGGTGGCGCGGCCTGGTGGCGCGGCCTGGTCCGGTCTCCCCCGAGTGACTCGGGGCCGACGGGCCGGACCGAGGGACTCGGGCCGATGGCCCAAGGGGGAGGAGGCCGAGTGGCCGAGGGGGCGCGAGGCCGAGCGGCCGAGTGAGAGGAGGGGGGCCGATGGGCCGGTGCAGGCCGCGGCCTACGCGGGCGGCCGATCCGGTGGACCGCGACCACCACGCGGGTGCTAGGGCGGGGCCCGCCTGGCAGTGGCGCGGTCTACGCAGACCGAGCGCACGGAGGGGATAAGACGGAGTGCGCCGGCTGGCGCTTGCGTGGCGCCTGCGTGGCGGCCACGTAGGCCGGCCGGGCAAAAAAAAATATAGGGGAGAAGGCGCCGGGCGACGGCGGCGACGGCGAAGGCGGTTTTCGTGCGGCGCGATGCGAGGGCGGCGACGGGGAGTGGCGCCGGAGCAAGAGGGGAGAGAGAGGAATCGAGCCGTCAGCTCGGATCGGGCCGTGGGGGAGCGACGGCGGCTGGCGACGGCGCGGTGCAGCGGCGGTAGCAGTGGCGCGGGGATGGAACGGAGAAGAGGGGCGGCGACCTTGGCGCACCTAGAGGGGGGTTTCTACGGGGCTAACGGCCTAAAACACGAGGGGAAAGGGGAGGGGTGGAGAGGAGAGGGAGATTTACCGCGGCGGGGCGGCAAGCCGGAGGCCGACGGCGCGGGCGCGGCGAGGCGGCACGAACCCAGGCCGGGGAAGAGGATGAGGGCGCCGGGCTCCTCTTCTCGCGGCGGCGGACGGCAAGAGCGGCGGCGCGACGGGTTGGAAGGGGCGAGCTCCGGGAGGCGGCAATGGCGGCCGGGTGCGAGGGGGGGAATATTTTAAGGGCGCTAGGTCGGTTTTGGGGGGGGAAATGTCGATTTTGGGCCGGGAAGAGGCGGTGCGGCCGAGAGGCGGAGCGGGGGACCGGCGCAAGCGGCCAAAGCGGCGCGGCAGGGTGACGGCCGGCCGTCCGGGAAAAAGGGAAAAAAAGGGGGGGAAAAGAGGGGCTTGCCTCCTTAGCCGATTCGGGTAAGGGTCGCGCGTCGGGGGAGGGGGAGAGAGAGGGAGGCGCGCGCTCGGCGCCTTGGCGGCACGCGCGCGCAGCGCAGCGGCGGGGCCGAGGGGACCAGCGGCGGTGGCGGGACGGAACGGCGCCGGCGGGAGAGAGCTCCGGGAGAGAGAAGAAACGGGGAACGGGAGAGAGAGAGAGAGGGAGAGAGAGAGAGAGAGCTGGCGGACCGGCTCGGGCGCGTGCGGGCCGAGCGGCCTGGCGCGGCCCAGCGGGGGAAAAGGCGGCCGGGCAGGCGGCTGGGCCGAGGCGGCACGCGGGAAGGGAGCTGGGCCGGGCGGCGGCCCAGGGAAGGAAGAAGGCCGAGAGGCTGGGCCGGGCGGCGGCCCAAGGAGGAGAGGGAGAGGGAAGTAGGCCGGGAAAGGGGGACAGCCCACGGCAGAGGGAGGTAAATTAGACTTTTTCTGAGGGTTTGATTTTGGGAGGATTAGGGCTCGGATTTGAAATCCGATTTCGCGGTTTTCTCCGGGATTGAAGTGAGAGGGGAGACACGAGACCTTGGCACACAACAAGACTCAACCGAAGAGCAAACTTTCGCAATTAGGGTTTTTAGCAGATTAGTTTTCCCGCTAACGCCGCGACAAAACGGGCGTTACAAACCAACCCCCCTAACAAGAATCTCGTCCCCGAGATTCAGCACCTAAGGGAGCAGCTCCGGGAACTGGGCACGGAGAAGATCTTCGCGTTCCCAAGTTGCTTCATCCTCTGAGTGGTTGCTCCACTGCACCTTGTAGAACTTAACGGTCTTTCTTCGAGTCTGACGTTCAGCCTCTTCAAGAACTCTGATTGGTCTCTCTTTATAGGTTAGGTTCTTCTCCAGTTCTATGCTTCCCAAGGGAACTTGTTCCTCTGGAACACGAAGACATTTCTTTAACTGGGACACATGGAACACATTGTGCACATCTGTCAGTCCTTCTGGTAGCTCAAGCTGGTAGGCAACTTCGCCGCGTCTGGCGGTGATGAGGTAGGGACCGATGTAGCGAGGAGCTAACTTGCCGGACATTCCAAACCTCTTTAGACCACGGAGTGGAGACACTCGCAGGTACACGTGATCTCCCACTGCAAACTCGAGATCACGTCTCCGATTATCTGCATAGCTTTTCTGTCGGGTCTGAGCTGTCTTCAGGCGGTCTCGAATCAACTTGACTTGCTTTTCAGCTTCCTTTAGAACGTCAGGTCCAAACACTTGCGCTTCGCCTACCTCGTTCCAACACAACGGGGTGCGACACTTTCGTCCAAACAGGGCTTCATTTGGGGACATCTGGATACTGGATTGGTAACTGTTGTTGTAGGAGAACTCAGCGTAGGGGAGACAACGATCCCATGTGCCTTCGAAGTCCAAGGCACACGCTCGAAGCATGTCCTCCAGGATCTGGTTAACTCGTTCTGTCTGCCCATCTGTCTGCGGGTGGTAGGCAGTACTGAAATTTAAGTTGGTACCCATTGCCTCGTGTAACTGTTGCCAGAATCTTGAGGTAAACTGAGTGCCTCGATCCGACACAATCTTCTTTGGGCAACCGTATCGGCAAACCACGTGGGTCATGTACAGGTCTGCCAGCTTTTTCCCATCGTAGGTGGTTTTCACTGGTACAAAGTGAGCTGCCTTGGTTAGGCGGTCCACGATTACCCAGATGGAGTCATACCCACTAGGGGTCCTTGGTAAACCGGTAATGAAATCCATACCGATCTCCTCCCATTTCCACTCGGGAATTCGGAGGGGTTGTAACAAACCGGCGGGTTTCTGATGTTCGGCCTTTACTCTTTGGCAGATGTCACATAAGGCTACATACTCTGCAACATCTCGCTTCATTCCAGCCCACCAAAAGTATTCCTTGATGTCTTGGTACATCTTGGTACTCCCTGGATGGATGGAGTACGCTGACTCATGAGCTTCTCTCAGAATGAGGTCCTTTAATTCCTTTTTGGCTGGCACGCAGATGCGGGATCCGAACCAAACAGTATCCTGGTCGTCGATGGTGAAGCCTTTGAGTCTTTTCTTACGGATCTTATCCTTCATTTCTTTCATACCCTCGTCTTCTTGTTGCGCTTCTCGAATTTGAGTTTCTAGGGTAGGTTGCACTGTAAGACTGGCAAGGTTTCCGGTGAGAACCACGGTCACTTTCAACTTCTCGATTTCTCGACACAGGTCATCCTGTGTTGGCCAAACTAGGGCGGTAGCACAGTAGGTCTTGTGACTTAGCGCGTCGGCGACCACATTTGCTTTTCCAGGGTGGTAGTGTATACCGAGATTATAATCCTTGATTAATTCCAACCATCTTCTCTGTCTCATGTTCAATTCACTCTGAGTAAAGACGTATTTGAGACTTTTGTGATCGGTGTAAATCTCACATCTGTTTCCAATCAGGTAGTGACGCCAAATTTTCAGGGCATGAACCACAGCTGCCAATTCCAGGTCGTGCGTAGGGTAGTTGACCTCATGGGGCCTGAGTTGTCTTGAGGCGTAGGCCACTACCTTTCGGTCTTGCATTAAGACACATCCTAGACCTTGTCTCGATGCATCACAGAATATCTCGAAATCCTTTCGGATGTTGAGCAGGGTGAGGACGGGAGCAGTCGTCAATCTTTTTTTGAGTTCTTGAAAACTGCGTTCACATGCTTCTGACCATTCAAACTTCTTTTCCTTCTTTAGGAGTTCCGTCATTGGTCGAGCCAGTTTGGAAAATCCTTCGATGAACCTCCGGTAGTAACCTGCTAAACCGAGGAAACTACGGATCTCAGACACCGTCTTGGGTGCGTTCCAGGCGAGGACGGTCTCAACCTTACTGGGGTCTACTTCAACACCTTTGGTGGAAATGACATGGCCAAGGAAGGCTACTTTATCCAACCAAAACTCACACTTCGAGTACTTGGCAAAGAGTTGGTGTTCACGCAACCTTTCCATTACTTTCCGTAGATGATTTGCATGATCTTGTTCATCTATTGAGTAAATCAGAATGTCGTCGATGAAGACCACAACGAACTTATCCAAGTAGTCCATGAAAACTTTATTCATCAGGTTCATGAAGAATGCCGGAGCATTGGTGAGTCCGAAAGACATCACGGTGAACTCATACAAGCCATACCGCGTTGAGAAAGCGGTCTTGGGGATATCTTCTGATCTGATTTTGAGCTGGTGATACCCAGATCGTAGGTCGATCTTGGAGAATACTCTGGCTCCTTCCAATTGGTCGAACAAATCGTCAATCCGTGGTAGGGGATACTTATTCTTGATGGTTACTTCGTTCAAGGCTCTATAGTCTATCACCATTCTCTCAGAGCCATCTTTCTTCTTTACTAAGAGCACAGGGGCTCCCCAAGGGGACGAGCTGGGTCGCACGTAACCCTTGTTCTGAAGTTCTTCGATCTGTTTCTTAATTTCTGCCAGTTCGTTGGCTGCCATTCTGTAGGGTCTCTTGGCAATGGGAGCGGTGCCTGGGGCAAGCTCTATGGAGAACTCAATTTCTCGATCCGGTGGCATCCCGGGTAGTTCTTCTGGGAACACATCGGGGTACTCGTTGACTATGGGTACCATTTCCAAGGGAGTGGCTTGCAAACTGTTCAGGGTTGACCGATTTCCGGGAAGGAGGGGAGTGAAACGCACTTGTTTTCCTCCGGGTCCTTGCAGAGTGATGGTCCTATCGGCACAATCAATTTGTCCTTTGTGCTTAGCCAACCAATCCATCCCTAGGATGACATCCAGACCTTGGGAGTCTAGGACTATGGGTTTGGCTGCGAAGCTAACCCCTTCTATCACTAGATCAACCTTGGGGCATAGTTTATCTGCCCTTATATCCCTTCCAGGGGAATGTATTACCATAGGTACTTGTAAATTTTGGGTTTTCCAACCATTTCTTTTCACAAAAGCTTGTGATATGAACGAATGAGAAGCTCCTGAATCAAATAGAACGAGTGCGGGTATGGAGTTGACAGAGAACATACCCATCACCACGTCGGGGGCCTCTTGGGCGGTTTCAGCTTGAATGTGGTTCACTCGACCTCGTCCAAAGTTGTTGGAGGCGCGAGAACCTTGTCCACTTGTCTGAGTGACTGGACGGGACTGTGCAGGTGCTGGCGTCCTGGGGAAGCTAGCATCAGAGCGTCCGGGGTTAGAATTTCCCTGATTCCGAGGACACTGCCTGGCGTAATGTCCCATTTGTTTGCACGTGAAGCACTGCACATTTGCCATTCCTGTGGGCGAATTGAAGGAGGAGACACTGTTCCTTGCGGTGTTGCCACTAGGGGCATGCTGCTGGGGCGACGGAGTAAGGCGGGGCACCGGCGGACGGGGAGTAAAGCCAGGTTGGCGACTGACTTGATGGGCAGGTTGGTGGTACTGCATGGGATGTCCAACACGAGGGCGTGGCGCACCTCGGAATGGGGGCGCTTGGTGGGTAGACTTGCGCTTCTTATATTCCTCAGTTGCCTCTTTTCTGGCATCCTCCAGAAGCAAGGCCTTGTTGACCATGTGCTGGAAGGTGGGGAAGTCATGGGCAAGCAACTGGATTCTCAACCCTACTGCGATTCCCTTCAAGAACTTCCTGATCTTTTTCTTGTCGGAGTCCACTTCTTCGGGAGCATACCGAGCCAATTTGTTGAAGCGACTCAGGTACTCATTGACGCTTCCTGTACCTTGTTTCAGACGATTGAACTCTTCTTTCTTCATGTCGATGGTACTTTCGGGCACATGAGCTGCACGGAAGGCATCGGCGAACTCTGCCCACTCAATGTTGACAGCGTCTGGATGGGCATTACAGTAATTCTCCCACCAGTCGGCTGCAGAGCCTCTTAACTGATGTGCAGCAAAAAGGGTCTTTTCCACTGGGGTGCACTGCACTAGGTTGAGTTTTCTCTCAACATCCTTTAGCCAATCGTCGGCCTCAACGGGCTCGACGGTGTGAGAGAATTCCGGTGGATGGGATCTTAGAAAGTCCGTCAGCTTGGATCTGTGATTGTTGTTATGGAAAGGCACTGGGTGCGGAGCCTGCGGCTGCAAATTCTGCTGGATGCCTGCAATGGCTTGGGCTAAGCCCTGCAAGATCTGAGTCTGAACTGCCATCATGTGCTGGTAATCTGCCTGAAGCTGGGGAGGCGGGGGTAAGTCCTGTGCACGGTTTGCTGCAGGATCTGCCTGAGCTGGAGCATTAACCGGTTCATTCCCTGACTCATTTTCCGATTCTGGTTCTTCCCTGCGGGTTTCGTAACCCAAACGAGCTGGAGCACGAGCCACACGACGGGGACGGGTAGCCATCTAATCTCCCAGAAAAGGGCGGGGTAAGAAAACAGAACAGCACTTAAAAAGGGAAGAAGTAAAGTAAACGAGCTCAGAAAGCACACACTAGTCATAAAGCTTTTCTCAACTCGGAAAGCACCTAAAACAACGGGTGTGGACAAGTCACAGAGCTGCGCCGAGCTTGACTGTACGCACACCACCTCAGAGATCCAGACTACCAGACAACACCCACAACAACACACTCACACACTACCTCGCCACGACTCCGAAAGAGTTGGCGGCGGTACAAAAGGTCTGGCACACGAACTCCACCTGCAGCAGACGAACTCTACTGCTCTCCTGCCTGGCTGGCTCCGGTGGTCGGCTCGTCTGAAGAGGACACGTCGATCGGCGCACGCGAAGGGACCGGCGGAACCTGTCGAGGGCCGGCAGCAGGGCGGCCTGCTGGCGGGGTAGGAGCTGGGTGGTCGAAACGGAACACGGTGGAGGAGCCCACAACGCGCTTCCGCGCGGTGCGGATCAGTCGGAGCCCACGGCGGCTGACGACTGGGGTGTGACCTGGGGTGTAGGAGGGGCTGGCACGGTGGGGGTAGGGAGAGTAAACTGGCGAGTACGGCACACGCGGGCTGGGGGAGCGTGGGCCGCTGGGGGTGCGAGCAGAGCCACGTGAACTGTAGAAGGACAGGTGGCTGGAGTGGCAAAGGCGGCCAGAGTCCCAGGAGGTAGTGTCCACGGAGGTGACACCCTCCTCAGCAAGGCGGGCCTCCAGTGCGGCGTAGCGGCGAGCCAAGGAGCGGTAAGCCTCAAGGAGAAGGTCGTGCTGAGTGGCCTGAGCGCCAGAAAGCTCCACCATGCGCGTCAGCGCAGGGTGCGACTCACGGTAAGGGCAAGGGTAGCGGCTGTCTGCACGGCCAGGAGGGAGCTGCGGGATCAGCCGGAAGGCCGAACCTGCAAGGCGACGACGGTAGTCGTAGGCCAAGCGACGCAGAGCGGTCCAGGAGAGGTCCTGGTACGCGAGCTGGAGCGTGGGGCGAGCCAAGTTGAAGTGGTGAGGGCGAAGGCCAGCGCTGTGTGTACCTCCGCGGGGGTAAAGGTACATAGACAGCTCACAGCGGGGAGGGAAGCGGTCCACAGAGTACCCAGCGTACTCGGGACAAGAGAAGCCAAGGAAGCCAGCGAGGTCTCTCAACTGGTCGACGTGGTGACCCTCACCAACGCCGTGGGAACTGTGGGTGGCGTTAACTGCCATCTACAATTTTGAAAAAAGAAAGAGAAGTCAGTAACCAGTTTTGTAAACAGAGTAAGAGAAGAAGAGAAGAACCGAACTTTTCGCAAATAGCTTTTTCAGAACTTAGCACCTTACGGTCATCTAACGTCGGGTTTCGTCCTAGGCCAAAGCTGCGCTCTGATACCATCTTCTGTCACGCCCCAAACTGGCCCCGGGCGGAGACCAGGGTAGGGCGGTCCAGATTGACCTGTATGCCTGTACCAGTCCCAGAAAATAGCGCTGGTACAACAGGAAGACTGAATATCACAACCACAGCGGTCTCTTTATTAAGAGTAGGATTACAACCAAGGTTGGAACTGCGGACAGAACCCGAGTTCACAACAGCATTACAAACAGGCGGAAGCGGAAAGCGGAGACTAGCCCTAAGCCACAAGCAAAGCCTTGGGGAAGGCCGAAACCCTACTACTGCTCGAAGTCTGCTTGCTCCTGAAAGAACTCTTCATCAGCAGGGTCCATCTCTTCATCTTCGAGAACTGGGGGGAGGGTTTAATTATATAGAGCAAGGGTGAGTACGGGAGTACTCAGCAAGTCAGGGGAGTTCAGTGTTTATTGCAAGCTTCAAGGGAAAGCCAGTTATTTTTCACAATTGGTTTTAGTTTAAAACTTTAAGAACAACTAAGTAAGTGCTTCTCAACGGCACGGATGAGAAAGTGCGTCTCATCAGGCCGGAGCAGTGAAAATGTATCGATTGATTCTTGCCGGCACGAGAGGCTCCCTGCCAATCGTTCACCGACCCGGCTGCACCAACAGCCACTTCTCACACACGCCGGTACGAGAGGCTCCCTGCCAATCGTCACCGACCCGGCTGCTTCAACAGCCACAAGTCAACACATCGGTACGAGAGGCTCCCTGCCAATCGTCACCGACTCCGGCTGCTTCAACAGCCTTAAACCAAGCACAGAACGGAAAACCTCACACCAACAGCAGTTCACAAGGTGTTCAATAAAACTACGCTAAGGAATCACCTCACATCCGCCCATGACCGTGGGCACGGCTGTTCGAACAGTTGTTAACCTCTGCAGAGGGGGTACACTTTACCCACACGACGTTACTAACCCCGAATCACCCAGCCCGCGACCCTCGGTCACGTCTGGCGACCTTGAGGCTTTCACGACAAGGCATTTCGAAAGCCGACTCAGGGTCATCTTATGCCAACGGGAGGGGTCCCACGGACCAACACCAGGTTAGGTCCCAGACCATACTGTGCCAGGAAGCCCAGGGGTCCTCCCCGACACCACCCCGGCGAATCCACTTGTCCCTTGGCATCAAGATTTCCCTGGCCTAGCTAATTACTCAGCCAGGGGCGTCCCATATCACCCATGTGGTCGTACTTGACATATGCTTGGATGTAATTCCCAAGGAATCGGTCCTTAGAGCGAGAACGAGCAGACCGTACCTCCAGTACGTCTCCCGTACCGCGAGTTTTAGAAACTCACTTTAGTTTTCAAGACACCGACCCAAGTGTCGGGTTTTCCAAGCATTTTGTAAACTCAAGTTTTACCCAGGTGATCAATTTTAAAGTTTGAGGGGAGTCCCGATATTCGTACACGAGGTACGGATACCGAGGCATCACCTGAGGGGTGACAAGGGTGTTAGGGTATTCAAATATCAAGGAAGGTGAATGCAGCAAATGGGTAGGGCCTGCCGGTTGTATTGCAAACCGAGGCCAAGTGCCAAGTGTAACCTAAGTAATGCATAGTTTGCGAAATTAAAATACTTAATTTAAATTATAGGTTCAATTGATCAAAGGTGACTTGCCTTGCTCGAGATCTTGAGCTTCTTCCTCGAAATCCGCGCACTGCGGGTCTTCGGGCTCCGAGACTACACGCGAAACGAGACGACTCAACAAAACGATAAAAAGAAGCCCTATTAAGACCACTAAGCGTGCCTTGGATAGATCTCGATTTTTGAGGAATTTTGGAAGTTGAACGGAGTTAATCGATGAACGGTTGAAAAGATATGAATTTCCGAAGATTAAAGGATTTTCTGGAATAAAGAAAAGGAATTATTAATTCCCTGGAAAAAGAAAAGAAGGAGGGACTGAAATTGGACTTTATTTTGGGCGGCTAAGGGCAGCCCAAAAGAATAGAACGGGCGCGGCCGAAATAATTGGGCCGGCGGCCCGAAGGGATCGGCCCTAGGCCGATCGGCGCGGAAGAGAAGTAGGCCGATGGGCCTAATCGGCCGATGGCGCGAGCGGGCCGGCGCTCAAGGGCGCGGCCCAAGCCGAGTGACACGGCCTGGTCCGGGAGGGAGGCCGAGCGGCGCGCGGCCTGGTGGCGCGGCCTGGTCCGGTCTCCCCCGAGTGACTCGGGGCCAACGGGCCGGACCGAGGGACTCGGGCCGATGGCCCAAGGGGGAGGAGGCCGAGTGGCCGAGGGGCGCGAGGCCGAGCGGCCGAGTGAGAGGAGGGGGGCCGATGGGCCGGTGCAGGTCGCGGCCTACGCGGGCGGCCGATTCGGTGGACCGCGACCACCACGCGGGTGCTAGGGCGGGGCCCGCCTGGCAGCGGCGCGGTCTACGCAGACCGAGCGCACGGAGGGGATAAGACGGAGTGCGCCGGCTGGCGCTTGCGTGGCGCCTGCGTGGCGGCCACGTAGGCCGGCCGGGCAAAAAAAAAAGGGGAGAAGGCGCCGGGCGACGGCGGCGACGGCGGAGGCGGTTTTCGTGCGGAGCGGTGCGAGGGCGGCTACGGCGGAGGCGGTTTTTCGTGCGAAGCGGTGCGAGGGCGGCGACGGCGGAGGCGGTTTTCGTGGCGGAGCGGTGCGAGGGCGGCGACGGGGAGTGGCGCCGGAGCAAGAGGGGAGAGAGAGGAATCGAGCCGTCGGCTCGGATCGGGCCGCGGGGGAGCGACGGCGGCTGGGAGGCGCGGGGCAGCGGCGGTAGCAGCGGCGCGGGGATGGAACGGAGAAGAGGGGCGGCGACCTTGGCGCGCCCAGAGGGGGGTTTCTACGGGGCTAACGGCCTAAAACACGAGGGGAAAGGGGAGGGGTGGAGAGGAGAGGGAGATTTACCGCGGCGGGGCGGCAAGCCGGAGGCCGACGGCGCGGCGCGGGCGCGGGCGCGGCGAGGCGGCACGAACCCGGGCCGGGGAAGAGGATGAGGGCGCCGGGCTCCTCTTCTCGCGGCGGCGGACGGCAAGAGCGGCGGCGCGACGGGTTGGAAGGGGACGAGCTCCGGGAGGCGGCAATGGCGGCCGGGTGCGAGGGGGGGAAATTTGTATAGGGCGCTAGGTCGGTTTTGGGGGGGGGGAAATGTCGATTTTGGGCCGGGGAGAGGCGGTGCGGCCGAGAGGCGGAGCGGGGGACCGGCGCAAGCGGCCAAAGCGGCGCGGCAGGGTGACGCCGGCCGGTCGGGAAAAGGGGAAAAAAAGGGGGGAAAAGGGGGGCTCGCCTCCTAGCCGATTCGGGTAAGGGCGCGCGCGCGGGGGGGGGGAGAGAGAGGGAGGCGCGCGCTCGGCGCCTTGGCGGCACGCGCGCGCAGCGCAGCGGCGGGGCCGAGGGGACCAGCGGCGGTGGCGGGACGGAACGGCGCCGGCGGGAGAGAGCTCCGGGAGAGAGAAGAAACGGGGAACGGGAGAGAGAGAGAGAGAGGAGAGAGAGAGAGAGAGCTGGCGGACCGGCTCGGGCGCGTGCGGGCCGAGCGGCCTGGCGCGGCCCAGCGGGGGAAAAGGGCGGCCGGGCAGGCGGCTGGGCCGAGGCGGCACGCGGGAGGGAGCTGGGCCGGGCGACGGCCCAGGGAAGGAAGGAGGCCGAGAGGCTGGGCCGGGCGGCGGCCCAAGGAGGAGAGGGAGAGGGAAGTAGGCCGGGAAAGGGGGACAGCCCACGGCAGAGGGAGGTAAAGTGGACTTTTTCTGAGGATTTGAATTTGGGAGGATTAGGGCTCGGATTTGAAATCCGATTTCGCGGTTTTCTCCGGGATTGAAGTGAGAGGGGAGACACGAGACCTTGGCACACCACAAGACTCAACCGAAGAGCAAACTTTCGCAATTAGGGTTTTTAGCAGATTAGTTTTCCCGCTAACGCCGCGACAAAACGGGCGTTACAGGTTTCAAGCAATCAAAAGGCGGAGGATGAATTTGCCACGGCCTCCACAACATAATTAGTGTTCTTTAATTGGTATGTTCATTCCCCATCACTAGAATATGCAATTTGGTTGTATTTTTAGAGTTTAAA
This sequence comes from Oryza officinalis, assembly GCA_008326285.1. Taxonomy (NCBI): domain Eukaryota; kingdom Viridiplantae; phylum Streptophyta; class Magnoliopsida; order Poales; family Poaceae; genus Oryza; species Oryza officinalis. Next base: position 18,424,488 of record BDMV01000004.1, read on the forward strand.
AACATCAATTATGAGATTATGGCATGGTTTATGGATATATCGGCATTTTTAATGATAATATCTCTTATATTCTATACGATCACTTCGCGAAAAAAACTAGCAGTAGAAAGTTTCGCCATAGGTCATTTTTTTGTACTGGATTCGCCACTGGCCGTGTGCCTGGTTACTCTTATTCTGAGTTTGTCGTTGCATGGAAGCATTGCCATGGTCAGGCAATTCTCTCTATGGGTGAAAACGGTATATAAATTTTCCGACGGTACCAATACCATCATGACCGGTCCTGAAATTTTGATGTCCCGGGACGAGACAAAATAAAGAGCCCTACAATATTAGTAGATATGTATTGCAAATAATTTTTATTTTAAATAGAAAGAAATGTTTAACTTTTAGACATCATTAAGCACAAACCATTGTTAGGCGATAATTGAATAGCATACCTAAATACTATAAAAAGAATTCATCAAATTCAAATTATTCAAGTTTATAATATGTTATGTCTCCTTAAAAAATAAGAGCAAACCATTTGTTACTGCAAAGCTACAAGATAAATGAATCAATCAAGAAGACTGCTGTAGAGATATGAGATATCTATGAGTCCCCGAGAAGTAATAAATCCCAAACCCATTCACTCAAGCTCCTATCTCAACCAGTCAACTTAGTAGCTAAAGAACAGGAAAATTAGCAAAATTCTATCTGAGTTTTATGTTCAAGATGCTATTAATCATAGACCATTGGCTACAGATAAGATTAATTAATAGTTGCCCAGAGAGACCAATTGCTTAATTGTCAATGCCAACTAATACTGATGTTTGTATGGAGAGGAGAGAGTAGAAGCCTTCGAGAGGAACGAGATCCCACCATAAACTGTTTGACCTGAATGCCACCCACCAACCTGAGAAGGTTTTTGGTATAAGTTGCTACGTTGATATTTGGACCGCCGATTGCATTTCCTTCACCGTCCAACCAAATGATACTAATGACTGTGTCATTAATTACGTTCACAAATGGAATGATAAGAGTAAATAATACTACATCCGTTTCAAATTATTAAAAAAAAGTTTTGTCCTAAGTCAAATAATTAAATATTTTACCATCATTTTTGTTATAAACTCATATAGTTTAACATAATAAGGTTTATGTCGACGGGTGATACCCGCCTAAGGTATTTATAAAGTATGGAGATCGTTGGAACTAAGGTGTACATGAGATCATATATAAAAGACAAGGAATAACTATTTATATTGGTTCGGGCTCTTAAGATGAGTAAAACCCTAAACCGGTTTATATGTATATATGGATGGGTGTCAATGTTAAAGATAAGATATACCTCCTACAAACGGGTTAATGAAATACGGTAAAATCATATATCCGATAGTATACGAGAAGGTATCATTTCTTAAAGAACATACAGGTGAAAGAGAAGAAAATTATTTTTCTAGAATAAAAGATGTCAGAGTCTTAGCTGGAGAAGATAAGGTTTCCCTTGGCCCATATTTGGTTCTATCTCTCTAAGTTCTATTTGGAGAAGAAGTATATCTCTGCTATTTAAGGAGGTCCCGGTGCTCAGATCGGGACAACCAGTTAAAAGCCAGAAGTAAACCTACACCCAAAAGCAATTCAGTGGAAATATTCGTCATATTCGCTGAATCAATCTCGTCGGACCATTCTCGGTAGCCTCTATTCAACGAAATCAATCCATTGTTCTATTTCTTATTATACTCTGAGCATTTTTCCCATCAATAATCTATATAAACTGGAGTAGGGTTATTACTCCTTTGGAGGGCTTGAACCAGTATAAATCTCTGTACCTTGTTTGCTTGATCGATTCTTGTGAATGCCTTGATTCTAACGATCCCCATACTTTACAAATACCCTAGTCGGCGTATCATCCGTCGACAAATACCACAAGGATTACAACGGGAGGAGAGATGGCTAATCTAATCCATCGATTAGAATCCATCAAGAACGGCCCGATAAGATCTACTCGACGACTAGGGTTTAGACTTCCTTCAAATTGTCTTTTGATGTGGCTTTAGCTACAGCTTGTAACTCGATGCCCCTCCTTGCACGAGGGGGTTTAGTATTTATAGTGATAATCAACTTCTTCTTCAAATAGGACACGGCATAAGGAGACATTATTTTTTCCAACTAGGACTCTGACATCTTATATTCTGAAAAGATAATTTTTTTTATCTGTCGTATTTCCATAATCAAAGAATACCTTTCAATATATCTTTACGTATATGGTATATTCCTATACCATGAACACAAGTATATGAGGTATGTCTTATCCTTGACACTGATAGTCCGTATTTTTTTATTCACCATGAGAAATATTTTTAGAATATATAATTTACATACTGTTAAACTATAAGGATTTTTAAAAATTAATAGTCAAAGATAAATATGTTTGAGTTAGAACAAACTTAGAACGAAAAGTATTTTAAAACAGATAAAGTATTTCTATATAGTATGAATTGTTTGATTTGACTTTTACCGTTAAAATTAATAAAATACTTAAATTGGGAGACAATAAAACTTTGTAATTATTTATTCTGAATTTTAGAGAGCTGGTGATGTTTTCAGTAGCGTGTTTTATTTCGTATAAACTATAACTAAAAACCATAATTAACTAAATTGCATCAACATGCAGTTTAACTGTAAGGAAAAATTTTAGGTATAGACGTGGACGGATTTCCTTTGCTGAGCAACCAACGAAAATTAATAGACGATATCTATTGTGTAATATATTCTGCAAAAGTAAATATGCATGTATATCTTTATCTTTATCTTTATCTTTATCTTTACCTACTTAATAAATAAATATTTGTCTTTATCTACTTAAAAGATTGATAGTGTTTTTGTCGTCCATCAATCCAACGGTCATGACCCTTCGTCCAACAGATCCAATAGCTGGATCCCTACTCCTCGTCTTCTGCCCCATGCCTTCCACCTCCGCCCCGCATCCGCGAGTCAGACTCGGAGTTGATGAGCAGGAAGGAAGTCATGTCGAACATGACGAGGGAAAGAGGACTTATTTATTGATGAATTGAACTCCAATCACCCCAAACAAAATCAGTACTACAAAAGAAAAAGAAAGAGATAGATCGGTTGATTTCTTGGGCTAAGGTGATTTAGACTTGTCAGGCAGGGGCACGACGCACGGCTGAGGCGCAGCAACATGCGATGGCAAGAGAGCTCTCGGCTGGCGCAGGCTGATTTGTGAGGAGGCGGCGGAGGGGAGATCCGACGGTGGCTTCCTCGAGCGCCCTCATTGTCAACCACTACAGATCAAGATCAACAGGGAAGCTCCCATCAGAGGTTGGCGGAGGCAGTCCGCTGGCCAGTGAGCGGTGTAGCTTCGATCGATCAATGTCTCAGCGTGGTGTTGATCCATATGGCTACATCTATGTTGAGTCTAAGGTGGCTATGGGACCCTAACAGTGTAATGCGACCTCCAAAAATTGCTCATGAAAAAGTTGATCAAGGGGTCTGACCAGAGCCATAACTACAAATTATTTTTACAGATAATTGACTGCTCATACTATACTTCATAATTTCATATAATATTTTTGGCTCATTTCTGACGCAACTTGATTATCTACTTTGCTTTTTCGGTGGAGATGGATCTTATTGATGTTGCATCTTTAAAATAATAAGGTACTCCATGTGATTGTCATTATTGTTGTAAAAAACTGAGATAACATGTGGTTTAATATATTTGTCTTCACCAGTTATAACGTACGGGCATTCTTGCTAGTCAAGATAAATTTTGACGATGAAAAGGTAGGAGTGGGGTGATCTGTGGTCCGTAGAACTATCTTCATTCTCCAATCTTTATAAACACAAGTAAAAGGCAGGACCTAACAATGCGAGTAAATAAAATATTAAAATATTAGTAGTGTTTTTGTCATCCATTGTCGCTTCCATCGTTCGTCGTCATCAGCATGCGAGTCCTTCGGTCGTCCGTCGTCATCGATCGGCGTCCGAGTCGAAGTGTCGTCCGTGTTCAAGCGCCGCACCGTTAGAGTTAGACATGATCACGGCTGGTCCTCTGCCTTCAGATTTGCCCTTTCCCGGCCCTGCGCCCTCTTTTCAACGGATGAGCGGGCAGGCGCGTCCTCATGGCACCGAGCAGTACGTCGTACGGGCCGGTGAGCGGCGAGTGGCGGCGAGCCTGCCGGCGACCGACGAGTGCAGATGACTTCCTCTCATGTTGAGCCCGTCACTCATCAAAGCAGAATATAAGAGATCGAATCTATTGATCATGGTTTCGTTCGTCCTCTCTTCTCCTGCGCGAGAAGCTAGAAGGCGAGCGCGCACTGTCTCTCTTCTATTTTGGTGATTTTTGGAGCAGCAACGGCTGGTAGAGCCTGCTCCATGGTCAGCTATATTTTCTCTCTGGCGACATGCAGCGGCAAGGCCACCACGACCCTGTCCACCCAATGGCTGGTGCAACATAAGGCTTGGTCATTAGCTGGTTGTTGATGATGAAGTTAAGAGCTAAATTTTCGTTAGTAAAACTAGTAGGAAAAAGATAAGATTCTGATTGAAAGTTAGACTCACTGACTGGTTGGCACCTAGGTGCATCAAATTGTCTAAATCGATTGGGTTAAAGGAAAATACGTCTTCACTTAACCTCTTCTATCCATTTGTTTGACAAAAAGCGTATTATTGTTTCAGTACTCTTGGATGACTCATAGGTATACTCCTATATACTGTAGGCAAATGTACTAGAGTAGTGTGCTATATATCTTAATTAAATAAATAGAAAACCCGAAGAAATGATCATGTGAATTATAGTTGTGCAGTGAAAGTGCTAAAACTTTGGAAAACCAAAGAAAATACATCGTAGCACCAATTGAGGTGAAAGAAATTTCTGTGTGGCCTTTATTATATTGTCTTTCAGCTGGTCAGGTAAAAATGTACACAACTATTACTCCAATCCACAGTTTAACTCAAAGTTTCGAATAGGGCCAATAGGTTTGTGAACGGGAACTTCCGGTCAAGAATTATTCGGGACAGAGAGAGGCCAAGTCGATCAGAATTTTCGGTACACACAATGGAACTTCTGGTCTAATTTCGGACGGTGGTTTTTGGAAAGAATTTAAGTCCTTTTTGAAAATTTATATTATAAATAGACTCCTGAAAAAATGTTTTGTGTTATTTACTTATTTTAACCAAACAGATGCAGTGCTTAATTTTACAAAGATTCAAAGAATGATCACATTTGATCCAAAACATGCAATGAATTAGTAACATCTAGTCCCTCCATCCCAACTGTTGCTATTTTCCAACTGTAGTTATTTTGTCTAGATTCATAGCCAAAATTATATTTTAAAATGGAGAGATTAGTAATGATGAGTCCTGTTAAAACATAATCGTTTGTAAGAGTTTCTTTTACTGATATGGGCTACCTAGGAGGCTGCACTGGGATCAACCTTTGAGATTGCCCTCTACCAGCTCTGCCTGGTATTTTTGCATGGGGACTATCACTGGAGGCCTTTTAGTCCGAAAGTTCAAATGGTCTATAATGATGCCCAGGATTGCTTGATAAAATTTCAGATTATCAGACCGTATCTGAACCTAGTATGCCTACATATTTTTGTCAAGTAACAAAACTAGTTTTTCTCATACTTTAGTTCAAGTATAAGTTAAGTAGTATAAACAACAACTTCAAACATTACGTACAATTAATCATATTATTTTTACTGCAATGTTTTCCTGACCGACACTTTGATTATTACTGCTCTGTATGTCAGATGCTCCATAGATAATAACAAGCCTGTCGCACAGCTAACATTTGTTTAAATCCTTTTTGATACAGTTTTCTCCATAGGTTTCACATAGCTTTGATGAGGAACCACTAGTACAGAAACGCCTATAGGTGCCGGTTGAGAACTGGCTATAGGTGCCGGATTCCCAGTCGACACCTATTACTCGGCACTTTTGCCTCAATCTTATTGGTGCCGGTTTTAGAACCGGCACCTATACTATTAAAAAAATAAAAAAAAAAGAAGGCCCCCTACACTGCCGCCGGCCTTCTCCACCGCCGCCCCCACCACCTCGCCCGGCCTCCACGCCGCCACTTGGACGTGCCTGTCTTCACACCGTCAGCTGCCACCCAACGCCGCGTCGGAAGAGGAGGAGAAGGGAAGGGGGGAGGTCCCCTGGGAGAGAGGAGGCCGGCGAGATCCAGACCCCCTCCACCACCACCACCGTCGCCGCCACCTCGCCGCGCCGGCCTCCACCTCACCAGCGCCGCCCGCGCTGGCCTCGCCTGCGCCGGCCTCGCCCGCGCCGGCCTCGCCCGCGTCGGCCGGCCTTCTCCACCGCCGCCCGCCCTGGAGGAGGAGAGAAGGGGGGAGGGCCCCCGGGCAGGGAGAGGGCCGCCGCCCATCTTCTCCGTCTGCTTCGAGAGAGAGAGAGAGACGACGAGAGAGAGATGGATGGATGGATAATGGAGAGGATGGATGGATAAGGCCGGCCGATTTTTTAAATAGGTGCCGGTTTTTATAAAAAACCGGTACCTATACTAACTTTATAGGTGCCGGATCTGCTAAAAAACAGGCACCTATACTATAGATGCCGGTTTTTCTCTAGAACCGACACCTATATTTATATTATAGGTGTCGGTTCTGTTGAAAAACCGGCACCTATAGTATAGGTGCCGGTTCTATATTTTTTTATCCTGCGGAGAGGTGGGAAAAAGCTCATAGGTGTCGGTTTTAAATGAACCGGCACCTATAAGGTCGGTCCCTATGAGGGTTTTTGTAGCAGTGAACCACACAGATAGGAATCCCTACATTATGGTTGCATCTGCAAGATCGCTCGTCATGAAGTTACCTCTATGGCTTGTTCTCAAGTCGTCGTTGCCAACCAACATGTTGAGTAATATTTTCAGATGACTCTAATTCCTACGTTTCAACGGATTATTTCTACCGTGATTTTGGAGACCGACCGGTATATCGGAGAATTTAGGGCTAATACGACGGCACAATGCGACGATACGTCCTTGCATCGAGCTCTTACTGCCCTACGATCTTGGCTGCTCTTCATATATTACTCTCTTTTGTGCCTTTACACAGCAGCTATGTAGCAGTTTATATGCACAACGTACACATCCAGAGCATATTTACGGACTATTTTATTATTTTGGGCATTTATGCAGGAAAAGATTGGTGTGCATCAATGAATGCAAACTTTGACATCGAGTAAACCACTGTTATAGAAAAGAGTTATTTCAGACGGCCAAAACCCATCTTTTTATGTGGTTGGTCGGCTTGTGTGCTTAGTATCTGCGAAGATTATTATTTTCACGTGTGGGCGGCCCAATCATATGTGAAGATCTATCTTCGCAAGCGGGCCTCTGAACGCGCCCGCACACAAAGATGCATTTTTGCATACGGTCACGTTAAAAGGCCCGCCTACGGCCATTAAGCAGCTAGCCGTTTGGGAAGTTCTTGTCTATTATGTAATACAATATTTCTCGCTATTTATAACCGAATTTTTTAATGGTACGCAAACGAACTAACCAAGATGTCATTATTCGTACATAGTACAATCTTACTTTGTCAAATAAATAGGATATCAATACATAAAACAAAAAACAATTATATATATTTGTACGTACACATGTCAACATGTTTGTCTCATATATTACAAGTCAACCCAAATGTAACACTATAGTTTATATGCATATATTTTTTCTCCCACTCTCTTAGGGGTTTGAATTTGTTTTCTAATGTCAGTTGGCTCTCATCGTCATAGAATTATTGTAATGCGTCATAGCAGTCACAGCAGATGAAATGGCAGAGGTCGGCACATACGTTAAGACTTGTTTGTTTGTCGAACCGGTTTGCTATATAAGGTATTTGTGAGAGCTGTTAAAAAAAAGGAGACAATAAAAGTTATGAAATAAAATTAGACGAAATAGTTCGTATGGAAAACGTACACATAATATCCACATAGGTTAGTACTCGAGGGTTGCAAAGAACACTACAATAATGGCACCTGTCAATATAAAAAAGTTATAATTACAACAATCCAGCCAGTTTTTCTTCATGTGAAGTTTTTCGTTTCGCGGATCCTTTACCGGCCCGTGATGTCTGATGTAATACTTGTGTCCTCTTTGTCCATAAAATATTTCTTTGAGTTACTTTAAAATTTCAAAAAAGCATCTAGGTATTGAGGGGATATGTTAATAATTATAAATTCAAAACGAGAAACTCTATGAACGTTTGCTTGTCGCAGTGAGTCGGATCAAGCACTATGACCAACTAATCCCTCAAATATATTAGGAATAATATATAGTGGTCGCTGCAAACAAGATAGATGAATTGGAGACGGCATTTGCTAGTAATGTTGTAGTACTACGAGAACAATAATGAAAGCGTAAGGGATCATTAAGATATTTTTGTCTTGGTGCGAGCGTATTGCTTTTTCCATGTAGGTTGATATCTCGATCCTATTTTTTTTATGCAATTTCTTAATATATGCTTCTTGTTTCTCTGGGGTCTTATCCCTTAGTTTGGGATGATCTGCACGAAGCTGCATAGTGTGTTATGTCGAACAAACCCTTATTGTTGGGTTGATGTAGTCTACTGGTTACCTCGCTCTTTTCGTGTCGTGGAATTGTAACTTATGAAATGCAACTTAAATCAGATGAAAGTTTCTTCCATGTAGTCACTTAAAAAAAAAAGAGTAAGCACTTATAGGAAAAACGTTGTAACAAGATTGATGTCCATTTTATTGAGCTTGAAAAGAGCGTGTAGGTCCTTGAAATCGATTACCAAGATCCTATTGGATCCACCAATGAAAGCGTCTTGCAGGACCTTGACACTAATGAAATTGAGACCCTTTCTAGCTGCTTTCAGGTATCATTCGTGCAACACCCTCATTTGCCAGGATAGATCTTTCATGACGGGTCATAATAAGAATAGCTTGCTATATTCGTAATTTTCGGACACGTCTGAGATTGCAAGTCCTCCATGCAACCTTGTACTGACTTCTGCGAATCCGACAGCTGATAAGGATCTTCTTTCTTTCTCTTTTGAACCTCTCTCTCAAAGGCCAAAAACGCTAACCTCACTTCTTATAGTAGATTGCTATGCAATGTAGCATGAGTTTTCCATAGGCGAGGCTCGTAATTTTCAACTCTGCAACTGTCAAAATATATTTCAATGTATCGAAATCCCATTACTTTAATTCAAATAAAAAAATACAAAATGCATATAATCCTGGCCATGTCGATAACTCTTAGGATATCGCATAAGGTCGATGTAGCTACCTGGCCCTGTTAATGGGTGATCATCATAATAATTGCCAATCTCAAGCAGTTTTTCTCCACGTTATTGATCATGGTCCATGTGTACTGTGGCCACTTGCCCCCAGATTGCTCCCCATCGTAGCTTGCTGCCCCAACAGTTCGTGGAGGAATGCTGCGACATGTAGATTTCACGTGGAGATCGGATCTTATGATGGTCGAGTTGATTCCCAAATGCCTTTCATTCCGAGCATGTTCAAATGTATGCATATATCCTTGCAATTTCGCTTTGGTCGTGCCCTCACTGTTGTTATGAGTAGCTAGTTATAACCAACTCCTAAGCTTATATGGGGTGCGTACTCCTCTGGCTGACGATGATATCGGGTGGCTAGACACTGGCAACCTATTCTGGTGGATCAACTCTACCATAAATAGTTCACATACGGTGCAGAAAGTTTTTGGTAGAAATAGGTGTATCCAATGGACGTCATCTGTATATACTTAATTCCTCACCTGACCAATCGAGGAGATATTAATGACAGGCGTCAATAGAGACTGCACTAGTCTGTGGTGTTTGTCTTTATGGATTATTAATTCCTGGTCTGGGCTGTGAGCTTGAACATCTGCAGTAACACGCACGGTATTCTGCAATAGCAGAGGAACTCAAGGTGCTGTCTGCGTGCATGACCATTAATTGCAGAAGGGATGTCAGAGCCTCTCCATCTTTCCAACAGTTGATGTAGTGTTTATATATAATATATTTAGACGTAGTAAATAGTAGACAGATACAGGCACACATCACCAACTTGTTTAATTAACCGTTGTTATCAAGTAACATTACACATTTCTTTATTCTTTCTACCTGAGTTTGAATTTGGAACATGGTTTGCAAAAGAAAAGTTGTCATATTTTGGAAACGCTTGCATTATGGAGTACGGTATGGCTTTGACATACATCAACTGCATTCCTAGATTAAACGGTAGGAAGATTAAATATTCATATATGAATATGCTGCTTGGCTGAGCTAGGAACCAGCTTACTGACATCGAGCTCCAATTCGAACATCGGGCGAAACTCACTGCAATTAAATATATGTCAAACGGAGCCGAATTGCGAGCATTGTCTCAGCTACTGGTCAAGCCGCAGAGACAGATGTACTCAAAAGCTGCTAGTGCGAGAGATTGGTTCTTAATTTTGATGTAGCTCCTATGAGATTTCTATTGCTACATTCTGTTGCAACTGAGCACGCGGATATATTCTCACAGTTGATATTCCTAGTGTACGTCTGCCATTCCAAATGAAACCTGTCATCCGAAGCGACAGACAATTTCTATGTTCGACAGCCACTCTCCCATTATTGGTTTCTCAGAATGAGAAAGAAATCGAATGCATGCATGTGTGCCCTTGTTGGTGAATTTGGCTAGCTCAAAGCGACATCTGCTATTTATGTTCGATGCTTCTTTAATCCATGCAAACACAACCAAATACACCCTTGGTTATAACTCTATCATAGTTGAATAGCTCAGTGAGAGTGACGATTTGCTCAAGATATTTTTGCTCCAGGACTATAGGTACTGGTTGTTTACAAGAACCGGCACCTATAGGGCTGATGCGCTAGAAACATCATATGTTCTGGTTCTTTGTGAAGAACCGACACCTATAATATCAGATAGGCGTCATTTCTGTGATTACAGCCAACACCTACGAAGCTCCGAGCGCATCCTTGTGAGCCCCATAATTACTGGTTCTTGTAAATAACCGACACCTATAATGTCACCGGTTCTCGAACCAACACCAATATATAACTCGGGTCATTGCCTTTGAATAATTGGTGCCGGCGACGGAACCAGCACCTGTGGACCTCTCCGAGCCGGCACTAAAGGGCTTTCCTGCACTAGTGAATATGTATATGCCTTCAGCATGTTGGTTTGTTTTACTTAGCATCCTCCTAAATTACATGCTTTGTGGTCATCTCATCAGACCTAATTACCATGACAGCCAATGGGGCAATCTTAAAGATGCAGAAGTTTTTGATGTCACTGCTTATTTCTGACCAGTGGTGATCCTCATTACTATAGAAACTATTTTTCTATATGAGGGCCCTTATAGGATTCCGATAGACGGTAAGTGGTCGAGCATGTAAAAATTGGTTTGCATTTTCGCATACGGCTTCTTAAAAGACCTGCATACGAAAATGTATTTTCGCAAGCGGGCATCTTAACAGGCCCACGTGCAAAAATAAACCTATTCTTTATTGAAAGCCAATCACTAGCACGGGATCGGCTATCTCTAACGGGCATTAACCCTCATCACTATCGGATAGGGCCTCTGTCACTAACCAAAGATCAGTGATGTGAGAAACTATCTCAATTGGGCACAAGGCCGTCACGGATGGACGTTATCTCAATCGGGCCTAACAATGTAGCCCGTTACAGATAAGATTGACCAAGCAATACAAGTCAAACCAGGTTGGGTAGGAGCCCGTCATGGATGACTAATCTCAATCGGGCAAACTACTCAGCCCGTCACCGATGACTACCCATCCCTAACGGGCTTTTCGAAATAGCTCGTCACCGATAGGTTTGACCCCACCTGTTGATTCAAAATAGTCCTGGTTCGGATAACTTATCTCTATCGGGCTTAGATTAGGAGCCCGTCAAGGATGTCTATATTCTTATCGGGCTTTTTTTGGAGCCCATCACGGATGTGTATCTCTTTCGGGCATTATTAAAATGCCCGTCATGGATGAGTAAGTCAGCAAAAAAATAAAATTTATTTTTTTGGCTAGCCTCAGGCCTTTGCTAGCCATGCCCGCTGCAAAAAATGACAGTCCCAGCAACCATATTCCCAGCAACCCCATTCCCAGCATTCAGATATTCAGTGCATATTCCAGCATTCCATTAGATATTTACAGCCAATTCACATAATCAAACCTAATTCACAGCCAATTCATATATATACATTAACATCCATAGACCCATTCACATATATATGTCATTCACATCCATTTTTTGCTCTCCAAACCGCCGACATGTATCAAAACCTGTAAAACTGAGTTATAAATTGGAACAAGTTTATATGTAATTAAGAAATGCAAATATATACAGAAGAATGTGCAGAATTGTATTACAAAGAATATTTACAAAAATCAAATGTTTGTCGCAAAAGCATTTCTTTCGGCTAGGACTTTACTCTAAACATTCCTTTTGGCGACAAGAGATCATCTAGTATGAATTGTGCTATCTCCTCTCTAATGATATCGAAGTTGTTTTCCAGAATCGTCGAAAGTTTTTCCTGCATGTGAGGCGTCAAGTTAGTCTACATACTTGAAAAGTTAGTATGAATCGTGCTATCTCCTCTCTAATGTATATAAACAACTAAAGCACACACCTCAAGGTCAAGCAATGTCACCTTGTCTACGAGGCTCCTCATGTGATGGCAGATGTGGAACCCACACTGGTCGCCAACTTGTTGACGTATTGGAAAGTCCTTTTTGTAACCGAGTGTGGGATGCCCTTCCTTATGCCTCCCGCCTTTTGCCACGTATTGGTCCCAGGCATCGTTCAAGGCAGCTTCGATCGTCGACCAATGGTATATTTCTTTTTTGATATTGGAGTTAAGGTAGTATACCAAACTCCACTTCGGCACTATGGCCAGGAGAATCCAATGACGACTGCGACATTAATAAATTGCAAGTTAAATACTAAAGCTATACTCATCAAAGATTTGATTCTAAGTAGGGTACACGCTTACTGTTCAGAGTAGGCACACATAATGAAGTCCTTGTCTTGACGGGACCATAAGCAGTCCTTGATATATTCTACCATGCTGGCTCGATCGTAGTTCATAGTTGTCTCGTTGACGACAGTTGGATCGAGTAAGGCAACATGGGGAGCATTATGATGGACATGCTTTCAAGTTAACCTAGAAGCAAGACAAGAATCCGGGTAAGCGTAATACAAGGATAGTTATTACCATATCTCGTACGCAAGAATACTTACAAGGAGTAGCACTTAAGGGGGTTGGTGTCGACTGTTCGCACCCTGTAGAGGTCCCATAGATCATTAAAGTTTACGGCGATAAAGCCTTCAGGGCCGAGGAACGGCTGTCTATCGTGCTGGCCCGTCATGGAGGTCTCTCTATGCTTCCTCCTTGCGTTGGATCTCTCCATGTAGTACCCATGCAACTCCTTGCATGCAAGGCCCATCTTCGATAAGGCGTCATCTTCGACCAATGGCATGCCTAATGTGAATTTTTTAGGAGGAGCTGATGGCGCCTTACCAAGATCTAGTTTCTTTGGAGCCAGAAGCGGCCCTTCCATATTTCTTCTCCCTCTCCCCCTTCCAGCAGCTTTTTTGCATGATCCAAGCTTGGGTGGAGAAGATGCCGCCCTCTTTCTTTTTTTAGAGACTGGGGGGAGGTGCGTTCTGCTGCTGACCTCTTGTCCGTTATCCCCAAAATCTGTATCATATTGCAATTGGAGATCTTGATCTCCTTTTTCAACGGCAGGAGGGGCAGATACAAGAGCTGGAGGGGGACGCAGCGGCGGCACCGGACGAGCACTTGGTGCTGGCCTAGGAGTTATATTTATCTGAATGTTCTGCTTGAGCCATTGGATAAAGGTCCCACGTGCAACTCCAAGGGTCAGAACCTCGTCATTGGGTGGGAGCGGGAGAGTGAAGCCAACCCAATCGGGCTTCACCATGTCCACTTGAACTTTGGCATGGCCGGCTAGCAGCTGTCCCCCATGCACTCGGGTCTCCGGCGTGGGCTTGAACGCAAGACCCTCTACGGCAGGAATTGCAAAGTCTTTTGTCACCCTAACGACTAGGGTGCACGATGTGGGTCCCTGCAATAGATTCATATGTGTCTTTATAATATATTATAATGTACTGTGGTGCTAAGAGAACATATACGTTTTGTGTTGGTTTTACCGTTATGTGGTCCACCGCAGTAGGGGCTGATGTTTCTTGTGCCACCGCCCCAGTAGATGCGCAGCTGCTACGCCTCTGCGTGGGGCTCGTTTCTACTATGGGAGCGACAGCAGGCTCGCTTTCCCTAAGGCGTGCCTCCACCCGAGCCTCCACTTGTAACAACTTCGAATAAAACTCTTCTCGGAGCTCGTTTCTAATCTCGTCCCGAAGTTGTTCCTTAAGGCGTGCATCTTTCTGCGCCTTTGAAAGCCTGTGCTTCCTGTACTGCCACGCGTATTTGGGAAACCCAAGCTTCCATGGAACATTGGAGCCAATGCCCCTTGTCCGTCCACGGTGTTCTTCGCTTCCCAACGCTTTCGTGAGGATGTCATCCTCGCGTCTTTGTGAGCAGACCTCTTCGGAGGCCTGTCTCTCAGCAGTAATCTCGACCTGCGATACAGTTAGGATGAATTTAATAAAGAGTACAATACAACCTAACGAAACATACTCTACGTGTGGTACTTACGATTTTCTGATACACGCTTGATCTTCGGGATTTGGGAATGTATGTGTTCCATCACTATTCTTCTTCACCCTCACCCTTGCCCAGTTTCTTGCTCGGGTGGTCGAGATATCACCAAGAACTGGCGGCGTGTTAGATTCTACAGTAGCTTCATCCTCCTTGACCCATTCGTGCTGCTTTTCGGCGTAGCCTCCGGTGCCAAGCCGGTGCGGGTGAAGGTTTTTTGCCTGCAACCTCCTATAGGCCTCGCTTTTTGCCCGAGACTCAAGGGTTGATTTTGCGGCATGGAACTCTTCCCACATGACCCGTAAGATGAACGGGTACTTCCCGAATGGTTCTGGCTGGGCGGGGTTGACGACGTAGTCGGTGACCAACGTGGTTTCGAAATTTTTCCACAAGTTGCCCATCTTGCGGATAGCCTGCCGCTTGAGTCTTGCCTTGACCTCTGGGGTGTATTCGAAGCTTTCCTTGAACTGCTTTCAGGCCTCATCTTTTTCTTCCTGTGGGACCAGATCGATGTGGTCCTTCAAAATGGTGAAGTTCCGCCTCTCGAGGACTCCACATATCATTGAGAACTTTTTGACAGCTTTCGCAGGAGCCGTCGGAAATCCCAGATCGTCCATCTCTGTTGTGGTGTACACTTCCTTAGGGATCTTATTCTGGGTCCTAGGAGCCTGGCTCGATACTGTCCCACTAGTAGTCGCTGACATGGGTTCGCCTTGCTGTGATATTTTCTATATAACTGTTATACGACAAGAAAGTTAAAAAAATTTATAGAAAAACTTATTTTGGTTGTGTATATAACTTATGCTAAGGTTAAGATATGGCCTCAGTTTTGCTTAGAAATTGTGCATCAATTACAATCATTTGCAAGTGTAGTTCCCAAAAAAAGAACAAGTGTAGATAGTCTGTTCTTAGGCAAAAAAGAGAAAGTGTATTGCCCCCCAAATAAAAAGAACAAGTGTAGATGGGTTGTTTTTATGCAAAAAAGATTAAGTGTAGTTCCCAAAAAGAAGAACAAGTGTAGATGGTCTGTTCTTATGCGAAAAAGAACAAGTGTAGTGCCCAAAAAAAAGAACAAGTGTAGATAGTCTGTTCTTATGCAAAAAAGAGAAAGTGTATTGCCCCCCAAATAAAAAGAACAAGTGTAGATGGACTATTTTTATGCAAAAAAGATTAAGTGTAGTTCCCAAAAAATAGAACAAGTGTAGATGGTCTGTTATTCTGAAAAAAAAGAAAGTGTAGATGGTTTGTTCTTATGCAAAAAGAACAAGTGAAGTGCCATAAAAAGAAACAAGTGTAGATGGTCTGTTGTTATGTAAAAAAGAACAAGTGTAGTTCCCCAAAAAAAACAAGTGGAGGCCGGCTGTTTGTACGAAAAAAGAACAAGTGTAGTTCCCAAAAAAAAGAACAAGTGTAGATAGTCTGTTCTTATGCAAAAAAGAGAAAGTGTATTGCCCCTCAAATAAAAAGAACAACTGTAGATGGTCTGTTCTTGAGCATTCATCACTAGCCATTTATCAAGAAATCATCACAGGGTAATTGTGGCAGGAAGAGGACAGAGCAAAACAGGGTAATAGTGGCAGGAAGAGGACATCATGAACTCTCCCTAATTAATCCAGAATAGAACAGGGTAACGGTGGCATGCCTTTGCACAGAATCTATAAAATAGGAACTGCATCACCTATTTTCTTTATTTTCTATAAAATAAATCACTTGCATGATTAATTTCAGAACTTATATGCATAGGCAGTCTAATTCACAATGGCCCCAATTCATTTTAGAACAAGCACTAGTACAGTCTCAGATTTCAGAATATTTCTAAACCTAGAATTCTCTTGTCCACAGGGCCAAGTACTGAAGAAAATATACAGGTTGCATTCAGCAAACAACAAATATGCAGAAAAATTCAGTACAGTACTTCCCTTCAAAAAACATATATTCAGACATAACATTTGGATCAGGAGCAAATTTTGACACATATATGACACATAACTTTTGGATCAGACATAACTTTTACCTTCGGCGGTGGTCGACGATGTCGGGGAAGGGCGCGGCATTGTCTTGGGGTCTCGGGGAAGGGCGTCGCGCGCTGTGGAGGCCGGGGAAGGGCCGGTTGGTCTTGAGGCCGGGTGGCTCCTCGGCGGCACGGTGAAGGGCGGTGTCGGCGAGGAGGCGGCGGCGACGAGGAGGCAGCGGCGTCTAGGAGGAGAGTGAGAGGGAGGAGGCGGCGGCAGGGTCGGGAGGCGCTTGGAGGGAGGAGGCGGCGGTGGCGGTCAGGAGGCGCTTCGAGAGAGGAGGCGATGGTTGGTGAGGAGTGACAAAGGAAAAACTTAGTTTTTCTACCGATCCAGAGTCAGATCTAGATTGGTAGAAAACCTAGTCGTAGGTCATCACCATGGTGCACAAGTACTAAGCCCGATACGGATGACAATCATCCGTGACGGGCACAAATAACAAGCCCGATACGGATGACACACATCCGTGACGGGCATACGTAACAAGACCGATACGAATGACACAGATCCGTGACAGGCATAAGTAACAAGCCCGATAAAGATGACATACATCCGTGACGGGCAGAACTACTACGTCTGATAGAGATAACCTCATCTCTGATTGGCATTATTTATATGACCGATAGAGATAAGCTCATCCCACTATAGAATTAAAATATTCCTCATTAATTGTATTTAATAATGATATTTAAGTTATAAAATCATTTATAATTAACTTATACCCAATTTAAAATTGCTATTACATTTTTAAATGGTGTAAAATTTCTGTTAAATTAAAATAAGCCTTATTAAATTAGTTTAAAATTGCTATTAAATTTTAAAAAATTATTATAATTAACCTATGCCTTATTTAAACATTGTAAATTTGCTATTAAATTTTAAAAACCATATGAAATTAAAATATGCAGATCATAAGGCACCGGTACAAAATACTTCATTACTTATATCAATTTGCAAATTACAGTACTACGAAGACTCTATTTACAAGGATATGCCTTCTGAATGGTCAGAACGAGCGTATGCCACTTCGTCTTCGGGATCATCGTCAAGGTCGATCTGAGGTCTCACATGAAGATTCTGGTTATATTCTTCCTCATCGACGACGTTGTCAACCCTAACAATTCTTCGTTTGCCATCCCTAACGACGTGCAGCTTCTTGTTTGCGGAGTCTTGTATACAGAAAATCTGCTCGACCTGCTTCGCTAGGATGAATGGTTCGTCCGCGTATCCAACCTTGGCCAGGTCCACTAAAGTGAATCCTTCTCTATCGACTTTAACACCAGTGCGGATATTCACCCAGCTGCAACGAAACAAAGGGACTTTGAAGCTCCTGTAGTTCATCTCCCAGATCTGCTCTATGCGGCCATAGTATGTGTTCGATCCAGCTTGATCCTGATATGCATCTATACGGACTCCACTGTTATGCACTGTGCTTTTGTCATCTTGTTTGACGGTGTAGAATCTGTATCCATTGATATCGTACCCTTGCCATGTGTCGACATCCCAGCTTGGGCCCCTTGTATTATCTCACTTGGGCCATCGGTCGACCGTGCGATACGATTCTTGAACCATTCGTTGAAGCGAGTACTATGTTCTCTGTTGATCCACATATCTGATCGACCCATGTTCTCTTGTCGGACCTTCGCTAGATGCTCCTCAAAGTATGGAGTTACTTTGGCCATATGTTCTAGCACAGCAAAATGAGCCTGCGCATACGATGCCTGATCGGGTACAATTCTTCTTCTGCCTGTTGTGCCAAGGCCTGCCAACCTTCCTTCGTGGCGAGACACAGGAACTCCAATAGGATCAGTCTCGGCCATGTAATCGATGCAGAACTCAATAACCTCCTCCGTCATGTACCCTTCAATGATGCTTCTCTCCGGTTTTGCTCTATTTCGAACGTACGACTTAAGAACTCCTATATACCTCTCAAACGGGTACATCTCCCTTAGAACAGCTGGACCACATAGTTTTGTTTGCTTCACTAGATGAACAGGGAGATGAACCATGATATCGAAGAAAGACAGTGGAAAATACATCTCCAAGTGACACAGGGTATTGACAATATCAGCCTGCATCTTATCTAGATCTTCGGGATCTATAATCTTCTGACCGATTGCATTGAAGAAAGCACAGAGCCGTTGGATCGTGTGACGGACTTTGGGTGGTAGAATGCCTCTGATAGCAACTGGCAAGATCTGTGTGATTAGCACGTGGCAATCGTCAGACTTCATTCCAACCAGTTTTAGATCCTCCAATTTAATGTACTTACTAATCCTTGCTGAATAGCCCGAAGGAACCTTAATATCAGCCAGGCATGATAGCATTGCGATCTTCTCATCCTTCGACAATGTGTGGTAAGCTGGTGGAAGGTACACTCTTCCTGTCTCTTCATCCGTAACAGGCTGAAGCTCACTGCGAATGTTCAATTCCTGCAAATCTAGGCGAGCATTCAACCCGTCCTTTGTCTTTCCAGGCATATTAAGCAGTAGCCCGAGCAAACTATCGCAACAGTTCTTCTCTACGTGCATTAGATCAATGCAATGCCGGACCTCAAGGTCTTTCCAGTATGGTAGCCGCCAAATATCGATTTTTTCTTCCACATACCCTTATCATTTGCCTTGCCACGTTTTCTTTTCTTCCCAAACTCATTAGTTATGTCTTTGACCATGTCGTGGACTTCGTCTCCAGACAAATCCTTGGGAGCAGTTCCAAGTTCTCTCCGACCGTTGAAAATTTTCTTCTTTCTTCTAAAGGCGTGGCATAGCGGGAGCCATCTCGTATGACCTATGTAAACCATCTTTCTTGATTTCATTAGCCGCTTACTGCGTGTATGTTCCATACAGTCAGAGCAAGCCTTCTTTCCTTTCACGGTTTGTCCAGAAAGATTACCTAGTGCAGGATAGTCGTTAATGGTGCAGAACAATAGAACTCGTAGCTTGAAGTTATCCTGACCATATGCATCCCAAGTTTCCACACCTTCTTTCCAAAGAATCTCAAGATCATCGATAACAGGCTCCAAGAATACATCGATATCATTGCCCGGTTGTTTCGGATCTTGGATTAACAAGCACAACATAATATATTTCCTTTTGAAGCACAACCATGATGGGAGATTATAGTTCGCAATAAGAACGGGCCAAGTGCTATGAGAACTGCTCATGTCTCTGAAAGGATTCATGCCATCCGTACACAGACATATCCTCATGTTTCTGGGATCGGCAGCAAAGTCTTTGTGTATTTGATCGATATTCCTCCATTGAATCGAATCCGTAGGGTGCCTTAGCAAACCATCGTTCCTTCTATCTTCGGCATGCAAACGCACTAACTTTGCTTCCTTGGGGTTGGCAAATATTCTCTTGAAGCGATCAATGATAGGTAGATACCACACAACCTTCGTCGGACCACCCCGCTTTGACTTCTTTCCCTCCCCCGCACTTTTCTTTCGCTTGTATCGAGAAGCCTTGCGTACAGGACAAGCATCTAGGTCCGCATAATGCTTGTGGTACAATATGCAGTCGTTTGGGCAAGCGTGAATTCTACGGACCTCTAACCCCAAGGGACACAGAACCTGCTTTGCTTCATATGTCGTCTCGGGCAATGTGTTCTCTTCAGGAAGCATGGCCTTCAATATTCCCAAAAGTTCCGTAAAACTCTTGTCTGTCCATCCACTACTTGCCTTCAGCTTCATTAGGTCCAAGGTAGCTGACAATTTGGTGTGCTTTGCCTTGCATCCGGCGTATAGAGGTGTCTCGAAGTCACTGAGCAACCTGTGGAACTTCATGAAATCTCTCTCGTTGTGAGCTTGCTCCTTAACGTCACGTAACATCTCTTGTAGCATATCAGGATCCACATCAATCATTTCACCGCCCAATGGAGATGGTATAAACATGTCATGCTCATCTTCATCTTCATGATTGTCTGCACCACTTCTGTCTGTAGCTGCACCACTACCCGATTCTTGCTCTGCATACTTCACCCAATATGTGTAGCCTTTCATGAATCCCTGTTGTATCAAGTGAGAGTGTACCTCCTCTCCGCTAAACATAATATCATTCTTGCAATCTCTACATGGACAACACATGTATTTGCTATTTCTTCTTCTCCTATCCTCCTCCGCAACGTTCATAAAACTTAAAACGTCATCTCTATACTCCTTGCAATGACGTTTTAAAGTTGTCGCATTCATCCAACTTCGATCCATCGCTGCAAAATTTAATAAAATATTAGTTAACATACTACTAAATTAAAAAAATTATTACCACCTTTTTACTTATTTCTAAGATTTTTCTGTTTTTCTTTGGAAAAAAATAACAAAAATTCGCCCCCTTCAACCTCCCACCAAAATAGTGAATAGTGAGATAACTTTAGACAACAGTTGGGTGGTCTGTTTATAGTGTGCAAAATATATCTCAATCGGGCCAATGAACCGACATCTCTAATGGGCGCACAGTTATCTCTAACGGGCATCAATAAAAGCCCGACACAGATATGAGTCATTGGTTACGGGCTTTAAAGCCATCTCAATCGGGCCATCTTTGTAGCCCGTCGCCGATGACACTTATCTCTGACGGGCTTTGTAGACGGGCCCGATTGAGATATCCAAGGTCAGCTCAATCGGGCCTAAATCTGTGCCCATCACAGATGAGTGTCATCGGTGACGGGCTATATGTACTTGGGCCTAGAGTATGACTGTACGAGTATATCTACAATGGTGCAAATTTAGGCCTAATTGAGATGACTTCATTCTGACGGCCCAAGTAGTCCAGCCATAATTGAGCCCGTCATAGATGATAGGATCTGTACTAGTGAATGCTCAACAAGCTCGTAGCTAAGTCATGGCATCTCATGATATTTTTATGCAAAACAATCAACATACTCTTTAAATAACTTGATTACTTTAACCTTGTAATCGGTTTTCATGTTCTTTATTACAAAAGTCAGCCTTGGAATGGTTCAATCACCTATGACTACTTCTTCTAATGGATCGGCTGATGTAAAAGCTTGACCCAACTTTTCTACTTCATCAAAATCTTCTATGGACTCACCAATATCGTTCTTTTTAGACCAATATTTTTGCACCCTCTTTTGACACCATTTTAAATTGGTGTTTTTATTCATAATACATAGTTGCATTGCCTAGCCATGCTAAGTTAGCCGGCTTTATAGAGATGGGTACAGAACCATCATTAGAAACACTAATAAAATCACAGCTATAAAGATCTAACCCTAATAAGAATTGAATATTCCCATTGCCACTCAATTGAAGCATCGGCCATCGCAACCTCGGCCGATGTATCCGCTTGAACAATCTCAATCTCATCGCCATCTCATTGAATCAAACATTGGTATAAGTAGAAGGAACACAGCAATTGACATGAATCCAACAACGGCTTGAAATAACACTAGTTACCTTGCACATCGACGATGAAGAAAGCGGTTGACAATGTCTTGTTTCCCATGGTAAGCTCCATAGAAAAGATCCCCTTTGCCTCTGTTGGTTTACCATTGAAGCCATTGAGCATCATGTTGGTCTTCTTCAACTATTCATCTCCACGTCCGAACATCTTGAATAGTGAGTATGGCATTAAATCATGGCGGCACCTCCATCCACTAACATCCTAGAGATCGGCTTTCCATCAATTTGCCCCTTGAGATAAAGTGGCCTCATATGACGATTAGACTCATTGGGCTTCTCAAAAACCGCATCTCTTGGTCCTGGTGAAAGTTAAGCAATTCCGGCCTCCTCTATGACAGGAAACTCCATAGGCAATATGCAGATTAATGAACGCAAAAGAAGAGGAGATGACCGTGACTCCATGGTGTTGGTGGCGGTCATCGTCTCCACGGCTGACGACAATGGTAAGGTCGACAGAGAGGATGGGCTCCCCCTTCCTCGGTTGGATCAGCACTGGGATGGAAGGAATGGCTGTGCAACATGGCCGGGAGAAGATATGGGTGAGCTCGGCGAGTGCCACATTGAGTCCACGCGTCGAGCACACCGACATTGCTTTCTCTCTCGCCTGCTTGAGCGCTGGAGGATGGTGTACATGGGTGAAGTGAGCTCAAGTGACTGCCAAGTGGGTCTAGGACGTGTTAGGCTAGGCAAGGAAGAGAGGGATGGGTAGGAAAACTAGTATTCTTACTGTTAGGGTGGTTTTAGGATTTTTTTCCTATTTATTTCTTTCTCCCTTCTTTGTAATTCTATAGTTTAATTTGTTGGCATGATAAATTAATGTGGATTCTTCTGGAGATAGATGAAAATACCTAGTTTCCATTTTCCTTGGTTGCACTCAAAAATTTCATATATTTTATTCCCAGGAAAATAAAGAAATTAGGTGTACATTTTTAGGAGGTCAAATCCTATAAAATAAATTCTAGAAAAATCTCTCGATGCAGTCTCCGTTGCACCTAATTTCGTCTTATTCCATGCAGTGGGTGCACGGGAATGCTGCCGTGCCGACGACGCCCAGGAGCACGCTCCGGAGCGCCGCTGCTTCAGCATCATCCTCGTCCGGCCGAACCTGACCACCCCAAGCCAAGCTATTGCACCATCGTCTTCACCATGATCCCAGGAGCCCGCTGACCAGAGGAATCAAACTAGGACGCCGTGAACTTGGAGATCCATTCCTTCTCTATCTCCAGTCATCGGACCCCGTCGCCAATTCCTCCTTGCTTGGTGAGTTAGAGCTTGATTCCTTGCACATGAATCATCCTAGGAACCTCAGTAGCCTCACATGCACTTTCTCTTAGTAGCCTATCAACCAAAGTGAGCCGTCACCGTGAAGCCAATATCAACCTCAGCCGCCGGAGCTCTTCTTAAGTTGCCATCGCCATTCAGCCTTCACCGACCTTTGCGCAACCTTCAGTGAGTCCCTAGGAGCCCCATAGAGTCGCATGCATGCAACACTTTGACTAGAACCGGCCGCTAGCTCGACATGCATATGCATGCTGAGAGCCACCGCTGCTTCCACCGCCATCGCCATCGATTCCGGCCACCGCAACTTGCAAGAAGACCATCATTAGCTTCGTTGAGAACCTCTCTTCATTTTCTCTTTTGGTCACTTGCCGAGATCGGCCACTATTCGCCGCTAGCGCCAACGAGAAGCTGGCCGAAGCGCCGCCGCCTTTACTCCTCCTTGGACCATCTCGCTGACATGCGGGCCCAACTTCATTAGAACTCGAGGACCGCACTTAGCAATAGTTGAAAGCTTGTAAGGTTTAATTTGTAAGATTACTTAGACTTATATGTGAGACCAAGGACCTATTAGTAATAACTAAAATAAAAAAGGACTCTTAATAAACTTTGTTCTGACACATGCTTTGGACTGTGGGTTGATTCCTAAGAACCCTAGGGGCCCTTTTGCATATTGGCCAGAGGCTGACCTGTGGACCCTAAGTATTTATAATTCAAAAATATAAAAGAAAATGATTAAACCTTTATCTTTTCAACTGAAAATTATGTCAAACTTGTAAAATCCATATAAAATCAAGTTTAACTCACTTTGAGGTGAAACCAACTTCAGTGGGTTTATAAGATCGTGAACTTTAATTTTGTAGAATGAAAACCTACATTTACAGTACAATATTTATTTCTAAAATTCCATATAAGAAATAGCTAACATAAATCATGCCCAAAATTTGGAAATTCACAGAAAATTCACTTTTACTCCAAATGGAGTGAACTAAATTTCTGTAGAATCAGCAAAGCATGAACTTTAATTTAGTAATATAAAATTTACACTTTATCTAAAAGAACCACCATTTTAATTTAGTACTAATAATTTTTATAGTAAAATAACCACCACATGTACAATCTAATTTCTAAAAATTATAGGAAATTCATCCTAACTCAAAATAAAGTGAACTAAATCCTGCTAGATTCACAAACATATACCCTTGTGGTACTTTTAATATAGAAAACATCTCTAAAATATTTTGGTGCAATAGGAATTAAACCACAACCTATAAATTGTGCATTCCATATAAGATATACCTTAGCTCCAAATAAGCTGAAGTAAGATATGGTTAGACTCACATAATTATGTTCTTTATTCATGTTGATCAAAATTTGGAACACTTAGTACAAATAATACCCCTCAAATTAGTATTACAAATCAACATAAACTACACTACCAATTATAAAATGCATAAGAAATTCATATTAGCTCTAAAAATTATGAAACCAATTGTGTTAGTCTTAGAAAATAGTCCTCTTCACCCAAGTAAGGTTAACTTAGTCAAAATCACATACTAAAAATGTTTCACTACATTACATAAGTAAATAATACTATATGTCAATACAAACTGAAAATTCAAAACTCACAAATGAAAGAGATAAAATAGGAATTCTTTCACCTAAATTCATTTAAGGACAGTAACAACCCACTGTGCACAAATCATGCATTTTAGAGCCTTTTGTATCTTTCGCATATTTTGATATTTATTTGCATACCGTGTCTTTTGTATAGATTAATCGCATTAAGGTGAAGGAGTGACTTAGGTGGTATTCATATTGTTCAAGAACAAGGCAAGTTCTTTCCTCCCCTCCCATTTGATCACATTGAAACCCTTGATTTGGGAGATGAAAAGTGTTGTTTGCAAAACTGCATTTGTATTTGATTAAAACGATATTTGAAACTTGGTTAATGGTAGCTTGTTGCTACATAATCCACCTTGATATTTTGATACTCCTCTGTTTCTAACCATAGGATCGATTTGAGTACTTTCTAAATACTCATTTGGGAATATATATGCTTTTATGTATGCAATTTGCTTAGCCATGCCTAGAACTATGCAAATGACCAATCTTATGACTTTATAAATGAGATTATGGATATTTGATTATTGCTAAACTGAAAATGAAAATGTTAAGTAATTGTGAACTAAAGTGGTGTGCATATGGTGGTAGTTACATACTGATAGGGGGAGTGTTCGCCTGAGTTCGTTAAGGACTGAATTTCGTGTCACCAACTTAAGTATACCGTACATAAATAGCCTTAACTAATTTAAGTAACTTAAGTTAAGTCCTTAACCAACTCAGGCGAACACTCCCCCTATCAGTGTGTAACTACCAATATGCAAGTTAAATTAAATACATAGGCTAATTGATTTGTTTACCATTATGCAAGTTAAATTCAAAAATGGCCCAAAGAGAAAGAACGATTTGTTTTTAGGTTTTCCATTTTATTTAAATTTAAAATTGTTTATTGTTGCATTAAAATTATTTCTTGTGCCCTAAAAATTCAAGTAAAAATTGAGGGACCAATTTAGAGCACGGAGAATTTAGGAAAAATACTCCAAGCTACTTTCGAAATTTTCTTGCCCATCTTTTAGTGTTCGAGATTTCTTTTAGATTAATTATTTCTATTATTCCTTTTAGAAAGTGATTTTTAACTTGGGATGAATTTATTAGGATGTGACACATAGCTACAAATGTAATATATTAACCAAACATCAATGGAGGATGAAGTTGCTAAGTTTTAGATCCATTCGATTTGTGTAATATCACCATAATATTTTCAGAAAAAATTTTGGCAACACCTCTCTTCCTCCCCTCCTCTTGGCAACAATGGCTTGGGCCGGAGGAGGAAGAAGCATATAAAAGGTATACTATCTTTAGTACTGGTTGATGTACTAAATATCAATGTAATATTTAGTATCAGTTGGTAACATCAACCGGTACTAAAGTATTGATCATTAGTATCGGTTGGTGTTACCAAGTGGTACTAAAGAGCTCGAGGGGTCTGACACGGTCTAACAAATATGAACCGGGACTCAAAAACAATATTTCGTACCGATTAGTATTATCAATAGGTACTAAAGATTGTACAGTGCCAGGAGGGTTTTCAACTGGTACTAAACAACATCTTTAGTACCGGTTGGTAATGGATCCGAGAGATTTGTGTCTTTGGGTACCACAACAAAATATCGGTTTGCCAGTAGTGCTCATTATTTTGAAGCTAGTAGTTGGCTATATTATTAAGCTTACTTTAAAACAAATCTCATTTGAGAGAAAGGAACCATCAAAATATCATCAATAAAGCACATTAAAATAGTACTGACATATCTAATGGTCTAATATGTTTGGAGAACAAAGTAAGGGCCGTTCATTTATGCATGTGAGAATGGATATTCAGCCGCACAAAAAGGCAAAAGCTCATTAACACATGAATAATTAAGTATTAACCAATATAAACTTAAACGATAAATTTAATTGACCTTTTAAGAAACTTTTATATAGACACTATCATAGAAAAGACAATAGATGTCAGTTGGAAACCCACAAAGGTGCTGTATTTCTCAATCGACACCTATAAAGCGGCACTGATGTGGAGGGGAAATAGGTGCCTATTCTGGTGATGGTTTAGAACCGGCACTTTTGAGGTTCCACAAATAAAAAAAAAGCTAGCTCGATGCATCGGCTCGAGTGGCGGTTTAGAACCGACACCTTTGAGATTCCACGAATCAAAAAAGAGCCGGCTCAATGCATCGGCTCGATTCGAGCCAAGCAGCTCCCCTTCACCTGGAACAATTCAAGAACATCCAAGAACATTGAAGAACACAAAGAACACTAAAAACATTCAAGTAGGGCTGACATCGGGGAGAACCCCGCGTGCCGTTGTCGGGCTGCCCCTCCGGGCCATCGCCTCCGCACCTCCCCTCTTCCCATCGCTCGCGACTGCCATCACCGAGCCGCCGCCTCCCCTCCCGCCGGATCTAGCGGCCCGCCACCACCCGCTGCTGTCGTCGGCATGCCGCCGCCTCCCCTCCTGCTAGATCTAGCGGAGGGGAGAGCCCCGCCATGCCACCACCTGCCCTCCCGTCGGATCTAGCGAAGGGGAGGACACCGTCGTGCCATCATCGGGTCGCCCCTCCGGGCCGCTGCCTCCCTACCTCCCTTCCCACCGGATCTGGCGAAGGGGAGGGTGCCGCCGCCGCCATGGGTGGGTGTGGTGGATGGAGCAGGAGGATAGGAGAAGGAAGAAGAGTAGAGGAGAGGAAAAGAGGAGAAGGATGAAGAGTAGAGGAGAGGAAAAGAGTGGGTGGGTGCGGTGGGTTTAACCCACCGGTTCGAATCGGCTCGTTTTATAGGATGTCTTTTTTAAAAAAAACGGCACCTATAATATTTTATAGGTGTTGGATTAACCAACACGAACAATATATTAAAGGTTCTGGGTTTTTTGAAAAAACAAGCACCTATAGGATCGGTGTCAGTTTTTCTCAAGAACCGACACCTATAGTCCCTTAAAGGTGTTGGTTTTTTCTGTTTTCAGCCTGTGGAAGTAGGAAAAACACTATAGGTGTCGGTTTTAGCTATTCTGACACCTATACTGCCGACCTGTATGTGCCCTTTTGTAGTAGTGAGAAATTTTGTTCATAAAACACACTTTTAGCTGTTCGGGAAGTGTGCTAAAGAGAAAGATGTTGTTTTTGAGTTGTAGAAAAGTCAAAATGACTCATAATATGAAATGGAGAGAGTAGACACTCAGCTATGAGTCCATCCTAGTTTTTCAAAATATGTTGAAACAATTTACCATTTATTTCATTCAGAGATTATTAATTATTACACATAAAATAACTAGGAATATTGCTAGGTGGGTAGATAAGCAGTATCAAAGGATAACCCTCATTTAATATTTCTTAATTTGTGGATTGAGAGTAGGTAAAAAAGTAAAATTCAACTAATTTAACAATAAATTTTAGACCTTGGAAATAATTAATTCTTTTTTGAAGTAAGGGAGTACCGATGGATGTCTGATGGTTTCCTTGCCCTCGGTGCCAGCTGAAATGCGATGCACCCAGTCTCAGCCTCTCAGGCTTGACACACACTCCTGGCACTCACTACATCTAACTTGAGAGGAGCTCTAGACGACACCGACCTCCTCGAATGCTTTGGCCATGCGATCAGTTTATGCACCAACATCCAAAACTCGCAGGTAGCGACCATCAGGTGCAACAATATAGACCTAGAAGAGATTCTCGAGAACACCCCGACAACAATAGCATCCTTCCCCACGAAATATCTGGGTCTACCGCTAGTAGTGGGAAGATTGTGTAGGATCGATATTCAACACCTCTTCGGCAAGTCAGTGGGTCGGATGGCAGCTTGGAGGGGAAGGAATATGGGCATCGCGGGGCGAACGACGCTTGTCAAGTCAGTGCTATCATCGCAACTGGTCTATCTCCTAACAGCCCTCAAAATCTCCAAAGAGTCCCTAGAAGTGCTCGACAAACAGCGCAAGCGTTTCCTCTGAGCAGGATGCGAAGAATTAACAGGCGAGAAGTGCAAGGTAAACTTGTCAAGAACATGCTCGCCAATGGCCAATGACAATCTAGGAGTACTAGACCTAAAGAGATTCGCGAGGGCACTTTGCGTAAGATGGCTCTAGCAGGAATGGAAGACTCCAGAGAAGGCATGTGTGGGTTTGGACACATCATGCAAAGACGTGGATAGACTACTATTTGTGACAACCACCACGATAACCATGGGAGATGGATCCAAAACTCGATTCTAAGACTCCGCATGGCTGCAAGGACAACGGGCAAAAGTTTTATTACCGTGAGTCTACACAGCCTCCTGAAGGAAGAATAGAACTCTCAAACAGGCCCTCCAATAGGATGATCTCAATCTCTAAGCTAATAGAGTCATGTCAGTCGAGCTCCTTGACCAGCTAGTCAACCTTTGGAACACAGTGCAAGGTGTGCCAATCTTTGATGGTGAAGTAGACCACATAACTTGAAAGCTCACAAGCCATGGTGAGTATATAGCGGCATCTGCTTATGATGTGCAATTCCTAGGATCCATCAATACAAACTCGAAATGATCACCTTGAAACCTTGGGACCCCAAGTAATGCAAGTTCTTCGTCTGGTAGGTGGTCCAAAACAGAGTATGGATGTCTGACCGTGTAGCAACCCGTGGATGGCAAAATAACACCTTATGCCCGTTGTGTAGGCATATAATGAGGAACTAGGTCCCGATCTTTCAATAGATATTGATAACTCTCGATTTGGACGAAACTTGACACACACGATTCGACTTTCGATCAACATGATCCAAACCCTGAAGTCGCAGCACCACATCTCATCTAGATATCAACCGTGTCGAAACCCAATTGACCTCACCAAGTAGGCTAATTCATGCATGTGAATCGAAGAACACAATCAAGAACAAGATAGATGCAATTCAATTCTAGATGAACGATTAAGCACTCGAAGTTGGGGTTCCACAAACCGAACTAGTGGCTAAACTGAAATGGAAGAAATAATCTAACCAAAACCTGACTCTAAACTATGATGATTTCTAAATAAATATGATTAGGGGCATCCTAGGGTTAGCCCTATGGTGCACACCCTCTTGGGCTTATCCCACGACACAATTTAAGGCCTAAGACCCAAATCAGACTCGAACTACATGAGGTACGTGGCTTGCTTTTCAGATTCCTGACAACTGAGGAGGAATTTTGATGTAGGACCAAAACCATACGAAAATAGACTCCATAAGCTTTCCAATAAGTACTCAAGGGACCCAAAATTCCTTCTAAATCAATGGTTAGGTCCGTTTAAAGTTGATGCTTTCAGGAGGCCCAAATCCGAATCCAAAACGTGCAAAACTTTATCTCTTGTGTTCTATGGACCAAAAGTGAAGTGGTAATATTGGAGTAGACTTGGGGAAGGTCTTGTATTGGTCCCCAATCAATTTCATTGATCATCCAAGCACTTCGTGAGTCCGCTTTTCTTTCCTTCACCCATGCAAGTATTTTTACAAATGAGAAGATGCAAAACTCATAATGTAATAATATTTTTTTCAAATATATAACACGTAAATCTCACATAGAAAGCATACACCTTTGGTTGATGGATACATAAGGTAGCCATGGTCATATCCAAGCTAGTGATGTCCTCATCATCCTCCCCTTCTTGATTGGAAATCGTCCTCAGTTTCACCTTGTCATTAAGCCTGATGAATTTATCTTTATCTATCATAACATATGGTGAGATAGACTTCATGATGGCCATATGGTTAGATTTTGAATTTTTACACTTAGAAAATCACAACACTCCCCTTCTTTGAAACTAACATGTAACTCATTTAAACAACTAGAGAAACTAGATAGAGAATTATTTATAAGCATGCGGTTCTCTAAACAATACATCTCATCATGAAAAGGAGGTATATTCAAATTCGAACAAATATATACCCTTTGCACATTATACTCCCCTTTATTATCATAATTTCCAATAATATGAAAAACTACATGAGAAGGACATGGCAATTTAAATCTAGCAAAATAATTTCTTCTCTAAACAGTGAGTGAACAAAGATAATCAAATTAAATATAGCACCAAGTATTTAAAAGAGACAACAATCTAAGCTCTTCACTCTCACGCTAGCAATGTGAATAACATGTTTAAATTCAATACATGGTGGTACAATTATAGAATTAACATGTTCATAACTAGTTGTGATATAGATATAAGTGAAGCATCACACAACTCCTCTTTATCACTAGAAACAACAAACAAGTTACCTCGTGATAAAGTTATTTCAGCAATTGTTTTCACTATGGGTTGCTCTATTTGTTCTCATCTTCAGAAATTATAGGTACTTAGTCAATTAAACATTCTTCAAGCCTGAATAGAGCTAAGGTTAGGTCATCTTTCTCTACGTCTTTTTTTGTTTTCTTATTACCTTGGTTATTCTCAGATACCTGCAGAATATTAGTCTCCAAAGCAAGAGATACAACAATGCATTCGTTTTGTAATAACTTAGGATTAGTTGAAGGAATCACAATATTAGTATCATTGCAAATATTTCTGAAAATCTCATTGATTTTACTCTTCATATACTCAAGATCATCTTACAAAATTTAAGCAAGATTCATTGGTACCAATTTTATTTTTCAACCAATATGTCTAAACGGGTATGTATCAGTAATACCATTATGCAAAACATTGTTGTCATATATCCATGGTTGACCAAACAACAAAGAAATTTGAAATTTTCTCTTTTCCTTTTATTTCTTTTCTTTCTTTTTGCTGCTTTCTTTCTTTCTTTTTTTTGGTGCGGCTTTTTTTTTCCTTTTTAAGCACCTTTCTGTCTTTTTTTCTTTTGCCTTTTTTTAACAATAACTAACCAATGGCCTCGAACAGGGACTCAAATATAAATATGAATATGACAAGGACTCGAATGCAAAAGTACAGATAAAAACTAAAACTTCTTTAAATTGGAATGCTCATGTCATGTAGGTTCTGTTTTTACTAAAACATCTGAAATACGTAACAAATACTTTCACTACCTTGTCGGTCAGGAGACCACAACGTGGAACTCGGCCTAAATTGGAACAACCCGGCTATGACTTGTGGTTGTGGACGACCAGGGTCTGTGCGAAAAATTAAAACCATAGACGAGTTAGACCCCACAATTAAAGCGGATCCACTTCTCCAAATCGATATAAACGGTTGTATGTCGTTCTCCCTCATGTGTGCACACAAGCACAACACACACGAGCTCGGCAACACAGCAACCCTAGCAATCGAGCAACCCCAAAATCACTCGATAAAAACTTCTCCAAACCAAAAAATGAAAACCCGACGATGATGAGATTCGGTTTTTAAAGGTCCTAGCAACAACCGATGAGATGCAAAACTGGACCCAAATTGACGAATGTGACTAGACCCAAAGTGATGAACAGATGCAATACTCAAAACTAAAAATTAAATTAGAACTAAACTAGCACTCGACATGACGATGTAACCTAAAATTCAACAAAGCAAAAACTAATAGAACAATGCAACGGCTCAAATTGTCCAGGTAAAGGATAAATATTTTTGTGCGGTAATTTTTTGGTTATGGATAGATAAATTACCTAACAGACAATCTGACGCTCTGATACCAACTAATGAGAAACTAGGTTCTGATCTTCTCATAGGTATTGATAACTCTTAATTTGATGGAAACTTGACACATACAATAAGACTTCCGATCAACACGATCCAAACCTTAGAATCGCAGCACCACGTCTCCTCTAGTTCTCAACCGTGTCGAAATCAGATTGACCTCACCAAGAAAGCTAATCCATGCATGTGAATCGAAAAACACAAGCAAGAACAAGATAGATGCAACTCAATTGCAGATGAATGATTAAGCACTCGAAATAGGAGTTCTACAAACCGAACTAGCGGCGAAACTGCAATGGCAGAAATAATCTAAGCAAAACCCGACTATAAACTATAATGACTACTGAATAAATAATTAGGGACGTCCTAGGGTTAGCCCTAGGGCGCAGACCCCCTTAGATCAGCAGTAGGTCCATTTGAAGTTGATACTGTCCGGAGGCCCGAATCTGAATCCAAAACATGCAAAGCTTCATCTCTTGCGTTCTATGGACCAAAAGTGATGTAGTAAAGTTGGAATAGCACTTCGTGAGTCTGTTCTCCTTTCGTTCACCCATGCAAGTATTTCTGCAAATGAGAAGATGCAAAACTCATAGTGCAATAACGTGTGTTCAAATATATAACACGTAAATCTCACAGAGGAGACATACACTTTGGTTGATGGATAAATAAGGTAGACATGGTCATATCCGAACTAATGATGTCCTCATCATCGTACATTATTCAATGAAATTGACACATTCTAAGTGCTAGTTCGTTAAATAAAACACATACACAGCGTACGTGGTTGGCATCGTAAACATGCCGCAAGCAGCCACGAGCCACCAAACGTTGAACGATGGCAAGCAGTGCACAAGCTGCATTATATATGACTCTGTCTGTCAATCGATTGATTGCTCGGTTCCGTTGATCCAAGGCAACTTAATTAATGACTTCCTACGCCCTACAGTGACTGTATTATAGGATCGAACATCAAGAACTAAGTCTATCACAGAAAGGGTGAATAATAGAAATACCAAAAACCAAAAACTTTAAACAAAATTAAAAGTTACCCTAAAAACCGATGGAGATCAGTTTAACCGGCATTGAATGACCAGTCAGACCATCAAGCTGGTCGGTCTAACCACACAAACCACGCTAGTCTGACCGGCCTTCACCATTCGGTCTGACCAGTCTCACACAGACAGCAAAACCATCACTTCGTCAATAATCTTCAAATATAAAAACCAATTATCTATCATGTCAATTATTTATCATAAATTAATAATCAAAATACATTTTGATTTCACATGCATATGATGGAAAAAGTGGCTGCTAGGGATTCAAATCCATAGCTATATCTACGTGTATGATGTACGGGCACACTTGACTCAGCTAAGTGCTCGACGTGTACCATTGGTTTCTGCCAAAGGCTGAGTTCAGAACTGCTGTTGTTTCACTGACATCTGTCGCAGCACAGCATATTCTGTTTTAAGATAATGTAGTAGCATATTTTTAATTGAGTATTAATAATTATTACAAACTTAAGAAATAGGTTTTTTTAAAGAAGCTTTTATATGAAAATATTTGCAAAAAACATAAACAGTTTCGTAGTGTGGAAACATGCTCATGGTAAATAAGAGAGTAAGCAAATCCAAACTCGCTACTGAACTCTAAAACTATGAGAGATGGACGTCCCTCATCGACCGATAAAAAAATTTTGCTCTTAAGAGGCATATCAGTGCATGGGTGCTATTGTTGTCTGGTCTCCCCGCCGACTTGTCTTGGGCGTATTTTTTAACATGGCACTATTTTGTCAAAGGAAAAAAAGGTGTAGACTACACATTCTCTTTTATAGTAAAATGAGAAATAATTATGGAAAAATCTGAGCAGTAGCTTCTGCTACGCTTGAAGCAGCAAGATGCAAAATGGGCTATTCCAGATTTCCTATTATTGTTGAATGGAGAAGGGTTAATGCTGAAAAGCTAATCAATTTGTACTTGAGTCTTCGGTGCCTCCACGCTACATGCAAATTAACTCTGAACAGACAAAATTGTTGCTATAGTCTCAAAGATGGTCTATGCTTGATTGAAGGGTGGAGTAAATTTCTTAATTGATCACAAGTTTTGAGTGATCCGTAACACCAGTAAATTTCACAAAATCCCAATAAATATTTTGAATCATTTTACCAAAAACCCTGGGATTCTTCAAACAAATTTATGAGTTTTCTGATCTGACGTTACAGGTGTCTCAAAATCTATGAGTTTCTGAAATTCTCTTAAGGTGATTTAATTTCTTTTGCATACCTATGCATTTACTCTGTTGTGTGCCTTTGGTTCGACTCGACCCGGTCACAAGTGAAACTGAGGCATTGCTCGAGTAACTGCTAAACGTGAATCTGTAGAAAACTGCAATTTTTAGGATAGCAAGTCTAGCTTGTTCCTAGTTTTGTTAATTTGCTACAGGTCTCATCACAACATGGTCAAGTAGCAGAACACCAGAGCGGCCACAGACAGGGCCACTGGGCCAGAACAGCAGGCTTGCAGCATGTCGTCGGTCCTACGTGAGAGCAGGGAAACCACAACCATTGCCATAGGATAGTGGTGGCAATCGCACATGCCGCTGCCTGCAGGAGCCCCTGTGTAAGTCAAACAGGCAAACGGCCAGCCACGAACGCTTGGATCCTACGCGGCCGACTGATTTCCGACTCCTCCCATGCCTAGAAGCCTAATTAAGGAGAGTTCGTCACGTCGATTTTTGGATCAAACACGACGGCCGCTCCATGCGTCTGAGTTAGCTCTATGTGTGTTACACAATGTTGTACTACTGTCTTTTTATACATAAAAGGTGGCATATCATATTAGCATCTTATGGGATAATTAATGATTCAGTTCTTCTCCACGATTTACTATATTATTGTCACTCGATTAAAAAAATACATTATTGTCATAGATTCTTTGCGCCATGTCTTGATTTTTTTTTCTTAAAAGTACTTTCTTTTACTGCAATTTCTATAACACTTGTTATAAGCACTAGTGGAGAAAGGGTTTTTAACCCCGGTTCATAACCCCCTGTAGTCCCGGTTATGTAACCGGGACTACGAATCCGGGACTAAAGATCCATCTTTAATCCCGGTTAGTAACACCAACCGGGACTAAAGATGGCTGCGTCACGTAACTGCCTCAGCCATCTTTAGTCTCGGTTGGTGTAGTGGCGCAGCCATCTTTAGTCCCGGTTGGTGTTACCAACCGGGACTAATGATATTTTTTTTAAAAAAAAACATTTGCTGGTTCTACCAGCTGCTTGTTTATATATTATGCATATATCTGTATAAATACATATATATGTATATATAATATGCGTATATATGTAATATATGTATTTATATATATATATATGCAATATGCATATATATATATATATATGTATAAATACATGTTATATATATATATAAGCACTCAAGTAAATATATACTTATATTACCGAAATATACTCACACACATAAGTACATGAATGCACATCTGAATATGTACATATATTACAATCTTTCGTTAATTATAATGTTCTATTGTATATTACGAAGAAAGCTAACACATATTATTCATGGGGAGGATGATCAATAGCTCTTTCATCGTAGTAGAATTCTCCCGCGGGATCAATTATTTGTTCATTGATAAATCCCATAAGTTGTTCTTGAACAACCTTGATAAATTCTTCGCTGGATAGGTTTTCCCTCATGTAAATAATCTATCATTTGAAAAAAAATTGAGATATAAGTATATGAAGTCAATAAGAAATCGGGACATAATGTATGAATAATTTTTACGTACTTCCAAATCCCTGTCACTGTTGATTTGCTGTACAAGTGCGTGAGTATATTCACAGACGTAGTAGCCGCATAAGTTATTCCCCTTCTCCTGTTTTGCACACTTAAGGAGAAACGACGAGAGATTTAATGTACTAATTTTTTCTAGAAGCAATGAATGATTAAATATGTTTTGGAGCATGTACTCACCGGAAAATTAAATTTCCTACCAAGTTTTTCTTTCAGAACCCCGCGGACCAATGTACGGAACTTTACCCATGTCCTATGTACAGTTGGAAGCTATGATTAAATACCGGAGATCTGCATAGTACCAATAGCAGGGTTCATAATTAATGACAGTTGAATAGATGGCATTACCTGTCTATCACTTCAAAAACCTTGGTGAAAGTAGACTCTGGTTTATCCATTGAGTCATAGACATGGACTTTGCAAAGTTCAAGGTCGAAGAGGAAAAGGACCCAGTGAAATATGCAAATTGCGTCAGACGATATATATGTGACGGTATGAGTACGGGGAAAAAGTTGGTACAAATTTGAAAGACAGTTAAAACTCACTCTGTGTTGTAGGGCAATAGTATGTTGGTCTTGTAATGCTGCTGCACCAGGAAATGAACAATATTGTCTTCTGTATCTTTCTCAAAGTCCCGTATAATTACGTCATTGACTTTGCGGGGGTCCATGAATCCAATATTGAAAATCCCCTGCCTATGGCACGATTGAATCTCCATTCTACAAAAGATAAAGGAATTTGCATCAGTCTTATCGTCACATTCTAACCAGGGAATGGTACATAGAAGAAGCTGAGGAACAAAATAAAGTTTGCTAAAACGATACTTACAAAACCCAACAGCTGAGAATAGAGACGTCGAGAGCGTCTAGTTGGTATACATCGAACACATTCTCGAAGTTGATCCACAGAACATCATCTCCTTAGTAGTAGTCTGTGTTTCTTATTCTCGCTCCAAACATTATTCTACCTCTGGATGAACGTTCCATATACCATTGATGGAATCGATGCATTTGTGTTGAGAGAGTGTTCACCTCACCAGGCTTGACAAGCGGTTCACTGACTTTAAATTTGTATTTCAAGTCGGTTTCTGTCGCCATGGTTATCGGTGTGTCTCCCACCAGTTGTGCCCTGCTCAGACCCGTCTCTTTCATCCATTGCCTCAGCTCCTCTTCACC
>BDMV01000004.1:18462194-18472670 GCA_008326285.1 Oryza officinalis
ATCGGCCAATGCATCACCCTGTCCCTGGCCGATACCAAGAAAAATGAACCACTTATGTCAACGGCCACCTATTTCTGGTCTAGCACCTTGAACGCCTTTTTATTCAAGCAAGGTCCAATGACTCCAACATTTATCGACATCAAGCTGCTCACAGGATTAGACATCCAATCCGAGATCAATCCCTTCAGCCTCCTGGCAACAGCAGCCATAAATTGAAAACCAAGAAGATTGGAGGCTGGTCTGGATATATCTCTGAGCATATGGAACAAGGATCAGTCTCAGAGAGAGAACACGTGGCCTTCCTGACGCTATGGTTGGAAAGATTTGTTTTCTGTGGATCAACCTGTGGCCCCACTCTAAACTGCCAACACCTAGCCCAAGCTCTGGTTGATAAGAAACAAATCCCTCTTGGCCGATATCTCTTGGGAGCCGTCTATCGGCTGCTCCATTCTGCCACCCAAGATCTGATGCTGAAGCAAACAGTGGCGCATGGAGGACCATGGTGGTTTGTCCAGCTCTGGTTAACCATTCACACCAACACCATAGTCGATCGGCCTCTACTATCGGACTCCTGCTTCCCATCAAAGCATGCCGATCACGAAGATCCGAGAACCAGAAGATGCATGTCTTATGGAGAAGCAGCCTCCGTTTATCCTGGAGCAGATCAATCGGCCGAGGACATGTCCACATGGTTCACCCGATTCTACACCGGTCCCCCATCGGTTAAAATGGACATGTTCGTCTACTCGTCAGACCAGGATTTCGAACTCCTTGACGGCCTCCACTTGGACCTGGTAAATTACGATATGGAGTCAAGGGAATCGTTCATGATCGACATCACCCCATGCCTGCTCCCAGTAGGCATATTCCAAGGAAGAAGCACCAGCCTGTCCTATGAATTCTACAATCCCATGGTAGCTGCTAGACAGTGCGGGCTTGGACAACTTCCCATCAGTTTATATTTCCATAAACTCCTAGAGAGCAGAGGCACGGTTTCATCAGCGTTGGTCATGAACAAAGCACTAGAGATCAAAGTCCCAAATCTAGGTGACTGTGACCGATTGCATCTGAGCGCCTTCATTCATATCAACTTCCAGGCATGGTGGCAAGAATGGGCTGCTCACATCTTCCATCAATCGGCCAGATTTCACTTAACAGAGCTTATCCAAGACATCAGCCCTCAGGTCCCCGATGGTCTGATTCCATCTGTAAGCAACAGTGGACAAAAGATATCATATGCAATGGTCTTGGCTCCATCGGGCACTTCTGTCATGGAATCAACTATTGGCTTAACCGCCCCAAAGGTCTCATCACTGCTTCAGGGGCCGATAGCCAAAGAAGTCACCAAAAGGAAGGCGCCAGCAAGGGACAAGCCCCAAAAACCTGTGAAAAAATCCTAGGCTGCCGAACAGGCCGATCCTGTAGAACTGGATCCCTCCGTAGAAGAATTCCTCGATGAACAAGTAATGGAGGAGGAGGTCGATGCGGCTGCTGTCGAATTAGCCGAAGAAGAAAATCCATCGGCTGAAACCGCTAAAGAACCATCGGCCAAGACCACTATGACCCCATCAGCCGATGACCAAGTTGTTGCTGCT
This sequence comes from Oryza officinalis, assembly GCA_008326285.1. Classification (NCBI taxonomy): domain Eukaryota; kingdom Viridiplantae; phylum Streptophyta; class Magnoliopsida; order Poales; family Poaceae; genus Oryza; species Oryza officinalis. The sequence goes on from BDMV01000004.1 coordinate 18,463,790, forward strand.
CAACCAAGGAAAACCAGACACGCAGTCCGCAAGGTTAGCGCATTTCCTTTACTGAATCTATGCAATCCCGTTCTGTTGGTATGCTATAATTTGATATCCTTTTCAGGCTGCCGCGTCATCTATACTCAAGGAGAGAACTCAATCGGCCCCTTTAAGAACTAAGAAAGCAACCCTGCAAAGGTGCGAACAGACCAAGGCCCGATTAAGAACTCCTTCTCCTTCTCCACCACCCTCTCCGATTGCTTCGGTAAGAGTTGATTTTTTTTGTCTTATTCTTTAAATGATAGAAATCTGATCGTCTTTGCTCATCTTTTTTCAGCCGCGTGCTCCATCACCCGCACCACATCGGCCCTCGCCTTCGCCTACCGCGTCAAGACAGCAAAAGGAGGCCGATGCGGGCACAACCGATGTCCCATCATAGGTAAACCAAATCACTTCAAATCCCTTGCCGATTTTTATTTGACCGAGCCAACCCTGCCCCATCTCGTTGTTCGTAGAAGTTAGCCGATATGTTCTCTTTTGACATCGGCCAATTTCTTGATGACGAGGACCAAGAGCCACCTGTCACAGCAAAGGCGTCAATTTCTGACGATCTGAAGAACCGGCTGTCCGATATCGTCAATCAGCTGGAGTCGTTATTGGAGTACTTGGTGGAGGACTGCAATCCCATCAGGAGCAGAGTACAAAAAATTGAAGATCAATTGCCCGAAAACCTGATGGAAATCCTGACACCGGCTATCTTCTTGGAACAATACCGCTTCAAGCTTCAGAAGGCTAAAGAAAGAATCGCGAAGAGGCGGGAACGTGAAAGTTTGGAATCGGCCATAACCGCCAGCAAAGCTCAAGTCAATTCTGATAAGACCAAGCTAGATGAGCTGGCCGTTGAGCCGATTGTCCTGAACAACAGACTTGAAGAACTTCAACGCCTCGAAGCAGACCTCGTGTCCAAGTTGGAAGCAACTCGCAAAGAGATCCAAGAAGTCAAGGCCGGGATAGCTGCATTGCCAAAAGCCATAGAGGACCAGATGGCGAAGCTGAAGGCATCGGCCAAATACTTGGCAACCCTGAGCAAATCCTTAAAGCCGATCCCAGGGTCGATGGCCAATGACGCCCAAGCCATAGAAGATATTGATCAAATCCGTCGTAGGGCCATCGCAGCTATTGAAAACTTTATAGGGTGATATAATATATTTTGTGTCCTTCTTGTAAACAGATACCCTCTTAATTCAATTAATCTCATCGGCCCAGAATTTGATCAGTCCAAGTCTGAAAAGAAAATTTGAAACCCCTAAACTTGAATTATTCTCACAAACTTGAAAAACTTGAAGAATATAAGCCCATAAACTTGGATCAATCCGATAAAACCGATAAACTTGAAGAATTTTGTGCCTGTATATATATATGCCCCCGAAATTTTAGAAGATGAGGGCTCATGTTGTAAAATTTGAACTCAGGGCGATAATGTATATCGGCCGTCTAAAGACGATGCATAGTACATCGGCTGTAATCATAAATCGGCTGGAGGGCCGATCATGATTCGATCCATACGCTTGGATAATATCTCTTTAAGTATTTGCCGTTAAGAGCTCGTCCATAAATTTCGCCATCCAGCCCCTTGAGCAAATAAGCATTGTGAGGAACACATCGATGAATTTGAAAAGGACCTTCCCAATTAGATGACCACTTGCCAAATTTAGTATCTCTGGAACCAATCGGCAGTATCAACTTCCAAACCAGATCCCCCTCTTCAAATGACTTGGCCACAACTTTCTTATTATAATGACGAGCCACTCTATCTTTATCTCGTTTGATTTTCTCCAGGGCCCGCAACCGAACGTGTGCCAAATCATCTAACTCATCGACCATGAGGTTATGGTATTCATCGGTTGTCAAGTCGTCTTGCAAAGCAACCCTTCTTGAGCCGATGTTGGTTTCCCATGGCAGCATAGCTTCATGTCCATAAACCAACTGATACGGCGGTACTTGAATCGCACCATGACAAGCCATCCGATACGCCCAAAGGGAATCGACCAGCGTTGTGTGCCATTGCCTCGGCTGTTCGTCGATTTTTCTCTTGATTAACTTGATTAAAGTCTTATTGGAAGCTTCTGCCTACCCATTAGCTTGCACGTAATATGGAGAAGAATTTAACAATTTAATGCCCATGCTGTCGGTAAACTGGACGAACTCATTGGACACGAAGATTGATCCCTGATCAGTGGTTAGTGTCTGCGGTAATCCAAACCGATATATGATATGCTCCTTGACAAACTGAATCGCATCCTTGGAATCAACCTTCTTGAGAGGGATGGCCTCAACCCACTTGGTGAAGTAATCCGTAGCCACCAAGATATATTTGTGCCCTTTGCTTGAGGGTGGATTGATCTATCCGATCATGTCTATACCCCAACCTCGAAACGGCCACGGCTTTATGATAGGATGCATAGCCGATGCCGGTGCTCTCTGAATTGCTCCAAACTTTTGGCAATCTTGGCATCCTTTATAGTACTTGAAACAATCCTCAAGCATTGTCGGCCAAAAATATCCGACGCGCTTCAGAAGCCATCTCATTTTATGGGCCGATTGATGGGTTCCACAAATTCCCTCATGTACCTCGCTCATCGCAACTTTGGCCTCTTCGAGACCTAGGCACTTGAGCAAGACGCCATCAATCGTCCGATGGTATAAGTCATCATCTAACAGGACATACTGCAACACTTTGTATTTCATCTTCCGTGACACCGACTGGGAAGGATTTTTCAAATAATCGATGAAAGCAAATCTCTAGTCATCGGCATCCACGGCAGTGATTTGAACCTGAACGTCCTTAGCCATCGGCCTGTATCCCGATGCCCCCTGAGCTAGATCATTGGCCTCGAAGTTCTGCTTCCTAGGTATATGCCTCATCGCCATAATCTTGAAAACTTGTAGCAACTCCTTGCATTCCTCGTTGTAGACTCTGAGAATATCATTCTTGCATTCATACTCCCCAGAAAGTTGATTAATTACCAGCTGTGAATCACCAATGATCTCTACGGAATCGGCCTATACCTCTTGTAATAACTGCAAACCTTTAAGCACCGCTTCATACTCTGCTTGATTGTTAGTATAATAAGGCTTGATGGTAAAAGCAAACTCAAAGCTTGCCCCCCAAGGGGATATGATGACTAGGCCGATACCGCATCCATGTCTGCAAACGGATCCATCGAAATATAGCGTCCATGGCACAATGTCTGCATACGCAATTGAATCATCTCTATGTTGAACAATGAAATCGGCCAGGGCTTGTCTTTTGATTGCTTTAGCCGATTCATATCTGAGGTCAAATTCTGTTAAAGCGAAAATCCACTTCCCAATTCTTCCTTTTAAGACGGGGGCCGATAGCATGTATTTCATCACATCGGCCTTACTGACCACAATGCATTCATTGGAAAGTAAATAATGCCTCAACTTAGTACATGAGAAATATAAGCATAGACATAATTTTTCCACCGGCGTGTACCTTGTCTCGGTGTCTAACAATCTCCTACTGAGATAGAAAATAGCTCTTTCCTTGCCATCAATGTCCTGAACCAGAACTGAGTCGATGGATTTCTCATCGGCCGATAGGTACAGCCTGAATGGAAGCCCTTTCCGTGGAGGGATTAGAACCGGAGGGGAAGTCAAATATTCCTTGATATCGTCCAGCGCTTTTTGTTGCTTATCACCCGATACAAACTCTTGATTGTCCTTTATCTTCAACAATGGAGTGAATGGCTCTATCCTGCCTGATAGGTTTGATATGAAGCGCCGGACAAAGTTGATCTTCCCGAGCAGAGATTGCAACTTGGTCTTGTTGGTTGGAGGCTTGATATTTTTGATAGCATCAATGTTCTTCTGAGTAATCTCAATTCTTCTTTCATGGACCAAGAAACCTAAAAACTGACCGGCCGATACGCCAAAGGCACACTTGTTAGGGTTCATCTTTAAGCCATATTTCCTTGCTCTTTCTAATACCTTGCGTAGATCGGCCAAGTGCATATCGTACTCCTTGGACTTCACGACGACATCGTTAATGTAAACCTCGATCAGCGAACCGATAAGATCATGAAAAATGTAATTCATAGCCCTCTGATAAGTAGCTCCAGCGTTTTTCAAACCGAAGGTCATGACAACCCACTCGTATAGGCCGATTGCCCTCGGGCACCGGAAGACTGTCTTGTGAATATCTTCCTCGGCCATAAATATCTGATTGTAGCCTGCGTTCCCATCCTGAAACTGATAATCTTATGTCCAGACGCGACATCCACCAGCAGATCAGCCAACGGCATAGGGTACTCATCTTTTGGCGTTGTTTTGTTTAGATCTCTGAAATCGATACATACCCTAAGCTTGCCGTTTTTCTTCAACACCGGAACTATATTGCTAACCCACTCCGCATATCGGCAGGGCCTAATGAAATTAGCGTCGTACAGTCTAGTGATCTCTGCTTTGATAGCTTCATGCATATCGGCCTTAAATCTCCTAGGAGCTTGCTTAAACGGCCGATAGCCTGGTTTGATAGGTAACCGATGTTCTACGATCGATCGGCTTAACCCTGGCATCTCATGATATTCCCATGCAAAACAGTCTATGAATTCCTTCAAAAGATTTATCCAATTATTTTTATATTCTCTTGGCAGGTTAGCACTTACATACGTCGGCCTAGGCCTATCACCTGTTCCTATATCAACTTCTTCGAGCTGATCGGCCGACGTAAAGCCTTGTCCCAATTTTTCATCTAGCTCATCCACCGCATCGTCTGTGTACAGACTAGCTTGCTCATCTTGGGCAGTGGATGGTTCATCTTTGTTAAAGTAACTGCTTGTTTTGATCCTCAATCGTTTCGATATCACAATCAGTCACCTTGAGGAAATTGGCATCCCAAACTCGTCCGGATAAACAGTCGATTCCCTTCATCTCCCAAACTGCGTGATCGGCATTGGCCACGTGTACTGACCGATCGGCCTGCACGATCTCGACCTGGTCCCCTTGCCATTGTATAAGGCACTGGTGCATTGTTGAAGGGACGCAACAGTTTGCGTGGATCCAATCCCGTCCCAACAACAGGCTATAGGAACCCTTTCCATCGAAAACGAAGAAGGTGGTGGGTATCGTCTTGCTTCCCACAGTGAGTTCCACGTTCAGCACCCCCTTTGCCTCAGATGCGTTGCCACCGAAGCCTTTCAGCACCATGTTGGTCTTGATGAGGTCCTCCGGCATTTTTCCAAGCTTCCGGAAAGTCGTATACGGCATTAAGTTTACTGCCGCGCCGCCATCGACCAGCATCTTCGTCATCGGCCGCCCGTTGATGAATCCCTTGATATATAACGGCCGTAGGTGCGCTGGTGTTAGTTGGCTTGTCGAATATGGCTTGGTCCAGTGACAACTGTAGTCGAGCCGAGGACTGCTCATCGTCGGCTATTGCTTCATCGGCCGTCTGCACGCTGTATTCTGCTGGCAATATGAAAACCATACTAACAGATGCCGATGCTACGCCTTTACCTTTTGCGGCCGCAGAAGCTCGAGCTGTATTGGAGGTGCCCTCATCGGCCTTGACCACCGTAGATTTTATCCTCCACTCTTTTTTAGTTCTGGTGGGCCGATGGGCTATTGTCGCTTGCTGCTCCTGGACCTGCTCCTTCTTCCTCAGCCTCTGTACCCGTCGTTTTTGGGTTTTGGTGAACACGTCGCTTGGGCACCATTGAGGATTCTGGGGTTGATCATGGTCTTCGTCGTGACGCTCTTGGGGCATCGGCCCTAGCCTTTCATGCATGGATTTTCTTTGCTTGGCTGGCCGATGCGCTTGCCTGCTTGAGCTGCCCTGATGGGGGTCTTCTGCGTCGTTGCACGCAGGGCACTCCTGGATGGATGGCAACCTCATTCCCTCATTCCAGCAAAACTGGAAAAACTTGCACTCCCAATGTGGGTCATAGGAGTTGTCTTGATCGGCGTAGTCTTGCGCTTGTTCTTCCTACCGCCGCTGGTATTTTCTGATCAGGCCTTCCGAGGTCTGATAAGGTCGCTTGCCGGTCCGATGGCCACCGCCGTCGGCCCTGTCCGCCCGCACCATGTTGACTGGGAACGGGTGCCCTTCTATTTTCATCGGCCGCTTGGCATCATCGATCTTAATCCTGCCTTGCTCGATGGCCGATTGTATCTGTTGTCGGAAGATCTTGCATTCATTGGTATGATGGGAATAGGTGTTGTGCCACTTGCAATATCTCCTCTTCTTAATTTCTTCGGCCGATGGAAGTATATGACCTACTGGTAGCTGGATCTGCTTTTCTTGCAAGAGTAAGTCAAATATTTTGTCGGCCTTATTGATGTCGAAGTCGTATCTATCCTCCTTATCGCCTTTCTTGGCCCACTGGCATGTTGTTGGCTTTTTCATCTGGGCCCACTCGGCTAGATCGATGTCGACGTCTTCCTCGTCATCTTCGTTGAAGGCGTACTGATAAATTGTATTGATTTTCTTCGCGAACTTCTTTGCCTCCTGAAATCGTTCCTCGTGGGCCGATACCCGTTGTGCTAGCTGAGCTAGGCTTTCAAATTCCTGAGAAGAAAATCTCTCTCGTATCGGCCCTAGTAATCCTTGGAACGCCAGATCGGCCAGTTGAGAATCGGTCAAGCTGAGGCTGTAACACCTGTTCCTTATGTCCCTGAATCTTTGAATGTACTCTGGGACCGATTCATCAACACGTTGCCTGATGGCGGTGAGATAGGACAGTTTCATCTCTTGTACACCATTGTAGAAATATCTGTGAAACTGTTTTTCGAGATCTATCCATCCTCTGATGGAATTGCAGGGTAAAGAGGAGAACCATGTAAACGCAGACCCTGACAGGGACAGAGGGAAAAACCTCACCCTCAACGCCTCTATGGCCGATGCCTCTCCACATTGTGCTAGGAATCGGCTCACGTGCTCGTATGTCGAGACATTGTCTTGCCCTGAAAACTTGGAGAAGTCCGGGATTTTGTATCGGCTTGGCAGTGGCACTCTGTCAAACTCCTTGGGGTACGGGTGCCGATACACTGTAGAGTTCTCCTTGGGCTTCAAGCCAAACTGATCTCGCATCACCTCGGCTATCATATCGGCCCAGTATCCTGCGGGCTGATGTGGGAAGTCCTGATGGTAGGACTACTGCAGGCCCTCTGCCCGATATTGCTTGGGAGAGTACGGTTGGAAGTGATGATTTAAATTCTATGCATCGTATTGTCCCGTGGTATACTGCTGGTAGCCTTGCGGCACGTTGTAAGCAGTCTGTGGTGGAGGGTTATTGAATACAGGGGCCTGAGGTTGTCCGGCCGATGGCGGGTTGATAGGAACTTGCTGCATTGGCTCGATCACCGGTTGTTTCCCCTTTGTCCATTGTGCATACTGTTCCTCCGTGATGTGCTGAGGGCTTCCTCCCGTTTGCCTGGTGAGGACCAGTGGCAAGGTTGATGTCAGTTGCGCCGATGAGGGTGGCATCGGCGCCGTCGGCTGTGGAGCCGTGCTCAGGTCGTTCCTCAGAGTCCGATAAGCCGAGAACTTGTTTTCAGGCAAGAAAATCGGCCTCTAAGGTTTGTACTGGTGAATTGAGCCATCTAAGATTGACTTGACCATGTTAGTCAAGGTGTTCACCAGAATCCTCGACTGGTTGACTAGCGCAGAATGAAATGCGGAGTCGATTTTGTCTTGCAACGTCGGCGCAGCGTTCTCTTCAGTCTTGACGGCGTGTTCGTGGGCTGCTGCCGATGTGCTGGCTCCATCTCCAAGGCTCGACCAGGCCATCTTGGTTTTCTGGATGAGGGTGCCTTGCCGAGTCCTGGAATACGTCTGCAGGTACATATTTCGGAATTGCTCGACCAACTTGTCCATGTCAGCTGTTTGCTCCTCGTTGAGCTGGTCGGCGGTCACGGTGACGATGTTCTCATCGGAGATCTCACCCTGCTTCGACATGTTACAGTGATCCTGTTGCTGTTGCAAAGCTTATGTTCTATGGTCCTACCAAGCGTGCTAAAAGCGTGTTGGCGCAGAATTTAGACCCGCCTTGCAACCAAACGGGTTCCATGTTTCCACGGCGGCCTGGGAGGTTTGCTTTACTCCAGTGCAGGTCCAAAAGGCTTGCCTAGGTGTGTGCAGAGCGTGCCAGTTGATTTGATCTGCAATCAACAAGAAAACAAGTAAACCATGTTAGAAAACAATGGCCGATCGGCCGATAGGCCGATGTCGCATTGTCATGGCCCAGCCGATAGGGCAAAGCTATATCGGCTCACTCGTGATAAGGTAAGATTAAAGCATGAATCTAATCCTATCGGCCTTCATCAACATATTAATGTCAATTAACGGTATCGGCCGATAAGAATAACAGGAATAACTACACTAGCTAATACTCTAGTGCAAATCTACATGAACCAATCAACTAATATAAAAATGTCAACCACAGATAAACCCTAAAGAGTAATCTATAACAGATATATCTATATTCGTCGATCCGTTCATGTAGATGGCAGATACACATGAAAACATTACGATAAACATGCATATCAGGTAAGACTGGCTGAAACCCCAGTGCTATCCTTAATTACAACCGAAAGTAGGCTTTGTGTTAGATCTCAAAACAGGACTAAGGTCGATAGTAACTCAAAGTGTGAATTGAAACTTAACACAAAGATAATCAAGCCGTCGATTGCTTTTGGGGATGGTAGATGCATTGAATGATCTAACCAATCGCAATAATTAAACCGCCGTCGGCAACAAACCCTAAAACGAGTAAACCGCTGGCGAAGCATAATTGAAGCACTTGTCAAGATCATCCAAAACATGATAAACAACGATCACATCATCGAGGCTTAACGTGTCTAAAGCGACACGCTA
>BDMV01000004.1:18472770-18577226 GCA_008326285.1 Oryza officinalis
TTGAGTAAATCAGAATGTCGTCGATGAAGACCACAACGAACTTATCCAAGTAGTCCATGAAAACTTTATTCATCAGGTTCATGAAGAATGCCGGAGCATTGGTGAGTCCGAAAGACATCACGGTGAACTCATACAAGCCATACCGCGTTGAGAAAGCGGTCTTGGGGATATCTTCTGATCTGATTTTGAGCTGGTGATACCCAGATCGTAGGTCGATCTTGGAGAATACTCTGGCTCCTTCCAATTGGTCGAACAAATCGTCAATCCGTGGTAGGGGATACTTATTCTTGATGGTTACTTCATTCAAGGCTCTATAGTCTATCACCATTCTCTCAGAGCCATCTTTCTTCTTTACTAAGAGCACAGGGGCTCCCCAAGGGGACGAGCTAGGTCGTACGTAACCCTTGTTCTGAAGTTCCTCGATCTGTTTCTTAATTTCTGCCAGTTCGTTGGCTGCCATTCTGTAGGGTCTCTTGGCAATGGGAGCGGTGCCTGGGGCAAGCTCTATGGAGAACTCAATTTCTCGATCCGGTGGCATCCCGGGTAGTTTTTCTGGGAACACATCGGGGTACTAGTTGACTATAGGTACCGTTTCCAAGGGAGCAGCTTGCAAACTGTTCAGGGTTGCCCGTTTTCCGGGAAGAAGGGGAGTGAAACGCACTTGTTTTCCTCCGGGTCCTTGCAAAGTGATGGTCCTATCGGCACAATCAATTTGTCCTTTGTTCTTAGCCAACCAATCCATCCCTAGGATGACATCCAGGCCTTGGGAGTCTAGGACTATGGGTTTGGCTGTGAAGCTAACCCCTTCTATCACTAGATCAACCTTGGGGCATAGTTTATCTGCCCTTATATCCCTTCCAGGGGAATGCATTACCATAGGTACTTGTAAATTTTGGGTTTTCCTTCCTGATCTTTTTCTTGTCGGAGTCCACTTCTTCGGGAGCATACCGAGCCAATTTGTTGAAGCGACTCAGGTACTCATTGACGCTTCCTGTACCTTGTTTCAGACGATTGAATTCTTCTTTCTTCATGTTGATGGTACTTTCGGGCACATGAGCTGCACGGAAAGCATCGGCGAACTCTGCCCACTAAATGTTGACAGCGTCCGGATGGGCATTACAGTAATTCTCCCACCAGTCGGCTGCAGAACCTCTCAACTGATGTGTATTATCTACACTTGTCCATTTTTAGGTTTCATTGTTGGTTGTCTTATGCATAAGAACAAACTATCTACACTTGTCCTTTTTTTGGATGCTTAAGAACAGACTATCTACACTTGTTCTTTTTTATGCATAAGAACATATTATGTACACTTGTTTTTTTGGGACACTTGCTTTTGCTACTGCTAGCTGATTCCCTCTGTTTTTTGTCCTTGATGCAAATGATAGTAATTGATGCATAATGCTTGAACAGAACTGAGGCCATATCTTAATACTTTCATAGTGGATCTGAAATCTCATGCATTTTGGGTGCTTTTGGGGGAAATGGGATGCAAACTGGTAGAATTGATGAATGAATTGATGAATTGATGAATGCATGTGATATTGGCGCTGCCTGGCATGTATCTGTGATGTTTCTGTTTTTCAGATGGCATGGCTAGCAAATCCTGAGGCTAGCCAATATTTAGTATTTATTTTTTTCGGGATTTAACACATCAGTGACGGGTCACAGCGGCCGTCACAGCTGACTCTCCTGTGACGGGCCTTTACTTTCTTGCCCGTCACAGGTAGCCCAGCTGTGACGGATTCTAACTACCGGAGACTAATACCTCTAACGGCTTTTTGTTTAGATGTCCGTCAGAGATGAGACACCTGTGACGGGTTCTAACTGGTCCTAAGCTAGCGGAGACCAACACCTCTGACGGACGTCTATTTATTTGCCCGTCAGAGATGTGTGTCATCTCTGACGGCCGGTCACCCGTCAAAGGTGACAGGGCTCACCAATAACCACTGATCACTGACCAAGCCCAAACCCGTCAAAGGTGAGGGTTTGGGCCCGTCACAGGTGACCTTATCCAGTGTAGTTTTTTTCTAGCATGTACCATGCATGTGCAGCTAAGAGTATTTGTAGATCTGCTATAATTCATTAAAAATGTTCAATTTGGATGGAAGAGTGAATGGGAAATGCGTGCAAGTAAGTAACTAGAAGCAAACAACCAAAGCAGAGCATTTGCTTTGTTTAGATCCAATAATAAAAGCGTGTTACTTTTAACTCCCTAATATCATGTATTAACGTATAGGCCTCCATTTAATTTCCTTCGCTACGGAGGAAGACACATAGAGTAGGCAACCTCAATCGTAGACGTTGCGGCTGTGCCACCTGCTACCCAGCTCAGCATCTTGTATCGTAGTGCCTTATAAATAGAGCATGCTTCTAATTTCTCGTATTCCTCACCGCGATAAAGGATACAATCGTTTGGATATGCATATATCTTCTCTACTTTCAGACCTAGAGGGCAGACTAGTTTTTTAAGTTTCGTACGTTATTTTGGACAATTCGTTTCCCTCCAAAAAAATGTTCTTTATGAGTTTCAGTAACTCGCCAAATGTCTTGTCACTCACACCATTTTTTGCTTTCCATTGCAAGAATTCTAGCGTAGCAGCCAACTTTTTGTACCCCTGTTCACAACCTTGGTACAAGGACATTTTGTGGTCCGCTAACATACGCTCTAAATTCTGGACCTCCTTTTCATTTTCGCAGTCCTTCTTTATGTCGCACGTACAACATCTGACCAAGATTATCCGCACCGTCATTATCTTCATCAGCCCCGTTCGCCTCGCCTATTGTATTTCCTTCAAATCCATCGTATTAAGCCCGGTCAAGAATGTTCGCTTCTTCTTCTTCATCATTTTCCATTGCAACCCCAACTCTTCATGCAAGGTCTAACAATTATAGCTAGACATGAATCCCAACTCAAACAAGTGGACATGAATAGTTTTGATGTAGAATATTTCTTCTGGTTTTTGTACTTTTTGCATGGACAACATATAAAACCCTTAAGCTTCTTGACATTAGCAACACTCAAAAAATAACGCTTGCCTTCAATAAATTCTGACGACCGTCGGTCCGGGGTGTATATCCATTGTCGATCCATCTACCTGAAATGCACAAAAATCGTAAAAAAAAATCCACAAAAGTCAAACTAATTAAATAATTGTACAATAATTATATATAAGTAATCATACAACAATTATATAATAATCCCACATATTATTCATGTTTAAATTTTTTTTAAAGTTCTAAACATATCTTTAATGTATCGTATTTATTTCTAACTATTTTAATGATTTTTTAAATTAATTTGGTTTTCTATCCTTTTATCATAGTTTTTATATTTTTTCTTTGTCATCTCTTTTATAACATTTTTATCCACTTGTTTGTTTCTAATTTTAAAAAGTAACCTTATTTTCTCTAAACAAATTTTCTATCTCGTCATTTTCATAAACCTTTGTAGAGACAATAATATATAAAAACATAGCTATAAATATAAAACCAACCGGGACCAAAGATCATAAAGTCCCATCGTACTTTTTAACCGGGACTAAAAATGATATTTAGTCTCGGTTTCTATTCGAACCGGGACTAATGTCATTTTTGTCATCTGGATAAAGATCACTTCTCGTAGTGACACCTCCAGTGATCAGCCCCTGCAAGCACCATACCGCAAAGAAAAATTCAAACTACTACATAAGGCAAAACCACAAACACCTGGGGTGCAACGCCACAGAGTTTACACGCTGGTTTATTTCTAGCAGATGCCCAATTGCAATGCAGGTGCATACCAGCGCCAGGAAGATGTTGATTGCGACAGCCGACTCATGGTCTGACACTGACAGGTCACGGCAATTGAGAACAAGAGCTCCCATATCCAGCCCCATTTCGATCGACCCCTGAATAGATCCTCCACAGCTTCCACTATTCCAGCAGCCTGACAGCATGTAAACAAAATTTTCAATGCTCGGTGGATCTTTTGCTCAGTGTAAGCAAGCGGCAAGCTGCTCAAGTACCTCTCTTTCCCATGGAGAGACCTCCGTTATTGTCTGAACATTGTAGTTTTCATCATAATATGTTTTGTACGCAAAATAACGGATGGAAAAGTTCCTCAAACGCATCCAAATCCAAATTAATTTGTAGATAAAATTTCTCACTTGGGAGTTCAGACCATCGATGAACCAACAAACATATCAAAAAGCATGTTCTAATGGGAAGTAATACCACCTAACCAACCCTCACCCTCTAGGATCCACAGATGTGCTATGCTTTAATTGCTGAAAAGAGAAGGGAAATCATCGATAGGTAATGACCTAAAACAAAACCTGGCACATTTCAAAGTTAATAATAAGATAGCACCAAAGGCAGCAAAATCAATCGGCAACATCTCGTTGCTTCTATCATAAAAAAATCTGAGCTCCTTCCTCCCAAATCCGTCAAACAACCGATGTTACAACTGGACTTTCATACCTCTCCCGCCGGGCAGAGATGCTTCATTATCATCTATCGACGGCGACGCAGCCGCAGCAACAGGGCAGCCATCGTCAAGGGAACAACAGATCAAATTGGTAGTCAAGATGAGTGAAGGGCAGAGCAGCTGGCCTTGCCTTAGATCCCTATCTCGTTTTCGTTCCCCATGGCATGCTTCATCCCTCTGGACGAATGCCCTGGATCGGCCGTTCACTTCCTCCACCTCTTGCTGTGCTCTCCGCTCTCGTCTGCAGGTTGCTGCAGCTTAGCCGCAGCTTAGCTCCCGCCTCTCATACCTCGTTGGAGACCACTGGCCCCACCTGGGCTTCTCCCTCCACGATGACCCCGTCATCCCCGTCGACCTTGGCTCCAGCGCCGCCACCGTCCATGGACTCGTCGGCGGTGTAGCGCATCCTAGGGGATGCCATAGGCACAACGGCTGCTCGATGCTGGTGGCATAGGCAACGGAGGGCGGCGCAGCTGTCATCGGCGATGGCGGCGAAGGATGCAGCGGCGGCGCTCGACAATGGCGACGGCAGCGGAGGATGGCATTGAGGCGGTGCTCGGCGAAGGCTGCAGCTACAGCGGCAGCGGAGCGAGGCGAAGGTGAAAGTGGTGGCACTCAGTGATGGCGACGGCGGTGGCGGAGGCAGAGACAGCTGCGCTTGACGTGAGGGGGAGGGGAGGCGCTCGGAGATGGCGACGCGACGGCGGCGGCGGTAGGGGTGGAGGTAGTCGCGCAAGGGGAAGACGGAGGCGGCGGAGCAAGGCGAAGGCAGAAGTGGCGGTGCTCGGCGATGGTGATAGCGGTGGTGGAGGCAGAGACCGCTGTGCTCAGCGCAATGGGGAGGCGGAGGAGCTCGGAGATGGCGACGTAATGGCGGCGGCGTTAGAGGTGGAGGCGGCCGCGCAAGGGGAAGACGGTGGCAGCGGCGCGAGGCAAAGGTGGCAGTTCGAAGGGGAGGCAGAGGCAGCGCTCGGCGACGCCGGCGGGAGAGGGAGAGGGAGAGGGTGAGACTATAGGGAGAACGGGTTGTGGGCAGGGTTTCAAAAACCGCCGGGGGCCCGGTTACCGCCACCCGGCGGTACGGCGGTTACCGGCGGTAACCGCGGTAACCGCGCAAAACCGCGACAAATTTACAAATCGAAATTTGAATTCAAAAATTCGGGCAAACCGCGCGGTTTGGCGCGGTTACCGCGCGGTTTGACGCGGTAACCGCGCGGTTTGACGCGGTTACCGCGCGATGTGTAATGGGTCGCACAGTAACGGGCCGGCCCATTTTTTTTTTCTTTTTCCAATTTTCAAATATATTCTCCGTTTTGCTCTCAAATTTGAATAAATATTACTCTTTTTTGAGAAATTTCTTCACCATAAAACACTATAAATCAAGCACTACCTTCACTATTTTTTTTGATTTTTTTCTTTTTTTTTTAAATTTTTGAATTTGGACGAATTTTATTAAACCGTACCGCGCGGTACGGGTAACCGTACCCCCGCGGTACGGGCGGTAACCGCGGTAACCGCGCGGTTACCGGCGGTTTTTCACACCCTGGTTGTGGCGGCGGTTAGGGTTTGGGGGGTGGGTGGGTGAGCAGACGTCCTTTTGTGAAAAAACCTCTCAGCTTTTACTTTTTACAGGGCGGTCCTAATTTTACGACTTTTTCTCCTTTGCATGGAATATCCGGCTTCTCAAAGGGCCTCTATGTAAAATATCACCTCAATGGGACTGTTTGGCAGGGAACTGGATCGAATTATACACAAGCCGAAGGACTTTTTCGAAAAATTTTCAACATGCCCACACTGTTCCTATCCTAAGTGGATGCGCTCAGCGGCCGCAGCAACTGCGCCCCATTAGGTTTTTAATATTGGTTTCTTTGCTACAAAATAGCAAAGCCTCCAATATTTTTGTCATGTAAATTTTATTCTAGATCTGCTGCATCGATGGATACCAAAAAATTTAATGTTCCTGTAGGAATGCAAAATATGTGCTACAGGCACAAGGATATATTTATATAATTTATTTGTGAACATTTGAAAGAACTTCAAGTAATATATAATCCAAATAAATAATTGGAGAATAAGCTTTGATCTAGTAAAGTGATTGCTAGCTACAATGGATTGTTGAAAAATGCAACTCCGTCTATTCTAAAATATAAACATTTCTAAATTTTAAATTTGTACCAAAATAGAAGGATTTCAATCATTATTCAGAATATGACTAGATGTCATGTCTCACCAATCACCTCCCATTTAAATTTTTTTCTATTTTACCCCTAACCCATTACTAGAGGTACCAAAGTATTTTCTAGTTAACCTCGATATCTGGTAAAAATTCTTGAAATGATGGACTAGTACTTTCCATTATGTATAGATCATGATCGAAAAGGCTATTTCTTTCCACTAGTCATGATCTGAATTTAAATAAATTTTGTTAAATTCACAAAAAGAAATTGAACACTGGTCATGGTGCCCCCATGTCGGGACAAATAGTTTCCTGCCCGGTTGTCCGAAATTTTTTGAATTTCGCACCAAAATATGGAACACTGGTGATGGTTCCCGTGTCCTTATTCTTCGTGTAATATTTATACTTGATAAAAAAAGATGAGAGCAAAAAACTACTTTTTAAGGCAATTAGCATGGAGGATCTTATTACGCATGCATAAACGAATATACCATGGGTATTCCTTCCCGAAAATCCAATTTGGTTTGCTTTCGTATTGAAAATCGACCAAGTTAATGACTGCTAGGTGTATCGGTTTTTCTCACAGAGCCACTGTGATTGAATAAGTAGAAGGTAAAGGTACCAACCAGACCAGCGTTGCTCTGCAATAAGATACGCTAGGAAAAAAGAATACCATGAGCAACGAAGGAAATCGGATAGAGTTGCCTAGACAGATGATTGTAGCTGATGGGAATGAAAGTCATCAGGATACTGATAGCCGCCGCATGAGCAACTCACTCTAGACTTGGTTTTAGGTACACGGCATGACTCACTGATCATTTCATTGCGCAGACAGCCAAGGCATCATTCATTCCGCAGGAGCAGAACATCTTGGAGTCAAATGCTCTGAATTCTGAACTACCAAGAGGCCTTGAGGCACCCTGATCACTGGATGCTTCAAAACGGCTTGGAAATGGAGTCCATCCGGCAACGGCTCGGACAATCTTTGAGACTATGTTTTCACCATCCTTGAAGAGGTACCGCCAGTACAAGGTACTCGGAGTACCACCTCCATTAATCTGTCCGTCTGCGAAGGCACGGTTGGAACGGACAAAGCAGCGAATTGAACCGTCTTCCTATCATTGTGGGTTGCGCAACGTACATATCAGCATAATTGTATGTGCAAACTTGAACTGTGGAAAGCTAGCTCGAGCTCAATTACCACTGGCGTGCCGACGCTATTCCTGCAGAGCTTGACGCCTTGGGCTCAAAGTGTGTGCTGCATCTTGGTGGAGCATCGCATGAGCGGGAAGGATCTTTGCCACTTGCATCTGCGCGTGAGACATAGCAGAGGGTGCGGCGGCTGGTGGCGGGGCGGAAGCAGTGGTGGACCCAGAATAATTATGTTGGGTGTGAACAAAATGTGTCTATGCAGTGTGGAAGTTATAGAGTTAAAAAAAGATAAATGAACTGTAAAATCTATACCTATACTAATTGGGCACCTTTCAAGAGCTTCCACATTAATCAAAAAGATCTGGTCATTAATTAAATAAATTGTATTATCATGACCGTTAGATGATATCAAAATATATTAAATTAAACAAAACATACAATTAAACAAATATGGGCCGGGCCCATTAGTTTAATCTCATCGTGAATATACGATCGAACCCATCTAATCTATCGCCCACCATATGTACTTAGATTTTTCAGCGTATTGTTTTGTCTAACTGTTTTCTCTACTAATCAGAACTCAAGCTGGTAATGCAAGTTTCAATGGCTGAGATTTATATGTTCTGTAGGTACTGCTCAAGTCCAACTTCTAACTGGGCGCTGATTGTGAAATCCTTCTTTTTGCAAATTTCTTTAGATAACGACATGCATGCACCGACACCGGGGGAATCATCCATGGTAATTCTCATCTTTTTTTTCTTTCACAAGTTTCTTCAGATCGATCTAATAATCCTCTCAACGTCAATTACGCTACCTAATCTTATCTCCAACCGCACTTATTGATCGTCTATCTATCTTAGAGCGTACTCCGTATTAATCAACCTCATCGGACAGTTGACATATAGAAAAATGAGGCCAGCAGCGAAACAAGATGGACTCCACCAATGAGGGGATCTGCAACTCATTGAACTATTTTTTGTTGATCAACATTTATTTTTCATCTGAGATGACACCGATCAGAATTCATCCAGACTCATATACACCATCATCACACCCTTGAGGGGTTGACATGATGATTGACAAGAAAGGTTCACTTTTGCACATTTAATTTATCGTCTCATCTACAAATACATGTAGGCAGCTTTTTTTATATATGCTGATCTCATATTGCATAACTTACTACTAATTTTATTGATTTAATGATCTTTTTTTTCCATCGATAATTCAATATTCTCGACGGACGTACCATCTCCCAGTTTATGTAGATTAGTAGAACTCAACAACAAGGTGATTATGGATTCATGGAAGGGTCAATGCATTAAGGTTAGCAAATCAAGTTTGAACACATCTCTATCCAATAGTATTTTAATATTTTTTTATTATGTATAGATATGTGTTTTTGATAGAATTTTAGTAAGTTCAGAAAGGCTCTTTAAACATATGTTAGGGGCACACCGTGAGTGTGCGTGCATGTGTGCATTTGCATGTTCTATGTGATGAAAAAGTATATAAATATTAAAAAAATTATATGAACAATATATTGATAACACATGCAAATATGTGCACAAAACCATCAGTATGAAATTTTAATTGTCAAACATTTTTTTATTAGATCATATAAAAAAGCTATAATTAATTGTGACTCCATACCAATTATCTAACAGAACTCACTATTCTCACTATTCATTTGTTACCGATTTCAAAATTATTAAATGGTGAAAAAAATATTATTGAGACTCTCTCTTGATGCTTAGTAATTCATAATTTCTAAATTAAATTAATAAAAAACTCCAAAAAATAATATAATAAGGCTTTGGTGTGAATTAAAATCAGAATACAAAGAAAAATGTAATATTTATAAAATTAGTAACAATAGCCCGTGCAACGCACGGGTTATCGGCTAGTATACACATAATTTGGCACTATGAAAACAGAACACAAAAAGAAAGGAAAGATGTAAAACATGTTGTCCATATATTTTGAGAAGAAAAACGTGAAATTCCAACCAGGTAATTTGATTGGTTCTTCCGCTGATCTGATATTTCTGCTTTATCCAACAATGCCAATATCAATTTTTTTTACAAAGAAAGTATATTTTTTGACAGCAGGAGTTCAAACGGACATGAACTTCTTTGAAACAATGTTAATTATTTATAATTCTGACCAAATGTAAAATTGACTCACAAACTAAAAATTGGGCTGTTCTTGGTGAAGGTTGAAAGATGTCTTTTTTCAAAGCCATCAAAATTGAAATAGGATGGGCTGATGAATTAATTTGGCAATGGACTAACTGACATTGTAATATCGAAAAACACCGCTGCTGCTTAGCGCCTCAAACCTCAAATCATGGTTTGTTTCGTTTGTGTCTACGCGTGAATATGACTACATGCATGCCCACACTTCTTCAATCAGGTTAATTTCTACACACTAATGAGTCGCTGATCCCACGAAATTTCGACAGCGCACGTGATGGACCGGAGATTGGAGGAGGAGGAGGCGATGATAGGGCCATAGGCCGCACGCCCAAGATATTAGTCAAAGTTTGCAAATATTGATTTCTCTGAAATTAATTGTTGGCGCCATATATATTTTTTCCTATTTTGCAAGTGTATAAGAACAGAATTACACTGTCTCATTCTCGCGGGCACTCTAGAAATAAAATCTACTTTGTGACGTTAATGAGTGGATGCGTTGTACCTATATTTATAGGGAGGATAGGCTAATGCATGTAGGAGCGGACCTTTTTAGCAGCCGGGATGATTGACTCGACTGGAATACTGGATCGATTTGGTCATCCCTCTATCCCTATAACGTAGGAATTTCTTTCGTCGTCATCATTATCAAAATCCAACAGCCAATACACATTGCGAGGAGGCGATCCCGCGATTCCTTCGGCGGTGTGGAAGCGCCCCCTGACTCCTCTCCCAACTCGCCCAGATGTGTAGTAGAGAGAAATTGGACATTCTGTCACGGTAGAGGGTTTCGCTTAAATGTCACTTCATGGATTGGATTTGTTAAAAAGCCATTCTCAACCGATACGAAACCGTTGCTTTGCCCTTTTTCCATTTTCACTGGATTAAGCCAAGATTTGGCATGTGTTCTAACCAAAACACCCCTATATACTTCCTACTTCTTATGAGACGTCGTTGAGAGCAAGAGCGGAAGATGAGAGGGAGCGACTGCGTCTTGCCCGCCGTGTCTGCTTCTTCGCCCACACCGCCGAGGAGCTCCACTCGCTGTACTGCCCATGGGCTCGGCCATGTCGTCTCCCCGTAGAGTGTTGGAGATGGCGGCGGTGGCGACGGTGATAGGGATAGGGCTGTCGTCGTCAGGGTCGTCGTTCACGCTGCCACTATCGCTGTCGACCGTCGGCGACGGGGGGTGGGGTGGGGGGAGCAGGATGGGTGGCGGCGCGTGGCCGTAGCAGCCGAGCGTGCCGGTGCTCTGCCTACCAGGGAGCGTCGGGAACCTATGGCTTTGCACGTCGCTGAGCGCCCGCGAGAATGGGACTGGTTAATTGTCTTTCAGCTCGAAGCTTCATTACAGCACAAACGTGAGAGGTTACAGAGGCCTTCAGTGATACCGTCCGCACACTACAGATGCGGGGTTGCTCGTTGCCCTTCGCTAGTGTATTACTGCGTCCTCAGTTTAGACGCAATAGTAGGTGGTACTTACTTTTTCACTGCTGATATCATGTGCATCTGTTAATTTTCCTTAGCTAAGTGAACAAGGAAACTAAGAGCGGCTTCTATCTCATTCATCTTTGGTACGAAAATTCAGTTCAGTTAACAATATTACTGTTTTTCTTTCTGGGCATATATAGCATATGTTGTTAAACACGAGAGGATCTCTTTATCATCCTTGAAAAAAATACCATTAGGTATAAATACTAGGAGGTACCAACTCGAACTATCCGTCCGTTCACTCCGCTCCTACACCTGGCATCGCCTCTTTTCCGTCCTCTTCCCCTCTTTTATGCATCCTCGTGTTTCCTTGCTCTGGCCGCCGGTGCACGTCCACGGATGGCGTGGCCTCGCCTCGCCTCTCCTCCAGGGCGTCGTCAGCTGTCCGTCCATAGCGCTGCTGCCTTCGATGCAGGGCGTCGCTGCTTCGCAAAGCCTGCCTCCCCGCTTCTTCTGCTAGCCATCTCCGCCCTCCCCATGGCAGGGCACCACTGCTCCCTCCCCTGGCTGGCTCCGACTCTCCGTCCTCTCTGCCGCAGCCAGAGGGCGCCGCTGCGTTCCTCTGTCGGGCCTCACCGCCCCCTTTGCTCCTGGTCATCGTGTCCGCCCCAACTCCACACAGCACCAGTGAGTACGAAGCCAACGCTCCACACTTTGACAGCCATGTCATGTCCATAGCATGCAGAGTGGTTTGTCTTATGCTAGTCTGCAGTGCTCGCATGAAGAATGAGTGTTCAGTACTGTAGAAGTGCCAAGTTCAGTTTCTGGAACTCTGAACCTTCTGAAACCTACCTGAAGTGGAAGTGTGGAGCTCTGAACTTTCTTTAGTGTGGTATTCAGGACTACACAGTGCTTATTCAGATCTTGTCTATGGAACATAGGATTTGTTAGGAATTTATGTCAGACATGTATTCAGAACTTTTTGATGACGGCTGTTCTTCAAGCTCCCTGTTCCTTTTTTAATGATGGTTGGAGTATTGTTCTAGTTCTTTAACATGAGGCCACCGATGGGAGGGGAACCCGAAGTCGCCGGCGTTCCCCATCGGCCCACCTCCCCCGAGGTCACCGCTGCCCATGAGGCCACCGCATTGGCCATGCCAAGCTCGACGTCGCGTTCGCCACAACGGTTTTCGCTTGATTTGAGGAGGTGACGAGTAGACGACTGCAGCGGACAGACGGTGTTTCGCTCCAATTGCGTACCTTCATGAGAGTATAAATTTGCCCTCCGACCGTCAACAACATTCTATAGCTGCTCTTGCGGGAGATGCGGTACCGCCAGGCCGTTAGATCGATTAGATGGACAGTTGGGATATGGTACCTCCTCCCCTCAAGGAACATAAAAAGCATCTAAATACGAAGCATGTAGCCAGCTTCATCAGGCAGCAAGACAGGCTAGAAAAGAAGACCACAAGCAATCAGAGAAACTCGTTGAGTTACTTAGAGAGGTGATGGTAGCTGATTGGAATGCAAGGCATCATGATACTTTCACGGCATTCCTAGCTGAACATTCAAATGCACAAACAAACAAGGCGTTGGCAAGTACAACGCCTTCGTGTCTGAATCTTCTGAACCACCAACAAAGCACGAGAAAAATTTTGGAAGGTTGGGCTTTTAGCTGGCTTGCCTGAAGAAAGTTCCAGCTTTCTTTGATCCTCAGCTTTACAAAGATAAATGGTTTGTTTGCTGCAAAATAGTATAATCCACAAGTTGATTTGTTTTTTTAAGCACATACACACGTGGTCAATTTTATTCCAGATCGGCCACAACTTGTAGATGCAAAAAGTTTGAGATTGACATGAAGTTGCAAAAAAGATGTAACCAGCTTGAGAAAGTAGACGCAAAAAACAAAACAGAGGAAATAGTGATATACCTAATTGTCCTTTTGAGACCCAACTAGCAAGGCAGCCCACACATTTTCTTTGCTAGCTAGATTCCCTTTACATTTTGCAGTACAATCATATAATTTAAATACATATACTCAAGGAGTATAACTTAATGGCTAGCATTGGACTTTTTTTTTCACAAATACGCATAGGACTTGCCTATCTTTGTATTAACCAAAGGAGATTTACATCTTGCAGTTTACAGAGGGTTCGAGAAAAAAAAAGACAAAAGGTGGTAATGGCTTGAGGTAATATATAATCCGAGTATAACCCTTGATCGAATGGAACTATTGAACAAATAATACGCGATAGACGGTTGAAATGTCCTAGATATGTGACTACTCTCCATCATGTATGGACCATGATGCTCCCATGTCCTTCTCTCGGTCTGATCAGAGCACAAAGAAATATAGAACATTTTTATGGCAGTAATTGATCCTTTTATCCATGCATAAGAGAATACCACCTGTAACATACGTGTAACATACGTGAAGTTATAGATCTCCTGCGTATTTAAAAAAAACATACGTGAAGTAGCTTCTTCCTGAAAATCCATTAGGTGCAGAATTCGTATTGAAAAACAAATGGCTAACAGAGCAACTGTAGTTAAATGAGTAGCAGCCTAACAGAGTAGCAGGCACCAACCTAAGACAGCTGGGTTTTGCAGGAAGACAGGCTAGGAAAGGACAGAAGCCAGAAGGCCACGAGCAATGAGGGAAAAACGGCAAAAAATGGCTCAGTTGTCTTGACAGCTGATGGTAGTAGATACGATAGGAATGGAAGTCACCAGGATATCGATGTCCACTTCAAATATTTCTCTGCACACGTTTGGATTGGTTCACAGATGCGAGGATGGGTTTGGCAGGTTGCGTTGTTTACTAGCATACGTGTACATAATTGGACCCATCTCACACCAATGGTGATTATATTGAGTGTCACTTCTCCATCGATATGTTGATTTGTTTGCTACAAAATACAATTGCCTACAATGTTGTTGACATTATTTCTTTTCTTGATCTGCTGCATCGATGGATACCAAAAGTTTAAGGTTCCTGTAGGGGTGCAAAATATTTGCTTTCAGCACAAGGAATTAGAAGCGAGCGACGAAAACAGAGAAAATGCATGTGTGCCTGTTTAGACCCAACACTAAAAGGTCTATTCACTTACTCAACTGAACTTTGGAGTGATGAATAGATTGTCCGTTCTTACAGAAAATCTGCTTGGTTATTGATTGTTTGGTGAATACATTACTCCCTTTGTCTTAAATTATAGGACATCCTTTTTTAAAAAAAAAAAACTCCATAACATTTGATTAATAATTATATTAATCATATGTATACTAAGTATCATGCATGTTATATCAATAGTTTCATATTTTAAAGCATTTTCATGTGGTGCTAATTTTATATTCGTTGAAAATATAATATGAAACAAATTAATAGTTAAAATATATCACTGAAAATCATGTAAAAAAATATCAGCCTTGTAATTTTGGACGGAGGAAGTATTTATACTGAGAGCAATCACCGTTAACACAAGCAGCAGGCACCTATTTGCCACGGTCGAACGTAAGATGGCACACCACATAGCCATACATAACGCACCGTCAATTTAGCTTGCACCTATTTGAGTTGGCAGATTATAGTAGCTGGTTGGAATGAAAGGCACGAGGAAACAGGTCATGGCTTGCAATTTCCTTATGCTCTCCCTGCTTTTACGTGGACGGTGCAGCTCGCTGTGATCGCTCACTAGCATAGCTTTACGCGCTCACCCGCATCATTAAGTCCTTGTGTCCGCACAACGCAGTTTGAATGATTGATTATGTTGATGTATGCATGGAATGCACTGGAGAACAGATATCGACTGTATTTCAAGTTTTCAACCCTGGTATTTTCAATAAATTGTATTTGCAAATGAAGACATTACAAGCAAATATTATATTTCGAGAAATTTGAAAGAACTGGAAGGGGCTTCAGTGATTCGGTCCGCACACACATCGTTGTTCGTTGCATAGGTGGTACCAAAGCTTATCTTAAAGTGAAAGCTGTTTCATCTATTTGGATGCAACGCTAGGTGGTACCAGAGTGTTTATTGAGTGGCAGAAAGGAAAGAGCGTGTTCAGTATACAAACCACCACAAATGTAAGGTCTTATAGGTGCCGGTTTGCTTAAGACCAGCAGATACGAGACATTTCCTACTCACGGAAAGATGAGTAGCCATTATGTTTTGCAAAATTTGAAAGAACTTTCTTAATTTAGACAGGATTATTATGAAAACAGAATTAAACTTTAAACCTAAGTAAAATAATTTGTTTCGAAATTAAACTTAAAAATTGTGTTTCAGCTGGAAGCTCTAGTGCAGCACAAATACAAGAGGTAGAACAGGCTTCAGTGTTCAGTTCGTACACTGCAGATTCAATGTTATTCATTGCACTTCCTAGAACATCACCATATATCTTTATGCAAATTCATGATTCCTAAACTCACTACTCCTTAGAACTTACTTTTCACTGCCAATATCTGTTGCCGTTGTTAATTTCCCTTTTCTGGGTGACTGGGTGAGGACAGGAAGAGGCTGCCCATTTAATGCAACTTTCATACTGCAAAACGCTTGGTTAATGAGAGGTTTCTGTATCGTATTTTGACGCAGTACAATTGCAGTTAGATAAGTAGCAGGCAGCCAACAAGACAGGCTAGGAAGAAAAGAAGGCGTCCACAAGAAATGAGAGAAACTGGTTGAGTTGTATAGAAAGTGATGCTAACTGTTTGGAATGCAAGGCGTCAGGATTACCGGTTGCAACCGGTAAGTACTTCAACTCTAGACCTACTTTTTATGTCCACGGCATAGCTCTCTAGACATTCTGTTGCAAAGAACCATGAAGGCATTGGCGAGCACAAGCCAGACTTGAGTCCTCTGAACCACATAGGAAGCACAAGCCAGACTGTTAGTAGCAGAATTCTTACACTCATCGAGAGAATGGCACTATGAGTTGGGGCAATTTTTTCTGATTTATTTCTCACAAAATGTCATACCAACCTGAGGGGTTGGGGATACATATTTACAGCCAGCCAAGCCAGCCAAGCATATGCTAAAATGGTAGTCTAAGATGCTGTCCTAAAAGCTAGTCTAAGATGCTAAGATGCTAGTCTAGGATGCTAGTCTAAGATGCTTGGGTAACAACACCACCATGCAAAGGGGCCACAAAGACCAACAGGAACAAAGACTTATTTCATCATTCTCCCCGTCGTCTTGTGGGAAAGTTGGACCATCCCGGTCCTGGAGCAAAGCTCAAGGAACTTGATTCTCTCAAAAGGCTTGGTGAGCAGGTCCGCAAGCTAGTCCTTGGTGTTGATGTAGCTCGCCTTGATGCTCCCTTCCTCCAAACAGCCTCGGAGGAAGTGGTACCTCACCCGGATGTGCTTGCTCCGTTTGTGAAAAACAGGGTTCTTTGCTAGGGCCAGAGCGGACTTGCTGTCGGCCCTGAGCTCTACTGTTCCAGTGTCTCTGCCGAGGAGATCACCAAGCAGTCGAGCAAGCCACCCCTGAGTTGAAGCGGTGGAGGCCGCTATGTACTTGGCCTCGTAGCTGGACAGGGCCATCACCTGCGGCTTGACCGACTGCCAGCTAACGAGGCATTTGCCGAGGAAGAAGAGAATCCCGCTCGTGCTCTTGCTGGAGTCGATGTCGTCGACATGGTCGCTATCGTTGTACCCGATGAAGCGTGCCTCTCCAGGACACCTCAGGGTAGTAGGGACCGTGGTCGAGAGTCCCTGCAACGTAGCGGATGATTCTCTTCACAGCCTGCTGGTTCTCCATCGTTGGTAGCTGCATGAACCGACTAACGTAGCCGACGGAGAATGCCAAGTCCAGCCGTGTGTGGGCGAGGTAGCGAAGGCTCCCCACAAGACACCGGTACTACGTAGCATCACCTCCTCTGTCGTGCTGTCGCGGCTCAGCTTTAGCCTCTCCTTCATCAGAGTAAGAGCTGGGTTGTAGTTGGTGAGTCCAGCCAGCTCAACGACGCGCTTGGCTTAGGCGGTCTGTCGAAGCGTGATCCTGGAGTCGTCCTGGTGCACCTTGATTCCCAGGTAGAAAGAGAGAGGCCCCAGGTCACTCATCTGAAAGGTGGCCTTTATCTCTTCCTTGAACGTCGCCACCTCCGCATCCTTGGTGCTGGTGATCACCAAATCATTGACGTAGACACCCACCAGCAGGGTATTTCCTCCATTGCCCCGCCGGTAGATGGCCGCCTCGTGCGGGCTTTGCTCGAAGCCCATTCCCTTGAGCGTGGAATCCAACTTGGCATTCCATGCCCTCGGTGCATGCCGCAAGCCGTAGAGGGCCTTGTGCAAGCATAGCACCTTGCCCTCCTTGCTGGGGATCGCAAATCCCGACGGCTGGTGCACGTAGACCTCCTCCTTCAAGTCGCCATTATGAAACGCCGACTTGACGTCCATGTGATGGACGCGTCAGCCTTCGTGAGCTGCCAGTGCAAGAAGGAGTCGCACGGATTCCATCCATGCCATGGGGGCGAAGGCATCGTCGAAGTCGACCCCATCTTGCTGCACGAAATCGCGTGCCACCAAGCGAGCCTTGTGCTTGACGATGACTCTGGCTTCATCCCTCTTCAGCTTGAACACCGACTTAAGGGTAATCGCGTGGTGACCACGAGGGAGGTCAGCAAGCTCCCAGGTGCGGTTCCTTTCAACAGCGTCCATCTTTGACTGCATCGCGGTGCGCCATGCCGCGTGTCTCTCGGCCTCTGCGAAAGACCAAGGCTCGCCATCGTCGCACGCAAGGTGCAGTTGCGCCTCCAGGTCGTGAGGCACTAGTCCCAGCACCGATTGGTACGCGTCGATGCGCTCCTCGTCATGGGAGAGCGGAGTAGCGAACTCCACCGGGCTGTGCTCGACACGAGCTGGCATCGAAGTGGACGTGCCCAGAGGGGTGGCTGTTGGTGCTGGAGTGCGTGGGGTGTCCGGCTGTGGTGGTGTCGGCGAAGAACTCGTCACAGCCGAAGTCGTGGCTTGAGAGTATGGCGCTGCCGGAGTCGGTGGAGGCTCGGGGACTAGGGTAGGCACGCCCGGTGAAGAAGGGCTGGCTATTCCCCCAGCTCCCTCGAAGTGGATGAACTGTCACAGTGAAGTCGTTGTACATCATAGTCGAGCTGTCGTCCACCGTCTTGTCCCATGCCCATCCTTGCCCTTCGTCGAACACTACGTCGTGTGCCGTGCGCACACGCTGTGTCTCCGGGTCAAGAATGCGGTAGGCCTTCGAGCCCTCCGCGTAGACAATGAACACCCTTGGAGTGCTCCTATCGTCGAGCTTGCCGATGTGGCCGAGCTCCTTGGCAAACGCGACGCAGCCAAAGGCCCGCAGGTGGGAAACCGCCGGCTTGCACCCATGCCAAGCCTCGTACTTCGTCTTGCCGTCGAGGGCCTTGGTAGGCGAGTGGTTGAAGATGTAGACAGCCGTCACCACCGCATCTCCCCAGAAGATAGCCGGCATCCCCCTCGCTTGAGGAGGGCCCGAGCCATCCCCACAACCGTCTGGTTGTGCCGCTCGATGATGCCGTTCTGCTACGGGCTATTCGGCGCGGAGTAGAGACGCTGAATGCCCTCATCAGCGTAGTACGACGCGAATTCAGCCGCCGTGAATTCGCCGCTGTTGTCGGTACGTAGCACACGCAACTTGTGTCTGCACTCCGCCTCCGCAGCAGCCTGCGTGCGCCTGATGGTGTCCGCAGCCTCTCCCTTGCTACCGAGGACCATCACCCACATGTAGCGGGAGAGGTCGTCGACAAGCAGCAGGAAGTAACGTCGTCCTCCCGGTGTAGCCGGTGTTACTGGGACACACAAGTCCCCGTGCATGAGCTCGAGTCGCTCCTTGGCTCGGAAGCTCGTCTGTTGGGGAAAGGAGAGCCGCCTCTGCTTCGTCAACACGCAGACGTTGCAGAATTGCTCCACGTGGTCAAGGCACGGCAGGCCTCGCAACATCTCCTTGGCACTAAGCCGCTTTAGAGCCTCGAAGTGAAGGTGCCCGAAGCGCTTGTGCCACCGCCACGATTCGTTGTCCTGACGAACGGCGAGGCAAATGGGTTATGCCACCTGCACGTTGAGGACGTAGAGTCGATTGGTGCCTCTGGTTACCTTGGCAAGAAGGCGACGGTAGCGATCCCAAATCCTCATGACTCCGTCCTCGACGTGCACGCATGACCGTTCTCATCTAGCTATCCAATGCTGATGATAGAGTTCCTCAACGTGGAGATATAATAGACTCCGGTGAGCAGCTTGTGCTCACCGGACTCGGCGGTGAAGATTACGGAGCCGACACCCTTGATCTCTACGCCGGAGGCGTCCCCAAACTTGACGGAGCCTCGGACGCTAGAGTCAAGATCGGTGAAGAACTCTCGTTGACCGGTCATGTGATGGGTGGCGCCGGTGTCGAGGTACCACCTGTTAGTCTTGTCATTGCTGGAGCCGTCGCCGAGGAAGGCGTGTGCCTTCAGCTCATCAAGATGGAGGAGAGCTACTGCGGCCGGTGCTGCTGAAGGTAGCTCGATGCTTGCGTGTGCCAGGAGCAGAGTCGACTCTTCCTCCTCCACTTGTGCGACGTGGGCTTGGCCGCGTCGTGGCTGTTGATAGTCTTTGGCCCAATGGCCAAGCTTGCCATAGTTGCGGCAGGCGTCATCTCGTGTCAGCTTGTGGTTGCCAACAGCGCCGCCCTGGAAGCCTCTGCGAGCCTCACCCTCGGTGCGTCCTCGCGCCCCGACTTGGGCGCCTCCGCGCGCCTTGCGTGGCTTGCCGCGCCTGCGGCCGCCTGTCGAGGAAGAGGACTCCCCCTTCCTCCCGTCACCCTGACAGGCCTCCCACTGCTCCCGAGTGAGATGGAGCTTCCCGCCAATGGTGATAGGCCCCGAGAGAGGTTGTGGCTCATCGCTGTCGACGACCTTGAGGCGACCTATCGCCTCGTCAATCGACATCGTGGAGAGGTCCAGCAGAGACTCGATCGAGCGAGCGATTTGCTTATACTTCTCGGGGATGCAACGGAAAAGCTTCTTGATGGCTCTCTCCTCGTCGTAGGTGTCGTTGCCGTACTGCACCATCTTTTGTAGCAGAGTGTTGAGATGCGTGTCGCAGCGATGGCATCCCAGGCCTCCTTGGCAGTCCGCTTCTTGGAAAGCGAGAACTGCATCTCGGGCGGGACTACAGCGATGAGGGCATCCAGCACCCATCGATCCTCGTCGTAGTCGACGTCGCCATACGGAACTGCCTCCCACATGTGCCGCACCTAGAGCCTTATCCTCATCACCGTGACCCACTTGACATAGTTGGTCTTGGTGAGGGTAGGCCACCCATCGCCGAGGCCGACGTCCCTGACGACGGCCTAGATTCCATGGTGACCACGGTACCGGTCTGGGGAGGGAGAGCCGCGCCGCCTGCAAAGACTACGATCTCTATCGACCCAGCCGCCGCCACCGGGGGCGCCGCCGTCATGCGCAGCCCTGCCAGGGGCTCTGCCGGAGCGTCCACGCCCGTCTGGGCTGCCGCCGCCGCGTGCCACCCGGCCAGGAGTGCCGCCGGCGCGTCGGCGCCTGTCTGGGCTGCCGCCACCGCGCGCGTGGGGTTGCGTGGCTACCCACTGCTCTGCCCGCTCACGAGCTACCTCCCTCGTCAGCTTGAGCTCATCATCAGTGCAGTGGAAGGCAGAGACAGAGCTGCTGGTGCTACTGCCGCGCAGAGCCTTGAGCTTCGCCGTCGCCGCACGCGCTGCATTCGTCGCTGCTGCTGCTTCCACTTTCGCCCTTGCTGCTGCCAATTCCACCGCTGCCAGCCTTGACGCCCTTGCTGCTGTCGCCGCGATCTCTGCCGCCGCTCGCTCGTGTTCCTCTGCCGCGACGAGCTTGGCCTGCTGCCGATGCCGCGTGCTCGAGGCGACCGAGCGCTGAGACTATCCTGTGGACATGGCACGCCAATGAGGAGCTACTGCGTGGGGAAGAGGCTGCTTCTGACGAGGTGTTGCTCATTAGCGCATGGAAAGAGGGATGAGCAGGAACAACCGGTGTTCCTGTTGCCGGCTGAGGACAAGGGGAAGCTTGGGAAGGAGATGAGCAGGAGATGTTTAAGCTACAGAATAGAACGGCTCAGATACCAATTGTTAGTAACAGAATTCTTACTCTCATCGAGAGGATGACACTAGGAGTTGGGGTAATTTTTTCTGGTTTATTTCTCACACAATGCCATACCAACCTAAGGGGTTGGGGATACATATTTATAGCCAACCAAGCCAGCCAAACATATGATAAGATGCTAGTCTAAGATGCTGTCCTAGATGCTGTCCTAAAAGCTAGTCTAAGATGTTAAGATGCTAGTATAGGATGTTAGTATAAGATTCTTGGGTAGGAACACCACTATACAAAAGGGCCACAAAGACCAATAGGAACAAAGACTTATTCCAGACTAATCACAGAATCCTTTAGGTCAACTTCATACCGAGCCTGTCGGACAAGGACGAGACAAAGAGTCACTGTTATACTTGGATTAGGTTTAGACCTAGCTACCATTCGAAGGTTAGTTCTTTTACTGGCTTGCTTTTAGAGGTTCTGCCGACAACAAGTTCCCAACATGGTTGTTTTCTCATGTTTGAAAATACCATTTGGTTTGTTTGCCACAAAATACCAATGTTCAGATGTTGACTTATTTTTTCTAGCATGTACCATGCACATGCGGCTAAAAGTATTTGTAGATATGCTACAATTCATTGTTCATAGATGAAAAATGTTGTGATGGAAGAATGTAAAATATATGCTAGTATCCGATAGTAAAAGCAGGTCACTTTTCACTCATTCTATCTGGTAACATATGGCTCTTCTAATTTTCTTTCTAAGGGAGGAAGATACATCGAGTAGGCAACCTCCATCATAGATGTTGCAGCTCGCATGGAACAAGATCACCTCCTCTGCTCGCCATGCGGGGAACAGACACTATTCTTTGAGGAGGTCATTATGTTTCTATTGTTGGATTTTCCTTGATTTCTCGAGTTAAGTAGGTTAAAAGGGAGTTTGGGCGGGTCAGACTTCTCTTGACTTGTTGCAGACTGCTATACTGAATTATTGATCGATTTTCAACTATGCTGTATTCAGCACTTGTAATTGCACATAAAGTTGAGAATCCATTATATTATGAGAAACTTGAAAGAACTTTTTCTTTCGACTCAACTATTATACAAACATAATTAAATTTTATCCTAAGTAAATTAAACTGTTTCGAAATGAATCTTATAAAATTTGAGTCATTTTACGGTTCTTAAGAAAATACGAGGTAACTAAATTTTACACTAAAAATTTCAGTAGCTCGAGGAACCTAGTATGATATCAAGTTTTACATGAAAAAATATAGTACCTTCTAGTATTTTTTAAAGATGATAGAATTACCATATAAAATTATTTGTCGACAGGAAGCTCCAAGGCACCACAAATATAAGAGATAGAACAGGCTTCAGTGTTCCGTGCACACACCGCAGATGCAAGGTTGTTTGTTGTAACGCAGATGCAGTATCTCTTTAAGCAAATGCATGGCTCTCCTTTGTTTAGACCTAATGCTACTTAGAACTTACATTTCACTGGTGGTATTGTGCAATTGTCAATTTCCCTTCAATTTGCTGCGCGTGAAGGAATGTGGTTATCCATTCGATGCAACTTTCGTACTGAAAAACTGGTCAGTTAATGAGAGGTTGGTGTATCATATTTTGATGCAGAGCAACTGCCAAGCCATCCAGCATTAGCAGCCAGCAAGATAGGGTAGGAAAAAAAAGGTCACGAGAAACCAGAGACTCATGATCTGCATATACACAAGGGGATGGTAACCGATTGGAATGCAAGGCATCAGGATACCGTTTGCAACTGGCAAGTTCTTTATTGTTGACATGTTTTTTACTTGCACGGCATATGGTTATCTCGACATTCCATTGCACGGACAACGACGGCATTGGTCAGCAGTTCGATCAGCTTCAAGCTGAGTCTTCTAATGTATCCAGGTTTATAAAACCTTTCGGTTATCGCGGTTACCACATACGCTAACCTTCTTAGTTTTTAAAACTATGGTATACCTTATAATAACCGCGCTGTTACCGTGGTAATCACTAAACCGTGGAATGACGGTAACCTCATCTAAAACTGTTTGGGAAACCTTGGATATACCTCATGAAAAACACGAGGCCATTGATGACCGAAAGGTTTAAGTCAACCTCATACCGAGGCTATCAAACAATGCCGAAGAACCCCTCTGGGGCTCCGGGAAGAGGAAGGGCAAGTCATTGTTACAGTTGGATTAGGTCTATGGCTACCATTGGAAGGGTAGTTTTTTTACTGCCTTGCCTGAAGATTGTTGTTACCAAACTTGTTGATTCTCAGCTATGCTCTCACATCTGGTTTGCTTGCAGCAAATTATCAAAGTCCAGATGTTGACCTTTTCTGTCTAGCATGTCCCATGCACACGCCGCTCAAACTATTTGTAGAAACATCAGTGAAGGACTCAAAATATGTTGCACCAGGATGCAAACAACCAAAACATACCTCCTCCGTTTTATATTATAAATCGTTTTGTCTTTTTTGTCAAACATTTTTAAGTTTGACCAAGTTTATAGAAAAATATAGTAACTTTTTCAACACAAGATAAACATATTATCAAAATATATATTCAATATTATATTTAACTAAATTAATTTGATGTTGTAGATGTTGCTATTTTTTTATAAATTTAATCAAACATAAAGAAATTTAACTAGAAAAAAGTCAAAACGACTTATAATATGAAACAGAGGGAGTAGCATTGTCTCTGTTAGACCCAATCATGAAAACAACTTCATTTTCACTCACCAGTATCAGGTAACATAGCCCTTCATTTAATTTCCTTTCTGAGGGAGGAATACATAATCCATTTGATACAACTCTTCTAACAGAGAGCAACCACTATTATATAGTTAAGTAGCAAGCACCTATCTGACCAGAGTGGAAGAGCCTGCGGGTAGCCACACACAATGGCACAATGCATTGTTGTCCAATTTAGCTTCAAATAGAGGAGATGACTTCAGTTGCCAATATGGAGAGAGATGCTTATAGTTGTCGGAATGGAAGGCATCGGGCATCTGATTACCTGCTTTCACGTTCTCGAAGTGGCTCCTTGAGCATTCACTTGCATTGCTTGGCGCGAGAGGGGTCAAGTACACGTGCAGCATCGTGTAAACAAAGATTGTGAATGTGTTGAAATTGATTGTACGGAAGACACCTACGACAGAGATGGGACAGGGACCCTGGTTCTTTTCGGTCGTCAACAGGCTTCGGTTGTTGCATTTGCAAATGGAAACATACACTCAAATATCCTTTAAAAATTGAAAGTATGTTTTCTTTTGGTGAAATTCATTACTACATGAGAATGGAACAAAACTTCTATGAGAATATACAAATAATATTAGTCTAAGTATGGTACTTCTAAATTGTCCTAGCAAACATCTTCAGGGCAGCATTACAAAGGCACACATACACCAACACGAATCAATGCGAAGCTGTTGTAGTCAACAATGCCTTTGTAGTCTGCCTACTACCCGAAATAACTGTTCATCTCATTCATCCCTCATACGGAAAATCTATTCAGTTAATCATAAGTTTTTTTTGGCATATAGCAACTACGGTTAAATAAGCAGGGGGCAGCCAGTCTCAGCAGCCAGCAAGTCAGCAACGTAGCTAGTCTAGAAAAGAAAGCCACCAACAACGAGAGAAATTGATTTATCGAGTTGCCTAGATAACTGATGGTAGCCAATTGGAATACAAGGCATCAGGACACCGAGTAGAGCTGGCGAGCTTTATTCAAGACCTGTTTTTACCTGCATAGTGTGCCTAGCTTAACACCACAATGCATACACTGCGGAGGTATCGGCGACTAGAGCAGTTCTGTGTTGATTCTGTTGACGTTTTTTTTCCAACCCAAGATTACCTAAAGATTGGCGGTGTAATCAACAGAATCATCAAAATCGATAGATCAAAACCAGTAGCAGAACCGATTTCGAGGTTAATTCACTTTCATAGAATCACAGGAATAATTTACGAGTAAATTAGTAAAGAAAATAAATATCGTGCTTACGTAACGACGAACGACTAGTTTTCAACCAAATTAGCGAAGTATAACCTCCTCGTTTTCGTGAAGAACCACGACCGTTTTTCAACGCAAAATGGCAAAGATTAACCAAATTTTAAGGTTGCTAGAACTCCGTCGTGAAAACGAAATAGAAAACACAGAAAAGTAAATAACAGAGAAAATAGTAGATTGATAATTTGTTCGAGGAGAAGAGAGTAAACTGATCTACGACCCTATATACATACAGGCATACAGCTTCGGCGTATATGGCAACTGCTGCCAACCGAATAGGAATCAATCCTCACATATTAAGGGCAAAACATATCTTTACTTATCTGCCTTTAGCTGACACCGGTTCTAATCTTCACATGGCCGCATGCAGCGCAATGAACCAGGCCCACCAGGCCACATGCTGGTCTGGCCATCCTGTGCGTCTCAGCAGCTGCCTCCTGATATCCATGTTGTATACATATGTGCGAAGCTCCAATGATCCATGTACATGCCTCCATGTCAAACCAATAGCAGGAAATAAACCCCAGCAGTCCTCACACATGAGCCTCTTGCTGAACTCCGCCCTCCTGCATGCAAACAGCTAGTGCCGATGCAAGTGATCTCCTTGGCTACGATAAAACTCAACTAATACATGCACAGGTCTCAGTCTTGATGAATCCCTCCATGCTGAAACTACATGGCTCGGCAAAATCAGCAACATCCATATATCAATGCTTTGCATGCGGTCAGTACAGGGCACTGTGATCTACTACATCTATGCATTCCCATACCAGGCCAAATAATGCCACAGCTGCCCAATAGTTGCACATATGACCGATGCATATCACCACATTCATATCATTGAATCATCTTACAATCAAAATGCTTAACTGATATGACAACCAATCTTGATAATTTGGCCTACTCAAATGAAACTAACTATTAGCCAAATTATGATACAAACAGATTCGTGCTGAGTCTTCTGAACCACAGAGAAAAGGGGGAGTTTTGGGACTGTTACTACATCACACCTGAGATAGAGAAGACCGAGAGAAGCAGCAATAGGTACAAGCCTCAAGTCAGAGGATGAGATCAACAGTGTGTTTGCTTTGTTTGTTGCGTGTTGTGTGCTTTGTTACTTGTTCCTGAAGCATTGGACCCAGGTCACACTAGATAGAGGATTAAAATCATCCAATTAATAAATGGAAAAATGTATTAACCGGTTCCGCAACCTTCTAATCTTCTTACTTTGTTTCCTTCTGCTCTTGACACAAACCACCAATCTCTTGTCAAATAATCAAAGTTATTTTCAGTGTGTTTTTGTCATTATTTTTTTTACATAAACCTCCATGAGCTCAGATCCTAACAGGCTATGAGTACAGCTTATATAGCAGTTTACGGCTGCCATTGGATGGTTCCG
Organism: Oryza officinalis; assembly: GCA_008326285.1. Lineage (NCBI taxonomy): Eukaryota > Viridiplantae > Streptophyta > Magnoliopsida > Poales > Poaceae > Oryza > Oryza officinalis. The sequence goes on from BDMV01000004.1 coordinate 18,499,675, forward strand.
CCTTTAATTTACTGGTTTGGCTGGAGATAGTTGTACTAATCGCTTGGTTCCGAACTTGTTCTTCCTCTTCTTCTTCCATACCCCAACTTCGTTCATTTCTCAGCTTTGCTGAGATAAGGTACGATTGATGGAAAGACGCAAAATATGTGCCATCAGCGCAATTCTACTTTGTGAGTTTTAAATCTTTGATGTCTAGGACAATATTCGGTTATTATTTTTCAAAAAAAGTTGAAAATTAATGACTTCTTAAATGACTAGTTTAAGAATAAAAGAAATGGATTGTCTAACTTATTGTAATAAGAGATTTTGATCAAATCTTGTCTTAAATATCAAATATTTCGAGTGAAGTAGTTATTTTTCACTACTGGTATCATGTGTGAATCCTTTGCTGAGTGACAAAGGAAAATGGTTGTCCATTCGATTCAACTTTTAGCTAATGAACAATTTGGTGCATCCTTTTCCGGGTAAAGAAAGAGAAGGTGGGAGAGGGAAGAAGAAGATGCACTACTACAAAAACGTTCATCAGTGTCGGCATAATAGGTGTCGGTTGAATAAAAACTGGCACCTATTAGTCGTATATCGTCTCAATTATAGATTATAGGTGCCGGTTCGGGCGGAGAAAGGAATAGGTGCCGGTTCTTGTTATGAACCGGCACCTATTTGTTTCAATTGGTATCGGCCGGATGCTACAAACCGACACCTATAAGATATGTGCCGGTTCGTAAAAAGAACCGGCACATATGTGGTTCCTTACCACGGAAGGAACTGATTATAGGTGCCGGTTATTGTTGTAAACCGGCACCTATATCTTGTGCACCTATATATGTCTCCTCTCAGCGCTGATGAGCTCATTTTGAGCGTCTTCGTGCGGCTCATGCAAACGGGGGGAGAGGTTTTGCCGAAAAATTTTAAATACATTAAGGAATTTGTGTATTCTTTCATGTTTAAAGGTTAGTACATTTTCTCTAAGCAAGTTTGTTTCATTTGTGTGATTAATTCTTTATGGTATATATGATTTTCTTATTTGTGATAGATAATGTAGACGTCTCTTGTTGAATTGGTCCAATATTTTGAGAAAATATAATGACTTATTGATTTTGGAGTAATATTGAGAATATGTTACTTGCGTCTATTTGTGTAATGTGGACAGTATTAAATCATCGAGTATTTTACATATGAAAGATTAGTAACGATGATTTTTGATTGATTTACGGATTTAATCAATATATATATGTTAGCAGTTAATTTAAGAATTTTCGTAGGACCGATGGATGAAGGAGGGATGAACGGTGCGAAGCGTGGTACCTTGGAGTATGCCAGGGGAGTAACCAACTTCGTGATCGCGGCCACGAGTTCCCGATCGTTGAGCATGACGGAACATTTGCATTGTCCATGTGCTGATTGCAGGAACGAGAGACAGTTTCCTGCAAAACAAGTTCACGAGCATCTTCTAACAAGAGGTTTTATGCGTAATCACACATGTCAGGACAATCATGGTGAAGATGAGAATGACAGTGTGGACAATCATGGTGAAGCAATGCACGAAGACAATGTGGAGTCGCCTGGTGACGAAGGTGAATATGACAATCGCGAATCAGATGGTTTGGATCAAATGTTGCGCGATGGGGAGACAGCCTACAACGATGACAAGCAATACGAGAAGTTCAAAGCCATGGTGGAGGACTCAAAAACACCACTTTATCCAGGATGCAACGAGGAACACACCAAGTTACACGTCGTCCTCTCGTTATTGCAGATGAAATCAACCAACGGCTGGAGTGACAAGAGCTTCACAGAGCTTCTGCAGCTGATCGGAGACCTCCTTCCAGCGGGTCATGTATTGCCAGAAACAACATACCAAGCAAAGAAGGTTGTCTGTCCACTTGGGCTGGAAGTGCAAAAAATTCACGCTTGTCGAAATGACTGTATTCTATATCGAGGTAACTACGAAGACTTGGATACGTGTCCAGTTTGCATAGCACCGCGGTATCAGGGTGGAGATAACGATGATGATGCTGACGATGGTAGTGGTGGGCCCGTTCTAAAGAAGAGGAAAGTGCCCGTTAAGGTTGCATGGTATTTTCCTATAATCCCTCGGATTGAGCGCCTGTATGCAAACAAAAAGCATGCAAAGATGATGCGGTGGCACGACGAAGACCGTAAGAAGGATGGGTTGATAAGGCACATTGCCGATGGATCTCAATGGAGAAAGATAGATAGAAAGTACAAAAGGTTTGCATGCGAGATTAGGAATGTAAGGTTTGGTCTAAGCACAGACGGGATGAATCCATTCGGCGATATGAGCAGTCGGCATAGCACGTGGCCAGTGACACTTGTCATCTACAACCTTCCTTCATGGTTGTGCATGAAACGCAAGTATATAATGATGCCACTTCTAATCCAAGGGCCCAAGCAACCTGGCAACGATATCGATGTCTACTTCAGGCCATTGGTAGATGATCTTAAGTTACTATGGGACCGGGGTGTGCAGATGTGGGATGCATACAAAAGAGAGTACTTCACCTTAAGGGCAATGTTGTTCGTTACCATTCAAGATTACCCTGCGGCTGGCAACACATCCGGCCAAACAGTGAAAGGTGGTTGTGCATGTGTGCAGTGCATGCGGGACACAGCAAGCAGGTGGCTGAGGTACTCAGGAAAGACTGTGTATATGTGTCATCGGAGGTTTCTTCCAGCCGGCCACCCGTATCGTAGCAATAGAAGAGATTTCGATGGCACAGTGGAGAAGGGGACAGCTCCAATACACCGTACAGGCAGAGAAATTTTTGAAGAGGTAAAAGATATAGAATGTATATTTGGTAAGGGATATGGCAATAGAAACGCGGTGGGCAAGACTGGTGAGAAGCCTCTTTGGAAGAAGAAATCTATCTTTTGGGAACTACCGTATTGGAAAGATTTGGATGTCCGTCACGCAATTGACGTGATGCACGTTGAGAAGAATGTGTGCGAGAGTTTGATGGGACTCCTGCTAAACATACCCGGCAAGACAAAGGACACGTTAAAAGCCCGGAGAGACCTCGCAGACATGAACATCAGGCCCGAGCTACATCCTCAAGAACGTCCCAATGGTCGCCAGTACCTCCCTCCTGCGTGCTACACCCTTAGTGCCGCAGAGAAAATAAGTCTGTTGGAGTGCCTGCAGGGTGTCCGGGTCCCTTCTGGTTACTCTGCGAACATTAAAAGACTTGTCAACATGAAAGAGAAGAAATTAGTGGGCATGAAGTCACATGATTGTCACGTGCTAATGACACAACTTCTTCCTGTTGCTATTAGAGGCATTTTGCCAGATAAGGTTCGAAACCCAATCGTAAAGCTGTGCTCGTTTTTCAACGCTATATATCAGAAGGTGATCGATCCAAGCACGCTAGACAAGCTCCAAGCAGATGCAATCATTACCCTTTGCCAGCTCGAGATGTGTTTTCCACTATCATTTTTTGATATAATGGTCCACCTCGTGGCACATCTCGTGAAAGAGATAAAGATTCTCGGCCCAGTGTATCTGCATAACATGTGGGCTTTCGAGAGGTTCATGGGGATCATAAAGAAGTATGTGCGTAATAGAGCTCGACCAGAAGGCAGTATCGTAGAGGGTTATGCAACAGAGGAGGTGGTTGAGTTCTGTATCGACTATATGGATTTGCATCCCATTGGTGTGCCGATGTCTCGACACGAGGGCAGGCTACTAGGGAAAGGGACACTAGGGCATAAGGCAATTTTCGCTCCTAGCCTAGAAATATTACGGCAAGCACATTTCGCAGTGCTCCAGCAGTCGGCCTTGGTGGCTCCATTTGTCGACATGCATTTTGATACACTCCGCAGCGAGAACCCAAGCAAATCAGAAGCATGGATAGCTAAGCAGCATAGGTTGAATTTTGGCGATTGGTTACGGAAGCATATCATGGCTATGAATACTGATAGTGACCAGCTGTATGTTTTGTCTCGGGGACCTGCGAGCACAATTCATTCTTTCCAAGGGTATGACATTAATGGTTATACATTTTACACGAGAACACAGGATGCCAAGAGCTCGTATCAAAACAGTGGTGTCCGCATAGACGCCTTCGACAGTAATGGTGTAAAACAAACGTACTATGGCTATATAGAGGCAATCTGGGAGCTTGAATATGGACCGCTCAAGATACCACTTTTCCAGTGTCAATGGGTCAAAATTCCAAGTGGTTTGAAGATTGACAAGTACGGAATGTTCCTTGTGGACCTAAACAATGTGGGTTATCAAGACGAACCATTTGTGCTCGCAAACTCCGTAACACAAGTATTCTATGTGAAAGACCCTTCGTCGGTGACTGATCGCCACGTGGCTCTCCATGGAAAGCGGAGCATTATTGGAGTGGAGAATATCATTGACGAGGAAGGCTACGATCAAATCGACGAGCTACCACCTTTCGCGAAGGATATAGAAGAAGGTGAAGAAAGTCAAGAAGACGAAGACGAAGACGAAGACGAACACGAGGAGGAAGCCCCATATGTTCGAAGTGATCATGAGGAAGGAGTAATTGTGATCGACCTACAAGTTGGAAATTGATTGTAATAGACATGAACAAACCAATCTTGGAACTCGAAACCTGTCGTCTTTTTTTACAATTTTATACTACTTACAACCTACCGTCTTTTCACTTATTGAATGATTTTCACTAGATATTCCCAATATAAATAAAAAGAAAATCAAGAACTAAGGCATAAAACGATAAAATCTTTAACCAATCTCCTCTGTTACCGTAAAAACCCCATAAGCGAAGGGCTAAACTAAAGTGGAGAATAGCCGAAAAAAGTTTGCTGCAATGCATATGGTTTGCTGCAATTTTATAGTTCTCCCCCCAAACCTGGGTGTATGGGTAATAGGTGCCGGTTTTTAAATAGGAACCGGTACCTATAGGCATAATAGGTGTCGGTTCGTATTAGGAACCGACACCTATTAGGGGTAATAGGTACCGGTTCTTAGTTAGAACCGGTACCTATTACCCCTAATAGGTGTCGGTTCCTAATACGAACCGACACCTATTACCAAATATAGGTATCGGCTTTTAATATATAACCGGCACCTATTTGTCCGCTATATATATCGTCTAATCCAGCGCCGCCATCGCCATCCCCTTAGCTTCCTGGGTCCAGCGCCGCCGCGATCGCCATCCCCCCACCAGCGCCGCCAGCGCCAGGGTCCAGCGCCGCCGCCATCGCCATCCCCTCCAGCGCGGTAAGCGCGGTGGATAATGTGAACCCCTCCCCCCTTCTCCCTCTCCCCCCATCCCTAATATCTCCTCTCTGCTCATCAGTCGCCCCACCAGTGCCGCCCGCGCCACCGCCGTCGTCGACCTCCAGCTCCTGGGGCCGTGCCCTCCAGCACCTCCGCCGACGACGTCCTCGACCACCGTCCAGCGCCTGGAGCTGTCCCCTCCTCCCGGATCCCCCAAGTCCAGTGGCCGCCGGCGACGCCGCCCCAAGATTACTTTGTAGATTGTCCCTGCAACAGTTTGAGTTGAGAAGACCAACCCCCATCCTGGTACTTAATCTATTCTAGATCCTTCGCATGAAGTTGTTGATTGATACATGTTCTAGTTGAACTGAACTTACCATGCTTACTTTAATACTTGTGTTCTTTAGAAATTAGAGTGTTGGCTGATGAGTTTATTTATACTGTACCCTTGATTTTTAAGGGTAACCTGTTATAGCTATTTGTGATGAAAGGGGTTGCCAATTGTTCCTAACTACCACTAAAACCATCTTGTCAGTATTACAGTTCAATTAATTGGTTTGACAATATACAGGAATGATTTTAAGATCAATTTTCAGTTCTTTACCAAGGCCTCTATGGAATATCCCAGATGAAACCATGTACATTTTTTATAGAATTACATTTTCAGATCATAAGACATTCATAGAGAGTGGCAAGTATCTTTTCTCTTATTTTATAGAATCCATAGATAACTAGATTTTTAAAGTCTGGACTAGATAACAAGTTTTATTTTCACAAGTATATTTGAGCATTATGTCACTATAAACAGGTCATGTTTCTAATAAGCACTACATTTGATATATTTTTTTTATGTATATACAGCAAGAATGGATTTTGAGAAATGTATATATCTGCAATTCTGCAAATGTTCAGAAATAAGAGTAGCTTGAATCAGGGGTGTTATTTTTATAACGAGAGTACATCAATTATTTTTGTGCATTCATATCGACTAACTGATTTCCAGGCATGTTTAATACAAGTGCAGCACTTTGAAATTGGTGATGAAAAAATCTTTTTCCTGCTGACCTATATGGTGAATTAGAAATAGGGCCATGTGAGTATAGTCATACGGTTTATAAGCATCTGTTTGTGATGATAAGTAAAGTAAGGCTTCTTGCCTTCTTGTGTACTGCAATCCTGATTTAGCAACATTTTGGAGGTCTACATTTGTTATTTCATTATCTCGATTTTCGTATTGACCAAATACAACAAATTAATTTAAAAATATGTAGTATCAAAAAAAATATACATAATACATTACAGTTTTTTTGTAGTTCACTTTGTTGTTCATTACCTTCTCAAAATTGACACACCCATCTTAACATGTGGTTAAGGTAGTAAGGTGTTCTAGTGAAGGTTTCAAACTATTCAGCTTTTAATTATGGATTCTGTTAATTTAGATGGCATGTTGTATAGCTTTAATAGTTTTTTTTCTATGAAGACTCTTCTCTTTTTTTTTTAAAGGTGTGTAATGAACTAGTAAATTTAATTACCTTTTTAAATTTTTGGATTGAACGGCTGCTGAGATGAACTTTGATGAACTAGTCTTTTGTGTGATGGTGTATGTTTGCTTCTGTTGATACTGATTGCTCTTGCTGCTGCTGATTACTGCTAGTGCTGCTGTGTGCTGATGCTGCTGCTGTGTGCTGTTTCTGATGTTTGCTGGTGATGCTGCTGCTATTTGGTGATGATGCTATTTGAACCGCCTCAAAAAGGAATTGTTGGTTATCATCCGACGACAACTTTTCATCCAATAGCACCTTAACAAGGTTGCCTGGACGACTCATCTTTTTCTTTTTTACCACGGGAAGGACGTGTAGAGAGAGGCAGCCAAGCGAGGAGAGGGAGAGGTGGGCAGCAGCAACGGGGGATAGACGGGAGGGGGAAGGGAAGGTTGGCAGGGGATGGTGGGAAAGATCGGCATCGTGCAGGGCGTGCATGGCAGGGAGCGCGTGGAGAGAGATCGGTGCGGCATTGGGGCAGGGAGCGCGTTGAGGGAGATTGCGCGTGGGCTGGGTGGAGGAGCGATCTTTTTTCGCACGGCGACGGTGGAAAAACAGAGATTTTGGTTGGTAGCTTAATAGAAGGGTTCACTTTTAGTTTTTGAAATTAAATTTAGGCTTTTTCTTAAAGAGATGAGTTTTTTTACTTTCTATTTTCAATTTACAAAACCCAACAACAAAATTTTGAAGGTGGATTATTGTTGGTGATGCTCTAAGAGAAAAGTTGAGGCAACAAGTCTATTTAATTACCATTTTTAAACTTGATTAAAAAGAAGGTTGGGTCCTACCTCAACAAAAATATATTTTTTTAGTAAAATTTAAATGATAGAAATATAATTATTCTAGAATAGAGAATAGAGGTAGTACTTAAGAGACATGCATATTGCTAATCAAACGGGAAGTGAAGGGAACTCGCGTCGCGATCTCCTTGCGCGTTTGTGAAGCTGTCGCTCCGGCCCAGCCGACGAATCCCAGCGTAAACCATACGTAGGGGTATTTACTTTCTAGCTTAAATAAGTTGTGCTATGTGCTTAGGATTTCATGGTCCTATTTGTACTATGTGTTCACATTTTTCTCTTCATGCTGCATGCAAAATTAACAGTTTTTTTATAGAGATATTTGTCTATTTGTTTATAGAGATGCAAAATTACCTTGTGTATCTGCAATCCCCCCTTCAGCTTCCTTTTTGCTTTTACTCATTCTACATGTATCTTGACAATAGGCCTGCCTTAACCTCCTTAACCTCCTTTAGTTTTTATTTAGAAAATGTCACGGGAACAAGATAATAATAGGCCTGCAAATTCTGGACAAAGCGATGGTGGTAATGTTAGCCCAAGTGTCTTTCTAAACATAAACCAGCCCGGTGATAATCACGATAACATGGAGGTAAATTCGCCCAGCTGAAACAAACAAATTTTTAAGTTAGGTTAATTTATACCGTTCGCCCATACGAGAGCTGACTAATTTATATCGTTCTTTGAAGGAGGTTAATCCGTCCGCCACTGTGAACTCTGGGGACACTGCCACTTCATCGTCAAGAAGGAGTAGAGGTCCAACCAGGATGCCCTCGGGCCTTTACACTATCACAGCGCTAGATCCAGATGGGAACCCTGTAGCTCCCGCATCAGTACTCACCCCATATTCCAATGCTATAGGCGCCATCGTGAAGGATGACATCCCTATAAAGTACCGATACTGGAAGACCAGTGATCCAGATCAATTGGACTGGAAGGTACCAGACAGAGACAAGGACCTTGCGTGGGACAAGTTGAAGCGGACATTCCAGTTCCCCACAGGTTCAGAACAAGTCGCAAAGCGGAGGGCCACATGGGACCCACTGCCCTATGGGCATTTGGGTTTTTTCACCTCATCGGTCACTGTCGGATACAGTGAAGAGGCAGAATTGACAAGTGTACCATTTTCCCTCATAGCAGCTGAGGTTAAATGAGTAGAAGGCACCAACCTGAATCAGCTATCCTCTACAATTGTAAAATAAAAGTGTGTTGGATTATTATTTTGTGATGAACAATTGGTTTGAGAAGATAATTGATTTTGATATTTGGAGATATTTGGTGAAGTGGTTTTGGACATATTTGATTTTTCGATGATGAACCATGTTTTAGGTTTTCAGTTGAGTACACCTGTTAGACCAGGTAGATAGGGCCAGTCAGACCGGCATGTGTTGCGTGGCCAGGCCAGTCGGCCTGACGGTTTGACCGGCCGGCTGGTTCCTGATTGGAGTCGGTTTGGGTTATTTATTTGGATACTCGTGATTTATTCATGTTTATGACTTCTAGATAATTTCTACACGTATGTAATATTGTTGTGTGCTAATGTTGAATTAAGTTGGAGAGAACTTGTGCTCGGATATGATTTCTTCTTTGATTCATGTATGCGAAGAAGGTGTTGATTTCAGTGTTGTGAAATCATTTAATCTATGTAATGAACAATTGTCAATGGTGGGTGTTGATGAAAATATGGTGCGAAGTGTTTTTGGATGGTACACACTGCGGTTGGCACTGAGCGGCCGAACAGACTAGGCAGGAGGCGCTGGTCAGACCGGAGGTGTGTGGCTGGTCTGATTGGATAGCCTAACGGTCTGACCGGGCAGACTCCGGGAGGGAGTCGGTTTCGGGTGGTTTTCGAGGAATTTCTAGATTGCTTCATGTTTATGACTTCTACATGGTTTCTATTCATATGTGATACTATTGCGTGTTGATGTGAGTCAAGTTGGTGCGAACTTGTACTCGGATATGGAGTTTCTTTGTTGTTCATGTGCAGGTGTTGCTTGAGGACATGGGACTAGGCTTGGGAGAAGTTGAGGTCCAGACGATCAAGGATAACACGCGGGATGCTCAGGCTAGAGAACAATGCATCTGGAGGTGAAGGTTTCCATATGACATACACGTGGCGCTGTGTGCATATGAAAAAAGGAGTCAAAATTTGATTGGAGTAAAATTTGATAAGATTGGAGTGTGGAGTTGTATGGGGATGTTGTGTTCTTGGTTTGGTAGGTTTCCTATGTGATTAGGAGTCGTAATTCTAGTTGGATTTGAGGATAGGGGCAGCCATGTTGTGGGTATAAATAGATGAGAGGTAGAGGCTAGAAGAGATCGACTTTTATGGACAGAAAAATTAAGGTTAGGTTCGAGGTTTCAATCCTTGTTCATGAATTGAGAGAGGAGTGCTTTAGATGCACTTTGTAAACATGTATTGATGCAATAAAGTTGATCTAATTTCAAGAGTTTTGTCGATACGTGTTTTTCTAGATCCCGACGGTTTGACTGGAGGCAAGCGAGCAGTCTAACCAGTGAGACATTGGCGGTCTAACCAACAGCAGGCAAGCGGTTAGACCGACGACGACGAGCAAAAGCCGGGAGGAAGGCAGCGGTCCGACCGATCAGACAACACCGGTCAAACCGGCGGCAAAGGGGCGGTCCGATCGATATGCACACGGTGGTCAGACCGGCTATGCCGAGGACTTCATCAAGTTTAAGGGTAAATTTTATTTCCGCAAAAAGTTTTGGTTTTTGGTGCTTCTACCATTCACGCCCCCCTCTGGTAGGCTTGGTTGCTTGTGTTCGATCCTAGAGGTGTGTCTTGATGCCTCGAGAGAGTATTGTCGGTGATGGATCAGGAGTCGACTTGGGAGAAAATGACGTCCGGACGGTCAGGATATCATGCGGGGTGCTTAGGCTAAAGAACAATGTACATGGTTGGTGAAGATTATAGATGGCATATGATAGGGAGATTGTGTGCGTATGGGATAAGGTGTCTAATTTGAAAGGAATCGAAATTTGGTGTGATTGGAGTTTTTAAAGTTTGTGTCTTTTACTGAAAGGTTTCCTAGGGGATTAGAACTTATTGTACAAGTTGGATTCGTGGTTTTAGACTACCTATCTATGGGTATAAATAGTAAAGGTGTTGAGATCTCTAGATATCGATTTTGTAAGAGTTGAGTTTAGAGAAAAGTTAGAGTTTCGATTTTAGTCGAGATTTGTGAGAGGAGTGATGTTGTTGCACTTTGTAAACACGAATAGAAGTAATAAAGTTCAATCTACTTGCTCGGGTTTCAGCCGTTACACCGGCGGGCAATGGGCGGTGAGACCGATGGCTTTGCAGCAGTCAAACTGGCGGTTAGACCGGCTGCGGCGACATGCGACATTAGCGTGATAGGCGGTCAGACCGAGACGGCTACACCGATCAAATCGGAGACTTCCATGCAATCAGACTGGCGAATCAACTCCGATCAGACTGATCTCCATCAACTTCAAGGGTAATTTTTAATTTCGCTAAAAGTTTTAGTTTTTAGGTACTTCGATCATTCACCCCTTCTCTAGTTGGCTTAGTTCTTGCTATGCGATCCTACAAGTGGTATGAGAGCTTCGTTTTCTTTTTCAACTCTTTACCGATCATAAGTTTTAGCCATAGCTAACAAGTTTACAACTAAGCCACATGTTTTTTATGGGCTTGATTTTCCTTATTGGTGCAAAAAGATGAAAGCTTTTATGATGACAAAAGATTATGATATTTGGCTAAAGGTGGCTAATCCTTATGAAATTCCTGATCAAATCTATACTGCTACTTTGAAAACTGAATTTGAAAATAATTGTAAAGCTCACAACTTTTTACTTAATGGTATTTCTCGTTCATAATTTGATCGTGTTTCTCGTCTTAAAACTACGAATGAGATTTGGATAGCCTTGAACAATCTTCATCAAGGGACTTCCCACATCAAGGAACATCGCAGAGATATCTTTAAAAAGGATTACATGAAATTTGAGATCAAGTCATTAGATGATTATCTTGTGTGCTTTAACAAAGTTTTGAGCAACCTTAGATCTGTTGATTCATCTTTTGATAATTACTCTCAATTTGAGGTTTCTCCGCACTTCTTGAATGGACTTGATATGTCAATTTGGGAGATGAAAGTTACTTCTATTCAGGAGTTTGTTAATATGCCTGCTTTGACTTTAGATTTGTTTACGCTAAACTCAAAACTCATGAGATGAATATTCTTTCTCATAAAGTTGATACTAAATCTAGTGCTTTGGTTTTTTCTTCATCTTCTATTGATGATGGCTCTGCTTCTTCGACTCATAATGCTTTATCTACTTTTAATGCCATGTTCGATGATCAACTGGAGCAATTTGAGGAGGAGGACTTGGCTTTGGCTATTAACAAGTTGTCTTGAGCTATGAACAATGCCAGGTTCAAGAAAAGAGAAAGTTGAGTTTGTTGCTTCAAGTACGGGGAGATAGATCACATTCGCTCGTACTGCCCCAAGCTTGGAAGAGCTAAGAAGGATGACAATGGAGACAAGCTCAAGGTGGATAAGCCTAGAAGCACATTCAGGGGAAGGAAGTCCAAGGAATATCTAAAGAAGATGCTGAATCAAGTGTATGTAGCTTTTGAACCTTCAAGTGATGGTGATCTTGAGAGTGATGGAGATGACAACAAGGGAAAGAACATCTCCGGTCTATGCTTCATGGCTCATGGTGAATCAAGCTTGAAGTATGAAGACAATGAGGTAAATTGTTGATGGTCCTTAAGTACCAAATACAACTGTCAATTCCTGCATAATAGCAAATAAAATAATATAAAATGGAACACCGAACTTAGAGGTAGCGAGTAGTGGTTATTACTAACTATTTCGAAAAGTCTTGATGAGTATTTATATGCAGGTAAATTATGAACGAAAACCACCCGCCATGCGAATAAAACACACGTCCGCCCAATCAAACACAAGTACACGAATTGGAGGGTCCACAAACCATTGCAAAACCGACATATTTGAGGCCAAGCACCGTGCACCGTCATGAGGGCCCACAGGACAGTTACTCAGATGAAAAAGGGGGAGAATGATTGTGAAAGTGATTCGGCCGAACTAGTTGCCACCAACTTCCACGTGTCGCTTCCTTAGTATTGGTATTTGTTGCACACATAGATAATTCGCAAGCGCACGAATACCATTGTAGCAATTCTTCTTAGAGTATTCCGAGGGTATCAAACACAAGGAACGCGTGTTTATAGCTACGAACAGAATTCTACCCAAGGATAACAACGGATGAAACGATTGGCTATGGAGGATTATTATGTATTCAATTAGTTATATTAAGTTAAAGGTAAAACTCTATCGAATGCTTCGGGCACCAGACCTCTCCTGGTCTGCTAGGGTGAGTCCGGCCTTGAGCTCTATGATGTAACCGAACGTGAAGGGATGCAAAGGATGAACAAGGCTGTCATCACTTGCCGTCTACCTCACTTTCTGTGAAGCACACAACAAATGAAGGTAACTGCTAACCTAAACACCATGTAAGTTATTGAGTACTAATCTAGCCTTGCGCATGAACTTTTTTCTTTATCCAGAGTCCTAGTATTGGAGTACTTAATTATAAACTAGGTGACGAACCCACACAGATGAGAATATATCTCACTTAAGTAAACTGATTAAATAACATAAAGGAGATCTTGAATACTTACTTTATAGAAGAAGCATCAGCTGAGGTACAAGTAAGAAGAACGCCAACAGTTCCGGCGCTTTTCCAGAACTCCAATGGAAGAATGCCGACAAATCCGGCATTCCTCCAGAAATTCTTGAAGAGAACTCCGATACTTTGGGGCAGTCCTTCCGGAGCTTTCCCTCACTCTCTCACTAAACCCTGATACTAAAGTAAAGGCTCATAGGTGAGTTGTACTCTACTTGAGCTAATGTTGTCTGTTGTGAATTGTGTGAACTCCTCCTTTTATAGTGTGCTATGATGGTTCGAATGGTAGTTACTCCTCCACAACCGTCATTGGGGAAGCATTAGGGCCCTCCACGTGTATGGTGGAGATGTGGTGGGCCAGGAGTGGTTCGGCCGTCCCAGGGCCCACCATTCTCCACCGACTTTCTCCAGTAGCTTACAGGCGGGTCCTTATGGTGGTTAAGGATGGTTTGGCCCCACTTCAGGCTAGTTTTGGCTGTCATGTGGGCCCTCCAATCCTTGTCCTTGTGTGTGATTGGCCGGAGTTTCATTTTGTCGCATGGCGGGTGTATTTTCATCCATAAATGACCTGCACACATATAATTACCAAAGCTAGTGGAAATGGTTAGTAGTAAACCACTACCACTAAGTTTTGATATAATATTTCATATCTTTTATGCAGGAGGTGATGGTAAAAGTTTGCACTTAACGACTGTCAACACTTAGGCCTCCCCAATGACGGTTATGTCGGGTTCCCTAGCAGTTACTGACTTAATCCACTGTCATTGGGAGCTATAAAAGGAGGAAAAGCTCTCACTCTCAAATTGCACAATAAGTGGAGTAGAACTCACTTTCACATTTAGGCTACTCTCTAGTAGAGTTAGAATATGGGAAGAAAGTGAGGGGAAGCTCCGAAAGGAGTGCCCCAAATGATGGAGTTCTCTCCGGGGATGTTTCGGAGAAGTGCCGAAGATATCGGCATTCTTCCAGAGGAGTTTCGAAGGAGTGCCGGAGATGTTGGCACTCTCTCCGATCTTGTACCTCGACGAATGCTTCTTTTAGAAGTAAGTATTCGTGATCTCCTTTGGTATTTACTCTTCTTATTTAAGTAAGTATTTTGTGCTCGTAATAAATACGAACAATTTTTCTTGTGTCGTTGCGGGGAACGGTTGCTGTATCATCTTTGAACCTAATTCATCCTGATATCTTTTTCTTTTTATTCCTTCCTTTCTCTTCTTACCTACCATGGAGCAGCCTTCTATTCAAATCCAATCCGCTCCGTAGGGTGAGTTCTTTGAGCCACCACCTTTTCAAAACCCACTAGCATATCTGGCTATGAACTCCGTCTTAGCTTTATAGCCACAGTTCGGGAGCAATCCTTTTCGCGCCATTAGGAAGACCCACAATGAATAGTGGGTAGAGATGGCAATAGGGCCTCATGACCCGAAACCCATTGGGTTTTTATTCTATTAGGAGATAGATGCGTTCCAAATATCATACACATGGGTACGTTAACGGGCAAATCCTTCACCCATCGGGTATCACGGGTGTGGGTACGTTCTTCTGCCACCCGAACTCGTATACCCATGGGTTAAAAATACCCGTAGGTATAGCCCAATACCGTGATGGCCCAAGGCCCACAACCATAAAAACCCTAGGTATAAAAAGTCCCCTTAGTGCTGAACCCTATCCGGTTATTCCCGTTCTCATCCTCTCCTCTACCTCTTCTACTTTTTCGCCGCCCCCAACCCCAATCCGCACCGCCGAATCTCGCACAAGCAGCACGGGGCGCACGGCGAGTGTGGAGCAGGAGCATAGGCGCAGCCTCCGTCCTTCCAATTCCCAAGTCACTCTCGCTCGCGCCGTCGTGCGGGAGCGTGGAGCAGGGACGCCGTTGTGCGGGGGCGAGACAGGCAGGGGCGCAGGGGCGCCGCCGCATTGGGCGGGATAAGTAGGGGCGCCGCCGAGCTAGTGCTGCTGCAACCTCCTCCTCCCGCGAGCGTCACCGCCACTGGATCCGAGCGCATCCGCCACCGCTGTTGTCGTAGCGGCCTCCTCCTCTCTTGACCTGCGTCCCTGCGCTGTAATGGGTATGGGTATCCGACGAGTACCCATCACCCACGTGGGTACGGGTACGGGGGAATTTCTCACCCGTGAGCGGGTATGGGTATTGAAACGGGCAAGTTTATTCTACACGGGTGTGGGTACGGGTTGAAAGAACCCGACGGGTACACACCCGTTGCAATCTCTAATGGTGGGAGCTAAAAGTATGTTCTACCTTGCTTTCTTCCCGTTAACTTGTGTCTTAGCAGAGGGAGAAGGAGTCTGCCTTGTATTTCGTTATTTCGACCGGAGGCTCGTTCACACGATAGAAGACAGGGATTGTATCCTAGAGAACACCTCCTTCATTCATTGTGAAGCACTCCAGGGAGTTGAGTATACCCGTGAGGAGCCCTCAACCGTTGAATCTGAGCCTATACCTTCCGCATCCCAAAATTCAACTTTTGGGCCCTCACCCAAGCCTCGGGAACCGGAGAAAGAAGAAATTCTGCCTCCAGAAATCTCTTTCTAGTTCAAGGATGATCTTTTTGAAGATTATAGAAATACCTTGAACTATTCCGGTCAAAAGAGACGACCTGCCCCATGTACTCCCTCTTGGCAATTCGAGAAAAAATTTCTCAAAAAGACGATGAGAGGATTGACTACCATCATGAGCGATGAGTGATTAAGGGAGGTGGAGATTGCTTCCGAAGTAATTCAGATTAGCTCCCCATCCTTAACTTTTCAATGTCTTATGAGAGAGGGCATAGTGAGTGTTTTCTATAACCCCATTGTCGGTGCAAACTTTATGTCCGCAACCTTTGCATTAACTTGCTTAGGGCACAAACCATTAGCACCCACAGACAAAGCCTTCTGGAGTTCCTCTGGACTTATCATAGAAAGTTATGGGATTCTACATGGAGTGCCTTTAAGGTACAAGAATGTCAAAGTCCTCCTAGACTTCCACGTATTCGAAGTCCTTGACTTCGATCTTCTGAATGACCATCCCCTAGTAAAGCTTCTTCTAGATGTGCCTAGAAGGGAGGCAGAACGGTCGTTGAAAACTCCAAAAATGAGACCATTTGTTCATGCATAAGAGAATACCATTTGTAACATACGTGAAGTTAAGCATAATGCACCCTCCACATACGGAGTGTAGGCGTGTAGCCCAGCCCCCGCGTCGCTCCGATCAGGGTGACATGGGAGGCGACTCATCCCACCGCACCACCACCCACCTTCCCTCCTCTTCCCTCGCCGCCACTTGAGCGGGCCACCAGAAACCACGCGGCTGCAAGGATGGCGGTGGCGGGGTTCTCTTCTTCCCCTCTTGCTGGGCAACCGGCAAACAACGTGTTGAGGGAGCCGACCTAGTTGTGCCGACGTCCATGGCAGTGATGGAGGCAGAGGAGGCTGCATCGGCATCCAAGGCGGTGGCGGAGGCGGAGGGGCGATGTATGGTGGTGGTGGAACGATGTCGGTCAGGTCACGGCTGTATCTAGCCCACCGCACCTGGGTCTTGAAATGAGATGGCGACGACATGGACCGAGTGTTTTGGCGAGTGTGTTGGTGTCCATGATGGCGGAGGCGGTGGTAGGACGACGTTGGTTGGGTCGCAGATGGATCTGGGCCTCCACCCATGGATCTTGTCCACAATGGTGGAGGCGGTGGTAGGATGGCATTGGGTGGGTGTTCCGGTGTCGGCGACAGTGATGATGAAGGAGCAGTGTGCCACGGCGTTGTTGGGAAGATGGCAGTTGGGGCACAAGCATCGCCCAGATCCCCGCCAGCGATTGCAACGGCTCCGTCCTCGGTATGTGGTGGGGGGGAGGATAGGGTGCGACGTGAGGGGGGGAGGCCCTGGTGGTTGCTTGGACCATGGAAGGGGGAGAATGAGGCAACTGTCGGGTGTGGTAGTATGGATGGCTGCTCCCCCAGTTGGGATGGGGGCAATGTGGCTGGCTGTTGCACGGTTGGGAGGAAGCGGCCTCGACGGCACCAGGTATGGTGACAACGGCGGCTACTCTCCCTCCCCTCGTGCTTGGTTGGCGGTAACGACCTGGATGAGCAACGGCAGCGGGGATTTTGCAGATGAGGAGGCCCCCTGGCATTGGCGCACAACGGTGGGGCGCTCGTGTGGTAGCTGTGTGTTGAAGGTGCTCAGATGGTGGTAGCAGCTGGTAATGACAGGGATGCGAGGACATGTGAGGGCAGGGAGATCTCTGGGCGGAAGCCTAGTCCGTCTAGGGCCGATAGTGGCGACGCTTTCGAGCGCTGCAACCCTCCTGGGGGCATTGTCGTCGGTCTCTCCTTTGTCCTTCGGTGGAATTCTTTCGGGTGAAAACCTAGTCCTGGTTTTTTCGGGGCGGACGATGATAGAGCCACTGTGGTTGAATGAGTAGCAAGCACCAACCTGAGCCAGCTGAGCCAGCTGGGTTCTGCGGCAAGATAAGTTAGCACGAGCAATGAGGGAAAAATTGTTGAGTTGCCTGACAGATGATTGTAGCTACAATTGGAATGAAAGTCATCTCGATATCGATGGCCGCTTCAAGAGACTTGTCTTCTCACCTGATTCTGAACATCCCATTGTGCAAAGCACCAGCGATCAGCCAGAGATTTGGTCTCTGGAGACGTTGCGATAGGTTCACAGTTGGGAGGATGGGATTGGCTGGTTGCGCTGTTCACTAGCGTACGTGTAGATAGTTTGTGCCCTCACACCATTGGCAGTCAGATTGTCACCTCTCCATGGGTATGTTGGTTTGTTTGCAACGAAATAGGATATACCATAATGCTTTTGTTATCAAATTCTTTTTTTCTAAATCTGCTGCATCGATGATACCAAAGGTTATATGCAAAATATGTGCTACCGGCACGAGGAATTAGAAGCGAGCGACTAATTCAGAGCAAATGCACGCATGCTCTGTTTAGACCTGATATTAAAAGCATATTACTTTCCACTTACTAATTTCCTTTTAGTTTTCGCGGTGAGGAAGAGATTGTCCGTTCGATGCAGCTCTTCTTATAGAAAATATGGATATGCATGGTTATTGACCCTTTGGTGAGTAAATTTTTACTATACTGAGAGCAACCCTGCTTAACAAGTAGAACATGAACCGAACTGAACCAGCCACTGTCGACAGTATGATGGCAGGGCACACGGCCGTACAGAACACACCTTGTAATTTTGCTTGCAAAAGAGAATATTGCTTGAGTTCACAGATGATTGTAGAGTGGTCGGAATTAATGTGGAAGGCATCAGGACTCAAGAGACTGGAACGTTGAAGGACTCAGGAGACATTCGGGTCAAGATCACCAACTCCCTGTGTCTGCATAACGCATTTTGAATGACTGATTATGTTTGTGTTCATGTATGCAGTGCTCTGAACAACAGGATAGGATCTTGATTCTTTTCAACTCACTAGGTTATTTTTTGCAAATGATGATGCATAGTTGATATATACTCTCTAAACTTGTAACTATCTCTCTTTGGATATTCTGGAAAAAAATATTGTTATCGTGAAATCCAATTACTTACTGTACTTTTAAATTATATTTGTTCAAGAATGGCTATTATCAATTGTCATTCTAGTGAGCATCTGGAGCGGGGTAGTCCAAAAAATATTATGCATAATAGTCGCCACCCCGTGCGTTGTACGGGCTCATATTATTGATACAATAAATAACAAAATTTTAATCACTCGCTAAAATGTTGGTTATTTATGAAATTATAGTTTCTTGATCATTACTAATTTAATGTTATGAAATGATATTATTAAAATACTAAATGAGAATTTGCGATTTGTCCGACTTAGTATTATTAATTTCCAATTTTAAAATTATAAAAGTTTATACAAACTGAAAACTAAACAATCCATGGTATTTCCGGTTTCATGTTTTATTTAACACAAATTCATGATACACGTATGGATGATCATTACATTCGTTAGCTTATATACATACATAAGTTTTTTTAACTTGCAGTTATATTTTGTTGTGTCGAGAGAAAAACTTTTACAATTCAAAATTCTCTATATTTATAAATTTCAAAAAAGGATTAGAATGAACATTATTTCACAATTTTAAATACTTTATTTAGTAGTTCATTACTTAAATTTCTTTGTCAAAGAAGTTCAATAGTAAACTATTGGTCCAACCGTTAATGTTTTAGAATATTTTTTGCAAGCCTATTAACAGAATGTTATAAAACACCGTATTATTTATAGTTGATATATATCTCTCAATCCTTATTTAGATGCATTAATTAGCGGTTGTGTAAGTCGGTCTTAATGCAACTTTTTATTTTTGTGTTGAAGGATAAAACCTAATGCAAACAATAATTATTCCAATCGGATGAAGAAAATTTAAGTTTGTTGAATCCGTAAAAGAAAAATATAGAAAGGATTATTGCTATATTTTTATGGCCTTAAATTGGAGGAGAGCAGCAGCAGCATGGGCGAAAATGCAAGCGTGTTGCAGGTGTGAAAGGAAGAGTAGAAAATGCAAGCGTGTTGCAGGTGTACTGCAGCTACATGAATATTGGCGTGGTCTAGGCCATTCAAAGTGCTTGAAATTTGTGTACATTTTGGAGTGACTGAAAAATAGAGAGACCCATATAAAAACTATTATAACCAAGTCAGAATCAAATAATAGACACTTGGTGCGATTCAGTATAGCTAAGTTGATATCCATGTTTTGAGTTGGCTTTTCATGAATCGATCTATCTATGTGATCGATGTTAGCATTAGCCAATAATCTTTTTGTAAACAGAGTATGAAGTTATAAAAAAAATGCATGCACTAACCTTGTTTGATCAAGCCTTCATCATGTTGATTCTATACATGTACCATATTTTTGTCTTAGTCCATCCATATGATTCAGCCAGGCAATTAGCTTGGCTGATGGATACGAACTCAAAAAATTAGACACATACATATATAACATTAGGGTTAATCGATAATCAATGGCCTTAACTGAAAGTATGTTGTTAACAAATTAAGGGTATATATGCATCTCTGGCACAGATGTCAGCCTTGCGCTGAGCCTCTCATGATCAATCTGTGATTGCTTTTCTATGTGCTGAATCAACGGGGATACGGAGGAATTACTCACGATGGACCATGCATCTGCCTGCAGCAGCAGCCTGCATGGACATGGCCGTGCTGTCGGCATACGTCGGCGCTGACGTATCAAGCAGCGGCCACTACTACAGAAACGGTCTTTCTGAACGAGGCCCCCAATAATTTTCAGGCGGGCCATAAGTGGCCGCGCCTAGAAAAACCGGTCCCGAGGGGGCCGGTTGTTGGCCCGACCGCACGGGATAACGCATTATCCCGTGTGGGTTCTTAAGAGGACCGCACGGGATAATATTATCCCGTGCGGTCCTCTTAAGAACCCACACGGGATAATGCGTTATCCCGTGCGGTCCATTAGGTGGACCGCACGCGATGATGCACCATAAAGCAGCTTCCAGCCCCGACAGTGCCACTTTGAACCTGGTGTTTCTCTCTCCAAAAAAAAGCAATTATAGGGGGGAAGGTTTTCAACTTGAATTTTCCAATTGGAATCAATACAATAGGTACCATGCTTGTACTTCTCTTCCATTTACTTCTATTTTTAAAAATTTTTATTGGTTTATTGTGAAGATATTTGAATTTTTTTAACTCGGTTTCTCTCTCCAAAAATAGACATTTTCTTTTGGTGGGAGGTTTTAGAGTTGAAATCTTCGATTGAAATCAATATAAAAGGTAATGTGCTTGATCGTCTCATTCATTTGCTTCTATTTTTGTAAAATTTCATTGGTTGAATGCGAAGATATGTAAAGCTGTGTGAATTGTTATTTTGTGCTATGTTTGTAATTTGTAGGTCAAATATTTTGTTTTTTTGATTGAACCAATTTTTAGTAGCTAATATTGTCTCAGTATTATTATTTGCTGTGAATGAGGTTTTAGTTAAAAAGTAGGATTTAAGTTTAATTTGTTTATTTAGAAAACACCGGCAATATAATATTAATTAATGATGTGAATTTTTTTAGATGGATCGGACATGGATGTATGAGACACGTAGAACTCATCCGGTGTTCATGAGAGAAGCATCAACATTTATTGATAAGGCTAAGGCACACGCTTTGAGGGAGAATAGGAAGGATATTTTTTGTCCTTGCGTGGATTGCAAGAATCAGAAGATGTGGAAAGATCCGAATGTAATTCTGGGACACATAATTCAGCGTAGATTTGTGAAGAAATACACAGTTTGGACTTATCACGAGGAAGTCGCCCCTCCTGTAGAGATTCCTGATATTTGGTTCGATCAGGCAAAGGATTTTATAGTTGAGGACATGTCATGTCAATTGACTGGTGATTTTGGCGGCTCTGGTTTTGACGCCGCGGAGGTTGATATTGAACTTGATCTTGAGGATATGTTGCGGCACGCTGAACCAGAGGTCCTAACAGAGAAAGCAAGAGATTTAAACAATTGGGAGGCGTTGCAGAAATCAGCGAAAGATCTTTTGTACGATCAATTAAAGGGATGTGACATGCAGTATACAGTGTTGCGGTCGGTGCTAGAACTTCTTAGATTGAAGGCCAGGCATGGATGGTCTGATACTAGTTTCAACGACTTGATGGGTCTCCTGAGAGCTATGCTTCCTAAGCCTAACTTGTTGCCAGCTAACACCGACCAAGCCAAGAAACTGATATGTCCATTATCACTTGGTGTGGAAAAGATCCATGCATGTATTAATCACTGTGTACTTTATCGCAATGAATACGCTGACGTGGACAAGTGTACAACTTGTGGGGCGAGTAGGTACAAAAAGGATAACAGTGCCACCGATAGTGATGTTGCCGAACCAAATGCATTGGTCGAGCCAGGAAAGAAGATTCCGGCCATGGTGATGTGATACTTGCCAGAGAAAGATCGCATGAAGCGATTGTTCTTGAACCCCGCCGACGCCGAGTTGATGAGATGACATCAAGAGGGTCGGAAAACAGATGGTATGATTCGACACCCCGCCGATGCTCGACAATGGAGAAACTTTGATTCGAAGCACCCAGAATTTGCAAATGATCCGAGAAATGTAAGGTTTGCGTTGAGCACGGATGGAATGAATCCATTTGGTGACCTAAGCAGCTCGCACAACACTTGGCCTGTTCTGCTCACCATGTATAACCTTCCGACATGGTTATGTCAGAAGCGAAAGTATATTTTGTTGACTATCCTTATATAAGGGCCAAAACAGTCTGGCATCGATCTAGATATGTTTCTTGAACCTTTGATGGAGGATATGCAAGAAATGTGGGAAGAGGGTCTACGATTGTTTGATGCGTACCGACAGGAGTATTTTACTCTGCGTGCTATCATATTCATTACTATAAACGATCTACCAGCAAATTTTTCCCTCTCAGGACAGATTAAAGGAAAGACCGGATGTCTTATATGTCTGGACAACACATCGTACATATACCTGACGTCATTAAAAAAGTTAGTTTACATGCGTCATCGTCGTTTCTTACCACAGAAGCATAGGTATCGTGCGATGGCTACCTTTTTTGACAAAACTGTTGAGGAAGGTACTGCCCCCGAAGCAAAGGATGGTTCCACAGTGTTCAAGCTGACAAAGAACATAAAGGTCGTGTTTGGCAAGGGAAAGAAAGCTTTAGGCAAGAGGAAGAAAGAAGTGGTACAAAACACGCTGCCCTTCAAGAAACATTCAATCTTTTTCAAGTACCTGACGTACTGGAATGACCTGGAGATTCGTCATGCCATCGATGTCATGCACCTCGAGAAAAATGTGTTCGACAGCACCATCGGGACTTTACTTGACATCCCAAGTAAAACAAAGGATGGGTTGAAGTCACGTAACGACCTGGTCAATTTGGGCATAAGGAAAAATCTCCACCCGATAGAGCTAACGAATGGTAAGATTGAGATTCCACCGACATGCTACTCAATGTCACTAGAAGAGAAAAAAGGTTTCTGTATATGTCTTCGTGGATTGAAAGTGCCGACTGGATTCTCATCGAATATCCGGAAACTAGTATCAATGAAAGATTTGTCGATTTCTGGATACAACGCTCATGACTGTCATAAGATGCTTACGGTATTCCTCCCTATCGCTATTAGGGCGGTAAAACCAGTACACACCAAGGTAGTGATAACAAAGCTGTGCTATTTTTTTAATCGAGTTTCACAGAAAGTTTTTGATCCAGAAGAATTAGGACCCCTTCAGAAATTCGCAATCGAGACAGCTTGCCAGCTAGAGATGTTTTTTCCTCCATCGTACTGGGACATGATGGAACATCTCATTGTTCACATTGTCCCTCAAATTATTGAACTTGGTCCTCTATACCTACATCAAATGTGGGCGTACGAGCGATACATGACCATTCTAAAAGGGTATATCCGTAATCGTGCTCATCCAGAGGGCTCGATGATAGAGGGTTACACAACTAAGGAGGTTGTCGAATGTTGCCTAGATTATATGAGAGATGTCAACCCCATTGGGACACCGGTGCCTCGACATGATGGAAGGTTATCTGGGAAGGGTACTGTGGGAAGAAAATGCTTCTACGACAACGATTACAAAGCGGTATTAGATGCACACAGTAGTGTTCTTCAACAACTTGCCATCGTTGCGCCCTACATTGAGCAACACACTTCCGAGATCAGAGCATGCAATCCTGGGCGATTCGACGATTGGGTTTCGAAAGAACAGAAGCGCACTTTTCCCCAGTGGCTGAAGGATCAAAAGCTACCGTGTGAAGAATCAATTGAGAAAAAAACAATAGAAAGACTTGCAGCTGGCCCAACAAGCCTTGTGACCTCATGGCAAGGGTATGACATCGGCGGATATTCTTTTTACACAAACAGCAAAGAGAGGAAAAGCTCAGCGCAGAACAGTGGGGTTCGTGTCGAAGCGTTAGACGCAACAGGGCAGAACAAGTCTTACTACGGGATCATACAAGAAATATGGGAACTTGACTACGGTTTAAACATTCAGATCCCTGTTCTCAGATGCCAATGGGTGAAAGACAACATGATAGATAAATTTGGATTTACGTGTGCTGAACGGAGTAAAATTGGACATAAGGATGATCCATGGGTCCTTGTCGAGCGTGTTGCACAGGTTTTTTATGTGAAGGATCCTTCCGATGAAAAGATGGACATTATTGTATCGGGCAACCAACACATCATTGGTATCGACAACATTCAAGACGCACGCGATTATAATCAATACGACGCCATTGAGTTATTCACAGATCTTCCTACGCGGATAAAACGCATTGAGAGTGTCCTCGACGAATCAAAGTTTGCATCCGTGCGGAAGGATGTTAATTCAAAAATTGTGAAACGCTAGTTTGTTTTTTTTTGTATATTATATGTTTTTGCGAGTGAATGTATACATATCAAACTTATGGTGTTACCAGTGAATGTGTGGTTTTATATCGAAGTTATGGTATTTGTGTGGATGATTAATATATTATACATATTATTTATATTATAGGTATATATGTATAATATATGTATATAATATATACATATTATACATATATTTATAATATATGTATATATTTATATTATATGTATATAATATACATATAATATACATATATTATACATATATTATACATATATTTATATTATACATATAATATATGTACAATTTTTCAAATAAATTATACATAAATTATACATATATTCAAAAATATGTTTTTTATTATTTTATGTGCATTCATATTATTTTTAGTTTTATAGTCTTAATATAAGGGCGGCGATTATCCCGTGCGGGCGGATTAAGAGCCCGCACGCAAAATCCTCTTTCCGTGGGGGCGGCTTAAAAGGACCGCACGGAAATATAGTATTTCCGTGCGGGCGGATTACACGGCCCGCACGGAAAGACTATATTTCCGTGCGGGCGCTTAAGCCGCCCACACGCGATGGTCTCCGCCTATAAAAGGTACGCGCGGGTGCCGAAAATTTCTAAGTCCAGGCAAAACCCTAGACCTGTGACGCCAGGCTGCCCAAATCTCGCACTGACCGCCGACCGCTGAGCGTCGCCGCTTCCCGACGCCGCCGGCCTCACCGACGCCTCCTCCCACCACCCCGCGCGCCGCCCTCGACCCGGACGCCGCCGTCCTCACCGACCGACCCCGACCGCCGAGCGCCGACCGCCGCCGCTCCCCGACGCCGTCGGCCTCACCGACGCCGCCTCCCACCGCCCGCGCGCCGCCCTCGACCCTGACGCCTCCTCCACCGCCCCGCGCGCCGCCCTCGACCCGCCGCCGCCGTCCTCACCGACCGACCCCGACCGCCGAGCGCCGACCGCCGCCGCTCCCCGACCCGCCGCCTCACCGACGTCGCCTCCCACCGCCCCGCGCGCCGCCCTCGACCCGGCCGCCGCCGTCCCCACCAACCGAGCCCGACGCCGAGCGCCGACCGCCGCCGCGCTCCCTGACGCCGCGCCGACGCACGTAGGCTCTTCTTCTCTAGGTCATCTTTATTTCTCCTTCTCAATTTAGGTATTGTTTCTCTGTGGTGCTGCCTCCTGCAGATACATGCATGTATGGACCGATCGATGCCGATGGCTCTCCAATTTTTACAGCTCCTGCTAAGTCAAGTTGATCGTATATGTGAACGAAAATCTGAAACTTGCATGTGACGTAGTAGAACATATGTTACAGTCTTCATGATTTTGTTGGAAAACAGGTTAAACAGTGTAGCTTGCAAGCTTGTATTCTTCAAAGAAAGTAGAAGGTCCGCCAGGCACAGCTGTAGGTCAATTTGGACACCAACCTTCTTGGCCAATAACATCAAATGGCCTGAATTGTTTTTTTGGGTGTATATAGAGAATACAATGTTCTGCCTGAAATGTTAGTTAGGGGATGTATATAGAGAATACAAAGGATGTATGTCGAAAGGAGAATCTTACAATTTGCGTGCTTACTCCCATATTTTATATCCTGGAGTAGTTTTTGCCATTCTGCTAGTTTGGTGATAGTGTTAATATGAAAAGTTCTTGAAGAGTTGCCTTCATGAATTCTATGTTGTCTTCCTATGTATAAAGTGCGGTTACCATTCCTTTTTCCTTTTCTAAAAACAGAAGCAAAAGGAAACTTGTTAGCTTTAAAGGAAAACATAAAAGTTGCGATGATCATGAATTCAGCACTTCCATTAGTTGATGTGAATTTTTTGATGAATTTTAGATTTTAGGTTAGATTTTAGGTTTACTGATTAATGGAAATATGTTGAGATTTATTTCTGAAATATGAAAAACTTAATTATGTCGCAAAATTTCTTTTATTGAGAATTGATAACTGTGAACGTATTATTATGTATAATATTTGTATTATACATATGTATAATATATGTGATGTTTGTAAATTAGATGTTTATTTATGTATATATGTATAATATACTTTATTATACATTTAGCATTTTTTAATATACATAATATTTGTGTTATACATAATATTAGCATTGTTTGTAAATATATGTATAATATATGTGATGTTTAAATTTTGCCCCAAATTTTAATACTCTAAAAATGCTAATATTATGTATAATATTTCTTTCGCCTGGTATTTTAGTTAAAATAAGATGAAAATAAAATTAATTGTGTTACGACCAACCGTAGATCAAATGTCGACTGAAAAAGCTCCCTCCGATGCACCCAACGTCGAACCAACGCAAGAGGTTTCGAGCAAAGGCACATGGCA
The DNA here is from genome assembly GCA_008326285.1 of Oryza officinalis. Taxonomy (NCBI): domain Eukaryota; kingdom Viridiplantae; phylum Streptophyta; class Magnoliopsida; order Poales; family Poaceae; genus Oryza; species Oryza officinalis. Next base: position 18,526,667 of record BDMV01000004.1, read on the forward strand.
GACACCAAGCGATCCGATGTGCCATATCGAAGTTACGCCAGCACCACCGGTTGAAGAAGACCCCTGACTACATCCCTATGGAGCAAACAGTAAGTCGAGCCGTAATGTTATAAACTAATCCGTTTCCCTCTCGGTCGCGTTTAACGTTTTCTGATGTACGAACAGATGAAAACAAGACGCCATTCAAAAAGAAAGGCTGCCAAGTCGGCCATCATAGCGGAAGGCGAGACGGACACCGCAACGTCTGGTCCAGTAGAAACCGACACCGGAGAAACGCCCGATCAAAAGAGAAGACGTGCTAAGAGAAGTAAGACCCAAACCCCCAAGAAGACATACTATATCACCTCTCTAAACCAGGATGGGAAGCCAGTAGAGCCCAAGGTAGCAATGACAAAATTCAGCACCACCTGCGGTGTAGTGGCCAGAACCTACGGCCCTTTAAATGTAGATTCCTGGGAGCAGGAGGATGACAACATGAAGAACTTCATGTGGAACGAGTTACAGAAGTGGCTTGTATATCCGCCTGGTTCAGAGGCTCTGGGAAAAGAGTTTGCCCTAAAAACGATGGCGCATCGGTGGAGGCGGTGGAAATCGGACATGAACACTCACTACGTGCAAAAGAATAAGACTCCATTCGCCGACTACGGTGCTATTACGCCCGCCGAATGGGACACCTTCGTGGCAAAGATGACAAGCCCGGAAGCCTTAGCGCGGAGGAAAAAGATGTCCGATCTAGCTAAAAGGAACGAATACCTGCACCGGTTGGGCTCGAGCGACTATGATGGGCACGTAGAGAAGTGGCGCGTAACTGAAGAAAAGTTTGCCGCCCAAGGCAAGCCCCTACTTGTAGATGCACTGAAGGAAAGAAGCAAAAACTGGGTTTGGGCATGGAGCACGGGGCAAGTCACCGACGAGGGAGAGATCTGTTTCGAGGATCCGGATATCGAGCGTGTGACCAGTAGTCTGAAAGACATTGCGGAAAAAGAGAAAACAGGGGAATTCATTGCCAAGAGGGAAAATGATCAACTAACAGCTGCATTAGGCAACCCTGAACATTCCAGACGAGTGAGGGGTCTATCGTCAAGGACGAGCTGGAAGGAAGGGTTTCCAGAGGAAGCTACGGGTTACAAGAAACAGGACAGGTACAAATAGAAATTGGAAGAGAAGACAGCAAAACAAGTTGAACGACATTTCTACTCTCTTGTTGCTCAAAATCGTCAAGCCTTCCCAAACTTGTTCCAGCAATCCGAAGAACCCACAGTACAGGTGCCAAGCAGTGTCGGGTTAGTAGAAATCGCACCTTATCTAGTAGATAACATAACTGCCCCGACGCCGTGCAGCCTGCTCGTGCCGATAGGAAGGGCCGGGAAGAGAAAGGAGGTGGGTACAGGACTTGCGATACCAGGGCATCAAATTGAAAACACGCTAATCCCTGAAGAATATGCAAGGGTGCAAGTGGCCAAGGTGCATACAGAGCATACTAGTTTAGAGATAGATATTCCAACACCAGAAGGGGTAGAATTGCTTGGGGATGCTGTGAATCAGTTTATACTATGGCATCGACGAGATATCCTGCTGGTCGGTCCATCGCCTTCAACTCCACGCCCGCCGGCTCCAAAGATTGCTGCTGCGCTTGCACCGCCTTCTCCACCAGGGCCACTAGGGCAAGATTCACCACCTAATCGGCCTACTTCCCCACCTCCCTCGTCCCCTAAAGCAGAAGGTCCGTATTCGCCACATCTGTCAGCCCCTGAAGTCCACGCAGAACAACCTCCTCCGACACCACAGTCAGCATTGGCGCTACCTGAAAGGCCTCTCCTGAGAAGCACAAGTCTTTCAAGTCCGACCAAGCTTGAACCTCGTCGGCTTATCCCAACAATGATTAGGTCAACTTATGATAAGGAAAAAATGGCCGTGTACGAGGAAAGGTTAGTGTACCAGGCTTTCAGGGGGAGAGCGCCGACTGACAAGAAGCAGGACGAAACTCCACAGTTGTTGGATTCCCAAAAATCGGTGAAAAATCAAATGGAGGACCTGCAAAACTGGACTTCCGACGAAGTGCCAACAAAGTACGCGTACGGGAAGCCATTCCTGCCGCCGCATGTCATGCAAGGCCTGCCTTGAGAAATGAGGCTTATGCATGACTAGTTTCTAAAGGCGTCTAAAAAGGGCCTGGAAATGATTACTGTGAAGGTCCCGGATAACGCTTTCATCAGTGGACCAAATGGGATGTTGGTCATCGATTTCCATGACCTTCACGCATTATTCAAGCTGGACAAATTGGATATAACTATCGTTGCTGCGTTTTGCCTGTAAGTCAATCGTATTTAATGTCATAAATGAATTCATTTGCTAACTAACTTCTGATAAATTACCCGCTGCATTACGTAGGATGCAATTTCACACCGCCGAAAAGGCCAACCATCCAGTAGGATACATCAACCCAACAAGGGTCTACTGGACGGAACACACGGTGAATATTCGTGCAGATTCCGATGAGCTCAAAGGTAAAACGACGTCCAAGAAAAAAGAGGTCGTCGAAAAAATGCACAAGAAAAAGATGGTCAGCATAGCAATGTACTTGGGCAAAGCGATGATCGTGCACAAAGACAAAACTGTCCTCTTGGTCCCTTATGCGCTGCGGTATGTAATATTCTTCCATACTACTGATATTTTAGTACGATGTCACCTACGATTAACATATCTTCTTTGCAGCGATCACTACATACTTTTTCTGGTATATCCGCGGGACCACTTGGCCGTAGTGCTGGATCCGGCACACTATGGCGAGGAAACATTTACAGAGTTTCTCATTATATTAAATTTGTAAGTCCTGTTATGCACCATTTACTAAATATTGGCTGTTGTACTCTCGAAGACACATAATTGACTCAAACAATTATTTTGTCTTTATAGAGCACACAGATATTACGTAGACCACGGTGGACCAATCAATAATCCACAAAAGAAGAAGCTTCTCGTGAAGACAAAATGGCCGGTAATTACATGTTCGTTATAATGACATTTCCTATATACACTTGTTTCACTCAAAATATTGATGTATACAATTTTATTCAAAATAGTGTTTTAAGCAACCACCTGGGACTAGTTTATGCGGATACTACGTATGCGAGATGCTTAGAATCAACGGGAGATACACTACAAAGTTTGAGGAAGTAAGTCTAGAGAAAATATCTTTTTACACATTACAAGATCTTGTGTAATTTTTCTAACTATAATAATGTGTATTCCTTCTTAAACAGATCCCGTCCGTTCCGTCCGTTCCAGTTGTAGCGAACCGGTTCGACGATCGAACCATACGAAACTTGTGTGCAGATATTTGCCGCTTCATCCGTCGCGATGTCTGCAACCATTTGGGCGATTTCTACGATCCGGAGAGCCAGCTTGCGATGGGGGATGCCTTCAAACGACTTAGAGAGTGGAAAAAAGAACATGTGTATTCTAGCTAGTACAAACATTTCTAATTAAGTATATATTTTATGTGGTTTTTTGAACTTTTGTAAATTGCGAGACGCGATGATATGTATATATGTGAGTCGTACAATTTAATATCTTAATTCCATGAAAAAATAATTAATTACGTTTAATTATTAATACGTGCGATGTGTATATATACTATTACTGAGAGAGAGAGAGGGATCGAGGGAGAGGAGGGAGGGAGAGATAAGCCAATATAGGCAAAAAAAAATATGCACAAAAAAATTAATGTTGCTGACTATCTTCCCGTGCGGTCCACTTAATTAACCGCACGGGAAGATCTTATTATCCCGTGCGGTCGGCTTAAGAGGCCCGCACGGGATAATGGATCTTCCCGTGCGGGCCTCTTAAGCCGACCGCACGGGATAATGGATCTTCCCGTGCGGTTGGGCCGCCCGCACGCGAAAATGGTCTTTTCCCAGACCTTCTCGCGTGTGCGGGCAGGCCTTCCGCATGGGAAGATGCATTTCGGCCCGCACGGAAAAAGCGTTTCTGTACTAGTGGGCGCCCGAGGCTAGCACCAAGATGCCACATCTTCGGTAGGCCCGGACATGGCAGCAGCGGAACCCGAGTCGACTTGGACACTACAAGATAATTAACTATCACCACCAAATTATTACAATGAAAAATAATTTGTGACAATATATTATACTATTGCAATGATAATTTTTTATAACAAATAACTATATTTTATTGGAATGATTTACAATCATTGTTTTATTTAGTATTTTTATTGCAATAGAAAATAAGCTAAAGCCAAAAAAACATTACTGTTGCAAAAACATATTCTATCACCATAATTTTAATTTTTGTGGTAATTTGCATAGTACGTGGCTGTGGTAAGTTACCTTTTACTATTTTTTTTTGCCACGATCAACAAATTCGTTGCAATAAAAATTGTCATATTATAATTTAACTTAATTTTTTTATATAGACATGGATTGTGACAAATTTTATACGAAAATTATAGCTCTTGAAGAGATCTACAATTTTATTAGTAACATCTTTTTCATCTGAAATCTTTTATATACTCAAATCCATGATTCAATTCTCAGTTAGGTAGGCTCAAATGGAATGATATACGTTTTTTAACAGAATTGATGCGTAGATGAGTTGGTAAAAGAGAGCGCATGTGAAGGAGAGGTCTTGAGTTTGAATCCTAGCCATGATAAGGTATCAAAAAGAAATGGTTAGGAAGATAGATTAATATGTAAACTTTTAATTTTATATGTAAAACTAATGCCACACATAGAGCGGTGGCTATAATTATTTATTGCAACGATATGAAATGTTGCAATATGATTTTTTGCCACATCCATTTTGTGGCATTATAAAAATTTATTATAATTAAATAAAAATCATTGTAATAACCTATTACCATTCTATTTATTACTACAGCTAGCAACGACTTTAAAATTGTGGCAATATGTATCTATTGCCACAATTTAAGCATTGATTTCATGGTTTTTTTCGTGGTGACAAATTGTTTTTCTAGTAGCGACATCGGCGTAGAGCGGCGACTTGATGTGAGCATCAGCGTATGCTGCGTCGTGAATGCCGTTCTGAACCCCATTGCTGATTGCTGCTTTCCATAGACGTGAACGGTTTGCCTGAAGAGTTAATCGTCTTGCCGCGCTGGCTCTGACTCCTTTCCCATGACTCTCTATCGATGCCCAAGGTGTTGCATGCTTCGCTGATTTTCTTCTCTTCTTGTGTTGTGAATTAAATAGATCTAATGATGTTCCTAACGCTCGACAGCAACAGAAATAATCTTGCCTCTCGCGTAACATCTCTCTTATCTGTTCCTTCGTGAGGTGGTGTTAGTAAGATTGGTTTACACGTGACCCACAAAGTTAAACACGGATGGATTTTACAATCTACGATGATGATAATATCATTTATTTAATCATTTATTTAGAATTCTAGAAAATGTCTAATTAGCATAGGCATAGATAGATTCGACAATTTAACAAGGGAAAACCTAGAGACTACTTTAAAGGTAACACCGTGCTTTAAGATAGATGGTACAGTTCAATGAGCATCTAGAATTGACTCTTAGAGCTTGGGGTTAGAAAACTGTCAAATCTTTTGACAGTAATTTAAGGTTTCTATCTCGTGTCTGGAAACGTTGTCACGAATAGTTGTTCCCAGGTTCGCTCGGAGAGGTAAGACGACTTGCAAATTTTTCAATGGAACAATGACGTAATTGAACCATCAATTGTGCAACTTTTTCAGTGAACGTGAAATGGATAATTCAAATTTTCGTGGAATGTTGACACATCAAGCTCAGAATCGTGCGAATTTGCCAGTGGTAAATAAGAAATCAACCCAATGGAAGTATTCCACATTCTGAAAATTATTCATGCTTTTGGCTACAACCTAGATGTCTTTTCAACTTTCACATGAAGTCCATAATATTCAAGGAGGAAGTTTTTCAAAAATCATTGTGTCAGTGATGAAACATGTGCTAGATGTGGACATATTGCACTAGGATTTGAAAAAGTTATAAACAGAGATAGAAGAGTCGTCTCTGCTACAATGACAAGCCTATGTACGTGGTAAACTGAGAACCACGAGGTACACAGTACTGAATATTGATAGAAATATTTGAGCAAGTAAAAAAATATACAAAATTGAGAGAGAAAAATAAGTCAAATATTCACTAAAAAAATTAGAGCGAGTAGCACCTGTGAAATCATTGTCATAATTAATATTTTGTGATGAACAATTGGTTTCACAAATGATTTATTCGATAAATTGGTTTGAGAATATTTGTGAATGTTGATATGGGTGTGTATGACTAATGTGGGTCAGGTTGTGTTATCTGTACCCAAAAAAGGATACCGGGTGATGAAATTAGATACGAGATAGCACACAATGGATGAATACCGTGTGAGAGAGATCTTCGCAATGGGCTTCACGTGGTGTACGTGCAAGCGTCGATGTACACGAAGAAAATTGGAGAAGAAAAATTGAAAAAAAATATATGATTCTACAGTAGAGGAGGTACTGTAGCAATGCATATATGTGTGCGTGTTTTGGATGGAGTTGACCTGGTATTGGACTTGGCCAACGTACATGGATGCAACAACGTATATGAATGCATGTGTGACTACATTAGTTCTGGGCTCAATCAACAAGAGCAGCAGCATGCAGTATATTGCATGGATTAGGCCAAGGGGAGCAGGTTGGCTCGGAAGGCTTGTTGGTCCATGTGGTGGGAGAATGAAGTAGGAGATCGACTCCGTGCGGGTTCAATACGACGTTGTCAGCGTGAGAGACGAGGAGACAGAGACTGAGTCTATTACGTCTTTAGGATCTCCTGTGACCGGATTGTTTGAGAGAGAAAGAGAGATTTATAGTTTGAAAAATGTAATTTAATTTGAAATGTGAGGATTTCAGTCTAAGTGAAACTAGGAGTTCTACTGCTAGTTTGAATAGGAGATTTGAGGTATAAATAGATGAGGGATTGAGGTTAAAAATATATTGACTTTTTGGGAGAGAAAAGTTAGGGTTTGCTTCTAGGCTTCAATCTAGTTCGAGAGTTGAGACAGGAATGCTTTAGATGCACTTTGTAAACACATATTGGTACAATAAAATTGATCTAGTTTCAAGAGTTTGTCGATATGTGTTTTCTCTGGTTCCCGACGATTTGACCGGAGTAGTACGGGAGGTCTGATTGGTGGGATAGCGGTGGTCTGACCAGCGGCTTGGAGGCAGTTTGACCGGCAGCAGTGCAGTGGTCTGACCGGTGCGACACGGCGGTCTGACCGGTGCGACTTCATCAAGTTAGAGGGTAAACAAGATGAAGTCTCTGGTAGGTTTGTTTTTGGTTTTTCCCACCATTCACCCTCTTTCTGGTAGGTTTGTTTGGTCTTGTTCGATCCTACAAGTGGCATCAGAGCCACGTTTTTCTATTTGATTTTTACCAATCTTTAGATATGTTGCCATGGCTGAAAAGTTTACAAACATCACAAGGCTATGATATTTGGTTAAAACTTGCTCAACCTTATGAGATTCCTGCTTGCATTGACACCTCCGCTCATAAACTGGATTTTGAAAATAATTGCAAAGCGCGTAATATTCTTCTCAATGAAATTTCTCGCTCCAATTTTGATCGTGTTTCGCATCTTGCTACTGCTAATGCAATTTAGAAAGCTTTAAATAATTTTCACATTAGTTCTTCCAATATTAAAGAATTGCGAAAAGATGTTTTCAAAAAAGAGTATATTAGATTTGAGATGAATCCTGGTGAATCTTTGGATGACTATTTGACGCGTTTTAATAATATTTTGAGTAATCTTAGATCTGTTGATGCCTCTTATGAGATTAATTATTCTCAATCTGAGATTGCTCGTCACTTTATGAATGGTCTTGATATGAAGTTTATGGATGTTAAAGTTACATCTATTCATGAGTCGGTTGATATGAACACTTTGACTTTGGATATGCTTTATACCAAATTAAAAACTTATGAGATGAATATTTTTTTCAAAAAGAACTGATTCTAAATCTACTATTTTGGTGTCTTCATCTGGATCTTCTCTGAATTCTTCTCCTATGATAGCTGTTTCTGCTTTTAATGCCTTGTCCGATGAACAACTAGAGTAATTCAGTGAGGAGGAATTAGTTTTTGTTGCTAATAGAGTTTCTCAAGCTTTTGAAAAGGTAAAGAACAGGAAGTGAGATGGACCTGTTCGATGCTTTGAGTGTGGCGAGTTGAATCACATCAAGTTCAATTGTCCTAAATGCAAGAAGGCGATCAAGGAGGAAGAAGTGGACAAGAAGAACAATAAGAAGGAGAAGAAGAAAATTTGCATGCAAAGGCTAATTCGAGAACTCATAGAAGCTTGTGAAAGCGATGAATCAGAGTCAGAAAAAGCGAGCAATGGCAAAGGTAAGCATGTTGTTGATTTAGCTTTTATAGCTTGCAATGTAGACTCTGATGTTGATGATCTGATAGTGAAGAAAAACTTAGTTATGATCAATTAGAATGTGTTGCTTTTAAATTTGCTGAGAAACTTAAAGCATGTTCTAATATGCTTAATGAGAGCGATCACACTATTGAGATTCTAAAAGCTGAAATTGATAGATTGAAATCTACGATTCCTCATGATGATGATTGCAAATCTTGTGAAGTTTTATTTTCCAAAATTACTGCTTTGCGAGATGTCAATTCTGCTAATTGTTTGAAATTGGAATCTGAGGTTGAAAAATCTAAAAATCTTGAGTCTTCTTTTGCTCTTGGGTTTGCTTTGCATACTCGTGTTGTTGATGAATTGATGTTGACAAAGAACATTTTGAAAAAATATAAAACTGTTTTTTGTGCAAGTTCTTTGTTCAATGTTTTGAGTGCAAAAAGAATTAAACAATACAAAGATGCTTTGGTTTCACAAAATTGCTCAAAGTGCTTTTTGAATGAGATGAAATTGAAAGATACTTTAGAACGTGTTGAGTACATGGAAAACATTGTGAAATGTGATGAGGTGCTTTCATGTTCTAAGTGTCGCAAGAACAAAGGTGTTTTGATTGATTGTGAAAATTGTGCAAATTTGACAAAAGAAGTTTCTTATTTGAAAAGTTTTTTGGAAATGTTTTTCGATGGTAAAAGAAACTTAACATGATTTTGGATCAATCAAAAGTGAGCACTTACAATCGTGGTGTAGGTTTTGATACTAATGCCTATTTTACAAATCACCAACCTGCAATTTTGAGCATAACTGAAAAAGGTAAAGTTTTAACAAAACCTGAACCAAAGAAAAAGGTTTTTAAATCAGCAGGGATTTTGCCCTCGTTTTCGTCAACGGTTCAAGAAACAAAGTCTTTGATTGCGAAACTATCAATTTCAAAACTATCTACTTCAGAAACTTCTTCTCGTGAGAAGTGCACTTGTTCTTTTTGTGGAAAAAATGGACATTTGGTTGGTTTTTGTTTTAGACTTGCCCATAAACAAAAAAAAAGAAAGAGAGATTGCTTTTGCGAAACAAAGATGGCAAAAATCGGGTTTACTTCAAGGAGCACGGTCAGACCGACACTGACCAGTCGGTCAGACCGTAGGTGTCCAGGCGGTCAGACTAGCCAGGCCTGGTCAAACCAGCTAGACAGCAGTGGTCAGACCGGTCTCGGGGCAATTTTGCGCGTAATTCAAATTGGATTTTTGTGAAGCGACAAGTTAAGTTTCCAAGTAAGTCTGATTCTGATTTTGTTCGTGCATACGTACCTACTGGTTCAAATGGTCGTGTGACTCAGTGTTGGATTCTAAAATTTCTTATTACTAACCCCAACATGGAGGTCTCGACATCTTCTTATTCGTAGGTATTTTGGCGGCATACTCCCCATGTGCATTTAAAATGCAGACGGTGATTGCTTTTTAAGGTAACATCAATTTACTTTTGGGTTGACATAATTTTTTTCTACTTTCTCGTTTATTAATGTGAAAAATATGGGTACCGGGTACCCACACGGCCTCCATATTCGACTAGAGATAGGGGGTGGGCCGGATCCTACATTATGTAATAGAATAGGACTCGGTCATAATATTGCCTTATGTTCTATGGCATGACTTAGAGTCCCGATTGAGTGCTACCATGTAATAGATTAGGAAACTGCTGTCGTATCTGGCTATGTTTTCTTCTTTGTAACCCTGCCCCCCACCCTATATAAGGTGGGTAGGGAGCCCCTAAGGGAGGATGAGGACAAGATGATCATAATATGATCAAAGAGATATTCACAATTTGGTCGTCAGATCAATAAACATCCGGCGGATACAATCCCCAAACAGGAGTAGGGTATTACCTCTCATTGAGAGGGCCTGAACCTGTCTAAATCTTTGTCTTCCGCATCCATCCACTTTTAGGTCTCGTGCGCTACCCCCTTTTATTATTGCCGAATTTCAGTTTCGACAGTTGGCGCGCCAGGTAGGGGCTACGCCGAGTTTCCTATCGATGAGTGCGATGGAATCACCTTCATGAGTTGTCGGCTTCATCTTCGCTTTGAGAGCTTTGACTGCCTCGCCGCCGACAACTTCAACAAGCTCTCGCTCTTTGACTTGGATAACAGTCGGGGGAGATTCAATCCAGCTAAGGAGGATAACAACCACTCTACCACGGCAAAGTTCAGATTCGATCTATATGGCCACCGCCAGCGTCGCCTTTGTCTGCAAGCTTCTTCGCTTCCAAGAGTTAGACTTTATCATCACGAAAATAACTGCTATTACGAACACGTTATTTCCGACGTCATCGACACGATCATCATGAACATGGACTCGAGGCGTCGCTATGCAGATAATCAACCATGAGCTTACATCTTCGTCATCGCTGACTGGTTTCTTCGCCTCCATGGATGGTGTCCTTCGCCGCCGTTGCTGATGGCGACATCGTCTTCACCGTCGGTCATCTTCGTCATTGCTAATTGGTTTCTTCGCCTCCACGGATGGTGTGCTCCACCGCCGTTGCTGATGGCGACATCGTCTTCATCGTCGGTTATCTTCGTCATCGCCGACTGGTTTCTTCGACCCCACGGATGGTGTGCTTTGTCGCCATTGCTAATGGCGACATCGTCTTCACCATCGGTCGTCTTCGCCATCGCCAACTGGTTTCTTCGCCTCCATGGTTGGTGTGCTCCGCCGTCGTTGCTGATGGCAACATCGTCTTCGCCGTTGGTCGTCTTCGTCATCTCCGACTGGTTTCTTCGCCTCCACGGATGGTGTCCTTCGCCGCCGTTGCTGATGGCGATATCGTCTTCACCGTCGGTCATCTTCGTCATCCCCAACTGGTTTCTTCGTCTCCACGGATGGTGTGCTTCGCCGCCGTTGCTGATGGCGACATTGTCTTCACCGTCGCCGACTGGTTTCTTCGCCTCCATGGTTGCTGTGCTCCGCCGCCGTTGCTGATGGCGACATCGTCTTCACCGTCGGTCGTCTTCGCCGTCGCCGACTGGTTTCTTCGCCTCCATGGTTGGTGTACTCCGCCGCCGTCGCTGATGGCGACATCGTCGGTCGTCTTCGTCATCGCCGACTGGTTTCTTCGTCTCTACGGTTGGAGGATTCTATTGCCGACTAGTGTTTTCGCTTCCATGGCCGTGCATCTTTGTCACGTTGTTGGGAACCTTCACCTCCACCATCGGTCGCCTCCACACTGTTTTCTCGGTTGGTATCTTCGTCACCATTGATGGACGACCTTGTCCCTAGATCAGCCACCTCTGCCGTCACTAGTGAAAATACCAAAAAACTAAGTCATCATTAATTTTCTTCTATATACGATATTTTCTTTTTTCTCTGCCTCACTACATCAACTGGTCCTCCGTTGTGCAGTGAGTCGGGGGCTACAGATGTTATATCATATTTTTGCAATAATTTTTATAATGTTTATCTCGATTGCTTGCGAAATAATCCGAATAAAAAAGTGCCGATCGAGTTATGAAACTCTATTTTTTTATGCTTTCTGTTTGGTTTGTTGATGGATAGTTGCCCTTGGCCGAATCCTTGCATCCGGGAGCTCGTTGGATGGAGTGTATAACGCAAGGTGCTAAGTATTACTCAGAAGAAATCAAAAGCATAGAGATAAGATAATTTATTTCTGCTCTAAACAATTACAAAAGTAGCCAAGTAGTAAATTCTAATATGTGAAACTTTGTTCCATTAATGACGAACTCATGTCAATGACTAGTCGGGCAGAGTGTTTAAACGTGAGGAGTCATCTACTCGGGAAAATCAAAACCAACAAGAGGAGAAATACATACTTATAAATATGTTAAAATGCTTAAATTTTCCTCAAGTACTATATTTACATAAGATACTACTCATCCTACATATTTATATTGCAAGATCCAAATCCAGATATGCATAGAAGGGATCCATGGCTATAAGCTTATCTCCTACACTTTTGAAATGGATCAGTCAGAACACCATCGTCGGCCTGCCTTCGCCACCGCCGACTGGTGTTTTCGCCTACACAGTTGGTTGGTCACACCACCGTTGTTGCGCGTCTACGTCTTCATCGTCGGTCTGCCTTCGCCGCCGCCGTCTGGTGTCTCCGCCTACACGGTTGGTTGGTCATACAACCGTTGTTGGGCGTCTACGTCTTTCGTCGGCCTGCCTTCGCCGCCGCCGATTGGTGTCTCCGCCTACATGGTTGGTAGGTCACACCGTCGTTGTTGGGCATCTACGTCTTCATCGTCGGCTGCCTTCGCCGCCGCCGACTGGTGTCTCGGCCTACGTGGTTGGTTGGTCACACCACCGTTGTTGGACGTCTACGTCTTCAATGTCGGCGTACCTTTGCCGCCGTTGACTGGTGTGTCCGCCTAGACGGTTGGTTGGTCACACCGCCGTTGTTGGACGTCTATGTCTTCATCGTCGGCCTGCCTTCGCCGCCGCTGACTGGTGTTTTCACCTACACGGTTGGTTGGTCACACCACCGTTATTGGGCATCTACGTCTTCATCGTCAGCCTGCCTTCGCGGCCGCCGACTGGTGTTTCCGTCTACACGGTTGGTTGGTCACACAACCATTGTTGGGCGTTTATGTCTTCATCGTCGGCTTGCTTTTACCGCCGCCGACTGGTGTGTCCGCCTACACGGTTGGTTAGTCACACCACCATTGTTGGGCGTCTACGTTTTCATCATCGGCTTGCTTTCGCCGCCGCCGACTGGTGTCTCCGCCTACACGGTTGGTTGGTCACACCGCCATTGTTGGACGTCTGCGTCTTCATCGTTGGCTCACCTTCGCCACCGCCGACTGGTGTCTCTGCCTATACGGTTGGCCTATTATGTCGCCGCTCATGGACGTCTTTGTTTTTGCCATCATTCTGCCTCTCCTGTTGACGACTGGTTTTTCCATCGTCGACTGGTGGTTTTGCCTTTATGACTACGCGCCTTCAATATTGTTGTTGGAACCTTATCTTCGCCACCGATTTGCCTCTATTACCATCAACTCATGTCCACATCATCACAGTTGTGCAATTCTGTCACCATTATGGAGCGACTTCATCTTTATTGTCTTCGGCACTGGCAAATTCTATTGCCTCTACTTTGTAAGCAACGTTGCTTCACCAACCATGACGTCTCCAAGAGCCTCAACATTTGGGCATGCGCCACCAAATATGACGCCATGTTAATTTACTACAACAAATGGTGTTCCAATGCTTAAGATTTCTACTCAGGACGTCCTCAATGCGTATCTTCACTCAAGCAATGGCTACTCAATGACAAGTTATAGTTCTTGACTCTATGTTCAGTTGTTTCCCAACTAAGCATAGAGTCGGGGCTACACAAATACAAGGCTCAAAATTCTGGGTGTTGTGACAAGATGAAGCAATTAATTAACCAGTTAGCAAGTTCTACGAAATCAACTTAGGAATCATCAGCTTCGTCTTTACTCCAGAGCAGGCTTTCTATTTCAGCAACTCCAACATTTTCACCGATAACTTTGGCTCTCAGTTGATGCTACAGTCTACTTCAAGTTTTTCAAATGTCAAGTTCAAGATTTAATTTATATGTCATGGTCGAGTTTGGAGTTCTACCCAGATATTGCTTCAAGTCTACCAAGTTTGGTCTAGAGAGTTTGGAGTCATCAACCAGTCAACTCAGATTCGACAAGTTGGTCAACAATATCAACATCTACCTTCTCCTATGAAAGTATCTTCAACAACTATGATATCAAGTTCTACTACTATCATCATAAATCAAGAGGTGTTGCATCAATCTTCATCATACACACGAGTTTGGAGTTCGTCTACACCAAAATTTGACTGGGTCATCAACATTGTCATTTTCATCAATATCTTGCCATGTCTCTTCAGCCTAATCTATTCTACTACCGTTGACAGGCAACTTTGTCTCTGTAACCGACTATTTCTCCTACTGCGGATCGTCATCACCACCGGTTGCATTTGTCACAATTGGTTGGCCTATTACGCCACAGCTGATTAGCATTTTCGTCTTCATCGTTCGGTTATCTCCATCGTTGCCAACTGGTGGTCTCGCCACCATTGCTGGCCTACATCGTCACTGCTGATGTGCGTCTTCTTCTTCATCGCCGGCTTGCCTTCGCCACCGTCGACTGGTATTCTCTCCTTCAAGGTTGGCCTACTGCATCGCCACTGATAGGCGTCATCGTCTTTACTACCAGTCGCCTCGTCTGTTGTTGCCGACTGATCTTCTCGATTCCACGGCTACGCTTCTCCGTCACTATTGTTGTGAAACTTCATCTTCATAGTCGACCATCTCTGCTGCCGCCAGTCATCATCACTGCTGGTCACGTTTGTTGTCACCGACTATTTTCTTCGTCTCCATGGTTGATGGATTTCGTCATCGCTGTTGATAGTTGCCACCAATGGATAACTTCGACTGCGACAGAAGGACAAGCAACATGCCCAGGGGCTTACTAGCTCTAGCACGACAATCATACCTTCAATTTGGACTTATTCTGGATATATGCAACATGGATTCATGGCCGCGAGCTTATCTCCTATGCTCAAGGTTTAGACCAATCATTATTCCCCACAAGGGTCACAAGCTGAGTTCTTGCACCATTCGGGATTCAATTATCAAATCTACTTCGGTACATCTCATGAGGGATAACTATTCGGATCAGAAGCTATTCATATGAGATGCGCTCGGTCTACGTCACCCGGAAAATTTATCACTCGGGAGCATATTAATAGACGTGCCATACGCGTCATATTTTTAAGGGTATCGGTAGACATATTTTGGGCTTGATCCCAATATGTCTGCAGCCCGTATTTTCAGGTGTGGCTTGACACGTGTCTCTAGGGACTTAAGCAAATTTGCCTTGGCAATATGCGCGTGCTCTATTGTCTGATGCCTTCAAAATCCTTTCATACAGCAGTTACACAACTTTTTAGGAGTTGGTACGATGCAATTTGGAAGGTGACAAACAGTAAAATTTTTTATAGCTATCCTGGTAACTATTCTGTAGGTTGCAGGAGCTGTTCGGTTTTTTACAAAGCAATTGATTTTATATTATATCGATGCTATTTTGCCACCTTGGTGTGCTTTTCTGATAAGACCAATATTATGTCTTAGGCTAATTATATTTTGGTTGTATTCTTCAGGCGGTTGGTAAATCTATTTATGGGTTTTATTAACTCGGATTTTATACCATAAATGCCATATATTTGTGAGGATGGTGAAGTTTTGTGTATCGAGGGGACTCGGACATGACTGTTTTGGCAGCATGTGCACAATGTGATGCTAGTACTCGAGGTCATTATGCACCGTGCCTTATTAATGAGGTTATGTGCTATATGATTTTTCAGGATGCTTTTGACTTTGGCTAAGCATTTATTTATATAAGACCACTTGGATGGGTGGGATGATTAAAAATTCTTAACTATATGCTTAGTTTTTTCAATTAAACACATAGTCTGGGGCTACACCTTATTAGGTGCATCTGGTCGATGCACCTAGATATATTTTTTATTGAATTTTCTCAGCCCTTCACAGCCTTTTGACTTGGTAAAAGCACTCGGGAGACTATGACAGAGGTGATTAAAGCACTCGGCTTTGGATTTATTTGGTTCGAGGTAAAGTTATCTCGTCAACTGCAAAGGTCTCAGGGGCTACTGTGGAGAATATGGGTATCGGGTACCCACACGGCCTCCATATTCGACTAGAGATAGGGGGTGGGCCGGATCCATACATTATGTAATAGAATAGGACTCGGTCATAATATTGCCTTATGTTCTATGGCATGACTTAGAGTCCCGATTAAGTACTACCATGTAATAGATTAGAAAACTGATGTCGTATCTGGCTAGATTTTTGTCACGCCCTAAACTAGCCCTGAACAGAGGCTAGGATAAGGCAATCCAAATTAACCTGTATACCTGTACCAGTCCCAGGAAATAGCGCTGATACAGCAGGAAAATAGAATATCACAACAACAGCGGTCTCTTTATTAAGAGTAGAATTACAACCACGGTTGAAACTGCGGACAGAACCCGAGTTCACAACAGCATTACAAAAAGGCGGAGGCGAAAAGGCGGAGACTGGCCCTAAGCCACAAGCAAAGCCTTGGGGAAAGGCCGAAACCCTACTACTGCTCGTAGTCTGCTTGCTCCTGAAAGAACTCCTCTTCTGCAGGGTCCACTTCTTCGTCTTCGGGAACTGGGGGGTTTAATTATATAGAGCAAGGGTGAGTACGAGAGTACTCAGCTAGTCAAGGGAATTAAGTGTTTGAATGCAAGCTTCAAAGGAGAGCCAGTTGTTTTTCACATTCGATTTTAGTTTAAGAAATTCATAAACATCTAAATGAGTGCTTCTCAACGGCACAAACGAGAAAGTGCATCTCATCCTACCGGAGCAGTGAAATTGTATCAATTTATTCTTGTCGACACGAAAGACTCCCTGCCAATCGATCACCGACACCGGCTGCTCCAACAGCCACAAGTCAAGCACGTCAGAATGAGAGGCTCCCTGCCAATCGTTCACCGACACCGGCTGCTCCAACAGCCTCAAACCAATCACAGAAGGAATTTCTCACACCAACAGCAGTTCATAAGAAGTCGTCAAAACTACGCTAAGGAATTACCTCACATCCGCCCATGACTGTGGGCATGGCTGTTCGAACAGTTATTGACCTCTGTAGAGGGGGTACACTTTACCCACACGACGTTACTAACCTCAAGCCAACCAGCCCACGACTCTCAGCCACGTCTGGCGACCTTGAGGCTTTCACGACAAGGCATTTTGAAAGCCGACTCAGGGTCATGTTATGTCAACGGGAGGGGTCCCACGGACCAACACCAGATTAGGTCCCAAACCATACTGTGCCAGGAAGCCCAGGGGTCCTCCCCGACACCACCCCGGCGAATCCACTTGTCCCTTGGCATCAAGATTTCCCTGGCCTAGCTAGTTACTCAGCCAGGGGCGTCCCATATCACCCATGTGGTCGTACTTGACATATGCTCGAATGTAATTCCCAATGAATCGGTCCTTAGAGCGAGAACGGGCGGACCGTACCTCCAGTACGTCTCCCGCACCGCGAGTTTTAGAAACTCACTTTATTTTCAAGGCACCGACCCAAGTGTCGGGTTTTCCAAGCATTTTGTAAACTCAAGTTTTACCCAAGTGATTATTTTAAATTTGGAGGGGAGTCTCGATATTCGTACACGAAGGTGCGAATTCTGAGATCTCACCAGAGGGGTGACAAGGGGTGATAGGGTGATCAATAGTCAAGGAAGGTACATGCAACAAGTAGGTAGGGCCTGTCGGTTGTATTGCAAGCCGAGGCCAAGTGTCAAGTGTATCGTAAAGAATGCATAGTTTGCGGAAATCAAAATACTTAATTTTAAATTATAGGTTCAATTGATCAAAGGTGACTTGCCTTGCTCGAGATCTTGAGCTTCTTCCTCGAAATCTGCGCACTGCGGGTCTTCGGGCTCCGACACTACAAGCGAAACGAGACGACTCAACACAACGATAAAAGAAGACCTATTAAAGACCACTAAGTGTGCCATTGGATAGATCTCGATTTTTGAGGAATTTTGTAAGTTGAACGGAGACAATCAGACGAACGGTTGAGGAGATATGAATTTCCTAAGATTAAATGATTTTTTGTCTAAAGGAAAAGCAATTATTAATTCCCTGGAAAAGAAAAAGAAAAGAGAAACTTGAATTGGACTTTAATTTGGGTGGCTAGGCGCGGCCCAATGAATGGGCGTGGGCGCGGCCGAACTAATGGGCCGGCTCGCGAAGGAATCGGCCTATGGCCGAACGAGGGAGGCCGATGGGCTGAGCGGGGAGGGAGGCCGAGTGGGCCGTGAGGAGAGGAGGCAAAGGCCGATCGGGGGGAGAGGCCAATGGGCCGAGGTGGGCGTGGCCCACGCGGGCGACCGGACCGGTGGACCGAGGTCCGTCAGCGGCGCAGTCCACGCGGACTGAGCGCACGGAGGGGGAAGCGGCCGTCGGCGCTCGCGTGGCATCTACGTGGCAGCCACGGAGGCCGGCGGGGAGGAGAGCGAGGGGAGGGGAGCCGAGATCGACGGCGGCGATGGCGGAGAGGGGTTGGGACGGCACGGCGCGAGCCCGGCGGAGGGGGAATCACCGAAGCGGAGAGAGGAGGGCGAAGGAGTGAGCTGCCGACGGCGGCACGGGGAGGAGGAGGAGGAGAAGGGCGGCGGCCATGGCGACGCCCGGAGAGGGATCTATGGGGAGCTAGCTAGCGACCTAGGTCGTGGAAGGAAGAGGGAGACGGAGGGGAGAGGGGGTTACCGCGGCGGGAGGTTTCGTCGGGCAGGAGGCCTATGGCGCGGGGCGGCGGTGCGGCGCGGTTCCGGGCGGAGGGAGAGGAAGTGGGCGCTGGGGTGCTCCTTGGCATCCTCGGCTGCGGCAGGCGACGACGAAGGCAGCGGCAGTGGGGGAGGAGAGGAGGAGCTCGGTGGGGAAGGCAGCAATGGCGGCCGGCGGAGGGGGATTTGAAAGGGAGGGAAGTCGGTTCAGGACGAAGAGGAGGTTTGGGGGAGGAGAGGCGGTGGAGCGCGGGGAGGGGACCGCGCTGGCGCTCTACGCGCTAGCGGCCGAGCGGCGCTGCCGGTGACGTCAGCTGGTCGGGGGAAAAGGGAAAAAGGGGGAGAGGAAAGGAGGGTGGCCTCCTTGCCGCTTCGGGCAGGGCGCGCGTGGGGGAGAGAGAGAGGAGCGCGCGGGAGAGGAAAGGAGGGTGGCCTCCTTGCCGCTTCGGGCAGGGCGCGCGTGGGGGAGAGAGAGAGGAGCGCGCGCGCTCTCCTTTGGCAGAACGCGCGCAGGCGGCGGGGCCGGAGGAGACGGCGCCGGCGGGTCGGAACAGAGAGAGAGAACGGCGAGGGAGGGCGAGGGAGAGAGAAGGAGAGCGCCCGCTCTCTCGCGTGCGCAGCGCGTGCGGCGCACGTGCGCGGCGGGGTCGGCGCGCTCGGGCCNGGCCAGGCGAGTGCGGCCCAGCAGGAGGAAGGGAGGCCAAGTAAGCGGCTGGGCCGAGCGGCAGCCCGAGAAGGGAGGGAAGGAGGAGGGGGAGGCAGGCCGAGGGGCGAGGAGAGACTGGGCCGGGGCGGCCCGAGGGAGAGAGGAGGAAAAGGGAGCAGGCCGAGAGGGAATCGGCCCGAGAAGGGAGGGAGGAAAAGTAGACTTTTCCCGAGAGAGAGGAGGAGTTTTAGGGTTCGGATTTGAAATCCAACTTCGTGGTTTTTCTCCGGGGTTGAGGCGAGAGGGGAAGCACGAGACCTTGGCACACCACAAGACTTGACCGGAGAACAAAACTTTCGCAAATAGGGTTTTTAGCAATTAGGTTTTCCCGCTAACGCCGCGACAAAACGGGCGTTACAGTTTTCCTCTTTGTAACCCTGCCCCCCAACCTATATAAGGTGGGTAGGGAGCCCCCTAGGGGAGGATGAGGACAAGATGATCATAATATGATCATAGAGATATTCACAATTTGGTCGTAAAATCAATAAACACCCGGCGGATATAATCCCCAAACAGGAGTAGGGTATTACCTCTCATTGAGATGGCCTGAACCTGTCTAAATCTTTGTCTTCCGCATCCATCCACTTTTAGGTCTCGTGCGCTACCCCTTTTATTATTGCCGAATTCCAGTTTCTACAATTAGCTTTTCATATGCTAGTTTTTAAGGTAGTAGTTTTAATAATATAAGTATATCAGTATTTTAGTGATATTGTTGGCAATTGGATGTTTTTTTCAAATTCTTTGATTTTTTCTTGATTTTTCTTCAGGAATAATTGAAGGTAAATTTGACGGGGAGTTTATGCTTTTTACATGCATTCATGTTTATTTTTATGCATTTGCTTTAATTCAAAAAAAAAATGAGAAAAATAAGAGTTTTGGTTTATACCTCTAGTATATTCTTGTGCAATCTAGCAAAATAATTGAGGTCTATTTGTTGCTATGTTAGCTTTTACGCATTCCTGTATTTATATGAGGTTTAGCTTTTACTTTTAAGTGAGATGATCCATGACACTAATGCTTGTACTTATATTAAAAAATATACAATGTTGATTCTAGTGTTTAGTTTGGATGATTAATGCTTATATATATGCTTGTTACTGTATTATTCCTCAAATTGCTATTTGTTTCAAATGCCGCAAGTGCACATGTTGCTTTTAAGAGAGAGAAAAAAGAATACCGAACTCTTGGAAACAATCTTGACGACAAGAACGTATTCGTGGTGAGAAAAATAATGGGTACCGAATTCTTGAAAACAGTCTTGATGACAAGGACGTACCCAAAATAATTGAGAGATTTTATATTAAATGTTTAATGTAAAAGTAAGCATAAAAAGCTCAAATAAATACTGAAAGATCTCTTGGTTATTATTTTTATGAGAAGAAGTTAATTTTAGAAATAATAATAACGCAATAGTTATATGTGTAGGGGTTTTTCTTTCAATCTATGTGCTAGTGAATATGTTGCATTATAAATTGCTTGAATACATGAATCTTTATTGTTGATTTGAGCTTAATTGTAATATATTTTATTCATGTTTATACTCTAATGTATACTTGTTAGCTAGTTGATGAATTTATCTCTTTTGTCTTACAACACATGATCATAAATTGCTTTAGGTAAACTTCAAAACTCTTGAAAAGAATCCGAAAACAAAAAATAAAAATTTGGTTATTACAAGTGGCAATCATGACATCATGACATTTTTTTATCGGTTATTATTTCTCTTTTGAAATTCTTAGTGAAATCATAGTCAAAAGGGGAGAGAAATATACAAAATGCATGTTTCTTGAAAGGGGAGAATAGAATTGTTTCGATTTTAAAAATAGTCGATTTTGTGCTTTAATTGCAAATATGGAGAGAAATTCTTTCTTTTAAAAAAGGGAAGAGTTTTTCTTTTTCACTTCTGATTTTTGTTTTTATTTTTCAAAAACACAAATTTGCATTTTGAAGATATTGCCAATGTGTTGATCAATGGAGAGATTGTGAAATCATTGTCATGATTAATATTTTGTGATGAATAATTGGCTTCGCAAATGGTTTATTCGATAAATTGGTTTGACAATATTTGTGAATGTTGGTGTGAGTGCATATGACTAATGTGGGTCAGGTTGTGATATCTGTGCCCAGAAAAGGTTGTCTGATTGTGTGCAGGATTCTTAGAGGTCAATTTCGGTCAACGATGGGATCGGGACTAGACTCAGGGAGGAGTTGAGGTCCAGACGATCAAGGATACTAGGTGACGAAGTTGAATACAAGATGACACACGGTGGATGAACACCATGTGGGAGAGATCTTCGCAATGGGCTTTATGAGGTGTGTGTGCAAGCGTCGATGTACACGAAGAAAATTGAAAAAAAATATATGGTTCTACAGTACAGGAGGTACTGTAGCAATGCATATATGTGTTTGTGTTTTGGATGGAGTTGACCTGGTATTGGACTTGGTCAACGTACACGTACATGAATGCATGTGTGGCTGCATTAGTTGTGGGCTCAATCAACAAGAGCGGCAGCATACAGTATATTGCATGGATTAGGCCAAGGGGAGCAGGTTGGCTCGGAAGGCTTGTTGGTCCATGTGGTGGGAGAATGAAGCAGGAGATCGACTCCGTGCGGGTTCAGTACGACGTTGTCAACGTGAGAGATGAGGAGACAGAGACTGAGTCTATTACGTCTTTAGGATCTCCTGCGACCGGATTATTTGAGAGGGAAAGAGAGATTTATAGTTTGGAAACTGTAATTTAATTTGGAATGTGAGGATTTGAGTTCCAGTGAAACTAGGAGTTTTACTCCTACTTTGAGTAGGAGATTTAAGGTAAAAATAGATGAGGGGTTGAGATTAGAAATATATCAACTTTTTGGGAGAGAAAAATTAGGGTTTGCTTTTAAACTTCTGTCTAGTTCGAGAGTTGAGAGAGTAGTGCTTTAGATACACTTTATAAACACATATTGATGTAATAAAGTTGATCTAGTTTGAAGAGTTCGTCGATACGTGTTTTCTCTGGTTTCCGACGGTCTGACCGGAGTACTACAGGCGGTCTGACTGGTGGGATAGTAGCAGTCTGACCGGCGGCTTGGAGATGGTCTGACCGCTAGTAGTGCAGCAGTCTGACCGGCGGCGACACGGCGATCTGACCGATGCGACTTCATCAAGTTGGAGGGTAAACTTTTATTTTCGCTAAAAGTTTTGGTTTTTTATTTTTCCTACCATTCACTCCCTGGTAGGTTTGTTTGGTCTTGTTCGATCCTACAACACCGTTATAGGAATCCAATTTGAGATGAGAACTCAACGAAAGGTTCAACATGTAGCATTCGAAACAAATCGTATTAAATTCACACAAACAATTAATAATGTGCCACAAATGAGCACAGAACGTTTTCTTTAAGACAAGCAGATAGATTGTGGGAATGCACATGGTCCCAATACGATACAATAAGAACATCTAGAAATAATTCAACAGCCGGAGTAATATAATTTACCTTGCAAAACTAGCGGATAACATAAATTCTTGCTGCAAGCTATTGCAATTTGAAGATGCTAAATTAATTATACCATTGGTGTCAACTCCAAGAGATTGATGTTGATTTACATATATTTCGGATAGGGGTGGTTGCATCCCATGATTGCTTTCTGGGCTGGTACAAGCTGAACTGAAACCTTTATTTCTTATGGATTGTATTGACATTTCCACTTGTTTCATAGTTGGTCTTTCTTCGCCTCGGAGTCTCAAGCATGCCTGTGCAATAGAGGCAACTGTATTAATCTCATCCTCAGTCGCTTCCTCAAGAACTTCAGGGGCAACTATCTCTGTAATTGGCCTTCCTTTTATTTCATAAAGGAAATAAATAGATAGATTTTTCTTTGTGCCAGACTCACATTGAAAAATGGGTTGCCTTCTGAGAAGCAGTTCTAAAAGAACAACACCAAAACTATACACATCACTTTTCTCATTCAGATGTCCAGTATGATAGTACTCTGGATCTAAGTACCCAAAAGTGCCTTGTATATTTGTGAAAACATGGGTTTGATCATTAGGAATCAATCTTGACGCACCAAAATCTGCAACTTTAGCGGTGTAGTTTGCATCCAACAGTATATTAGAAGATTTCACGTCACGGTGTAAAACTGATACTGATGCTGCTGAGTGGAGGTAATACAAAGCTCCTGCAGCTTCTGTAGCAATCCTCAAAAAATCATCCCAAGACAATGATAATTCCTTATTACTTGTAGCACGATGAATAATTTGATTTAGTGAACCGTTTGGGACAAAATCATACACTAATAGAGGGACTTCGGTTTCAAGACAACATCCAAAAAGTTTTACAATATGACGATGATTTATCTGTGAGAGTATTGCAACTTCATTGATGAATTGACTAATCTCTTCTTCCCTAATGATGTTAGGTTTTTTTATAGCCACCACACGTTGATCAGATAAGATGCCTTTGTAAACCATACCATGCCCTCCACTACCAAGAACACGTGTGGGGTCAAAGTTGTTTGTTGCCTCTTTCAGCTCTTCCAAGGAGAAAATTTTGGTATTATCACTGGCTCTTTCATCTGATGATATCAGTTGTTGTAGTAGAAGGCCTTGGTTTTTCCGAAAATATTTTTTCCGTAGTTGCTTCTGAATGTCACTTCTTTGTTTACGAATAAGGAGTACCACAGATAAGCTAAGTAGAAGAATTCCAAAACCAGCAGCCAGACCAACAGCAATACCTACATTTAGGGACCCTTATAAGATTTTTTTGTATTTGCTACTAAATAATTAATGATAAGCTAAAGTATGTTGTGATAACTTAAATGAAACCTTGTTCTAATATGAGTCAATTAATAGTTCGAATGTTGAACTGTTGAACTACTTAAATAACTAGTTGTATGAGTTTTTTTTTATTTTAGAGTAGATTCGGATTTTTTGCCAACTTTTGAATATATAAAACAATATAAAATAGAGAAGAAAATTTGATTAATTTTCATTTCAAAAAACAGTGTCTATGCATGCAGATACATTCAAGTACAAAATAAAACATTATGAGAAAGAATGTGAATTTCCTTTTCAAAAATTGTAGGGATGTGAAATTGTTTCTACATAAACATTCAAAGTACATATAGGTTATGCGAAAACAATATAGTGAGATGATAATATATGTGTACCAGTAGGCAACGGAATCTCTTTCCGACATGGTCCAATAGAAGCATTTCCTCGGGTTCCCACAGGGCAAAAACAATCATACCCGCCAGGTTTATTGATGCATTTCCCATAGCAAAGGTACTTACTAGAATCCTCGCATTCATTAATATCTACAATCAAATTTATAACTTATGTCAAAATATATTATGTTGCTTGCGAAGAAAACAATAGCATGATGATTTACGAAATTCTAACACACACTTCAATACATTCTTAATTTGGTTGTGCTTCAGGTTGGGTTCTAGAAGTTTTTTTTGGGGGGTGGCGAGGGGGACGATGATAACTCGTTTAAACCCGATCAAAAAGTCGTCTAGATTAAAAAAAATCTCACATTTAGATACATCACCTCATCTATATGTCTGGCTTTTTTTTATGAATTTAGACAATTTTTTATCAGAGTTTACACGAGTTTCACCTAAATCAAGAGTTTCCACCACATATTTACTCATTTTGAGGTTTTAACCACAAGATACTTATTTCATTTCGTTTACAAGTAGTTATAACTGACACATTATTCAATTTGTCTAAAACATAATTAACACATTAACCAAAGTCCTTTAGCCCTTCAACCAAAGATATTGAATACACCCACCAAAATAATGCAATAAGCTAGCTGGTCAGATATTTTTTTCCTTTGCCAACGCAACAAATTAACCCAGACAATTAAACTAGGTTAGGTGAATTACAGAGATCATATCCTGCTAATCAGATTCCTGATCGTTCCATGAACTTAAGATTGGGCTAAATAATATATATCACGATAGCTGATTACCTCTTGTCTAAGATGTTAGTGTTTTCTTTTTTTTGAGGGAATATTGTTAGTGTTTACTTAATTTAATAATTAATATATTTCACGATCATAATTGAAAATCCTTATCTCATTAAACTCTAGTTTTGATGTTAGCAGTTAATACTTACCAACTTGCACCTCATATGGACTCTTTTTTTTTTATCTGAAACATTATAATTTGGTTCCGTCCTAAATGGATGACTAAATTAATTCACACCTTTTTTGTCTACATCGAAATTCCTAAAAAGTGGCAATCGATGGATAGACAGATAATTCCTTTTACAATCGTTAAGTAGGATCATGAGATACCCCACTTCTAGTGTTAATTTATGTTACCTCTTTGTGTTTTCCTGTTTTGAATAATAAATAGTAACCACTATTTTACGCTAGAAATTTTGATATCATACCTACTTATACGGTTATACCCCCTCAATGACATGTAAATACGCTCTAGACAAATAGGCAATATTTTGGTACATACATGTACTTTACTGCTATAACATACTAGTTGCTAAGAGATAATATGTAAAAACAATATTCTAGCCAACAAAGTCCTTTCGTTGAGAAATTCACCTTGGCAACCAAAAGAATCTTTCATGTAAGGATTTCCTTGGAATCCATTTTGGCAGTTGCAGATGTAACCTGGTCCATTTCGCGAGTTCAGACAGATGCTATTGCTGCTGATGCACATGTAGGAGTCTGGAATTTTTTTCGCTTGCTCACATGTCAAATTTCCAATAGCCCAGTCCACCACAAAAGGCGGCTGACTACCAAGATTGTCATTGAACCTTGATAAGGAATTGTAAACCTTGGAGAAATTAAAGCTAGATGCCTCGACAAGTGCTGCATAAGCGCAACGAGTCCAGTTGTAGATGCCCGTTGTGTTGAAACGACCGTCGAACCAAACCTTGTAGTACTGGATCCCTTTAGGGATGTTCGTTTGGCAGCAACCTATTCCAGAGCACCCGGCACTGTTAATACTTTCGAGATCATCGCCTATGCCACAAGTGGCCGCGCAACCAATAGTTAGGTTGCTGCCTACATCGTTCTGTTCACCTGGTCCAAGGTAAGCGAGCATACGGCACCCAAAAACAATGAACTTGTTAGCAGTGTCGGAGAAAGTGAAGGGACTCCCTTTCAAGTTCAGATCAACCCTATCGACACAGTCGATATTATTTCTTGTTGTGTTGTAGCAATCGTAGGACATATCCATCTTCATCCGAGCCTGACCTAACGGCAGTGAGATGTTGAGCACCTCCACGTTCCGCAGGAGCAGAGTAGGCATGCCCATCCCGGTGTCATTGCAGCTCAGCTCGAAGCTGGTCATGGCACAGCCAAGCTGACCGTTGATGCCGAACGGGAAAGGGATGTCTATCTCACCGCACTTTCTCTGGCAGGATGCTGCAACAGTGGCAAAACATGCCACCATTGCTACGGTGAGACACAGTATAGCGGCCACTGTTGTGTGGGGCATTGGTGGTGGTGCCATCATCCCTGTTGTTTTTTGGGCGAAAATGAGGTCTAGCTACTAGCAGCTATTGCATGCACCACGAGCATTATAGACTATAGTACTATATATACTGCATGGTTACCTTGACTTGGACTTGCTCTAACTCAAAGTCGTCTTCACCTAATATTTAGGCATCAAGTAGAGAGTACTACATTATTGAACCAACAAATATGCTAACTGCAGCGTTAATTTACTTCGTCCCCGGTGTTCACAATATAACTGATATGTTTTTCCTAGCTCTGGACATCGATCTGCGTCTCTGACCAAGTTTCTCATTCGATTTAATGTGAACCAAGCTAGATTGTCATTAGGTTGAACTAACGAATTCATTTGCCTTATTTGTTTGATTCCTCGAGTGGTTATGTACCAACTAACAGTTCTCTGTCCTCTGCTTAATTTGTTCGATTAATTAGGAGCACACTGAACATGGCTATGCTTCACCTCCCAACTAAATATGAGTTGTTTCAAAATTTTAAAACGTCAAAGATTCTTTCCTACTCCAATCAATTAATGCATTTTATGACACACAGTACCGGTGTGTTGTGAACTTTTTACCATCAAGGGCATAACTTCATGGTATTCGTTGAGAAAAAGAAGAGATCACTGCATAGTAGAGATGCCTATATAATTGATCAACACACTTAGGGTGAGTTCGGCAGTGTGTTCTTCCAGCGCACTACAGTACTTACTACTGGCTCACGCTTTTCAAAATACTACACGGTGTATTTTTTTGCAAAAAGTTTCTATACAAAAGTTGTTTAAAAAAATCAAATTAATCCATTTTCAAAAAAAAAATAGCTAATACTTAATTAATCATGCGTTAATGGACGGTTTCGTTTTCCGTGCATACCGTTGGTGTTGAGAGATCAGAGTAACGAACAAAGCCAGTTAATAATATTTTTCTGTTTTCATGTGCTTCCACATCATCTCATTTGCTGTGGACCATAGGATCTTTATCATTCAGTAAATAATCAATTACTAGCAAAAGAAACAGCCACCAGTTCGGTTATTAGGCCAAAAGAAGCATATATTGTAGCCCACTTAACAGGTATTCATTCCTAAGCAGAAGCGCAGAGCCAACCAACCCACCACGCCACACACCGTCATGCAGCGCGGCGCACCGACGGCCGAGCCACCCATCCCCAGCACTGCTTGGGAAGCGCAGGTGCTCCGCGGCAAAGCTCGCGCCCTCCAGCCCCAGTGCCGCAGGTGGCCCTCCCTCTCCCTCCCCTGTGCGAGCAGACTGAGGACGCGGTGCTTCCCCTCCAGCCGCTCCCCTCGTTGGCTCGTGTGTCACTTCCTCTCCCACATTGTAGGTCGCTCGCCTCTTCATGACTGTCATAAAGTACCTCCATTAATGGCTTAATGCCGGTGGAAACTAATTCCTTCAGCACGTAAAACGGAGTGATATATTAGCGTATGATTAATTAAGTATTAATTTATTTAAAAATAAATTAATATGATTTTTTTAAAAACAACTTTCATATAGAAAATTTTTTTCAAAAAACACACCGTTTATCAGTTTGAGAAACGTACGTGCGAAAAATGAGGGAGGTAAGTTGGGAAAGGTGAGGGAACACCATAGCCTTAATGTCTTCTCTTCTCCTCCTATCTTTTGTAGTTCTTTCATACTATCTAATTTATGCTCTTGTGTATTCGTCAATCTACCAGGCAAGTTTTGCTTTTATTCTTGGAATTATGCTCACTGGAGTCGTATGGATGTCCATATCATTATCCTCTGACATCACTCCAACGATCTAACAAGGTCATTACCCACCAATTTCATTTTCCTTTTGTTTGATCCATCTGATTTCGTTCGTCAATTCAATTTGTAGCTATATGAGTTGAATATTTAATTCAATTTTGCATCATGGTCCATATTCAATATACAGTAGAATTATTTACGCAGTTTGACTGTTGCTTTATATTGTTACTAACTTAGTATCGTTTTCACCCTCTTTTGTTTTCCCAAGTTTTAGGTCCTTGGTTACTGGCTTAGTTGATTCTTACTCTTGATATGTCCTGAATTATACGTCATTTCTCATTCGTAAGCGGTTGAAGGATGTGGCAAACAGATTAATGTACATTCATTTGTTAATTTGTCACCCGATCAGATCTAAGAAGAATACAACTCAACAAGCTGAGTGACATCCAAATGGGCATGTAAGCATGTTAAGCCGATGGAGTTTCTTTACCGATATTTCAATTATGATCTTTAACTGGTGAAATTCATGACTTGGTATGTATATGATGATATGTTTTTCACAAGTCCCCATCAAGAATTATGTCAGATTCCTGCAAAAGAAAGAGAAAGAATGAGATCATATCATATATTAAAAAGATTGGGTTGTGTCCTGATGCCTGACTCAACGTATATGTCAGTCAATTTCATTTTCTCAGTTTCCTAAGTGCAACTGATCACGATGTATACACCAGATATGTTTCCATATATGTTTTGGTGACTCTGAATCAGTTCAGTGGTATTCATATTTTGGAAGTTTTCTGAAAGCTATGAACACGGCAAGGAGTTAACCAAGGATGAGAACTTAATCTATATATATGAGGTATTCCTTTCTCAACTCCCATAGCTTACTCAAGCAGGAATTTGTTCTACCATTCTTCTATCATAGTTTAACAGCTCATCAATGATTCCCCTGCTATTAGCGATAATTGATACATGTGTATGTAGATGTTTAAATATAATAAAACCATAGCGTTTCCAGTTATGGTTAAAAAAATTTGTAATTGCATAGCTGACAGCAGCCAGCTTTGCGCCATGCTACGTGACTTGACTGCACATTCTGCTCAGCTATGCAACCACTGCTTAAAAAAATAATTTTCGTAGGTGACCAAAACAAAATTTCACAAAACACACCGCCTATAAGTAAAGGCCTGCAAAAATATAGGCGGTCATCCGGGCTGCCTACGAAAATCAATTTTCCAGGTGGCTAAGTTATACCGTCTACCTGAAAAAATTATTTTTTAGCAGACGGGTCCATTATGCCGTTCACCTGGAAAATTTATTATCAGCGACAAAAAAAAAAAATCTGCAGCAGACGCTGCTCCTTATCCCGCCACTGAATCTCAATCAAACCCCAAATTCAATCACAAAACTTACATAGCATTCACATTGACAAAATCAATTTCAAATTCATATAGCATTCCCAAATTCATGAATTACATAGCATTCACACCCTGGATTTGAGAGAGGGAAGGGAGGAGGACTGGAGGAGCTAGCTTGTCCCGCCAAGAGACCAGTAGGAGAGGAAGGACGTGAGCCAAGCCTGACCGTGGCTGCCGCCAATCGTCATCGTCGTGCGCTCGACGTCTCCGTCGTCTTCATGCACTCGAGGTCATCATCATTGTCCCTCTGTCATCGACGCCGTCGCACGCTTGGGAAGAGCTCCACCGGCGCCAGATCCGACGCTCTCCAGCCCCGTTGGCGTTGGATCCGGCACTCTCGAGCATAGCCGGCGCCGGATCCGCAACCGCCGCCGACGTCGTTGCACCACCAGCCTAATCTAGATCAAACCTCCCAGCCGGCGCCCCACCACTCACTGTCGCACCCCCGCCGGATCGAACCTCCCCGCCAGCGTCCCGTCGCCTCACCGTCCCACGCCCCGCTGGATCCGGATCAAACCTCCCCGCCGCTCCTCCTCCTCGCCAAGCCCTCGCCGCCGTTGCTCTCCGCTGAGCCGCTCCACCACCGCCACTCCTCCTCCGCGTCGCCGAGCCGTTGCCATCGCTCCGCATCGCGCCTGGTGAACCTGTGAAGGAGGGAGAGGGAGAGAGAGAGGGGGAAGGGGATAAGGAATGGGTGGTGGAGGAGAGTTTCAGACATTTAGATTTATATGGGAGTACTGGCTCGGATGCTAATTTTTCATGCAGTCTACTTAAGTCATCTGCCTGTGATAATTCATATATCTTTATAGGCGGACGACTTAAGGCATCGCCTGTGAAAATATATTTTTGCAAGCGGCATCTTAAGTCATCCGCCTACGAAGATGTATTTTCGTAGGCGGACGACCATCGCATCCTCCTCATATATCTTCACAGGCAGATATTTGTGGCTAAAAATGTGGTCCGCCTGTATAGTGATATGGGTTTCATTGGGAAAAATCATTTTTCTAGTAGTGAACTATGAATGTGGTCCTATGTTCATGACATATTTATATGCTAAGATATACATAATAATTACTACGTCCTGCTAAATTCACATTTCTCACCACAATAATATATGATTTTATAGCACCTTATTCATGAAAATGATTGGCATTTTTTGCAAGATTAACTATAGAGGTTCTAACATTGAGTTAAATGGATCAGTTCACATTGAAACACCACACCTGCTCCCCGTAAGGTTATTTTCGTTTCAGGCGTGGTTTATAGAGAAACATACAATTCTGGATAATTTTATTTATGTTGTATAGTTTTCATTCCTTAGGAATGATGTTTAGCAGCCCTATATTTTTGTTGTATCATACCAGCTCTATCCTGTTAACAGCTATTCAGCTGCAATTCTGTTGGTTGCATTTGCCAATCACTGCTACCAGAGTGGAGATACCTCTAAGTTTAGTCATTAGTTTCGTGCATATAATTCATATAGCATGTTAGGAATTTGTCTATTATGTCCACAGCAACGTGCGGAGTATCATCTAGTTTTAAATACGTGTCAGACATGGTCTGTTTAAAATGCAAAAACCAACGCTTGGTTCACAGAACAATCTGGCATTGTCATATGTAATTACTAGGTGATTCCCTGTGCTTTGTTACAGGAATCATGAAGCAATCTCAATATGTTTTTTTCAACAATCTAGTTAGGAGTAAAAAGTATATTAGTTATTAACAACAAATTAAACTAGTTTGCCATGTCATGTTTGAAAAGAAATAAATTTAGTAGACTTTGTAAGAGGTTGTAGATGAAATGTTAGATTGTTGATCAAGATTTGCATTGCAAAAAAGACAGGAAAAAATTAATAAAATATTAGGGTTCATGTAACATACCGAAAATCTTGAATTTTGAATTTTGTATCTAAAATGTTGAGAATGATTTTCATGAATCAAAAACACTGAAAATTTTCAACTAAAGACCTAGATGAGTCTAATATAGATAGTGCCTATTTGAAAATTTGTGAATAATTTAAAACCTTTTCCTTGATAGCTCAAAGGTAGAAAATAAAACTTAGTGAGTGTTTGCAATTGCTTGGGTGCTTAGTGTGATTTAAGTCCTTTTAAGTGTTTTTGATCTTGTTTGCATTTTATAATAGGTCACATGATCATTTATTAAAATATAAAGTAAATAATTAAAAGGACCTAATGACAAGTACTAGAAGTATTTCCTTTAATCTAACCCAAGCATACACATATTTAAACCTACAATTATTCTTCAGAATCATGCATGGTGAGATAGAAATCCAACACATTAACCCCATCTCAGCTCAATAATAATTTAAATACCAATTGCGAACACTTAATAGCATATTCATGATAGAAACCTATGTATAACACTAAGCTTTGCAAATTTCTAAAAATATTTGGTGTAAGATAAAATCATGGAAAAATTCATGTAGATGCTAATCAGTGTATTGGACTCACCAGAATTTTGGCATGATTTTACCTTTACATCTAAACCCTCAATTAAATGGATCAAACCAGTTAAAACATTAATTTATTTAAGACCTGGCAAAATTCATACCTCATCAAAACATGCATTAAATTATATGAAAGTATATATATAAAATATTTTATTCAAATACTAACTTATTTACCATTAATTAATATAATTTTTCCAGAATCTATTTTATACTTTTAGACCTCCTAAAAATTCAAATCAATTTCGACCAATCATATATTCTTTATTTTGCTGAGAGTAAAATATAAGGAATATTTGAGTGAAACCAAGTAAAATGAAAACTAGGTATTTTTATCTATCTTAAAAAAATTCACTCTAATTTATTTGGCTTACAAAATAAACTATAATTGCAAATAGGAGAGGACGAAAATAAAAAGAAAAAAATCCTGAAAATCGCTTAAACAGGTGTTCAGTAGTTTTCCTGCCCATCCCTCTCATCCATGCCTTATTTGCATCACCCTGGACACACTGTCAGCCGCACGAGCTAGCTCCACCTCAGTACAAAATCCCCCACCGCTCAAAGGAACCGAGTGGGAAAGAAAAAACGCGAGAGACCGCCGTCGGCCAAGCTCGACGCGTGGACTCGACGTGGCAACGCCGAGCACCTCCTCTACTTCCTCCCAGCCGCGTCGCCTAGCCTCCATTTCCATTCCAGAACCGAGCAAGTCGAGAGGGAGAGGTCACCTCGCCTCCGTTGCTCTCATCTCCATCGCTGGCCGCGAAGAAGACAAAGGCCGCCATAGCCGTAGAGCTACGGTCGTCTCTGTCTTTTCCACGTTCCATTAACTCCTCAGAACGCCGAATCCATCCCCTCTGACCGTGCCCTCAATGGTGTAGTCAATCGCCGGGAACGCCGACGCGCCCACAATGTCCTGGAGCATGCAGCGAGCGCCGCCGCCACATCTCCGTCGACGCGCCAGCCACCGTGGACCAAATCCGGCCGAACCCTCGCACCACAAAGATCGCCTCGGTATTCTCTTAAAAAGCCCCCAAGATTCCCTGCCGATGGTGAAGCGAGCATGGAGATCGCCGTCATCTTCTTCACCTCGAGCCGGCAACTTCCATCCTTGTTTCCGTCCTCTCCGGTGAGCCACGGTTCAATTACTCGCACGTATAGCTTCCATGAGACCTTTTCAACACTGTGGACATGTATGCATGGCAGCTCTTCGAGGAAAATCAAGCCGACGTCGCCGTCCGGGTACTGTCCAGTGTCGCCGAGGGGTTCCACAAGCCGCCACCACTCTCCGGACCTCAACAAACCCAGCTAACACCTCGGTAAGATCTCTAGTACTGTGTATACCCGCATGCATGCACTCACTTAACCAATATATGGCCGTAGACGCACATGCACCATCGGCCGTAGACACCTTCCACTCGGATGAGCCGCTGGCACTACTCCGTTCTCCACTGGCCGAGTAAAATGGAGGATGGAATCGCAATAACATGCTCTTTATTTTATCTTTTGAGCTCGCCCTCAATCGAGCCGCCATTCAACGCCGGCGAGCTCGCTAACCCCACGGCCCAGCTCTCAACCTACCGAGAGCTGTTAGAGGTAGAACCCAGGGACTTCATTTTGAGAATTGAAACAACCACAGGGCTAAATATGTAAATGTCCTACTCTCTTACGCATGGACCCAGGACTTAAATTTAATAACTTAAAACTTAAAGCATTCTTTACAAAGTATGTTTCTCTCCCGTGGAGGTAGTGCGGGTTGATTTCTTGAAAATCCGACAACCTTCATGCAAAACAGCCGTCCACTGCCAGTGGACCCATCCTTTCAAAATCTGGAAATAATAAAGAAAATACTCAAATCAATAATTATACAACAGAAAAATGAGTGAACTTGTAAAATGCATATAAAATCCATTTTAACTCCAATTTACATGAACCATATTTCTGTAAATTCACAAAGTTATGCTCTTTAATTGTGTGAAATAAAACTTGCCAATTACAGTACAAGAGATAACTCTAAAGTTTCAAATATGAACTATTGGACATAAAGCATACTCTTAACTTATAAAATCCATATAAACTTCATATTAACTCATTTTAAGATGAACTTAATTTTTTGTGTACTCACAGAATCACAGAATCATGCTCCTAAAAAATTCATAAACTGGAACTTGACACTTTCGGTAACAAATCATCACTACAAAATTGTCTAGTAAAATAATTACTATAATGCAAACTATAAACTATAAAATCCATACAAAATTCATTATAAGTCCAAATGATGTAATTCTAGATGGGTTAGGTTGGTAATCTCATGGATTTAGTTTTTATGAATTAAAATGTAGCACATACAGTACTAGAATCATCTCTAAAATTCGCGATAGCTAATAAAGACTATAGTATATCACCTAGCTTGTAAAATTCATAATAAAATCATGCTAACTTTAAAAATTGTGAAACCAGTTTTGTTAAACTCCAGGGGATTAGGCCTTCACTGCAGCAGCCCAGCACTTCACAAATCTTAGACCTAAAATGCACCTGAATACTAATAGAGCTTAATTAGCTTATTGCTAATATCAAACTTTGAAAATTAATAACTTACAAATGCAAATAGATAAAATGAAAATTCCTTCACCACAAATCATGTCCACACAACACCTAATCACACTAGTGAATTCATGCATCTTAGACCATTTTGAATTTTTTTTGCATGTTTTGGTATTTATTCGATTACCGTTATTTTATATAGTGGATGAATTCGATATCGGTGAGGAGTTTAATATTATTGTTGACCATAGTGGAGATTCTAACTAAGGCAGTGTCTTTTCCTTTGAACACTTTGAATCCTATGTTTTATGGGCAAATATTTTGATAGTAAAACTTGCTTGCGCTATTTAGTAGAAAAACTATGCTTTGTTGATAATATGGTAGATATCACCTAATTGTTGCGTAATCACCTTTGATTAAGTTCACTCCTTGCTGGTTGTAACCATAGGATTGATTAGAGTGCATTGGTTGTACTCTAATGGGATTAATTATGCTTTATATGTGCCATATGATTAGCCATGTTTAGCAATTTGCTAAATAATATTGTGATCACTTTATAAATGAGACTTTAGGCATTATTTTACTTCTTGACAGAAATAAGAACTATGATTATTTGTGAACTAAAATTGAGTTAATCATGTTTTTAGACTTGGGCGGTAAGTGGTGCATATATAGTGTTAGTTGTGCATCGATAGAGGGAGTGTTCGTCTGAGTCGATTAAGGTCCGAACTTTGTGTCGTTCACTATTGTTTACCGTACATCCACAAGTGTTATTTATTGGGTAGCCTTAGCTAATTAAGTTACTTAAAATCAAGCCTTAAATATTGGTAGGCCGAAGTAGAATGAATTAGTCTAAGCGATGATTCATAGGAACTATCTATGAGTGTGTTGAACATAAATGCTAGCAAATATTACTAGCTGCGTGTGTTTCTGTGAGGGGATGGATGGTTCGCCTCATAGCATGGGCGTCTAAGTCTGTCCAATTCAACGGTTAAGTGTCTTGAGGGGAAACGGATGTGTTCACTGCCACAACATTAGGTTTAAGGCGTGGGCCTGCCACCTAACGACTCTGGGTCATTCCCAGGGTGGATTCACACTTGCCGTTGCTGATGTAAGGCTAGGCGTTAAGTAATATAAAGGCTACGTTGTGACCTCTAGACCACATTCAATGTGTAGAGTGTGGTGGTACCGATGGGTACCAGACAAAATAGAGCGATTCACATCATGTGAGTAACGGTAAAGCTGTACAAACTCTGTAGTCTAAAATTAATTGATTAGCTGTGCTCACGGTCATGAGCGACATAGTGAATTGTTATGGGTATAGATTTGTGATTTATAAATGTATTTATGAAAATGAGCTATGGGAATAGTAAAATGTGTTGAGTTTTGATGATTATGATGATGATTTTGTCTGGTGTGGGTTGATATTAAGATACATTGCTTGCTGCCCTAAATGGCGCAAGAATGATTTATTTACGATGGTTATGACGCTATTATGTTACTATTACGACACCATGCCCTGCTATTTATGTTATACACTTGCAAGGTTTATCTGGAAGCATTGCAAATGTTTGCGAACTAAAGTTGGCTTTGTGCTGAAAATTAAGTCTGTATAGCCTCGCTTTAAACTCAACACATTTCACCACTCCCATAGTCCATTTTCATAAATACATTTATAAATCACAAGTCTATACCCATGACAATTCACTATATCGCTCATGACTGTGAGCACGGCTAATCGATTAGTTTTAGACTGCAGAGTTTGTAAAACTTTATCCACATGATGTGAATCGCTCTAGTTTGTCTGGTACCCGTCGGTACCACCACACTCTACACTTGAATGTGGTCTAGAGGTCACAACGTACCCTTTACCTTATTTAACGTCTAGCCTTGCATCAACGACGGTAAGTGTGAATCTATCTTAGGAATGACCCAGAATCGTTAGGTGGCGGGCCTACGCCTTAAACCGAACGCCGTGGCAGCAACCACATCTGTTCCCCCACGAGACACTTAATCGTTGAATTGGACAGACTTAGACGCCCATGCTGTGAGACGGACTATCTGTCCCCGCACAGAACACACACAGCTAGTAATAATCGTTAGCATTATAATCAACACACACATGGGTAGTTCCTATGAATCATCGCTCAGACTAATTCATTCTACTCCGGCCTACCAATATGCAAGGCTAGACTTTAAGTAACTTAATTAGCTAAGGCCACCTCATAAATAGCACATGTGGATGTACGGTAAATAATAGTGAACGACACAAAGTTCGGTCCTTAATCAACCTGGGCAAACACTCTCCCTATCAGTACACAACTAACACCATATGTGCACCACTTGTCGCCCAAGTCTAAAAACATGTTTAACTCCATTTTAGTTCTCAAATAATCATAGTTTTCATATCTGTCCAGAAGTAAAATAATACCCAAAATCTTATTTATAAAGTGATCACAATATTATTTAGCGAATTGCTAAGCATGGCTAAGCAGTCACATATAAAGCATAATTAGACCCATTAGAGTACAACCAATGTACTCCAATTATTCCTATGGTTATAATCAGCAATGAGTGAAATTTATAGAGGTGGTTCATGTAACAAATGGGTTATAACTACCATTTTCTCAACAAAATACAATGTTTTATCAAATAACGCATGCAAAGTTATAAATAAAACATTTGCCCATAAAACATAGGATTCAATGTGTTCAAAGGAAAAGGGCACTTGCCTTAATTAGAATTTCCATCATAGTCAGCAATAAAATCCAAACTCCTTATCGATATCGGATTTGTACACTATACGAAATAATGGTAGCGTATAATCACCAAAACAAAATCCAAAATGAACAGATACTGCCGTGTGGAGCCCATATAATTAAAATCTGGAGAAATAATGAAAATGAGTTAAAAGCTTTTCTGTTGAACTAAAAATCATACAAACTTAGTAAATTCCTAGAAAATTCATCTTAGCTCCATTTCAAATGAACCAAATTTCAGAAGACTCACAAAATTATGATCTTTAATATGGTAATATAAAACTTGCCACTTATAGTAGAAGAAATACCTCTAATTATTTGTGTAAATGATAATTGGAATAAAGCACAACCTAACTTATAAAATTTGTAGGTAATTAATTCTAGCTCTCAATGAATTGAACTAGAATTTGTTAGAATCACCAAAATCTCAACTTTATTTAGATGAATTGAGTTCTAGGGCAACTAGTATATATAATGCATCTACTTTTAAGTAATGGTAAGTTGTCATAATTAATTTGAGAAGTTATAAAATTTTTAGGAGATTGGTTCTAACTCCAAATTAGGTGATCCTAGTTTAGTTAGATCCATAATCTCATACTATTAATTACTGTGCATTAAGATATAACATGTACTTAGTAAAAATGCTTCTAAAATTTTATATATCAAATAAATAGTACAATGTGGCACCTAGCTTATAAAATTCATAATAAAATCATGTTAACTCTAAAAATTGTGAAACCAATTTTGTTAAAGTCCTGGAGACCAGGACCTCACTGCAGCAGCCCAACACTTCACAAATCTTGTACCTAAAATGCACTTGAGTACTAATAGAGCTTAATTAGCCTATGTCTAAAATAGAACTTACAAAATTCATAACTCTCAAAATAGAAATGATAAAATAGAAATTTCTTCACATAAATTCATTTTAAAATAGTACCAACCCACTTTGAAGAATTCATGCATTTTAGAGCATTTTGGATTTTTCGTATTATTTGGATGTTCATTCGATTTGTACGTTATGATTATATAGATTGCGAATTCGTTGACGGTGAAAGAGTGGAATTGGTTGTCATATTCATATTAAGGATCTCTACAAATGAGGCAAGTGCTCTCTTCCTTTGAACATATTGAATCCTATGCTTTATGGGCAAATGTTTTGTTTATAACTTTGCATGCGCTATTTGGTAGAACATTGTATTTTGTTGGGAAGATGGTAGTTATAACCTACTTGTTACATGAACCACCTCCATAAATTTCACTCATTGCTGATTGTAACCATAGGAATAATTGGAGTACATAGGTTGTACTCTAATGGTCTAAATTATGCTCTATATGTGTCATATGCTTAGCCATGCTTAGCAATTCACTAAATAATATTATGATCACTTTATAAATAAAATCTGGGTATTATTTTACTTTTGGACAGGTATGAGAACTATGATTATTTGAGAACTAAAATGGAGTTAAACATGTTTTTAGACTTGGGCGATAAGTGCTGCACATATGGTGATAGTTGTGCACCGATAGGGGGAGTGTTCGCCTGGGTTGATTAAGGACCGAACTTTGTGTCATTCACTATTGTACACCGTACATCCACATGTGCTATTTATGGGGTGGCCTTAGCTAATTAAGTTACTTGAAGTCTAGCCTTGCATATTGGTAGGCCGGAGTAGAATGAATTAGTCTGAGCGATGATTCATAGGAACTACCTATTTACCCCGCTGATTAATGGGGGTAGTTTAGACGTCTAAGTCTATCCAATGCAACAGTATAGTGCCTCGTGGGGGAACAGATGTGTCTGCTGCCACGACGTTAGGTTTAAGGCGTGGGCCCACCACCTAATGATTTCGGGCCATTCCCAGGATGGATTCACACTTGCCGTCGCTGATGCAAGGCTAGGCATTAAGTAAAGTAAAGGCTACGTTGTGACCTCTAGACCACATTCAAAGTGTAGAGTGTGGTGGTACCGATGGGTACCAGACAAACTAGAGCGATTCACATCATGGGGGTAAAGTTGTACAAACTCTGCAGAGTCTAAAACTAATCGATTAGCCGTGCTCACGGTAATGAGCGACATCGTGAATAGTCATGGGTAGACTTGTGATTTATAAATGTGTTTATGAAAATGGGCTAGGGGAATGGTGAAATGTGTTGAGTTTTGATGATTATAATGATGAGTTTGCCCGGTGTGGGCTGATATTGTGATATATTGCTTGCTGCCACGGATGGCACTAGAATGATATTAGGATGATGGTTATGATGCTATTAAGTTACTATTATGATACTATGCCATGCTATTTATTTTATACATTCACAAAGGTTTATTTAACTACATTGCAAATGTTTGTGAACTAAAATTAGCTTTATGCTGAAAACCTCGACTATACATATATAAGCCTTTCTTTGAATATAGCCTTCATGTATGTAGGGTTGATTGTGCGCTTGCCAGTACATTAACTTGATTATTGTACTGACTCTTGCCTTGTGTATATGTTGTTTGTTTAGAATTCGTTGCAGGTAGTTGAGTGTTACGGGAATCATTATTTCCCCAGGACTGGTCCTATCTAGGGGTTTACCTCTAGGACACTAGATTTACGTTTTAGCAGCACAAATTTTATTTAAATGAGATCCAAATTGACTTGATAGAAATTTCTGGACAGCAAATATATCAATTCAAAGTGAGGAGAAATCCTAAAGGATCACGTGGCTTCTCATTGATTTAGATAGACTTGATTACATAATGATGTTTGGTAGTCATAACAATCAAGTACAGAACTTGATCTTACAAAATTTGACCACCATCTGGTTCGGTCTAGAATTTATTACAAACTAGTACAAGGGAGTCGATATTCCTAAGAGAACCTATTACACATTCTAGGCATATTCAGAATAACCAGCTGGAGGATTTGGTACCACAGTAGTTGGAGTTGCCATGGTCAAACGGTAGCGTTGACCATCCCTTTCATACACGTAAGTCGGTCCGAGCAGTTCTGGATTACCAACAGTTGCGGTATCAGCCATAGTACGATTATTACGATGATATCCTACCCTCATACGGGGCCTACGGTTGATTTGCTGATAAATCCCCATAGGAGGTGGCAAGGTCTCCGTGATTGGCTGCATAACATAACTACCATAGATAAAAGCAGTATCAAAGTATCCTTGATGACCCAAAGGTTCAACTCGTCTATCAAGTGTGGCAACTCTAGTTTGAAGTCTGTCCTGCTCACTAAGAACTGATGTGAGATACTTATCCATGGATCAGACTAATTCGGCGAGGTAGAGTATAGGCGTATTAATGTCTCCTGATCGACCCTCTAGTCCTGGATAGTAACTGGAAGTGGCATTATCATTACGAGCCGAAAAGTAGTGAAAGAGTCCTGATATTCCTGGCATGTGGTGTTGATAGTATACGATAGCTTGATAAGCTACTTCAAGCATAGCCGAGGGTGCATCCCAACCATAACCAAGGAAACAAAGAGGTGTTTCATGTGCCCATCTCCCACGAATGTGCAGCTCGGATTTATAGACCCTAAGTGAACAGCTTCGCTCGGCCGAAAAAAATGGTACTCTGGTTGGTGAGTGTGACCAAGATGCTGTAACATAAGCCATAACGTGTGAGATAAGGTTCCTTCTTCATAACCTCCAGAATACCCCAGTGGATGCCAAATAATTATCATCTACAACAACAAGAACTAGTTAGCAACTTTAAGTGAAGTTCTAGGGAACAAATTCTGCTTACTGTGGAATAGGCTAAAAATATTTGAATGGTTGCCATGCATCTTCCTTAGTAATATAAAAGACAAAATAGTTTCCCATTAGTTTTTCCCATAATGCAAATCATTCCTACCATGGTTTAACAATGGTATGTAGTCTCCAATTAACTAAGCCGAAACTACAAATCCCAAAATTTTCCCTAAATCACTCATAAGGCTTTCTACATTAATCAAGCCGATACTAGTAAAAGGACAACCATTTAGTAGTTAAGTTCAGGGTTGTACAAACTGAAAAATGATTAGAGTACAACCAATGTACTCCAATTATTCCTATGGTTACAATCAGCAATGAGTGAAATTTATGGAGGTGGTTCATGTAACAAGTAGGTTATAACTACCATCTTCCCAACAAAATACAATGTTCTACCAAATAGCGCATGCAAAGTTATAAACAAAACATTTGCCCATAAAGCATAGGATTCAATGTGTTCAAAGGAAGAGGGCACTTGACTCACTTGTAGAGATCCTTAATATGAATATGACAACTAATTCCACTCCTTCACCATCAACGAATTCGCAATCTATATAATCATGACGTACACATCGATTAAACATCCAAATAATACGAAAAATCCAAAATGCTCTAAAATGTATGAATTCTTCAAAGTGGGTTGGTACTGTTTTAAAATGAATTTATGTGAAGAAATTTCTATTTTATCAGTTTTATTTTGAGAGTTATGAATTTTGTAAGTTCTATTCTAGACATAGGCTAATTAAGCTTTATTAGTACTCAAGTGCATTTTAGGTACAAGATTTGTGAAGTGTTGGGCTGCTGCAGTGAGGCCCTGGTCTCCAGGACTTTTACAAAATTGGTTTCATAATTTTTAGAGTTAACATGATTTTATTATGAATTTTATAAGTTTCGGCGTGCTCGACAATCAAAGACCTAGGTGAGTCTATTATGACTAGTTTTAATATACAAATTTGTGAATAATTTAAAACCTTTTACTTGATAGCTCAAAGGAAGAAAATAAAACACAATGTGTGCATACAATTGCATGGTTTGGTTGGTGTAATTTGAGTCCTTTAAAATGTTTTTGAATCTTGGGTGCATTTGATTTTAGATCTTGGGTGCATTTCATTTTAGGTCTCAGAGCATAATGTAAAGACATCATAATTCATAAATAATAAAAGCACTATACTCGTCATCGCCTTAAGTGCACCTATGCCCAAGTGTCTTAGTGATTTAAGCATGGTGAACTGAAAGTAAAGTCTAATCATATTATCTCTGGTTAATTACTAATCAAAATATAATTTTATAATTTTACAATCATTTAAATGTATATTTATAATAGGAACACATAAAGGTAGGTGAACTCATTTAATATTTAAAAATAATTGGTGCAAAATAAAATCATGGGGAAATTCATGTAGATAATATTCAATATATACATCTCACTAGAATTTTGGTGTAATTTAATGTGTATAATTGATACCTCAAATAATTAGGAAAAAACAGTCAAACTATAAATTATTCTAAACCCTAATCGGCAAAATTGATACACCTCTCATATGTGTATTTTATCATATGAAAATATATAGAGGATATAATTTATTCAAATACTACTCTATTTATCATGAATTAATATAATTTTTTTAGATTTTATTTTATAGGTTTTGACCTCCTAAAAAATCAAATCAATTTTGGCCAGACCTAATTTCTTTTTTTCCTGAGAATAAAATATTGGGAATTTTTGTATGAAACTAAAGAAAATGGAATCTAGGTATTTTTG
Source organism: Oryza officinalis (assembly GCA_008326285.1). Classification (NCBI taxonomy): domain Eukaryota; kingdom Viridiplantae; phylum Streptophyta; class Magnoliopsida; order Poales; family Poaceae; genus Oryza; species Oryza officinalis. Next base: position 18,570,009 of record BDMV01000004.1, read on the forward strand.
TCTATCACCAGAAAAATCCACATTAATTTATCATGCATAAAAGTTTAGTTGTGGAATTTCAAGGAAGGAAGAAAGAAAATAAATAGGGAGAAACTATCGCCATCGCTCAGCCATTTCCGCTGCCGCCATCATCCAAGCATCGCTGGGCCTCGCGCACAGCTCGGTGAGCCTCCTAGAACAATACAACCACATGCATGCACTCATTTTGCACTTAAGCAAGCGGGACTCAATATGCCCAGGTATGCTGAGAGCCACCGCCACCTGTGCCGTCGTCGCCGTTGACTCCGACTATTTCTGGCAATGAGACAAACCACCCACGAGTTAGCAAAAAAGTTCTCAACATTTTCTCAGTTGGCCGCATTATTCAACTCACCGCCGTTCGCCGCCGACGCCGTCCACCAGCTCGCCTTTGACGCCTGACCGCCTCCATCCTGTGCCGGCTGCTGCTGCCTTCTCCTCGCTCCCTCGTCTCACTGACAGGTAGGGCCCACTTATTTGGTGCATATGAAACTTAGTCCGAGGAAAGTTGAAACCTGTAGGGTTCTATCTGCAAAAGTGTAGCCTATGACTTGTGGGACCGAGGACCTATTAGTAATAATTCAGGAACTTAAGCACTCTTATTGAATACTCATTTAACACGTGCTAGGGGACTGCAGATTGGTTTATGAATTCTGCAGGGACCTATTTGCATATTTGCTCTCACTTGCATGTGAACCCCATCCTTTTAAAATACGGAAATATTAAGAAAACATACTCAAACTAATATTTGCTCAACAAAAAAATGCACAAACTTGTAAAATGCATATAAAATTCATTTTAACTCCAATTGAGGTGAATCAAATTTCTATGGACTCACAAATTATAAACTTTAATATGGTAAGATAAAACATGATGCTTACAGTAGAAGAAATGTCTCTTAAAATTAGTATATGGGATACTTGACATATAGCATTCACCAAATCATAAAATTCATACAAAATTCATTCTAACTCCAAATAATATAATTCTAGATGGGTTGGGTTGGTAGTCTCATGGACTTAGTTTCTATGAATTAAAATGTAGCACATGCAGTACTAGAATCATCCCTAATATGCTGTATAGCTATTCAAGACTATAGTATATCACCTAGCTTGTAAACTTCGTAATAAAATCATGCTAACTCTAAAAATTGTGAAACCAATTTTGTTAAACTCCTGGAGACCAAGACCTCACTGCAGCAGCCCAACACTTCACAAATCTTGGACCTAAAATGCTCTTAGGTACTAATAGAGCTTAATTAGCCTATGTCTAGAATAAAACTTACAAAATTCATAACTCTCAAAATAGAAGTGATAAAATAGAAATTTCTTCACACAAATTCATTTTAAGACATTACCAACCCACTGTGAATAATTCATGCATTTTAGAGCATTTTGGATTTTTCGCATTATTTGAAGGTTTATTCGATTTGTACGTTATGATCATATAGATTGCGAATTCGTTAACGGTGAAGGAGTGGAATTGATTGTCATATTCATATTAAGGATCTCTACAAGTGAGGCAAGTGCCCGTCTCCTTTGAACACTTTGATCCTATGTTTTTATTGGGCAAATGTTTTCTATTGCAAAGTTGCACACGTTAGATAGTTATGTTTGGAAAAATTATTTGAAAGTGGTGGAATGGTAGTTATGACCTATTTGTTGCATAATCCACCCTGAGATTTGTTATCCTTGATGTTTGTAACCTTAGAATGGTTTAGAGTACTCTCCATGTGCTCAACTGGGCTTATAATTGCTAGTTATAATGTTATATGTTTAGCCATGACTAGTGGGATGGTTTTAAACATTTTGATCAGCTTATATATTTGAAAATGGGTAATTTACGACTTCTGAATAGAGGTGATGCCTCTGGATATCTGTTGAAATAAAATGGAGTTAAATATATTGCTAGACTTGGGCGGCGAGTGGTGTACATATGGTAGTAGTTGTGTACCGATAGGGGGAGCGTTCACCTGAGTCGATTAAGGACTGAACTCTATGTTACCAACTAAGTATAAAATACTGCCACATGTGTTAGTATGGGATGACCTTGGCTAATTAAGTTGTCCAGTGTTTAGCCTTGCATATTGGTAGGCCGGAGTATAATGAATTAGTCTGAGCGATGATTCGTAGGAACTACCCATGTGTGTGTTGATTATAATGCTAGCGAACATGACTAGTTGTGTGCATTCTATGAGGGGACGGATGGTCTGCTTCGCAGCATGGGCGTCTAAGTCTGTCCAATTCAACGGTATAGTGCCTCGTGGGGGAACGGATGTGTTCGCTGCCACGACGTTAGGTTTAAGGCGTGGGCCTGCCACCTAACGACTCTGGGTCATTCCCAGGGTGGATTCACACTTGCCATTGCTGATGTAAGGCTAGGCGTTAAGTAATGTAAATGCTACGTTGTGATGTCTAGACCACATTCAATGTGTAGCGTGTGGTGGTACCGACGGGTACTAGACAAAATAGAGCGATTCACATCATGTGGGTAACGGTAAAGCTGTACAAACTCTGTAGTCTAAAACTAATCGATTAGCTGTGCTCACGGTCATGAGTGACATAGTGAATTGTCATGGGTATAGATTTGTGATTTATAAATGTATTTATGAAAATAAGCTATGGGAATAGTAAAATGTGTTGAGTTTTGATTACTATGATGATGATTTTGCCCGGTGTGGGTTGATATTAAGATACATTGCTTGCTGCCTAAATGGCGCAAGAATGATTTATTTATGATGGTTATGATGCTATTATGTTACTATTAGGACACCATGCCCTATTTATGTTATACACTTGCAAGGTTTATCTGGAAACATTGCAAATGTTTGCGAACTAAAGTTGGCTTTGTGCTGAAAATTAAGTCTGTATAGCCTCGCTTTAAACTCAACACATTTCACCACTCCCATAGTCCATTTTCATAAATACATTTATAAATCACAAGTCTATACCCATGACAATTTACTATGTCGCTTATGACCGTGAGCACGGCTAATCGATTAATTTTAGACTCTGCAGAGTTTGTACAACTTTACCCACATGATGTGAATCGCTCTAGTTTTTCTGGTACCCGTCGGTATCACTACACTCTACACTTTGAATGTGGTCTAGAGATCACAACGTAGCCTTTACCTTACTTAACACCTAGCCTTGCATCAGCGACGGCAAGTGTGAATCCATCCTAGGAATGTCCCAGAATCGTTAGGTGGCGGGCCCACGCCTTAAACCTAATGCCGTGGCAGCGAACACATCCATTCCCCCACGAGGCACTTAACCGTTGAATTGGACAGACTTAGACGCCCATGCTGTGGACTATTCGTCCCCTCACAGAACACACATAGCTAGTAATAATTGCTAGCTTTATAATCAACACACACATGGGAAGTTTCTATGAATCATCGCTCAGACTAATTCATTCCACTCCGGCCTACCAATATGCAAGGCTAGACTTTAAGTAACTTAATTAGCTAAGGCCACCTCATAAATAACACATGTGGATGTACGGTAAACAATAGTGAACGATACAAAGTTCAGTCCTTAATCAACCTGGGCGAACACTCCTCCTATCGGTACACAACTAACACCATATGTGCACCACTTGTCGCCCAAGTCTAAAAACATGTTTAACTCCATTTTAGTTCTCAAATAATCATAGTTTTAATATTTGTCCAGAAGTAAAATAATACCCAAAATCTCATTTATAAAGTGATCACAATTTTATTTAGCGAATTACTAAGCATGGCTAAGCATATGTCACATATAAAGCATAATTAGACCCATTAGAGTACAACCAATGTACTCCAATTATTCCTATGGTTATAATCAGCAATGAGTGAAATTTATAGAGGTGGTTCATGTAACAAATGGGTTATAACTACCATCTTCTCAACAAAATACAATGTTTTACCAAATAACGCATGCAAAGTTATAAATAAAACATTTGCCCATAAAACATAGGATTCAATGTGTTCAAAGGAAAAGGGCACTTGCCTTAATTAGAATTTCCATCATAGTCAGCAATAAAATCCAAACTCCTTATCGATATCGGATTTGTACACTATACGAAATAATGGTAGCGTATAAACACCAAAACATATAAAAATCCAAAATGCCTCTAATATGTATGAATTTATTATAGTAGATAGGTAATGACCAAACATGATTTATGGTGAAGGAATTTCTATTTTATCACTTGTATTTTAGGGTATATGAATTTTATAAGTTCTATATTAGTGGTAGGTTATTTAAGCCTTAGCTAGACTTAGATCACATTTTTATTTTGGTGGTGTTATGTTTCTGGTCACAGCAGTAGAGGGCATGATTTTCTAAGATTAATACAATTGGTTTCATAATTTTTAGAGTTAGCATGTTTTAATTATGAATTTTACAAGATAGGTAATATACTATAGTCTTGAATAGCTATACTGAATTTTAGGGATGATTCTAGTACTGCATGTGCTACATTTTAATTGACAAAAACTAAGTCCATGAGACTACCAACCCAACCCATCTGGAATTATATTATTTGGAGTTAGAATGAATTTTGTATGGATTTTATGAATTGGTGAATGCTATATGTCAAGTATTCCATATACTAATTTTTAGAGGCATTTATTCTACTGTAAGTATCATATTCTATCTTACCATATTAAAGTTTATAATTTTATGAGTCCATAGAAATTTGATTCACCTCAATTGGAGTTAAAATGTATTTTATATGCATTTTACAATTTTGTGCATTTTTCTGTTGAACAAATATTAGTTTGAGTATGTTTCTTAATATTTCCAGATTTTAAAAGGATGGGGTCCGCATGTCAGTGAGAGCAAATATGCAAATAGGTCCCTGCAGAATTCATAAACCAACCCGCAGTCCCCTAGCACGTGTTAATTGAGTATTCAATAAGAGTGCTCAAGTTCCTGAATTATTACTAATAGGTCCTTGGTCCCACAAGTCATAGGCTACACTTTTGCAGATAGAACCCTACATGTTTCAACTTTCCTCGGACTAAGTTTCATATGCACCAAATAAGTGGGCCCTACCTGTCAGTGAGATGAGGGAGCGAGGAGAAGGTAGCAGCAGCCGACGCAGGATGGAGGCGGTGAGGCGGCACAGGCGAGCTGGTGGACGGCGTCGACTCCGACCATTTCCGGCGATGGGACGACCACCGACGGGTTCGCAAAGAAGTCCTCAACATTTTCTCAGTTGGCCGCATCATTCAACTCATTGCAGGAATATGAGCAGATCTAAACCCTTCTTTAAACACAGCCCAAGTGATAGGTTCATCGGGAGGAATAAGAGTTTTATAAGTCTCCCACCAAGCTGATGCTGCACCCTGAAGATAGTAGGCAACATAAGAGGCCTTCTCCACGTTGTTGCATCCACATAGATCAAGCTTGGATTCAATATCACGTAGCCAATCATCTGCAACAAGTGGATCAGTGGCGGAGGAGAAGTGTGGAGGATGAGTGCGTTGAACGTCCGCCGGCTTGGAATGCCCCTGATTAGCATTACGAGCCATGGCAGCACCCATGTTTTCAGCGTTTGCTATCATCCGCTCAAATAGTTGATTTTGGGTGGCTAAGATATGAGCTAGGGAAGGTTCTTCCCCCTGGTGTTCTCTATCGGTGGTTCGACGACTCCCACTGGCATTATGGAAATGAAGAAAAATGAGTTTCTTAATTTGAAACAGGGAAATATGTCCTTTATGGAATTTTTGGACCGCTTCAATTATCTGGGTCACTATGCAACTTTTGAAATGTTCTCAGAAGCTAAGAAGGTGGAGTTGTGTCGTGACCGACTCAATCCTGAAATTAAACATGCTCTTACTGCTCATGAAATCTATAGCATGAAGACCTTGGTAAACAAAGCTCTTCGTGTGGAATCTAGTGAAAAGGAAGTATTGGAGGATCGTAAACGCAAGTGGGTCACAAGGAGAGTGGCAAGTAGCAGCAGCTCCACTCGGCCGCATATGTCACAGCCCACTGTGGTTCGATACGTGGCTTCGCAGCCACCACGACCACAGAATGCTATTACTGGTCGTCCAAATCCAACAGTTCAGACTTACTATCGTGGAGCTTTGACTCAAGGAAGACAGAATAGGACTGCCAATGTCACTTGCTTCAACTGTGGCAAGGTGGGCCACTACTCTAATAATTGTCCAATTCCAAAGACCAGAAGTTCTGTGCCACGTCTTCAGGGATCACAGCCATAGCCATGTGGTTCTCCCCAAGGTCTTGGAGGCCAGCGACGTGGTCGCAATCTTGTTAAGCCGACTCAACCTTTTGGACGGGGCCGAGTCAATCATGTGACTGCTGAAGAAGCTGCTAATGCATCCGATGTCGTACTAGGTACTATCTTGTCCATTCAATTCCTACATTGGTTCTTTTTGACTCTGGTGCATCACATTCTTTTATATCCACCAAATTAGTAAACCAGCGGAATCTAAAAACCAACCTATTAAGCAATGTTATGTTAGTGCAATCTCCCGGTGCCTGTGAGCCCCCGGTTTTGTATACCGGGAACCCCATGTGTATTACAATACCATTTCCTGGATCAGTAGATGGTACACACATGGCACAGTTGTATATCTCAAGCTGACATCGTCTTACAGGTCTTACAATATATTAATAATACAAGGTTAGCCCAAATGGAACCCGAATAGACCAAGCATGGTCGACAGCAACACAAAATACCAAAACAACTAAATGAAGTAGCGGAAGCGAAGCAGCGGTGGTCCATCTTACGCATTGACTGGTGAACCTAGGTCCCTATTCCACCGTCCTCGGTAACTCCTTGCCAGCATAGCACATGTACAGGTCGACACCAACACCTTTCTAAAAGATGTAAATAAGCAAGAGTGAGTACCAACCGTACTCAGCAAGCCACCACTACAGAATGCATATAATGTTCATAGGGGTTCAAGGATGGCTTGGTTTATTTGCATAAAGCTAGTTTTCACAAATTATTTCACAAACCTATGCCACAACAGTTTTAACTGAAAACCACGTTAAGTTGAAGTTATCATTAACCTGCGAGGGTTCATCCACCTTCCCCAAGCCTCGCTTGGTCCGGTTTACCCTCGCATCCAATTTCCACAATTTTAACCACTATGACCTTTTTGCATATCAGGCAAGGTCACACCTTCCACACCCATCATATTTTAAGCAATATTACAAATTGACGAGGCTAGTCAAGAGTAAT
>BDMV01000004.1:18577326-18589033 GCA_008326285.1 Oryza officinalis
TTTATCACAAGTGAGCCGATATAGCTTTGCCCTATCGGCTGGGCCACGACAATGCGACATTGGCCTATCGGCTGATCGGCCGTTGTTTTCTAATATGGTTTACTTGTCTATCTTGTTGATTGCAGATCAAATCAACTGGAACGCTTTACACGCACCTAGGCAAGCCTTTGGACCTGCACTGGAGTAAAGCAAACCTCCCAGGCCGCTGTGGAAACGTGGAACCCGTTTGGTTGCAAGGCGGGTTGAAATTCTGCGCCAACAAACGGGCATGGTGGCGACAATGAGAGGATGACGAATGGGCAACGAGGGTGGGATCTTTACCACAACGCGACGAGGCGTGGGAATGACGGTGGCTACTGACGATGAACGAAGGAGACGAGAGACAACGAACGGGGCAACGATGAGGAGACAACTTCCATGACGACCCTTGCACAAAGGCAAGGATGAGCTTGACGATGCTGAGCCCAGGACGAAGACGACGAGGAGGTTTGCAGTGATGTCTTGATGGAACAAAGGCGACGACGAGCTTGGCACTGCGGACTTGACGACGATGATGAGCTGTCGAGCACGCCGAAATTATACCGTCCAGTGTTATTTGTGATCACCACATGATTTTGGATGAGTGGGATCCATACACGCATAAATAGCCACTCAAACCTCAATGTGTCCATGGCTGCAACATAACACCATTCGATATGAACTCTGCGATGCCAAATAATGAGCAAAGGAGATATTCTGGGACTCAGCGTGCCAGTCAACTTCAGCCTGAGACATGCCCGTCAAACCACTCGAAGGTGGCGACCAAATGTGTTACACATCCCACGAGACCTGACTCAAATTGCTGAGCTCTACAACATCTCAATTGCTCAAAATCCTTACTCATGCTTAGCTAGCCCCAGGAAGATGCTAGCTTTGCAGTTTTATCTAAGCCATGATATTAACTCAAATACATGAAGGGTGACTTAGATATAACTAGATACAAATAACAACGTTACTTACATATAGCCATCCGACTAAATAGTTAACCTTTGGAAGCATGTCTGCCCAAAATCCCCACAAGCAACCGACTAGAGGTAAACCCCTAGATAGGACCAGTCATGAGGAAACAACGATTCCCGTAACACTCAACTACCTGCAACAAATTCTAAACAAACAACATATACACAAGGCAAGAGTCAGTACATTAATCAAGTTAATGTACTGGCAAGCGCACAATCAAACCTACATACATGAAGGCTGTACATTCAATGGGAGGCTATATGTGGACTTAATTTTAAGCATAAAGCTAATTTTAGTTTACAAACATTTGCAATGTATTTAGATAAACCTTTGTGAATGTATAGAATAAATAGCATGGCATAATATCATAATGGTAACATAATAGCGTCATAACCATCATCATAATATCATTCTTGTGCCATCCATGGCAGCAAGCAATACGTTTCATTTTCAGGCCACACCGGGCAAACTCATCAACATAATCATCAAAACTCAACACACTTCTGCTATTCGTATCGATGCCATGAGATACGATGGTGCAACTAGCACGTATTAGGTGTCATCGAGAACATATGAGAACTAGACTACGAACCCCTGAAGGTACCTTTGTTTCTATGCCAATGGGTTAGGCTCACCGGTGGAGGCGTAACGATTGATGATAGTGGGATGACAACGATTGACTTAACCAAGGTTGGATACTCAGACAAACCATTCGTCCTAGCCAATGATGTAACACAAGTTTTCTATGTGAAGGACATGTCTAGCAAACCAAAGAAGGGTAAAGGACCCGACAAGCCAATGTGCCACGTGGTTCTCCCAGGCAAAAGAAAAATCGTTGGAGTCGAGGATAAGACTGACGAAGATTACGATCAGTTTTACGGGCAATCTCCGTTCGCGGTGACGGTTGACCCGAGCATCCTCCTATCTAAGGAGGACACCCCTTACTCACGCAACGATCATAGCGAACGAACATTAGTGAGGAGAAAGTACGTGAGGAAAATAGTGACATAGGTTGTTGTATGGATGATGCAAATTATTTATAATGTATTGAAGACCATGCAATGTTTGTGTTTTTTACTAATACAATTGTATATGATTATTCACATATACTAGCAATTTTAAATTATTTAAATAGGTCATATGTTATGTACATATGATTATTACTATTTAAATAGTATTTAAATTGGTCATATTTTAATTATATATCATTATTGAAATGTAATAGCAGATTTAAACAATCTAAATTGGTCATATGTTAATTATATATATATTTTAAATGTAATAGCAATTTTAAACTATTTAAATAGGTCATATGTTAATTATATGTGATTATTTATATTTAATAATAATTTTAAACTATTTAGATCGGGCATATGTCATTTAAATGTTTTAATCTTTAGTCCCGATTGTTAACCAAAACCAGGACAAAAAGAAATTTTGGAAACAGCGGAAAATTACCTTTAGTCCCGGTTGTAGCTACCAACTGGGACTAAAGATAAGATCATTAGTCCCAGTTGATTCCACGAACCGGGACTAAAGATCCCGACTATAAATAGGTGTACCAATCTTGTCTTCTCCCCCGATCCATACTTAGCCTTTTCTCAACGCCGATCGTCCGCCTCTGCCGCCGCCGTCGTCTTCGTCGTCTCCGCCGCCGTATGTCGTTGCCAACCTCACCGCCGCGCTGCAGCTGAGGTTTGGCGCTCGTCCTTTCTCCTCTCTCTCTATCTCTCCCTCGATCTCTCTTGCATCTGCGGCCGCCGCAACCCCGCGCCACAGTCGGCACGCCGCGGCGCCGCCCGCACGCCGTGGCGCTAGCGCCACCCCACGCCTGCCCGCGGCGCAGCCGCCACCCTGCTCTACGTGAACGAACGAACGTGAACGATAGAACGTGAACGAACGAACATGAACGATAGAACGTGAACGAATGAACATGAACGAACATGAACGATAGAACGATAGAATGAACGTGACCACGAACGATAGAACGAACGTGACCACGAACGATAGAACGAACGTGACCACGAACGATAGAACGTGACCGAACGATAGAACGAACGAACGAACGATAGAACAAACGTGACCGAACGAATGATAGAACGATAGAACATGAACGATAGAACGAACGTGACCACGAACGATAGAACGTGACCGAACGATAGAATGAACGAACGAATGAACGATAGAACGAACATGACCAAACGATAGACAGAACGATAGAACGTGAATGACAGAACAAACATGACCACGAACAATAGAACGTGACTGAATGATGGAACGAACAAACGAACGATAGAACGAACGTGACCGAACGAACGATAGAACGATAGAATGTGAACAATAGAACGAACATGACCACGAACGATAGAATGCGACCGAACGATAGAACGAATGAACGAACGAACGATAGAACGAATGTGACCGAACGAACGAGAATGTGGTATATATATGTATATGTTTTCAATGTAGATATGAAAGCATGATGTGTAGATTAATCATAGATGTACCAAATTAAATCCAGTCGCACATTGTTAATAATATAATCTATCCTCCGTTTTGTTTGCAATAGTTTTCATGTTTTCACGTGGATACACTGAATATAATATTGCACATCTTTTTTTGTTTTTCCAATAGTGATTCAATTTTTTTCTAAGTTCCATCTTAAAGAAAGGGCTGAATTATACTAATTCCATCATCTCCAAGCAAATGTTTTCACTTACGACTGTTGTATATCTTTTAACTAAATTTTTATTTCTTTATCATACGTGGTGCAGCTGCTTACCGCCGTCGTCGCTCAAGCTTAAGTGACCCCAATAACTCCAAGCAAAATTAAGGCAAGTTACATTAATTCCCTGGTGTATATATATATATGTATGTTTATATATATATTTGTATGTGTATATATATATGTATATATATATATGACATATGCATGTAGGTTGCATGTATAAAAATTAATTAATTGGTCATCATACATATTTCTAAACAATGTCAATATATGTATAACAATGTACTCTTAGTTGATGTGTACTAGTTAATGTTATGAACATATGGCAGATCGCGATGATGAACAGATCCTCATGGACGAGATCACAGAGGGCAGCAGCCAATATTGGGTGGATGAGGAGCAAGAGGACCCCAACCAATACCTAAACGACGAGGGAAACGAGTGCACAAACCAAGAGGAAAGTGAAAGGCAACCAACCGTTGGAGAGAAGAGGGCACGAGGAAAACGAGGTGCCACGATGAAGCTAGAGGGCAGGCACATTATTGATGAAGTGGCCCTAGACAGTGAACCAGTAGCCCTAGCCAGTATACTACGGAAGTTTGTGGGACACAGTGGTTGGGTCGTGAGGGATCACGTGCCCATTAACACAGTGCACTGGTGTCAATCAAGATCAGCCGAGGATGACCAAAATTATCTTCCAGATACAGAGAAAGATATGCTGTGGACCACCATGCTCGAGACCTTCACGGTCCCTGAGGTAGATCAACCAAGATTGAAAGAATGGACTATGAAGAGATTGGTTGAACAGTTCCAGAAGTACAAGTCAGCTCTGTAAAAGAAATACATCCTGAAGGGTCTGACACCTGATTTCGACAAATTAACGAAGCTGAGGGATCATTGGGATGCATTTGTCACATACAAGACCTCCCAGCACGGGCAAGCGCAAATAGAAAATAATAAAGCCGATGCCACTAAGAAGCAGTACCATCACCGGTTAGGGTCAGGTGGCTATAAGAAGGCAATCCCCAAGTGGGATAAACTGGAAGCCGAGATGATAGAAAAGGGTATTGAGCCGGCCACAACGAACTGGCCTAAACATTCCAGAAATTGGTACTATGCTCATGGTGGAACACTTGATCCCATTGATAGCTCCCTTGTATTCGGTGATGCGATCCGCGAAACAGCTAGCTGACTTACGGAAGTAGTGGAGGCGTTTGCTCAGGGAACATTCAAGCCTGACAGAGAGAAGAACGAGCTTACGCTCGCACTACAGAATCCCGAGCATCCAGGACGAACACGAGGAAAAGGTGTGGTTGCTTGGAAATACGGATTTCAAGGACAACCACACTTACAACAGTCGGACGAGGAGCAAGAGGGATACCGAGGCGAAATTAAGTTATCTCGAGGAGAGGGTCGCCCTGCAGGACATAAGGATGCAAGAGGAGGTGGAACGATAGGTGGACCAACGCCTGGCGGAACGACAGAGCTAGCAGACGGTGCAGCCGTATGTCCCTCCAGTCTTGGTGAGCCCCTCAGGCAATCGCAGCAGCTGTGCTTCTACACGGCAAGTAGGAGAGCAGGGCATAGAAGGTTGTCACGCCCGAAAAATACCTTTCCCGAACGCTAGTGTATTAATCCCCATCCCAGGAAAAGCCGGGGTACACCACACAAACTTGATACAAAAGACACATCTTTATTAATTATCACGATAATATTTACATTATTACAAAGGCACATAAGGCCTGACAACAAAAGAAAAACAGCAGCGGACTAGCGGGCCTACGGCTCCATCTTCACAGGCGCTCAACTGGGGTATAAGCCAGGACTCCACCTAAGACTTCTTCTTCAAGAGCTTCTCAGACTGGAGGGGGAAAGATTGAGCAAGGATGAGTACAACCACTGTACTCAGCAAGCCACACCGGAAAATGCACTTAATGCAAGGGAGTACAAGGATTCATATATAGGGATATTTTGCATAAAACCAGCATTTCGAAACATTTAAATATTTAAAGGCATTTTTAAACCAACACGAACCTATCTCTAGTCAAAATTATCACCAAGCCATGTACCGACGCGATCTTGCCTTATCCTAGGCCAACAGGTACTAACTCCAGTTATTTTAGTTTTAAACAGAATCAAATTCTAACTTGGGTACATTTCTCAGCTTGCCCATAACCGAGGGCGCGGCTATTCGAATAGTTTAAACTCTGATCAGAGGTGTACATCTTTACCCACCAGACATGTCTTCCTCACGTGTTGCGACGTGCCACATGCCACCACGGCATACGGACGAAAGCCATGACATAACCTACCGCCTAGTATTGCCCTAAGCGAAAAAGACCGACATAGACTTCCCTCGCCAGGTGCCCTGGGTCGAGTAGACAGTCTATGCCCCCGCGCGTACTGCCAGAGACGTCAACCCCACCAAGGGCATCATTCATCCCTATCCGTGTCTTTTTGCTCATGGCCGTCCTAACCGACAAGTTAAGCCTTACCCATTAGACAAGTGGTAGTACGGAATATGCCTTACAACAGAGGCCCGAAGACCGGTCCTTATGTCGGCCAAGGTGCGACTAGCAANAAAACAAGTTTGGGAATTTTGAAAGGGGAGTCCAACATGTCCAGGCTACCAAGCCTTTAATCCAATTAATCAAGAACATAGTGTTATTCCCAAAGTCTAGAGTTTATAAAACAACTAAATGTTTCTATTGAAGCAAGGCTAAGCATAATCCTAAAACATCTAGTAAGCACCACATATAGAGTTCTTACTAGCTGGTTTTTGTTACCTAGGGTTGTCAAAGGTAAATACACAATAACCAATAATAAGGCTATAACAAGGATTGTAGGAAAGGCTAAATAAAACAGTTATAACGCGGTAAATTTAATAAAGCGAATGCAATAATTTAAATTAAAATACTTTTCACAAACTGGGATTCAATATGCTCAAGGAGAGCGTGACTTGCCTTGCTCAGACAAAAAAGGGGGCTTCTGAAGCTTCAGCGACGAACTCGAACTGCACCACGGGAACTCCGGAACGACAGCAACTACATGAACAAACAAAACAAAGCTACAACACTAAGAAAGAAACGACAACAGTACATAAAAACAACAGACACGGGTTCTTTAAGTTATAACAAAAATTATACAGTTTGAAACGGGTCAATTTGGAGCTCGTATGGCCGAGAAACGACCATCCAAAAATTAGGTGTAATTAAAGTGGAGATTTCCAAGTTGTTTAGTTATTATTGTACCATTAAATTATGTTTAATGTAACATCGCTCGCGGAAAGAAAGGATCGAGCGACCGGTAGCCAGGACCCACAGGTCAGATGGCTAGTTCACCGTGGATCGGGTTCACAGAGACGATCCACGAGAAGGAAGGAATGAGACCATACGTGTCAACCGAAACAAGTGGCCGACAAGTGGGCCTCACGAAAATGCCACGCGGGCTGCACACGTGGGCAAGCACGAGGCGGCCAAACGGGCACACGAACACGACCACCACACGTGCTCGCGAAGACCGCACGAACAACCGTCGATTCCGGTGAACGAGACCGGGGCCGACAATGGCACGACGGGCACGAGGGCCACAACACGAGGGCTACACGGGAAGGACGAGGATGGGGCAGCGAGGAGAGGGGTCCTTACCACAACGCGATGACGGCGACTACCGACGACGAACGGAGGAGACGGCCGACGACGAACGGAGCGACGACGAGGAGGACGGCTTTGGCGGTAACCCTTGAACGAAGGCGAGGACTACCTTGACGAAGCGGTGCCAAGGATGAAGGCGACGATGAGGGCAGCAGCGACGACTTGACAGAACGACGGGCGGCGAAGACGACGACGACGCGAACGACCTCGCTTGACGAAGGGAGGGACGACGACTAGGACGACGACCAGGATGGGCGAGGGGATGATGACGGCCGGCGGTGGCAGCGATGGCAAAGGTGAGATCAGCGTGGAACACGTCGCTGCGATGCCGATGACGAGGCGGCACCGCGGGGCATGGAACGGTCGGCTGAAGGTACCACCGGCAACGAACGACGACGAAACGTTTGTGGCGAACAGCAAGACCAAGCCGTTGCCAGGGAAGAGAACGATGCCACGACATTGGGGAGGGAGACGGCGACGTCAGGCAACCCATTGGCAAGGCAGCAGGAGCTGCCGAAGGAGAAGGACGACGACGACGTTCTCACTGTTCACCGGCGAAGGGACACTTCCCGTGGACTTCAATGAAACGGAGAGGTGGCCGGGGAAAAGGGAGCGGCTGCGAGGCCGAGGGTGGCGACAGCACGGCCGGCCGGCGCTTGGGCGAGGTGGCACAGGCGGCCGAAGTTTCCACGACGACGGCGGTACGAAAAAAATAAAAACGGCGCAGCGGCCAGGGGGAGGACGGCAGTGTGTGGGGAGAGAGCAGGGGGTCGGAGGCTGCCTTTTATAAGCCGGAGGGGAGGGAGAGGGTCGCCGGGGAGAGGAGACAGAGAGTTAGCCGGAGAAGGAGAAACTGCCGGAGTTCAATGGGGATTAAATTCGGCGAAATAAGGACGAATTGGAAGGGGAAAAGTTGGGGGAATTGATGAGGAAGATGCAACGAATCAATTTTTGCAGTTTAATTCAAAGGAAAACCGATGAGGAGGGAGATCAAACGGGGCAGCGGCTGTCCTGTTTCACGGGAGAGAGAGAAAGTCGAGCAGACAGAGGAGGAAGACGCTCCTGACAGCGGGGCCCCCACCAGCACTCGCGCACACAGCAGGCAGCAGCGGCTCAAAGTGGGCTGGGGAGGGAGATCGGCCGGGCCGAGGGAAGGGAGGGGGGCATGGCCTGGGCCGGGGGGGGGGAGGAAGGCGGCCTGGCGGCCTGGGCCGGGGGGAGGAAAGGCGGCCTGGCGGCCTGGGCGGGGGAGAAGGGAGGCTGCGGCCTGGCCCGAGAAGGGAGGGAGGTGGCCTGGCTACTCGCCTAGGCCGACCGGGAGGGGAGGAGGCGGCCTGGCTACTTGGCTGGGCCGTCAGGAGGGGAGGAGCCCATGGGGAGGAGGGAGGAAAGGGAGAGGGAGGGAAGAAGCGGCCGGGCCGAGAGAGGGAGAGGGAGAGATGGGCCGAAAATGGCCCAAGAGGGAAGAGGGAGGTTTATTTTATTTTTTCTATTTCAATTAAACTAAAATTGATTATTGTTGCATTAAAATTATTTCTTGTGCTCTAAAAATTCTCGTAAAAATTGAGGGACCAATTTAGGGCATGGACAATTTAGGAAAAATACTCCAAGCCACTTTCAAATTTTTCTTGCTCGTATTTTTGTGTTTTGCCATTTTCTTTTCAAATTTTAATTATTTCTATTATTCCTTTTAACGAACGATTTTTAACTTGGGATGAATTTATCAGGAGATGACAAAGGTGCAGCTGGGCCAGCTCACGACGACCCATCATACTCCATATATGAAATCACGCGGCGGACACCTTGTGAGCTGCACAATCCCTTCAAGAACATATCACTCAAGGTATGCTCGTAGTTTTATGATATATTTCTTGTAAAATGCAAAAGGTGGTGCATGCATCTGTTAATTACTAAGTAACCTCGATTCTCGTGAAGGTGGCATCGGGCATGGCCATACCAGTGGACCCTTCAAGGACATACCATTGCAGACCAATTCCACCTAGGTACTCAAGAGTCGAAGTTAAATTGTTGGAACGAGGGTTCGAGGATTTCGAGCTGGACATCCCCGGAGGAGACGGGGAGATGAAACTAGGAGACATAGCCCATGCTATTATACTATGGTGCAAGCGGTACATCGTGTTTCCCGGGCGAGCAGCGGCGTCTTCTCCTCTGTCTCCTCCGCCTGCACCCTCTGCTTCGCCTGCACCGGCTCCTCCACCTCCGTCTCCTCCGCCTGCACCCCCTCCTTCACTTGCACTAGCTCCTCCACCTCCGCCTCCTCCGCCTGCACCGTCATCGTCTGCTCCACCTTCACGAGCTAAAAAGTCGTGCCCACTTCGTCCGGCGCCGTCAAAGTCCACAGAACAAACAAAGAAGCCAAGACTTGACGAGCCAAAACTCCCCGCTCTCAAGAAAAGGGCATACGACCGCACTCCCGAGGAGACTGACGAGGTCATACGAGCGGAAGTGAAGGCGTTCTTCAAGCCACGGAGCCCACAAAAGAATATTCCTGTAGATCTGGCTGCTAAGAAGTTCTTTCAGAAGATGAGCGAACCGGTTAAGAGGGCTTTACTTTCGGATTATGACCAATCGATGAGGAAGTCATTTAAGAAACAAAGAGGAAAGACCAAAGAAGTGCATCAGCTCAGAAAGAAACCAAAACAATCGGTTGAGCCGTTGCTACCACCCGGTGAAGAGGAACTAAGGCAATGAATGAAAGAGACGGGTCTGAACAGGGCGCAACTGGTGCGAAACGCACTAATAACCATAGCGACAGAAGCTGATTTGAAATACAAATTTAAACTCGATGAACCACTTGTCAAGTCTGTTCAGGTGAACACCCTCTCTCTACATAAATGTACCAATTCCATCAATGGTACATGGAATGTTCATCCAAAGGTAGAACGATGGTTGGAGCGAGGATAAGAAACACAGATTACTATCAAGGAGATGATGTTCTGTGGATCAACTTCGAGAATGTATTCGATGTATACCAACTAGACACTCTCGACGTCTCCATTCTCAGCTGCTGGGTTTTGTAAGTATCGTTTTAGCAAAATTTATTTTGTTCCTTAGCTGCTTCTATGTACCATTCAATGGTTACACTGTGATGATAAGACTGATGCAAATTCCTTTATCCTTTGTAGAATGGAGATTCAATCGTGCCGTAGGCAGGGGATTTACAATATTGGATTCATGGACCCCCACAAAGTCAATGTCGAAATGATACTGGACTTTGAGGAAGCTACAGAGGACAATATTGTTCATTTCCTGGTGCAGCAGCATTATAAGACCTACATACTATTGCCCTACAACACAGGGTGAGTTTTAACTGTCTTTTGAATTTGTACCAACTTCCTACTCGTACTCATACCATGGCATATATATCATCTGACGCAATTTGCAGATTTCACCAGGTCCTTTTCCTATTTAACCTTGAACTATGCAAAGTCCATGTCTACAACTCAATGGATAAACCAGAGTCTACTTTCGCCAAGATTTTTGAAGTGATAGATAGGTAATGTCATCTATTCAATTGTCATTAATTATGAACACTGCTATTGCTACTATGCAGATCTCCTATATTTAATCATAGCTTCCAACTGTACATAGGGCATGGGCAAAGTTCCGTACATTGGTCCACGGGGTTTGGAAAGAAAAACTTGGTAGGAGGTTTAATTTTTCCAGTGAGTACATGCTCCAAAACATATTGAATTATGTGAATATACTCACTGCATTGTACACCAAATCAACAGTGACAAGGATCTGGAAGTACATTGTACACCAAATCATTCATACATTATGTCCCGATTTCTTATTGACTTCATATACTTATATCTCAATTTTTTTTCAAATGATAGATTATTTACATGAGGGAAAAACTATCTAACGAAGAATTTATAAAGGCTGTTCAAGAACAATTGATGGGATTTATCAATGAACAAGTAATTGATCCCGTGGGAGAATTCCACTATGATGGAAGATCTATTGATCGTCATCCCCATATATAACATGTCTTAGGTTTCTTCGTAATATACAATAGAACATTAGAATTAACGAAGGATTGTAGTATATGTATGTATTTAGATGTGCATATATGTACTTATGTGTGTGAGTATATTTCGGTAATATAAGTATATATTTACTTGAGTGCATATATTTAGGGAATATATATATGTGTAAAACATGTATTTATACATATATATATATATGTATATTAGTATATATATATGTATAAATACATATATTACATATATACACATATTATATATACATATTCTAACATACCAAAAATTCAAATTTTCAATTTTGCTTCAACTAAATAGTA
>BDMV01000004.1:18589133-18822624 GCA_008326285.1 Oryza officinalis
GCTATGGAGAAATGGTTCACATTTCCGGATGAAGCAAAGGAAAGGCTTAAGCGGAAGGCATTCCATAAGATGGGCAAAGCATGGAAGAATTGGAAGTGGAAACTCTTCACGGAGTATGTCATCCCACCCGGCAATCGTACTCCGTTCGTTGAGTACCCTCAAATAACGGAGACGGTGTGGGAGCAATTTTGCGAGATGAAGAAAAGCGAAGATTTTAGGCAGTCAAGCGAGGCACATCGCCTACTGCAAAAGCGGAATGAGCACCCGCATCGACTGGGCACGGCTGGGTACATCGGCAAGGAGCAAATATGGGCCCAAGAGGATGCAGCCGCTGCAGCAGCGAATGTCCCTGCCCCATTCGCTGACATCCCTGAACGAAGAGCTCGCAACTGGGCGAGGGCTAGGGGTAAGGTCAACCCTGACGGCTCCGTCACATTTGACAATCAAAGTGACGCCAACGTCTATCAGGAGCTGGTGAGTTCGCTAATTAACCTCATTAATGTCCGTTCATATTAAGCAAAAGATTTGTAACAAGAATCCTGTTTTTTATAGTTAGGGTTGGTTGCCGAACAAGCTTCGCAGAGCGAGGTCGAGTCCGCGCCGAAGAGACGCGAAGATGACATCCTCACGAAGGCGCTCGGAACCAAAGAACATCCTGGCCGGACTCGGGGAATTGGCGTTGATGTGCCCTGGAAGCATGGCCTGCCCGAGTACAGCTCCCAATATAGGAAACGAAAAGTCTCCAAGGAAGAGAGGGATGCTCGTTTGAAGGCCGAGCTTAAGTTGGAGGTCATTCAAGAACTCCAAGCAGACATGGACGCCAGGGTCGAAGAAAGGGTTCAGAAGGTCCTCGCCGAGATGAATATACGTCGACCCGCAACACAAGTTGTCCATCCAACTCCTCCTGCACAACACGAAGCGAGTCCGTCACAACACAAGAGTAGCTGTGCATCCACAGAAGTGCCGGCCCCTCATCTCCCTGTCACACCACTAGATGCGGTGGACAACATAGAGGTAATCGATTATATCCGATCCATATCTACTCAAATACCTTTACATGTTCCAATATTAAATTGATACTTTAAAAATGCAGGACGTAGAGCAGTGTGTCCTAGTGGTGAGGGTCCACCCAACTTTCGCGGCCGAAGTCGCTGAGGGCATGGCTTTCAATCCCTCGGACACAGAAAAGGTGCACGGCGTAAACCTACGTCAAGGGTATGCCAAGGTGTCCATAGATTCAGTCAAGGACAACTGGTCAGCCTTTCCGCTGCCTGTGCCCCCTAATGATGAAATCACTACTTTGGGCGATGCGTGCAAGACGTACATACAATGGCCCAAAGAAGACATAATTGTGAAGATGACTCCTCGCCCAAGCCGACCGACGGAGCGAACACCTTCAACGTCTAAGCTATCAATTGAGGCTCCTCGTGGACCGGCGTTGTCAGAACCCCATTCACCTGCCGCAGCCGATATGGATTTGACACACATAGCTCAGAACCTGCCTCCAATAAAGACCACAAGGAAGGCTGATAGCTCGCCACCCATTGTCAAGGGACAAAAACGTGAACGCGGGGGTGCTACAGGAAAAGGGAAGGTCGAGGAGTCGGCGCCGGTGAAAAAAAGGGGGAAGGCTGCAGCGTCGGCGCCGTTGACCAAAACGGGGAAGGTCGTGAAGGCCCCGGCACAATTTGAACTAGGCATGCCGTTGGTGGAGGACAATGTGTTGGCCGTGATGGGTATTGCTTGCCGAGAGCTACACAAACAGTACATGGAGCTAAGCAATGCCAAGCGGAAAATGAGGGAGTCATGCATAGTTGGACATCACGACCACCAGCCCTTCCTATCGTCGCCTGCCTATGTAACTATAGGCTTTGATGACCTCTTCGACCTATTCAGGATTCGGAAGTTAGACACAGGACTTCTGAAATGCTACTCCTTGTAAGTGCAAACCTTCCTCCTTGTGATATTAATGGACTATCGTCTAAATTAGTGCTAATACGTAATTGTTTTAAGGTTGTGTTGGATCGAGGGTCGTCGCCTTGGTAATCAAGTTGGGTTCCTTGATCCATCAATGGTCAATGAGGTCAATCTGCAAAATAACTTCAATGAATTGGTTGACTACGTGAACCGGTGCTTATGGGCCCACCAAGACAAGGAGTACATCATGTGCGCGCACAATCAAGAGTAAGAAGACAATAATCATTTCGTGTATATTGTTGTTGAAGCTAAGTTTCTTATTACTAATGCTACATAACCACCGCGTAGGCGACATTGGGTTCTCCTAGTCATTGTACCTAAATGGAGTAGGGTCTACTACCTTAACTCAAGTAAGGCAAAGGAGTATAATTTCACTGAAATCATCAAGGCCTTAAATATGGCTTGGGGACCATATGTGGAAAAGGGTGGTAGGTACAAGGAGGGCAAGGACCAACTTTATCATGACACCAAATTCGCATGCGCACAACAGATCGGGGACCAGTGCGGTTTCCACGTGTGCCACAATATGTCGACACTTCTAAGAGAGGTCAAAAATTTCGACCCTGAGGTTGTTGCTAATGGCAAATTCAAACATTTCAATACCAAATATTAATCTTATAAACGTGCTAACTTATGTATTATTGAACAGAAAGGTAGAGCTGGCTGGAAGGTTTCACCCATCAACCCTCCTGCTATCAGAGGCGAACTGTGCGCCTTCATTCTCGCCCAAATAATGAACAAGAAAGGACGTTTTCACGTGTAATAGACGATTGAACTGGGCTACTTGTGATGTCGTGAACAAAACAGTTATCCAATTTTCTGTGATATAAAAATAGTTGTTTCTATGGTTCTGTGGTACGGTATGCTATGTAATTTACTTTCACTGGATGGATATGGTCACCTGTGTATATTTTCTTAGAAAAGAGATTTAAAACTGATTTGGAACATTACCTCTTTACTACTCCCTCCATTTTCAAATTATTTGTCGTTTTTTATGACATGCGTATTTTGCGTTGCCCTGTTGTGTCGTTCATTTGGATGGACTTAAATGGCCAGTGATGAATAAGAACATATTATCTACACTTGTCCATTTTTAGGTTTTATTGTTGGTTGTCTTATGCATAAGAACAAACTATCTACACTTAACCTTTTTGTCGATGCTTAAGAACAGACTATCTACACTTGGTCTTATGTATAAGAACATATTATGTGCACTTGTTTTTTTGGGACACTTGCTTCTCCTTCTGTCTTAGCTGATTCCCTCTGTTTTTTTGTCCTTGATGCAAATGATACTAATTGATGCAGAATGCTTGAACAGAACAGAACTGAGGCCATAGTGGATCTGAAATCTAATGCTTTTTGGGTGATTTTGGGGGAAATGGGATGCAAATGATGAATGAATTGATGAATGAATTGATGAATTGATGAATGCATGTGATATTGGCGCTGGCTGGCATGTATCTGTGATCTTTCTGTTTTTCAGAGGGCATGGCTAGCAAATCCTGAGGCTAGCCAATATTTAGTATTTATTTTTTTCGGGATTTAACACATCAGTGACGGGTCATAAAAAAAAGACGTCACAGGTAATCATCCTGTGACGGATTCGTAAACCGCGACCGTCAGAGCTGACTCTCCTGTGACGGGCCTTTACTTTCTTGCCCGTCACAGGTAGCCCAGCTGTGACGGATTCTAACTACCGGAGACTAATACCTCTGACGGCCTTTTGTTTATGTGTCCGTCAGAGATGAGATACCTGTGACGGGTTCTAACTGGTCCTAAGCTAGCGGGGACCAACACCTCTGACGGACGTCTATTTATTTTCCCGTCAGAGATGTTTGTCACCTCTGACGGCCGGCCACCCGTCAAAGGTGACAGGACTCACCAGTGACCACTGATCACTGACCAAGCCCAAATCCGTCAAAGGTGCGGGTTTGGGCCCGTCACAGGTGACCTTATCTAGTGTAGTGGATGGTTATATTTTTTTAGAATTATTAAAAAAAATTATATTTTATTAGAGTATCACATGATGACTTAGAAACGATATTTGTAGGAGTCACACGTGGTAATTTAAGAGTATTTAGAGGAAGTTTAATGAATTGTTAGTATATAACAGATAACTACGTACCCAAACAGTATGCATGTTGCTAATATTTCTATTTTCATAGCTAGCTTTTTCTGACTCTATTGACACCGATTTATAAATTAAGGGACAATCTAGGTGTCAATCGGGTTAAATGTTGTCATCTTTCACTCAATTTCTGGATGGTATACAATCTTACAATCCCGTGGAACAAAGGCCAGCGACCAGTGGTGGGCAGCGCAGAGCTTGGGCACGCAACGGATGGGGTTTGAGACTACATCGTCGGCTGTTGAACTTGTGGCAGTGCTCATGTAAGTTAGAAGATGTAGAAATGGTGCAGTTGGTATTTTGTATCTCTTTTACAAAGGAAACAAAGAAGAATAGAAGGAATGTTACAGAACTTTGGATGGAATTCTAAATTGAAGAACAATGTACTCATTCAGTGCTATTAAAGTGAATGGGAGACTTTCATTAATTACTATAAAATTAAAATACTATTCGATGCTATAGAAGCAAATTTGTATTTTTAAAACTATCTATTGTAATTTACTCTCCTATTATAATTAACTAGCCGTCAACCCATACGTTGCACAGGCTCTATATTGTTATTGCTATTATATATATATATATATATATATATATATATATATATATATATATATATATATATATATATATATATATATATATACTNACTAAATAAGGTGGTTATTTTTTAAACACGATGGCTTAAATTGAAAGAAGAGTCCACCTCAGTTACACCTTGCTAATTATTAATTTCAAAGTTTAGAACCAATTAATAAAATAAATGCTAAATTCAGACTCCACGATAGATAGAACTCCATATTTATTAATCCTAAACTTATTTCTAAATTAGGAAAATATTTAAAGTATACTGAAAAAAAATTATTCATTTTGAATTATTGATTAAATTAATGAAGTGCTACATTGACCGTTCAAGATGGGCGCAAACATACATTTAACACGAACTCATAGAGCATAATTAATTCAACCCAAACTCTTATTTTGAGTTATGGTCATGACGATATGATATATCTAATTGATGGCTGAATCTTGCTGGTTAATATGGAATCTTCGACAGAGTCGTTAACCCATATGTTACACGGGCCATTATTACACGCATCACCATTCAATACAAAGTACACTAACACACCTGTGGGTATGCCCTTTTTAACCAACAAAGATGAAGGCTCAACTTTAAATCTATAAACTCGTTAAATTCTTATTATAATTATTAGTCATCCATCGATCCATGTGGACGAATACAGTGGTTTTTATGTAGAAATCTACTTAGCATCGATTTAACTGGTTCTTAAAAACCAATCAATTAAAGTGTATATTTAAATACTAAATCACCTTGGACGATGCTAACATGATTATTTAAATATAATTAGAACCCACTTTGTGAAATTCTTGTATAAAAAGGCCACATCATCATTTATTTTTGAAACTCGCCTTAACAGTTCAGTTTTGTACATAATTTTTCTAGCCTACATAAAAATACTTTTTTGGTTGTTGGGTAGCAATTTTGTAAATACAAAGTACACACCAACATATAGCAATGGAAGAGACAAAATAACGCTGTTTACAGGTAGCCCGAAGGCAATGTGCAAACAAATCAGGACTCGATAAAATAGTTCTGATTGTCTGCATGGAAACTACATGGAACAACTAACAGTTACCAAGTTCTACCTTATATAGACTATTTTTCTACTATGCTCGGTTATAATTTGGGCCGGTCAAGTTATTTTTCTTAACATTATCAAATTATTGCTACATATGCTCTATTAGACATTTAGCAAATATTTTTATTTAGTAGCGTTAAACACATTAGGGTGGTCCTTAATTAATTAATGGGTGATACAGATATATATTTACCTAGAAAAGAGACATTTTACTGAGCTTACCATTGCTGGAATTTATCATTTAAGATGACAAAGTGAAAGGCCTATTCAAATTAAAAAAATGAAAGAAAATGCATTGGACCTGGTTTGCTTCCTAATTTGATAAATTAAGATCAGCTCTTGCTTTCACATACTTGCACCCTTCACCCTTCCATCACCACTTTTTTTTAAAGAAACCTTCCATGACCACCTTTAATCTGCTTTATAGATAGCCATGTTTCTCAGATTGTGCAGCAGCACAGCATGTACTTCTAGTAAAAGAAAAATAGAAGCGACGCTTTCATAATTTGCAGAATGATTAACGAAAACGATATTTCGCTGCGTCGACGGACAGGAGCTTGAACCTGGTGATCACGAAGAATCGGAGGTGCGTCGGAGGTGCTGCTGCAGCCTATCGCGCTGAGATCAACCAGCAAGAACCCGCGCACGTACGTAGCGAGAGGATTAGATCGTAATGACCGCACAACAGATTGGATTGGTTGCCAACACGTATGTGGGCTCTCGGAACGTGCACATTGCATTGTAAGAGTTCGTTCTAAAAAAGGCCCACATAAAACATATATTGTAGAATCGACGGTGACAGTGTTACGATCTATAGAATCAATGGTCAGATTTTTTTAGTTAACGTGAGAGCTCGTAAAAAGTGTTCAATTAGTATAGGTACAAATAGATAGATAGATAGATTGGGCGGACCGCTGCGACCAATTGTAACATACCCAAAATTTGAATTTCAAATTTTGCATCTAAAAATGTCGAGAATAATTTTTCCTAAATAGGAATACTAGAATTTTCCAACTAAAAACCTAGGTGAGTCTAATATGACCAGTTTTAATATACAAATTTGTGAATAATTTAAATCATTTACTTGATAGCTCAAAAGAAGAAAACTAAAACATAGTGTGTGCATGTATTTGAATAATGTATTGTTGAGACTTGAGTCTTTTGCTTGTTTTTGGATCTTACTAGCGTTTCATAATAGGATGAATATAAATTAAAACTTTGAAGCAAATACTAAGTATATATTTACAAGAATGTATATACATGTAAAACATAAAGTTGAGTAACTAAAAGTATAAATCATGTTCAACAACATCATGTCAGGTCAAGAATCATCTAAATATAATTTTACAATCCTTTAATTATATTTTATAATAGAAAACATATAGGTAAGGATAAGCTTAGTGAATTTCTAAAAATAATTAGTGTAAGATAAATCATGGAAAAATTCATGTGGGTTATACTCAATATGTTAGACTCACTGGAATTTTGGCATGATTTTATTTTTATATCTAGACCCTCAATTAAATTGGTCAAAGGAGTCAAAATCAGGTTAAGTCCAAAACCCTAATCGGCAAAAACGACACACATCTCATATATGTATTTTATCACATGAAAATGTATATGGAACATAATTTATTCAAATACTAGCATATTTATCATGAATTGATATAATTTTTCCAGAATTTATTTTATTAGTTTTGACCTCTTAAAAATTCAAAGTAATTTCAGCTGGACTAGATTTCTTTATTTTCCTGACAATAAAATATAATGAATTTTTGAGTACAACCAAGGAAAATGGAAACTAGATCAATTTATCTATCTCCACAAAAATCCTTCATCACCACTTAACCCAGCACAGCCGAGAAAGAGAGATCAAGGGCGGTGCACTGCCGATGTGGGCACCGAACATGTTCGACGCGTGTCCCCTACGTGGCCGTCACCGAACTCTCCCTTTTCTACTCCCAGCCGCGTCGCCCATCCATAGTGGTCAAGCCGGAGCCATGCATCCCAAGCGAAAGGAACCCTAGCCCCTCCGTTTTGCCTCAAACCCGTCGTCGGCCATGAGGGAAATGAAGGTCGTCATCGTCGTCGAGCCATCTTCAACCCTATTCCTTCTGCGATCCATGCTCACCTCTCCATGCCGAGCAAATACCCTTTTGACACCCTCTTGTTTCGTGCAGCCGATCGACGGGAACGCGATCGTGCTCTTGGGAGCTCCGGTGCACGCTCTAAGCGTCGTCACAGCGACATCGTCGCCGTCCCGGCTACTGTTGAGCAAATCCGGCCGAGCCACCGCGCCATCAACCTCCCCTTGGAATCCTCTTCAAAAGCCCCCAAGTTTCCCAGCCGATGATGCACCGACGAGGGAGATCGCCGTCGTCTTCTCCAACTCCGGCCAACCGAGCTCCATCGCCGTTTCCATCCACTCCGGTGAGCTCCAGGATGATTCCCCGTGTGTAGAGCACCCTTGTGCAATTGCTAAGCTACTCCCCTCCTCTCCCTGGCAGATCGAGGACCGGAGCAAGCCGCCGCCGTGAGACCTCCATCTTCTGCCGCGTTAGGTTTAAGGCGTGGGCCCGCCACCTAACGATTCTGGGTCATGCCCAGGATGGATTCACACTTGCCATCGCTGATGCAAGGCTAGACACTAGGCAATGTAACGGCTATGTTGTGACCTCTAGTCCGCACTCATCGTGTAGAGTGTGGGGTGCTAGGCCGGCACCGAACCAACTAGAGTGTAGCCTTCGGGCTTTTATCGCATCATGTGGATTTGTACGAACTCTGCAGAGTTAAAACTAACCGGTTAGCCGTGCTCACGGTCAAGAGCGACTTGGGGAAATAGCATGAGTGTAATTTTATCTTTTCTAAAATGTTTTATAAAAATGGTTGAGGATGGGAATTTGATGATGATTTTCGAGGATAATGATGGCTTGCTACCAGGGAAGGTGCAAGTTGATGTTTATGACTTATGAAAATGATGATGAGGAGAAATGATGATTATGTTGCTAAATTATTTATATTGATCACCATGCTCTACTTTATATACTTATTCTATAAATGTTGTACAAAGTTACCGTTTTGTGAAATGTTGTGAACCAACTTAGCTTTATGCAAATGAACCTACAAATAGCCATTCTTTGATAATTAGAGCTTGCATGTATGTAGGATTGTATTACCTTGCCAGTACATTAACATAGTTAATGTACTGACACTTGTTCGATTGGAATATCCATTTGCAGGTTAGTTGAGTGCTACGGGTTCCGTTGATCTCTTCAGGACGGTTCATTAGGGGTTTACCCCTAGTCGGATTGCTTAAGGGTCTTGGGTAAATAAGCTTCCGTGCGAACATTTAAATTGTAAGGCCGTTTGGCCATATATATATCTTAGACTTAGATTCTAAGTTATTTGTGTATTAGTAGTCATTTATGAATATCATTTGCTTTGATGAAAGTGTCTTGGTTTGTTCTAGCTTATAGAACTATCCAGACATGAGTATGGATGTTGAACAAACGAGATGTTGTAGAGCTTAGCAAATTGTCAAGTCTCCTGGGATGTGTAATACATCTGGTCGCTGCCTTCGTGTGGTTTGACGGACATGTCTCAGGCTGAAGTTGACTGGCACGCTAAGTCCCAGCAATGTCTCTTTTGCTCAATATTCGGCACTACGTTATTTATATTGAATGGTGATTAATTGTGATCATGGGGCACATTGAGGTTTGAGTGGCTATAATGCGTGTATGGATCCCACTCTCCCAAAATCATGTGGTGATCACAAATGACACCGGACAATATAATTTTCGGGTGTTCGACACCAATCCATTTCATGATCTCCTCGACCGCTGCGTGGAGGCCTGGTGGCTGTTGTATTGGGACGAGATTAGGTTTTGTCAGGACTACAAATCTGCTAACTAGACTAATTTACTTACAACCCATTAAGACTGCCTTAACGTGCATTCTTCACTCCTTTTTTTATTTTTGACTTTAATGGTTTCTAATACGAGAGTGTGCATGAGAACTGAGAACCTATTGTTAATGAGACTGAAATAGCCATGCGTGCTGAACCGGCTCTGTTAAGGGATGGGATGGATCAGGTTGGGTTGAACCAATTTGTTAGAGTGTTTGGTTTAGGGACATGAAGGATTAGATGGTCCCTAACAGGGAATATTTTTCTAACATCCGGATTGGCTTGGTCCCTAAAAAATGAAAGATCAATCTAACCCATTTTTTTCTCTCACTGACATGTGGTCATCTCTTAAAAAGTAAAATCATCTCATTCCTCATGCCAAATGGATAGATGGGACCATTCCATGTTCCAACCCATCTCATCTCGTTTGTGTTTTATCTTACCAAAAGGACATATTGTTCCATAAGTAGCAGGCAACCATTTGGGCCCATCACTCTACAGCAACTTCGTAGAGCACAATACACAGCCAGACAGCATACACAGTTTTGCGGTTTTCTATACTCCTTAAAATGTTTGCAAGCATGGTGTTTGTTCCGCCTTCCCCACACGACCACTGCTTGACATCTAGGACCAAGGTCCAAGCCCCCAAATCCAAAGGAGATTTGCACAAGGGCGATCCCTCCCAAACATACCAGGCACGGTTGGACTTCGTCGGGGAAGCTCCGTTGGGCTCCGCTCCGGGCTGCCTGAGTCTTTCGTCATCTGCAGAAGAAAGGAGAGGTAGTCGCCACAGTTGCAGGCTCGTCGCCCCACACAGCGCTGGATCTAGCAGTAACCTCGTTATCGCCGTCCTCCTCAGTTTTCAAGTGGTGGATCGAGGGCCGCCGTCACCCGATCTAAGGCCAGCGCCGCCGGATCGAGGACCAGTGTTGCCGGGAGGCACGGGCTAGCCGGATCTGGCTGCAGGGCACCTATCGGTCTCGATCCCTTGCCCTTCTTCTCCCCCTCAGGCGTCCTCTCCCCTTCCTCGTCGGCATCCTCGCCGAGCTGAGAAGGAAAGGCCCCGACGGTGACGGTGGAGAGGCTTCGCGTCCTCGGCGCCACCTGAGCGAACCGCCGTCCACTGCTTTCATCGCCACGAATACCACCGATCTCGTCGCCTGCTCGCGCCTTCAAGCAATGTGGGCCGCCTCGGCTTCATGCTCGCCACGGTCGCTAGGATCCCCAAGTTCTTCGCCGCCACGTTGACTTCTTCCACGCCTTGATCGTTTTTAGCACCAACCGGTACTAAACATCATTTTTAGCACCGGTTCAAATATTGTCAGACCGTGTCAGGCCCCCTGGATCTTTAGTACCGATTGGTAACACCAACTGGTACTAAAAATCATGTCCTTTATATAGGGGATCTTTAGTACCGGTTGGTAACACCAACGGGTACTAAAAATCATGTCCTTTATATAGGTCTTCTTCTTCCACCAGCTCGAGCCATTCCTGCAAATTTGCAAGGAGGGAGGTGCTGTCAAAATTTTTTGTGAAAATATTTTGATGATAGTATGCAAATCAAAGGGATCTAAAAGGGTAGCAACTTCATATGCTCTATTGATGTATGATTAACATATTACATTTCTACCAATATTTATATACGTTATTCTCTCTGAAATAGGTTAATGAAAAAAGATGAGAGGGAAAGATTTTGTAGAAAATTAAAATAAGGGTACTTCATAAAATTAGAAATATTTGCGTAAAAAGTTTAAAAAAAGACACAATGGAAAAATATAGAAAATGAAGTTTAGAATAGAAAACTAATTCCATTTAAAAATCATTAAAATAGTTAGAAATAAGGTGAATGCATTAAAAATATGTTTAGAACTTTAAAACAATTTAAAAGATAATTAAAATAAGGAGGACAATACATGGAAAAATGTATTTACAATTTTTTGAAAATGATAGAATTTATATATAATTAACCATGACTCCGATTAAGTCCATTTAAAACTCATTATAATCGTTAGAAATAAGAGGAATACATTAAAATGTGTATCATCAGTTTTCAGCTTAATTATAATGTTTTAAATTATTATATGATTATTTAATTAGTTTCACTTTCCTGGACTTCCTTTCCATTTATTTATTTGATGTAGATGAAGCGACAATGGATGCACACCGCAGACTGACGGTTAAAAGAGTTTACTGATGGCATGCATTATTTTTTGAGTGTGGCCAATGCGCACAAGCATAATGGTTTTATATGTTGTCCATGCAAAAAGTACAAAAATGAGAAAGAGTATTCTACAGTAAGAACTCCTCATATCCACTTGTTGAAGTTGGAATTCATGTCTAGCTATAATTGTTGGACCTCGTATGAAGAGTTAGGGGTTGCAATGGAAGAAATTGAAGAAGAAAACGACAACATTCCGGATTGGGCTCAGTACGGTAGATTTTCAGATAGTTCAACAGGCGATGCGAACAGAGGTGTTGAAGAAAATGAGGGTGCGGATGATCTTGGTCAGGTGTTGTGCGACGCAAAGAAAGATTGCGAAAGGGAAAAGGAGGTTTAGAAATTGGAGCATATCTTAGCGGACCACAAAACGTCGTTGTACCCAAGTTGCGAACAGGGGCACAAAAAGGTTGGGTACCACGATGGAATTCCTACAATGGAAGGCAAAAAATGGTGTGACTGACAAGACATTTGGTGAGTTATTGAAACTCGTAAAGAATATTCTTTCGGAGGGAAACGAATTGCCGGAAACAACATACAAAGCTAAAAAGATAGTCTACCCTCTATGACTGGAAGACTAAAAAATACACGCATGTCCGAACGAATGTATCCTCTATCGTGGTGAGGAGTATGAGAACCTAAAAGCATGCCCGGTTTGTAAAGCATTCCGATACAAGATTAGAGAAGATGACCCCTGTGATGTTGACGATTAGCCTTCGAAGAAGAGAGTGCTTGCTAAGGTGATGTGGTATTTCCCTATAATACCATGACTGAGGTGTTTGTTCAAGAACAAAGCGCATGCTAGAATGATGCGTTGGCATGCAGAAGAATGTAAACAAGATAGAATGCTGAGATACCTTGCCGATGGGTCGTTGTGGCGAAACATCGACAAAACATTTCAAGACTACGGATAGGATGCACAGAACGTAAGGTTTAGTTTAAGTACGGATGACATGAATCCATTTGGATAGATGAGCAGCGGTCATAGCACTTGGCCTGTGACCATGTGTATCTACAACCTTCTCCCTTGTTATGCATGAAGCGAAAGTACATCATGATGCCGATTATTATTCAAGGCCCAAAGCAACTCGATAAAAACATTGATGTGTACTTAAGACCATTGGTTGAAGATCTGAAACTGCTGTGGAAGAAAGAAGGTGTCCTTGTGTGGGAGGAGGACAAACATGAACAATTTAACCTATGAGCATTGCTGTTCGTAACCATTAACGATTGGCCTGCACATAGCAACCTATCCACACAATCAAACAAGGGGTTTAAAGCTTGCACCTACTGTATGAATGAAACTGACAGTACGTATCTGAAGCATTGTAGGAAGGTTGTGTACATGAGCCATCGTCGATTTCTTGTTGCAAGCCACCCTGTACGAAAGAAAGGCAAACATTTCAAAGAGAAAGCAGACCACCATACTAAGCCTAAACATCGTAAAGAAAAAACCGTGTTTGCTATGGTGAAATATCTGAAAGTAGTATTTGGAAAGGGACTTGGCAGCGAACCTATAGCAAACGAAGATGGTCACGCGACGATGTGGAAGAAGAAATCTATTTTTTGGGAGTTACCCTATTGGGAAGTATTAGACATCTGCCACACAATCGACATGATGCACCTAAGTAAAAACCTTTGCGTCAACCTACTAGGCTTTCTAGGTCTATATGGGAAGTCGAAAGATACACTTGAAGCATGTAATGATCTCAAGCATATCAAACAACGCGACGGCCTTCATCCGGAACCGAAAGAGAAAGGAAGCCATTATTTGAGTCCAGCCATCTACATTCTGAGCAAGGGAGGGAAGGAAAGTATGTTTAAATGCTTGAAGAGCATCAATGTACCATCTGGATACTCCTCAAATATAAAAGGAATAATAAGCATGAAAGAGAAGAAGTTCACAAACCTAAAGTCTCATGATTGCCACGTGTTGATGACAAAACGACTTCCTGTTATAATTCGGGGTATCCTTCCTGATAATGTCCAAACAACAATAACAAAGCTATGTGCTTTCCTGAATGCAATTTCACAGAAGATCATCGATCCCGAACGGCCCGACAAATGACGTGGTGTAGTGCCTTGTCTTCTTTGAAATGATCTTTCCACCATCCTTCTTTAATATAATGACGCATCTTCTATGTCACCTTGTCAAAGATATCGGTATTCTCGATCCTGTGTACCTACACAATATGTTCCCTTTTGAGAGGTACATCGGAACCGTTCTCTTTCGGAAGCAAACATCGCCAAGTGGTATGGAACAGAGGAGGTCGTTGAGTTCTGCTTATAATTTATTAAGGACCTTAGTCCAATCGGGATCCCCGTATGAAGCCATGAGGGGAGACTACGGGGGAAGAGGACTCTTGGAAGGATAACAATAATGATTATAGACAATGATTTATTCCGTAAAGCACATTTCACGGTTTTGTAATAAATTTTGTTGGTGGCTCCTTACAAGAGCTCAAGACAAAAAGAACACGAACCAGAATAGTGTTGTTCGTATCGATGCCATGAGATATGATGGAACAACTAGCACGTATTACGGTGCCATCGATGAGATATGGGAACTCGACTATGGACCTCTCAAGCTCTCTCTGTTTCGGTGCGAATGGGTTAGGTTGACTGTTGACCTTAACAAGGTGGGATACTCAAACGAACCATTCGTCCTAACCAATGATGTAACGCAAGTTTATACGTGAAGGACATGTGTAGCAAACCAAAGAAGGGCAAAGGGCCCGATGAGCCAAAGCATCACGTGGTTCTCTCAGGAAAAAGGAAAATCGTCGGAGTCGAGCATAAGACTGACAAAGATTATGACCAGTTTGACAGGCAAGCTCCGTTCGTGGTGACGGTTGACCCGAGCATCCATATATCAAATGCGAACACACCTGACTCACCCAACGATCATAGCAAATGAACAATCGTAAGGAGAAAGTATGTAAGGTCCACCATTACGATGTGAGATTGATTATACGGACGATGTAAATTATTTATACTACCTTGGTGTTTGTTCGATGTAATTATTTATACTACCTTGGTGCTTGTCTGATGTAATTAAATAATATCTACTACCTTGGTGTATGCACGATGGAAATTAATTTGATTTGCTATTTCTAGCGATGAAAGAAGTATTTTGGTTAAAAGTTTGAAAAAACCCAACTGCACAAAAGTTAATCATAAATGTATTCTAGTTATTTTTATAATTTTTTACAATTGTAATGCACTTGATGGGGCATGGGTTAATTATATATGCTTTTTAATTTTTATTACAATTTTAAACTATTTTAAATGTATTCTAATTATTATTATACTTTTTTTATAATTTTAATGCAATTAATCGGGCATGGGTTAATTATATATCATTTTTACATTTTTATCATAATTCTAAACTATATTAAATGTATTCTAATTATTTTTATATTATTTATAATTTTAATGCAGTTAATGGGGTATGGGTTAATTATATATTATTTTAAAATTTTTTTATAATTTTAAACTTTTTTTAATGAAATTAATTGGGACACCGTTAATTACTAAATTTTTAAACCTATTGTTAGTGCACTTAATTGTGTCATGGTTAAGTTCTTTTCATTGCTTTTTAGTTTTGGTTGTTATCCGTAGCTAAGAAAAAAGATTTGAAAATAGCTGGAAATATCTTTAGTCCTGATTGGTGATACCAACCAGGACTAAAGATAGTATCCTTACTGCCGGTTGATTTCTCCAATCGGGACTAAAGATATCTTTAGTCCCGGTTGTATCCACCAACCAAAATTAAAGATATGGGTATATATATATATGTATGGTTTTGTCTTCTCGGCTGCATCGATCGGGACTTAACGTTTTTCACATCTCTCTTGCTCTCTCCCCATCGTCGTCGTCGTCGTTGTGGTCGCCCGGACTCCAACGCTGCCGCCGCTGCTGCCGAGGATGGCCCAATGCCACCGCGACCGCCGCCACCAGCCACATGGAGGAGCCAGTGCAAGGTAGACCGAGTCCACCGTGCACCGGCATGCCTTCGGGAGGGCTGATTGGCCGGGCCCACCTGTCTGTCCCTCCCCGATTTTTCAAAAATAAAAAATAATAAATTTAAGAAATACTTTGCAAATATAAAAAATTAAAAATTAAAAGTAATACATTCCACAATAAAAATAATAAATTAAAAACTAAAGTATAGATAATACGTGAAAGATATATTTACAATGTTTGGAATCTTATAAAATTAATATTTACATAATTCCATTTAAAAATCATTTAAATAGTTAGAAAATAGGGAGAACACACTAAAAATATATTTAGAATTTAAAAACACTTCTACAAATAATTAAATTATAGGTAATTTTTGAAAAATATATTTACAACTTGTGTTTATGTTTTATTTGTTCAATGCAAATGTTGTAATTACCGAACGATTGTTTTATTGTCAGGATTGGACGCGGGCGACTCTCAAGTTGAATTACGTGATTTGAAGGTCACCAAGCAACATGCTAAGGTAAGTTATGTGAACAATTCGATATGACATGTTTCTTCGTAGTTCTGAAGTAAATGAATTTTAGAAATTCTTCTTAGTTGTCAACAATATGGATGTATATAACAATATACATGAAGGTTGAATATTTCTATAGTAAGTGAATTTTATAAGTTTTTCATAGTTGTCGACAACGTGAATATATATAACAATATACATGTAGGTTGAATATTTTTTAAGTAAGTGAATTTTAGAAGTTCTTCGTAGTTGTCGACAATGTGGATATATATAATAATATAACATGCACCTTTTGTAGTAATTTATATTTTCTGTATTATTTAATGTTACGAACAAATGGTAGATAGCGATAAGGAACATGTCCTCTTGAACGAGATCAATGAGGGCAGCAGCCAGTACTGGGCGGACGAGGAGGGGAACGAGGACCCCAACCGTTACTTGAATGAGGAGGGGAACGAGGAGAAGAACGCGAAAGGAAACAAGGGTGAGCAACATGCCAGCCAACCGAGCGTTGGTATGAGGAGGGCATGTGGACAACGAGGTGTCGCAAGAAAGGTGGAGGGGAGACGCATCATAACTGAAGTGAACCCAGACGGTGAACCAGTTGCCCCCGCCGATGCAGCAAGGAAGTTTATATCACACAGCGGTTGGGTCATAATGGATCATGTGCCCATCAGCGTACCGAACTGGCGCCACACAAAGTTACATGAGGATGTAGAAGAAACATATCTCCTAAATACAGAGAAGGACATATTCTGGACCATCATGCTCGAGACCTTCACAATCCCTGAGACAGATCAGGTCAAAGTAAAGGCTTGGACTCTGAAAAAGATGGCTCAACAATTCCAGGGCTACAAGAAAGATTTGTACAACAAATATATCCCGAAGGATCTGACATCAGACTTTGACACATTCCGCAAACTGAAGGATCATTAGGATGCATTTGTGACCTACAAAACAGGAGAGCAAGGGCAAGTCAAGATAGCGAAGAACAAAGCCAATGTCTCCAAGAAGAAGTACTTTCATCGGCTAGAGTCGGGCAGCTGCAAAAAGGTAGTGCCCAAGTGACGGAAAATGGAGGATGCTTTAGCCAAAAGAGGTATCGTTCTGGCCACACATGATTGGCCTGAACGATCAAAACATTGGTACTACACTTATGGGGGTACACTGAATGCTGCTGATTGCTCTCTGATCTTTGGTGATGACATACGCCAAGCAACTCACCATCTCGTCGATACCCTAGAGGCCTCTGCTGAGGGAAGATTCCATCTGAACAAAGAGAAGGACGAGCTTATGTTCGCACTGCAAAATCTGGAGCACCCAGGACGAGTGTGCGGAAAAGGCATGGTTGCATGGAGGTACGGGTTTAAAGATGACATCCACACGTACCGGAGTCGCATGAGAAGCAAGAGAGATTAGGACGCGAAGTTGACTGATCTTGAAATGAAGGTCACGAGCTATGATCAAAGATTGCAGGAGGAGGTGGCAAGACAGGTGGATATACGATTAAGTGAGAGGAGCCAACAGACCCAGTTGTCTGTTCCTCCTGTCATGGTTAGCCCCTTAGGCAATCAAAGCAGCTGCGCTTCTGCTGGGCAAGTTGGAGATCAGACCAACGAAGCTGTAGCAGAGCCAGCTGATGACGAACCACTGTGCCCCATGGATGAAATCACGCAGCGGACATCATGTGAGCTACATATTCCCTTCAAGAACCTATCAATCAAGGTATGCTCGTGGTTTGTACATCCACATTTGAAGACTTCAAAAATTGATCCATATGTTACTAACTAACCTCGTTTCTCGTGAAGGTGGTGGAGGGTATGTGCAAATAGAATAATGAAGGTCTTTCTATTTGAGATCGTCAAGTCTAGCAAGATGCGATGTACCACTGTAGGCTGACTCCACCTCGATACTCAAAGGTAAAGGTGGAGCGGGTCTGCCCAAGATTTGACGATCTCGAGCTGGATATCCCCGGAGGAGATGGGGAGATGAAACTAGGAGAGATAGCCCACGCTATCATACTATGGTGCAAGCGCTACATCGTGCTTCCCGGGCGAGCAGCGGCATCGGTTCCTACATCTCCACCGCCGTAGCCTGACAATCCTCAGTCTCCACCGTCTCCTCCGCAACCTCGGTCTCCTTTGTCTTCACCGCCGCAACCTCGGTCTCCTTGTCATCACCTCCGTAACCTCGGTCTCCTTCGTCTTCACTGCCGCAACCTTGGTCTCCTTGTCTTCACCTCCGCAACCTCGGTCTCCTTCGTCTTCACCGCCGCAACTAGCAGCAGGTAGCAGGCAACAAAGGTCTTGCCCACCTCGTTCTGTGCCATCAAAGTCCACACAAACAAAGAAGCCAAGACTTGACGAACCAAAGAAAGTCAATCTCAAGAAAAGACCATATGATAGGATTGACGAGGACACTGATGAGGAATTGAAAAGGCAAGTAAAGGAGCACTTCAAGCCACAGAGTCCACAGAAGAAGACTAAAATAGACCCAGCAACTAAGGCCTTCTTTCGGAAGATGAGCGAACCCGCAAGAAAGACATTAGTATCAAATTACGACCACACAATTCATAAGTCTTACGGGAAGAGCACAAGAAAGATAAAGGTTGTCCCCAAGCTTGGAATGAAAGAGAAACAAGGGGTTTCCCCAATGCCATCAAACCTTGACATTACTTTACAACAATTTATGGCAGATACAAATCTTAGCAAAGAACAACTGCTGGGGACAGCCCCTATCAAGAACGCCACAGAAGAAGATCAAAAACACCCATATGCAGTCGGTGCACCACTTGTCAAGCCAGAGCTGGTCAAGAACTTACCTACACAGATGTATCGATTCTGTCAATGGTACATGGATCAATCAGCTCATGGTAGGATTATGTTCGCCGCAAGGATTAAAGATGAAGATTTCTTCCGTGGGATGAACGACATGTGGATCAACTTCAAGGATGTGTATGACGTATGGCAACAAGACGCCATTGACGTCTCTCTTCTCGCTTATTGGGTTCTATAAGTGTCATTTAATTTTATTTTGTTCATTATCCTGTCGAATGTAACATCAAATATTTAACATCTTTTCTCACTATAGAATGGAGATTCAAAATTGCCGTAGGCATGGATACTACAAGTGTGGTTTTATGGACCCCTATATAATCAACGAGAAGACTATAGATGACTGGCCACAAGAAACCGAGAAAAACATTTACAAATTCCTCGTGCAGCAATATTTTAAATAGTTCATACTCTTGCCTTGCAACACAAAGTGAGTTTTTACTGCCTCTTGTACCAATTTTCTTCTCGTATTTATAAAATGATACGTACATCATATTTCATACAAATTGCAGATTCCACTGGGTCCTTTTTGTCATAGATATGTCTAGTAGCAAGATTCATGTCATGGACTCACTTTGTCATACTTAACAGGTAATGTCACTATTACTATCATTATGATTGCTGCTATCGGTACTATGTGGATCAAAGCATCATAATTATAGTTTGCAACTGCAGGGCATGAGCAAAATTCCGTAGTAACATCCGCGGGGAATTAAAGGAAGAACTAACTGTGAGGATGTACTTTCTGATACTAACATGGTCTAAAATTAAATATCTCATTTATTCTATAATAGAAATATTTCATAAGTTCGTTTCTCCTTAAGTGTTTACGACAGAAACAGGAGACCAACTTGTGTGGCTACTATGTTTGTGATTTTATTTAGTGTGTAGTACACGACATTAACAATGATAACAATATCGAAGTACGTAAACACCATTCTAGAATTATTTAGACTCTTCTCATTGATTTAATATATTCGTATATTATTTTTTTGAAAATGACAGGTTTTTTTGTATGAAGGACCAACTCCCCCCGACAGATTACAAAATGGCTGTTCAAGAACAACTGATAGGATTTATTACGAAGGAGATTGTTAATCCATCAAAAGAATTCCACGACAACGAACAACCTATTCCTCGTCACGAACAGTTCACCTCTTAGCTTTTGTAATAGATAATAGAACATTAAAAATCAACAACAACTGTATATATATCAGAAATGTATTTAATTCCTATTGTACATAAGTAATATATACCAGCAATTATATACGGGATGTTATATACAAATATATATTAATCATATCTGTATGTATTTACTTATATTTATATATATATATAGACATATATATATACATGTATATATATGTGTATAAATATATATGTACTTATATATATTATATATATATATATATTTGTATGTATTTATACATATATATGCATATATATAAAAAACAGGAAACAATAAAAACCATTAAAAAAAATAAAAAACATCTTTAGTACACCAACCGATATTAAAGATGATTTTTAGTCCCGATAATTTAAATCGGGACTAAAAATACATATCTTTAGTTCTAATTATGCGTCTCGATTACACAACCGAGACTAAAGTCCCTTTCCCGGCAGTGACTACGCAATAACTACCGTCTTCAATGAAAATCAATGTTGTGGTTAGTCGCTGTCCGTTTTAGTATATGTTTTTCTATATTGTCTGTTGTCTTTCTGGACAACCCATGCCACTATGGCAATGTCATTGGGGCTTTTATATGCTTGCTACATTCGAAACACAAGCAAGCTGTGAATGTACAAGTCTGCTACTGACATTTGACTCTTAAGATCTATGCTATTACATCATCTTTTAACGTACGAGTCCTCTTTCGTTTCATTGCTCTCTTTTTCTAAATTTCGAAACCACGTACTTGTTTAATAAGAAAAACACAAAATTACTACTTAGATTAAATATGTGTTTAATTAACTTAATAAGCTAGAAATACAATTTATTTTCTGTTGCAATGCACGGGCTCTTGGCTAGTAGTTCCAAAAAGTCTGAGGCAACAAGCAACCGAGTAAAATTGTTGCAGATTCGTTCTTCACATGGATGGCTGTACCCGCCATGCTTTGGGTGAGCAGACTAAGCAAGATCATCGTTGCACTACTTGTGATGCATAATTGCATTACAACCTCCGTAAATTGCCTTAGCCGCTGTAAATAATCCGATGTGCATACTGGTACGTGCCTAGCTCGTTGGAATGGGAGGCATGTGGGATTTGAGCTCCCCTCACTACTGGATAACTGATCTTTGGTCGGTATTAAAAAAACAGGAATAATCCCGGTTCGAATAGAAACCGGGTCTAAAGATCATCTTTAGTCCTGGTTAAAAGTGTAACAGGTCACGATGATCTTTAGTCCCGGCTGGTAATGACTAAAGATCATCTGTAGTCCTGGTTCGCACCTTCACCAGCAGTGTCAGGCTGGTGTCAGGAGGCCGGGGATCTTTAGTCCCGGTTGATGTCACTAACCGAGACTATAGATCCTCACTTTAGTCTCGGTTGGTAACACAGGCTGGGACTAAAAATGATTTAGATCTTTAGTCCCAGTTGGTGTTATTAACCGGGACAAAAGTGATTTACCTTTTTATACCTCTTCGTCCTCCTCCAGCTCGAGCCATTGCTGCCAAGAGGAGGAGGAAGAAGGAAAGTGCTGCCAAAATTTTTGATAAAATTGTTTTGGTGATAATATATAAATCATAGAGATTGAAAAGGTTAGCAAATCTATTCTCTAATAATGTATGTTTTGCATATTGCATTTATAGCTTTGTTTCTATAAAATATTGTCTCCAATAAGGTTTATGCAAAATGATGAGAGAGAAAATATGTTAGGTAAAATTAGGTTGATTTTGAAATTAGAAAATTTGGATACATATGTTATAAAAGAGATGACCGAGGGAAAATATAGAAAACTAAGATAAAAGAATTGAAATTTAAGTTAGTTTAATAAAATAGTTAGAAAAAAGTATAAATCGTTAAATATATGGTTTCAACTTTACAAACCATAAAAAAGAATAATATCTGGGACTATTGTAAAATTATTGTATGATTATTTGTAAAAAATGTAGAAAACAAAGGTAATTAAAAAATATGTAATATAGCTAGAAATACTGTTCGTACAATAATAAAATATGTTTAGCACTATAATAAAAATTTAAAAATAATTGTAAACTTCTCTTCCTTCTCGTCGCCATCTTTGTAGCTCTTTTCTAGAAATTAGTTTCACTTTGAATCATGATGTTTTAAATTTTTATATGATTATTTAATTAGTTTCAATTGTGTAGATTTTGTTAGTAACATTAGACTATTTGATGTATAGATGGATCGGCAATGGATGTACACCGCAGACCGACGGTCGAAAGAATTTATTGAAAGCATGAATTATTTTTTAAATGTGGCCAATGCTAACAAGTACAAGGAGGTTTCATGTGTTGTCCATGCAAAAAGTGTAGTAACCAGAAGGAGTATTCATCATTAAGAACTATTCATGCGCACTTGTTTGAATCTGGATTCATGCCTGGATATAATTGTTGATCCTCGCACGGAAAGCTAGGGTTTACAATGGAAGAAGATGAATTAGAAGACGAGAATATTCTGGACTGGGCTCATCAATACGGTGGATTTGAAGAAAATCCGAAAGGCGTGGCGGACGGAGCTGTTGAAGATAACAACGCTGTAGATGATCTTGGTCAAATGTTGCGGGACGTAAAGGACGGCTGCGAAAGTGAGAAGGAGGTCCAAAAATTGGACCGTATGTTAGTGGACCACAAAACTTCGTTGTACCCAGATTGTGAACAGGGGCACAAAAAGTTGGGTACGACGTTAGAATTCTTGCAAAGGAAGGCCAAAAATGGTGTGAGTGACAAGGCATTTGGCGAGTTATTGAAACTCGTCAAGAACATTCTTCCGGAGGAAAATGAATTGCCCGAAACAATGTACGAAGCCAAAAAGGTGGTATGCCCTCTAGGACTAGAACTACATAAGATACACGCATGTCCAAACGATTGTACCCTCTATCGCGGTGAGGAGTATGAGAACCTAGAAGCATGCCCGGTTTGTAAAGCACTATGATACAAGATTAGACGAGATGATCCAGGCGATGTAGACGGACAACCTTCGAAGAAGAGAGTTCCTGCTAAGGTGATGTGGTATTTCCCTATAATACCACGGCTCAGGCGTTTGTTCAGGAACAAAGAGCATGCTAGCATGATGCGTTGGCACACAAAAGAACGTCATCAAGACGAGATGTTGAGACAGCCCGCCGACGGGTCGCAGTGACGAAACATTGACAGAACATTTCCAGACATTGGAGAGGATCCCCGAAACGTAAGGTTCGGTTTAAGTACAGATGGCATGAATCCATTTGGAGAGATGAGCGGCGGCCATATCACTTGGCCTGTTACCATGTGTATCTACAACCTTCCTCCTTGGCTATGCATGAAGCGAAAGTACATCATCATGCCAATTATCATTCAAGGCGTAAAGCAACCTGGTAACGATATTGATGTGTACCTAAGACCATTGGTTGAGGATCTGCTTCTGCTGTGGAAA
Organism: Oryza officinalis; assembly: GCA_008326285.1. Classification (NCBI taxonomy): domain Eukaryota; kingdom Viridiplantae; phylum Streptophyta; class Magnoliopsida; order Poales; family Poaceae; genus Oryza; species Oryza officinalis. The sequence continues at coordinate 18,612,931 of BDMV01000004.1, forward strand.
AAAGAAGGTGTCTCTGTATGGGACGAGGACAAACAGGAGCAATTTAACCTACGAGCGTTGTTGTTCGTGACCATTAATGATTGGCCGGCACTTAGCAACCTATCAGGACAGTCAAACAAGGGGTACAAGGCTTGCACCCATTGTCTGGATGAAACTGAAAGTACGTATCTGAAACACTGCAGGAAGGTTGTTTACATGAGCTATCGTCGATTCCTTGTTGCAACCCATCCTGTACGGAAAAAAAGCAAGCATTTCAAATAGAAGGCAAACCACCATACTATGCCTAAATATCACAACGAAAAAGCCGTGTTTGCTATGGTGAAAGATCTGAAAGTAGTATTTGGAAAGGGACCTACCAGCCAACCTATAGAGAGCGAAAATGGTCACGCGGCGATGTGGAAGAAGAAGTCTATTTTTTGGGAGTTACCCTATTGGGAAGTCTTAGACGTCCGGCACGCAATCGATGTGATGAACCTCAGTAAGAACCTTTGCGTCAACCTGTTAGGATTCCTAGGTGTATATGGCAAGTCGAAAGAGACACTTGAAGCACGTAATGATCTCAAGCATATGCAACAACGCGAGGACCTTCACCCGGAACAGAAGGATAAAGGAAACCATTACTTGAGTCCTGCAAGCTACACCCTGAGCAAGGAAGAGAAGGAAAGTATGTTTGAATGCCTAGAGAGCATCAACGTATCGTCTGGATAATCCTCGAATATAAAGAGAATAATAAGCATGAAGGAGAAGAAGTTCACAAACCTAAAGTCTCATGACTGTCACATGTTGATGACACAACTGCTTCCTGTTATAATTTGTGGTATCCTTCCTGATATTGTCCGGGGAACAATAACAAAGCTATGTGTTTTCATGAACGCAATTTCGCAAAAGATCATCAATCCGGACAGTTTAACAACCCTTCAAGATGACATGGTCCAATGTCTCGTAGGCTTTGAGATGATCTTTCCACTGTCATTCTTCAATATAATGACGCATCTTCTATGTCACCTTGTGAAAGAGATCAGTATTCTTGGTACTGTGTACCTACAAAACATGTTTCCTTTCGAGAGGTACATGAGCATTCTAAAGAAATATGTTCGTAACTGTCCTCGTCCGAAAGCAAGCATAGCCAAGGGTTATGGAACAGAGAAGGTCATTGAGTTCTGCGTAGAATTTATTGAAGACCTTCGTCCAATCGGGATACTCGAATCAAGCCATGAGGGGAGACTACGGGGAAAGGGGACTCTTCGAAGGAAAGCAATAATGACTGTGGACAACGATTTATTCCGTAAAACACATTTCATGGTTTTGCAACAATCTTCATTGGTGGCTCCTTACATCGAGGAGCACCTATCGATTGTTCGGTCAAAAAATATCGACAAGTCTGATGCATGGATTACACGCCATCAGATCGATACTTTCCCCGCTTGGCTATGACAACATCTAATGTGTGCCGAAACCAATGACCGACAACTAGCCTTCTTGGCGAGGGGGCCATCTTTCTCGATATCGACATTCCAAGGATATGAAATCAATGGGTATACATTTTACACAAGAGCCCAAGACAGAAAGAGTACAAACTAGAACTCTGCTATTCGTATCGACGCCATGAGATAGAATGGTGCAACTGGAACGTATTAGGTGTCATCGAGAACATATGGGAACTAGACTATGAACCCCTGAAGGTACCCCTGTTTCGATGCCAATGGGTTAGGCTCACCCGTGGAGGCGTAACGATTGATGACAGTGGGATGACAACGATTGACCTAAGCAAGGTTGGATACTCAGACGAACCATTCGTCCTAGCCAATGATGTAACACAAGTTTTCTACGTGAAGGACATGTCTAGCAAACCAAAGAAGGGTAAAGGACCCGACGAGCCAAAGTGCCACATGGTTCTCCCAAGCAAAAGGAAAATCGTTGGAGTCGAGGATAAGACTGATGAAAATTACGATCAGTTTTATGGGCAATCTCTGTTCGCGGTGACGGTTGACCCGAGCATCCTCCTATCAAAGGAGGACATCCCTTACGCATGCAACGATCACAGCGAAGGAACATTAGTGAGGAGAAAGTACGTGAGAAAAACAGTGAAATAGGTTGTTGTATGGACGATGCAAATTATTTATAATGTATTGAAGGCCATGCAATGTTTGCGTCTTTAGTAATACAATTACATATGTAATATCAATTTTAAACTATTTAAATAGGTTATATGTTATTAGATAGTTTAATACTATTTAAATAGTATTTAAGTTGGTTATATTTTAATTATATATCATTATTGAAATGTAATATAAGATTTAAACTATCTAAATTGGTCATATGTTAATTATATATATATTTTAAATGTAATAGCAATTTTAAACTATTTAAAAAGGTCATATGTTATTAGATAGTTTAATACTATTTAAATAGTATTCAAATTGCTTATATTTTAATTATATATCATTATTGAAATGTAATATAAGACTTAAACTATCTAAATTGGTCATATGTTAATTATATATATTTTAAATGTAATAGCAATTTTAAACTATTTAAATAGGTCATATGTTATTAGATAGTTTAATACTATTTAAATAGTATTTAAATTGGTTATATTTTAATTATATATGATTATTGAAATGTAATTATCAAGTTTAAACTATTTAAATAGGTCATATGTTAATTATATGTGATTATTTATATTTAATAATAATTTTAAACTATTTAAATAGGTCATATGTTAATTATATGTGATTATTTATATTTAATAATAATTTTAAACTATTTAGATCGGGCATATGTTATTTCAATGTTTCAATCTTTAGTCTCGGTTGTTAAATATAGCCGGGACAAAAAAATATTTCGGAAACAGCGGGAAATTATATTTAGTCCCGGTTGGTGGAATCAACCGGGATTAAAGATCCTGACTATAAATAGCTGTGCGCATCGTCTTCTCCGGATCCACACTTAGCCGTTTCATTCTCAACGCACGTCCTCCGCCTTTGCCGCCGCCGTCGTCTTCGTCGTCTCCGCCGTCGTACGTCGTCGCCAACCTCACCGTGTCACCCAGCCGAGGTTTGCGCCGATCTTTCTGTCGCCATCCATGCCGCCGCCATGCATGCCACCCCACGCCACTGCTGCCACCACCCCACGCCACCCGGCCGCCACCCCACGCCACGGCCGCCCCGCGCCACCACACGGCCGCTGCCACCCTGCGCCGCACCACCAGTACGGTCGCCGCCACACCGTGCCATGGCCGCCCTGCGCCACCACGGCCACCCTACGCCACCGCCGCCACCACCCTGCGCCATCCGGCCGCTACCCCGCGGCGTCGCCCGCACTCCACGGCGCAGCCGTCACCTCGTGAACGCGTATGATAAATCGATAGAACGTGAACGATACAACGTGAATGATATATAGAATGATAGAACAAAAATGACCAAACGAACGATAGAATGAACGACTGAACGAACGACCGAATGAACGATAGAATGATAGAACGAACGAACGATAGAACGAACGACCGAATGAACGATAGAACGATAGAACGAACGAACGATAGAACGAACGAACGAACAAACGATAGAACGAACGACCGAACGAACGATAACACGAACGAATGAACGAATGAACAAACGAACGAACGAATGATAGAACGATAGAACGAATGAACGAGGGAACGAACGAATGATAGAACGAACGAATGAATGAATGATAGAATGTGGAGGCCGTGTGGGTACCCGATACCCATATTCTCCACAACCATGTGTATATTTCCTCTGTCTTTATTCATTCATATGTATGTATTGAACAAATTGTATCAATGTGAGCCAACTAAAAGGAGGACTAACTTAATAGTTCAAATAAAATACATTTATTGCAGTAATAGTTCTTTAGATCACCCATATCATACATAGATCACTATAGATCACCCATATCACACGAAACCAATGTCTCTAGTCGAATATGACCGAACGACGGAATGTGACCGAGATATGCAGCTATGCATATATGTTTTCAATGCAGATATGCAAGCATGATGTGTAGATTAATCATAGATGTACCAAATTATTTGCAACAAATTAATCATATATGTGTTTTCAATCGTAGATGTACCAGATTAATCATAGCTGTGTTTTCAATGTACATTGTTAATGGTATAATGTAACCTCCGTTTTATTTGCAATAGTTTTCATGTTTTCACGTGGATAGACTGAATATAATATTGCACATCTTTTTACATTTTCCAATAGTGATTTAATTTTTTTTCTAATTTTTTTTCTAATAGTTGCTAACCGCCGTCGTCACTCAAGCTTAAGTGGCCCCAATAACTCCTATTCTTCGGGAATGGATCAGTCAGAACATCATCGTCGGCCTGCCTTCGCAGCCGCCAACTAGTATCTTCGCCTACACAGTTGGTTGGTCACACCACCGTTGTTGGGTGTCTATGTCTTCATTGTCGGCTTGCCTTCGCTGTCGCCGACTGGTGTCTCCGCCTACACGGTTGGTTAGTCACACCACCGTTGTTGGGCGTCTACGTCTTCATTACCGGCTTGTCTTCACCGCCGTCGACTGGTGTCTCCGCCTACACAGTTGGTTGGTCACACCACCGTTGTTGGGCGTCTACGGCTTCATCATCGGCTTGCCTTCGCCGCCGTCGACTGGTGTCTCCGCCTACACGGTTGGTTGGTCACACCACCATTGTTGGACGTCTACGTCTTCATCGCCGGCTTGCCTTCGCTGCCGTCGACTGGTGCCTCCGCCTACACGATTGGTTGGTCACACCACCGTTGTTGGGCGTCTACGTCTTCATCGCTGGCTTGCCTTCGCCGCCATCGACTGGTGTCTCCGCCTACACGGTTGGTTGGTCACACCACCATTGTTGGGCGTCTATGTCTTCATCGTCAGCTTGCCTTCCCCGCCGCCGACTGGTGTCTCCGCCTACATGGTTGGTTGGTCACACCACCGTTATTGGGCATCTACGTCTTCATTATCGGCTTGTCTTCGCTGTGGCCGACTGGTGTCTCTGCCTACATGGTTCTTATTATGTTGTCGCTCATGGATGTCTTTGTTTTAGCCATCGTTCTGCCTCTTTCGTTGATGACTAGTTTTTTCGTCGTCGACTGGTGGTTTTGCCTTGACGACTATGCGCCTTCAACATCGTTGTTGGAACCTTGTCTTTGCCACTGGTTTGCCTCTGTTGCCGTCAACTCATGTCCACGTCATCATAGTCGTGCAATTCTGTCACCATTGTGGAGCGACTTCATCTTCATTGTCTTTGGCATCGGCAAATTCTTGTCGAAACTTGGTTTCGGCAATCAGAAATTTGGGGTAGCAGTCAAGTGCCAAACACGACAGGTTAGTAGACAAAGGGATTTCGACAGGTTCAGGCCCTCTATAAAGAAGTAATATCCTACTCTTGTTTTGGGGATTTGATCCGCCGAGTGGTTTATTGATCTCGTGATCTCTTTCAATCTGCGTTCTTGTGTGTTTTGCTATATCCCTCAAGGGATGCCCTACCCTCCTTATATAGTCTTGGAGGATAGACTTACAAGTCGGAGACCTAGTTACATACGACATCGGACAGCTAAATCTTACCAACTTTAGACTATAAACCGTTACCTTATTACAATGGTAACATAATACTCAAGTCTTAAGCCGGTTTACATAATCATGAGTCATAACCTATCCCCTATGGTAAATCGGATAAGCTAGCCGTGTGGGTATATTGTACCCATAATCTCCACAGTAGCCCCTGAGACCTTCACAATCGACGAGATAATTTTGTCTCGAACCAGAATAACACACAGCCGAGTACCTCCTTAGCCAAGTGCTTCTATCGCCGAGTGCTTCCATCATCTCTGCCTGAATCTCCCGAGTGCTTTATCATCCAATAGAAAGGCTGTGAAGGGCTGAAAACATCTCAAAAAATTTTTTAAGAATAGATATTTAGGTGCATCGATTGATGCACCTAATTAGGTGTAGCCCCCAACTATGTGTTTAGTTAAAACAAACTAAGCACATAGTCAAGAACCATAATAATCATACTGATCTGAGTGATATAAATAAATGCTTAGCCTAAGCCAAAAGCAATCATAAAAAATCATATGACACATAACCTTATAATCAAGGCATAGTGTATAATGTATCCGAGTACTGGCAAGCTCATGCTTATCCGAGTTGTTATGCCCGAGTCCTCTCGGAGCATACAACTCAGCCAACCCCAGGAATAGAAAATCCGAGTTATTAAACTCATAACAAATTTATCAATCATCTGAAGAATATGACCAAGATATTAAAAAGCCTAAGCCATAATACTGGTCTTAATAAAAAGAGTACACCAAGGTGGCAAAATAGCATTGATATAATAGAAAATCAAATGCTTTGTAAAACCAAACAGCTCCTGCAACCTATAAAAAAGTTACTAGGACAGTTATAAAAAAACTTTACTGTTTGTCACCTTCCAAGTTGCATCGTACCAATCCTCAAAAAGTTGTGTAACTGTTGTATGAAAGGATTTTGAAGGCATTGGGCAATGAGACACGCGCATATTGCCATGGCAAATCTGCTTAAGTCCCTAGAGACACGTGCCAAGCCACACCTGTAGCATGGACTACAAGCTCCTCATGGATCTCGGCCCAAACACGAGAAAGCCTACTGATACCCTTAAATCTCTGAAGGGCCGTCGTCTTCCCCGCCGCTTCATCTTCCGAAAATTTCCCCTGTCGCGCTCCTGTTCACAAGCCCTTCGCAAAAACCTAAAACTCGTGCGCATCCAAATCCATCCATCCAGAAGCTCAAGCTCCATCAAGATTCATCGCGCGCAACTAGCTCCCAGCATTTCCTCCAAGAATCTCCACTCCCAGCCCCAGGTTCACCTCCACCAAAACGCATCCATGGCAGAAGAGAGAGAAAACCCCTTCGACCAATGGGCAACCTCAGACGTGAAGGGATCAACCCTGCGGGAAATGGTGAAGGACGGAGTTCTTTCGGCCAAGGAAATCATCGGCTGGCGCCCGGCGTTCGGCAAAGAGTTCCCAACCCTAAACACCGGTGAGATCGTAGTCTTCACCCACTTCTTTTATTGCGGATTTGGTCTTCCTACTTTCGAATTCTTCCGTGGCATCCTCGAGTACTACGGTCTCCAACTTTATCATCTGAACCCAAACTCCATTCTACACATCGCTATTTTCATCCACGTGTGCGAAGCTTTCTTGGGCATCTTTTCGCACTTTAATCTCTTCCGCCGTATGTTCTCTCTCAAGGTACACCCAACCAAAGAAAACCCCTGTGTTGTTGGTGGCACCAGCTTTCAGCTTCGCGGTACTCTCCGCAAAGATTACTTCCCTCTTCCTCTGAAATCCTCCAATAAGGGTTGGCATGTAAATTGGTTTTATATCTCAAACCCAGCCCCCAGCTTGCCCATCTTCATCGGCCTTCCACCCATCCAACGGGCCAACTGGAACACCATGCCAGAAGGGCAAGACTGGATAGAAGCAAACAACCTCCTGGCTAAAATCCTTGAACTGAAGAATAAAGGTCTCCAAGCAGAACAAATCACCCGGCACTTCATTAAGTGCCGACTGGCTCCCATCAAAGAAAGGTCTAAGCCATCGTTTGAATACGAAGGCCAGAGTGACCCCAACCGAGCGGACTGCAAATCCCTGAACTTCTAGGTCCTATGCGCTCGCAAGTACAAGATTTTCTCCTCTGGAATTGCAGTGGAATATGTAGGTTCGAAGAACAAGAACTAAGCCAACCAGAAGGGGGGGTGAATGGTTGGAATACCCAAAAACCAAAACTTTTAGCGAAATAAAAAGTTACCCTCAAATTCGATGTAGATCGGTCTAACCGAAGTAGATCGACCGGTCTGACCGCCATGGTGACGTCGGTCTGACCGCCCTGTATTGCCGGTCTGACCACCACGTACCCGCCGGTCTGACCACTGAGATGCGCCGGTCTGACCGCCAGTGTCTCACCGGTTAGACCGCCGAAACCCGTGCAAACACAAATTGAAGAACTCTCAAAGTAGATGACAATTTTAGTACTTCTCTCTGTGTTTACAAAGTGCAACAACAGCACTCCTCATGAAAAACTCGGCTAAACTCGAAACCCTAACTAAACTTTCAACTCAAAGCTCTCAAAAAACCGATCACAGGGAGGCCACACCCTTCCTCTCTATTTATACATGAGGTAGGCAGCCTAAAGCCATGAACCAAACTCATACAAAAAGTCCTAATCCACCTAGGAAACTTTCTCGTACAAGAAAACCAACTTTACATATTCCAATCATACCAAATTTGGACTCCTTCCAAATTTGACTCCGCATCCCATATGCACACAATATCTCCATCACATGCCATATGGAATCATCACCAACCATGTGCGTTAATCTTTAGCCTAATTATCCCGCATGATCTCTGATCCTCCGGACGTCACCTTATCTCCAAGTTGACTCCCGATCCATCACCGGCAATACTCTCCCGAGACATAAAGATTACCTACACATGAATCAAACAAAGAAACCATATCCGAGCACAAGCTATCCTCAACTTGACTCATTGTTAGCACACAACAGTATTACATACGCATAGTATCCATCTAGAAGTCATAAACATGAAATAACCACGGATTTCCAAAGAAACAACCCGAAACCAAAACCGACACAGAGTCGGCCGGTCAGACCGCGGGCTGGCCGGTCTGACCGTACACATACCTCCGGCCTGACCGGCCTTGCCTGCCCGGTCTGACCGGGCCCACTGTTCACCGTCTGAAAATTCAATCATCTCAAAAACCACTTTGCCAAATATCTCCAAATATCAAAACCAATAACCTCCAATGCCAATTGTTCATCATAATAGAAGAATCAAACACACCTTGATTTTACAATCTCTCCCTTGATGAACACATTGGCAAACTTATCAAAATGCATGTGCATTTGCATTGTTGCATTGTTTGAAACTCAAACACTTGCATTTGCATTGTTGCATTGTTTGAAACTCTTCTCCTTCTTTTGACAAAAATTTCATCAAGCATTGGAATTATGTTCAGTGTATATTCAAGAGCTTAATAACATACATATATAATTCATGTCATGTATTGCAACAAAGAGAAGATAAACCCATCAATGATATAGCAAGCATAAACTAGAGTACAATCATAAATCATAGATTTTACAATTAAGATCAATAATGCAATCAAAATTCATAAATTCAAAAGATTTATAATGCAACATCTTTACAAACACATAGATTCAAAAATAAATCCACACATATAGACCTATTGCAATCATTACTCTTTCCCAAATTAGCTTTTGCACAAAACAACCAAGAGAATTTTCAGAGCTTTTTCATATTTTGCTCATTTTTTATTATGCCGGATACGTCCTTGTTGTCAAGGCTGTTTCCAAGGATTCGGCACCCATTATTTTCTCATATCGAATACGTCTTTGTATATTTCATTAATTCAAATATAAAATTTAAGTGTCATGCATCATCTCTTTTAAAAGCAATATCTAAGCCTTATGAAAACACTAAAATTCATACAAACTATAAAATAGACAAATAAACCTTCAAAGTATTACTAGCATGAACAAAAACATTATATGCATAATATCAAGCTCTCTTTCAATTTGTTTCTTTCAATTGTTGCTTGATAAAACAAAGAGCACAAAAACTCCCCTCAAACCATGCCAAAAGGATGAATGATTCCCAACTCTCCACGAAGAAAAGTACAACGATATGAATCCAATGGTTTAGTGAAAATATCCACAAGTTGCAATTTTGTATCCAAAAATTTCAATTCAACATCTCCCTTTTCAACATGATCCCTCAAAAAGTAAAAGCGAATATCAATGTGCTTTGTACGTGAGTGCTGTACAGGATTCTTTGCAATGTTAATAGCACTTGTATTATCACAAAACAGAGGAACTTTTTCAAAAACAAGACCATAATCTTTCAAAGTTGAAATAAGCCAAAGAATCTGGGAACAACAGCTAGTAGCAGCAACATATACTAATTCAGCAGTTGATTGGGCTACACTAGATTGTTTCCTAGAAGACCATGCAATCAATGATGTACCAAGAAAATGACATGTTCCACTAGTACTTTTTCTATCAATTCTACAACCCGCAAAATCAACATTAGAATACCCACTTAAACATATAGAAGATGACGTAGAATACCAAATTCCAAATTCAAGTGTATTCAAATACCTCATTATTCGCTTGACGGCTTGACGATGTGAAGCACGAGAAGAAGCTTGAAAGCGCGCACACAAACACACAACAAATTGTATGTCTGGCCTAGAAGTAGTTAGATACAACAATGATCCAATCATACTTCTATACTCCTTTTGATCCACAGCTTCACCATCTTCATCAGGATCCAACACAGCAGTAGAACCAATTGGTGTAGAGATTGGCTTGCTATTCTCCATCTTGAAACGTCTCAAAAGATCCTTGGTATATTTTGTTTGATGCACAAACGTACCTTGAGGTATTTGCTTAATTTGCAATCCCAAAAAGTACGATAACTCACCCATCATGCTCATCTCAAATTCCCTGTGCATAGTCTTAGCAAACTCCACAACCAAAGCGTGAGTAGAACAACCAAAAATGATATCATCCACATAAATCTGAACAAAAAGTTGATTATCACCATGCTTAAGAACAAAAAGCGTTTTGTCAATCTTTCCCATTTGAAAACCTTTCATAAGAAAAAGTTTTTAAGTCTATCATACCATGCCTTAGGTGCTTGTTTCAAACCATACAAAGCTTTTGACAATTTAAAAACATGGTTGGGAAAATCAAGATTTTCAAAACCCGGTGATTGTTTAACATAAACTTCCTCCTGTATAAAGCCATTTAAAAAAGTACTTTTAACATCCATTTGATACAATTTAAAACCTTTTGAAGCAGCAAAAGCTAACAAAAGTCTAATTGCTTCAAACCTAGCAACAGAAGCAAAAGTTTCATCAAAATCCAAACTCTCCACCTGAGTAAAACCTTGAGCAACAAGTCTAGCTTTATTTCGAACAATTAAACCATCCTCATTTTGTTTATTTTTGAAAATCCATTTGGTTCCAATAACATTATGTCCAGAAGGTGGTTCAACTAAAATCCAAACTTTGTTTTTCTCAAAATTTTCAAGTTCTTCATGCATAGCGTTAATCCACGATTCATTAGTTAGTGCATGAGTAAGATCTTTGGGCTCAAAAGAAGCAACAAATGCAGAATTTGCACAAACATCATAAGTTGTTACCTTAGACCTTGTAGTCCGCTCACCTGTATTACCAATAATTTGTTCCGGCGGATGATGTCGTTGAATGCGCAAGGGAGTAGTGACTTCTGAAGTTATTTCACGTTCTGTACCCTCACTGGTCGAAGTTGTAGCCTCTGGAGGACCATCCTGATCAGCATCAATAGAACCAGAAGCCGATGACCCTGGCCGGTCTGACCGGCCAAGCCGACCTCATCATCATTGTTGTCGCTCTCGTCTTCAAAAATACTACCATCCTCCCCCTGAACCTGTGACAATGTACCTGCAATTTCTGGTCTAGTTTCTGGACTAGCCTCATTAAAAGTGACTTCACAAGTCTCAACAATTTTATTAGTCTCCAAAACAAGTACACGATAGCCATGAGAATGAGCGGGGTAACTAAGAAACATTCCATCGGTAGAACATGCCTCAAACTTATCCAAATTTCCAGATTTCAAGATAAAACACTTGCAACCAAAAACACGCAAATGTGAAACTTTGGGTTGATGTACAAAACGAAGCTCATAAGAAGTTTTTCCAAGTTTCGATCTCAAGAAAACACGATTGGAAATATAACATGCAGTATTAATAGCTTCGTCCCAAAATTTTCTAGGAGTATGATACTCATCAAGCATTGTTCTAGCCATCTCAACCAAAGAACGATTTTTCCTTTCAACAACACCATTTTGTTGCGGAACACGAGGAGAAGAAAATTGATGTTCAAGACCTTTTTCATTGCAAAATTGTTCAAAAGAAGCATTTTTAAATTCACCACCATTATCAATTCTGATTCGCTTCAAAGAACCAGGAAGTTCACAATTCAACCTAAGATACAAACTCCGAAAATGTCCAAAAGCCTCATCCTTACTTGTCATAAAGAAAACCCAAGAATATCAAGAAAAATCGTCAACAACAACCAACACATACCACTTTCTTCCAACAGATTGCACTCTAGCTGGACCAACAGTGTCCATGTGTAAGAGCTGTCCTGGTGCATCCGTCAACACAGAAAGAATAGGAGCATGTGAAGAGGCAACCATCTTAGCATGACGACACGGTGCACAAACCAAATCAAGATCTTTCTTAAGTTTAAGCAAACCACGAACAAGATCCAAACCACTTAACCTAGTGAGATGATCAAAACCAACATGTCCAAGTCTACGATGCCAAAACATCAAGTCTTTCTTAAACTTAGCAACCAAACATGTTATAACAGGTGAAATAGGATTTGCAAAATCAGCTTTAAACACTCTTCCAAAGTGAGAAATATTCAACACAGAGTCACCACAAGAATCAAATACTTTACTTCCAGTTTTCTTAAAATGAACCTCAAAATTCTCATCAATAATTTGTGAAACCGAAAGCAAATTGTATTTTAAATCCTTAACCAAAGCTACTTCTTTCAATTCAAACTTGTCATTTACCTTGACAGACCCTGTAGCAAGAACGGCACTAGAAGAAGCATCGTCAAAGATAATTGATTCCGTCTTGGATGCCATCTTGAGGGAGGAGAACCAATTTTTATCACCGGTCATGTGCCGCGAACAACTGGAATCCACAATGCACATGTTCTCCTTCCTCGCCACCAAAGCCTACACAGATGAAGATGTCGAAGCCTCAGTACTGGGGTTAGCTAAAAGAAATTTAGGAATCCAGTACTAAGACACACGACCAGTAGTTCCAATAGGCATATATCCACGAGCAAAAACAATTTGAGAATTTTTAAAAAAATTCCTTCGAGACCGGTCTGACCGAGGTACAGTCGCCGGTCTGACCGAGGGCCGGTCTGACCGCTTATGTACCACCGGTTTGACCGGAGCCCGGTTTGACCGACGCTCAGCAGCCGGTCGGACCGCTCGCCGGTCTGACCGGTTTCCTCGAGGAAAAACCAGAGTTTTGCCACTTAGATTTAGCAAAAGCAATCTCTCTTTCTTTTTTCTGTTTACGAGCTAATCTGAAACAAAAACCAACAAGATGACCATGTTTGCCACAAAAGGAGCAAGTATACTTTTCCCTAGCATTTAATGGTTTTGAAAAATTGGTTTTAGTTTCTTTTATTGTAGTAGAAAGAGAGGGCATAATTCCAGCAGATTTAAAAACTGTTTTCACAACATTAGATTTTGTCAAAATTTCACCATGTTCAGTCACTTTCAAAACATAGGGTTGAATTTTTGTGAAATAATCATGAGCATCAAAACCTACACCCCTATTGTAGCTAGTTACTTTAGACTGATCGAAAATCATGTTAAGTTGTTTCTTACCACTAGAAAATGTTTCCAAAGAACTTTTCAAATAAGAAACCTCCTTTTTTAAATTTGCACAATTTTCACAATCTACAATAACACCTTTGTTTTTACGACATTTTGAGCAAGAAAGCACTTCATCAGATTTCACAATATCTTCCATATACTCAACACGACCCAAAGCATCTTTCAACTTCATCTAGTTTAGAGTACATGTTGAGCAATTCAAAACATTGTGTTGTTTTAACTTTTTAGCACAAATCATGTTAAACATTGAACTAGCATGAAAAGCTACTTGATATTTTTTTTACCAATTTTTTAGTTAAAAACAATTCATCCAAAGTGTGTGTGAACATAGCAATTCCAAGAACAAAAGAAGATTTAAATTTCAAATCATGGGCAACATTAACTTCTCTAATTTTTGAAATTTCATTCATTAAAATCTCATAATTTTTGCAGTCATCATCATCAGGAATAAGAGATTTTAATCTAGCAATTTCAGCATTTAGAGATTCAATCTTGAATAGATGTAACCTTCATCTCCCAAATAGACATATCAAGACCATTCAAAAAGTGACGAGAAACCTCAGATTGTGTGTAATTTAAATCATAAGAAGAATCAACAGATCTAAGATCACTCAAAATCTTATTAAATCTACCAAGATAATCATCCAAAACTTCTCCAGGTTTCATCTCAAATTTTATATATTCCTTTTTGAAAAGATCTCGACGAAGTTCTTTAATATTAGTAGTTCCTTGATGAAAATTTTTCAAAGCAATCCAAATCTCATGAGCGGTTTTAAGATGTGACACACGATCAAAATCCAAACGAGAAATTCCACTCAACAAAATATTATGAGCTTTGCAATTGTTATTAAATTCAGTTTTCAAAGCTTCACTAGAAATTTGATCAGGAATCTCATAAGAAAGAGCAACCTTTTGCCAAACATCATAATCTTGTGCCATAATGTAAGATTGCATCTTGTCACACCAATAAGCAAAATCCGAACCATCGAAAATATGTGGCTTAGTTGAAAACTTGTTAGCCATGGCTTAAAAATCTAGATTGGTAAAAATCCAAAGAAGAAAACGAGGCTCTGATACCACTTTGTAGGATCGAAGAATAAGAACTAAGCCAACCAGAAGGGGGGGTGAATGGTTGGAATACCCAAAAACCAAAACTTTTAGCGGAATTAAAAGTTACCCTCAAATTTGATGTAGATCGCTCTAACCGAAGTAGATCGACCGGTCTGACCACCCTGGTGACGTCGATCTGACCGCCCTATATCGCCGGTCTGACCGTCGCTTACCCGCCGGTCCGACCGCTGAGATGCGCTGGTCTGACCGCCAGTGTCTCACCTGTTAGACCGCCGAAACCCGTGCAAACACAAATTGAAGAACTCTCAAAGTAGATGACAATTTTATTACTTCTCTCTATATTTACAAAGTGCAACAACAGCACTCCTCACGAAAAACTCGACTAAACTCAAAACCCTAACTAAACTATCAACTCAAAGCTCTCAAAAAACCGATCACAGGGAGGCCACACCCTCCCTCTCTATTTTTACACGAGGTAGGCAGCCTAAAGCCACGAACCAAACTCATACAAGAAGTCCTAATCCACCTAGGAAACTTTCTCGTACAAGAAAACCAACTTTACATACTCCAATCATACCAAATTTGGACTCTTTCCAAATTTGACTCCGTATCCCATACGCACACAATATCTCCATCATATGCCATATGGAATCATCACCAACCATGTGCATTAATCTTTAGCCTAAATATCCCGCATGATCTCTGATCCTCCGGACGTCACCTTGTCTCCAAGTTGACTCCCGATCCATCACCGGCAATACTCTCCCCAGACGTAAAGATTACCTACACATGAATCAAACAAAGAAACCATATCCGAGCATAAGCTATCCCCAACTTGACTCATTGTTAGCACACAATAGTATTACATACGCATAGTATCCATCTAGAAGTCATAAACATGAAATAACCACGGATATCCAAAGAAACAACCCGAAACGGAAACTGACACAGAGTTGGCCGGTCAGACCGTGGGCTGGCCGGTCTGACCGCACACATACCTCCGGTCTGACCGGCCTTGCCTGCCTGGTCTGACCGGACCCACTGTTCACCATCTGAAAATTCAATCATCTCAAAAACCACTTCGCCAAATATCTCCAAATATCAAAACCAATAACCTCCGATGCCAATTGTTCATCATAATAGAAGAATCAAACACACCTTGATTTTACAAAATACAGCAATAAGCTGCCAGTTGCTCCCTTCAGTCTTCTTCAACCACCTCCTCTGGTAAGTAGATTCGGCATCACAAACTATTCCTCAATTTGTCCACATCTTTCAACGTATCTTAAGAATACTACTTGCAGGCAAATGCTTTGATCATTTCTCAGCCGTACAAAGTCTTCCATGAAGATACAACTACCCATCCAATTACCAAGAAGCCAGCGGGCGGCCCAAAAATCAAACCGCAAACAAAAAGCAAAAGAGCTGCCGCTGATGAAGAGACCAGCAAACGTGCTAGCAAAAAGAGGCTGGTCGTGGATGACTCGGATGAAGAAACTGAAGAAATTCAGACTCCGAAGGCCAATATAAGTTCTCCCAGGCCATCCACCAGATCTGCCCCAAAAATTAGAAAATCCAACAGGTATCTCTTGCTCAATCGAATTTATCTTCTCGTCGAAAATCTGCTTGTTTCCATCTTAATCATCTTTATCTTCTTCTGCAGGAAACCTAAGATATAGATCCCACCGGGCAGACAGAAAGAATAAATCCATCTGCAACGCCAGAAAAATCAAAGTCTGTAGAACAAGGGTCTCAAGACCCTCTCCCGAGTGAGGACATTCCCGTAGAAGAGCCCCCGACTGCCAGTCAGGACACCCCGACTAAAAACCAGCCGGACAATGACAAACAAGGCTCGTGTAGTCAATAAACACCGGTTGCATATCCAGCTCCAAGGATAGGTAACTTTTGATAATGACAAAATTCTTGTCTGGAACATACCTTCTTACCCTTATCCTCATATATCACCCTTAGAGCAAACAACCGAAGAAGAGGTAATTACCCGACTGAAGTCCTCAGAAGACTCAGTTCCTCCAATAAAAATTGAGTGGCGAGATGCTGAAGGCAAAAGGCAGGGCATCATCTTGAATAAGCAAAAAGAAACCGAAGAACGTGATATGCTCGTCGCTAACCTTACTGAAGCAACTCGGCTGATGAATGTATGTGTAAATCCCTCTTATCTCAACCACATAGTCTTGTGTAGTCGATTGATTCAATCTTCGTAATGCAGAGGATATATTGCCGCTAAATAGATAGGCCAAACGAACAGGTAATTACTGATCCGCGGAAGCTTGGCTACCCAAATCCACAAGCAGCCGATTAGGGAAGATAACCCTTTTTGGATCCGGTCCTAGAAGAAGCAACAATTCCCCGAATAACTCAGAAGGCTAAGTAATCAACCTGCAAAATGGATATTTGTTAACACCAGAATTTGGTAAACCCCAAAGTTATTATCGGCCTAGTTTGTGTATTGGCTCAGAGTACGTATCGACCTCAAAGTCTGTATCGGCTTCAGAGGTTACAAGCGGCCGATGGGAGTTATCCATACTAACAGCAGTCGGATTCTTATTAGATTCGGGAAGATCTTATCCAGAGAAGACCGAGTTTGAGGAGGATGCGGCTTGTATCTCTTAATTAGGAAGAGTTTGTTAGTTTTCTGTTTTATCTTTAGGAAAGTGTGTTAGTGTCCGGCAAGGACTTTATCTTTTTCCTTTTATCTTTAGGAAAGTTTGAGTCCTATTCTGTTAGGATCTTTGTTAGTTTTGGGTATAAATATGTAAGCCCAAGGTTCATGTAAATCATCTCACGATCAATACAACTTGGCGCATCGCCAACCTTTACTTTTCGTTTCTTCGGCGAGTTCATGCCCTTCTCACGAGGGGTAAGTCTCGTTTGGCTGCCTGCGCTGTCGGGGCTAGGGCTTCGTCGTTCTGATCCAACAACGTAAGCACCTATTATCATATATCTTAGTCAATCTGGTTCGGCTTCTCATTTAGTCTTATCGGCCGAGATTCGCTTTAGGGTTTATGCCGGTATTGACTAAATTGCCTTGCTAGATTAGATTGGCTAAGGTATCCACCACCCTGAAAATCAGTCAAGGGCTTGATTGTCTAGGTCTTGGTTTCTTCTCATACTTAGTGCTGCATCAGTTCGGTTTGACCTACTAAGTCGTGATTAGAACCGTAATCTCTAGCCTGCTTATTGACTGCCAATAAGGGTTTCATCGGGGTTTCAGCCGGTGAGTTATCTGGACGTTGCATCGGCCCAAGAGTTTTACATATAGATTGGATCTGGCCGATGACAACAGAGTATATATTGTTTACTGCTTGTTGAGAGTTTATGCCATCGGACTTCTGGCCGATGTGTGCTTTAATCTTCATATCAATGTTTATCTTATATTTATCTGGATTATGCTATATCATATTGCTACATCATCATGTTATCGTCAGCCGATCGTCTCTATATAGATATTTTTTCAGTACATCGGCTGGAATTGTGCCATCGGCTCATCGGCCGATCGGTTGTTTTGGCTATCGGCCTATCGGCCGATACGTTATATGTTTTGTTGTTTTGCATATCTTGTCAGTGGCAGGATCAAACTGACTGGCACGCCCGCCTTCATCAATTTTAGGACCTGCACTGGAGCTAAGCAGATCTCCCAGGCCTTCGTGTGTCCGCACGCCGGATCCTCATCGGCGGACGGATTTGGCGTCAACACATTTTTGGCACGCCCAGTGGGACCGTGTTTTGGATTGCAAATTTTTACACGGCTCGTGGAACCCACATCACAACAAATGTCTGAAAGGAAGTCAAGGCCAAGGAAGAACATCTTCAAGCCGATAGAGGAAGAAGAAGAGCCGATGGATGATGAACCTTCAAAAGACAGTTGATGAAATCGTTCGTCGCACTGTGTTTGATCGATCTGGAGTTTTGGTGAGTACATTACATGGTTTGATCGAGAAGATGTTCCAGAGTGATTGCATTAAGAAATCAGAGGGGGGCAAATCGACGAACAATTTCAGCATCGGCAACAACGACATTGGCTTGGGGGGCAAATAGATCAGCATCAGCCTGGAGAGCTACATCAACAATATCGGCCAGAAGAAATCAAAGATATCAGTCTAAAGAAGATTGGGCCGATATGATTGCAAAAGTAATAGAGGAACAGTTTGGAATTAGACCTAAGGGACAATTTCTTGTATCGGCTGCCATATCCTGATGGTTTGATAGAGTTCCACTTCCAGGCCGATACAAGATTCCAGACTTTTTCCAATTTTCAGGGCAAGATGATATATCTACGAGGGAACATATCAGCCGATTTTTAGCTCAATGTGGGGAGGCATCGGCTGAAGAAGCTCTGAAAGTTAGATTGTTTCCATTGTCTTTGACTGGATCGGCCTTCACATGGTTTTCGTCATTGCCGCCAAATTCGATCAGAGGTTGGGCCGATCTTGAGAAGCAATTTCACCGTACTTCTTTGCTGGGAATAATGAGTTGAAGTTTTAGATTTGATTTCAGTCAGGCAGCAAGAAGGGGAATCGGCTGTGGAGTATATTCAAAGATTTCGTGATGTCCGCAACCGATGTTATAGCTTGAGCCTAAGTGATGAACAACTAGCGATCTTGCATTCCAAGGGTTGTCAGCGCCTTCAAAGATAGATTCTTTTTCCATGAGTTTGACAACTTGGCTCATCTAATACAGAAGGTATCGGCTTCAGAGGTTACAAGCGGCCGATGGGAGTTATCCATACTAACAGCAGTCGGATTCTTATTAGATTCGGGAAGATCTTATCCAGAGAAGACCGAGTTTGAGGAGGATGCGGCTTGTATCTCTTAATTAGGAAGAGTTTGTTAGTTTTCTGTTTTATCTTTAGGAAAGTGTGTTAGTGTCCGGCAAGGACTTTATCTTTTTCCTTTTATCTTTAGGAAAGTTTGAGTCCTAATCTGTTAGGATCTTTGTTAGTTTGTGGGTATAAATATGTAAGCCCAAGGTTCATGTAAATCATCTCACGATCAATACAACTTCGGCGCATCGCCAACCTTTACTTTTCGTTTCTTCGGCGAGTTCATGCCCTTCTCACGAGGGGTAAGTCTCGTTTGGCTGCCTGCGCTGTCGGGGCTAGGGCTTCGTCGTTCTGATCCAACAACGTAAGCACCTATTATCATATATCTTAGTCAATCTGGTTCGGCTTCTCATTTAGTCTTATCGGCCGAGATTCGCTTTAGGGTTTATGCCGGTATTGACTAAATTGCCTTGCTAGATTAGATTGGCTAAGGTATCCACCACCCTGAAAATCAGTCAAGGGCTTGATTGTCTAGGTCTTGTGTTTCTTCTCATACTTAGTGCTGCATCAGTTCGGTTTGACCTACTAAGTCGTGATTAGAACCGTAATCTCTAGCCTGCTTATTGACTGCCAATAAGGGTTTCATCGGGGTTTCAGCCGGTGAGTTATCTGGACGTTGCATCGGCCCAAGAGTTTTACATATAGATTGGATCTGGCCGATGACAACAGAGTATATATTGTTTAACTGCTTGTTGAGAGTTTATGCCATCGGACTTCTGGCCGATGTGTGCTTTAATCTTCATATCAATGTTTATCTTATATTTATCTGGATTATGCTATATCATATTGCTACATCATCATGTTATCGTCAGCCGATCGTCTCTATATAGATATTTTTCAGTACATCGGCTGGAATTGTGCCATCGGCTCATCGGCCGATCGGTTGTTTTGGCTATCGGCCTATCGGCCGATACGTTTTTGCCCTATCGGCCTATCGGCCGATAGACTTTCTGTTATATGTTCTGCTGTTTTGCATATCTTGTCAGTGGCAGGATCAAACTGACTGGCACGCCCGCACTTCATCAATTTTAGGACCTGCACTGGAGCTAAGCAGATCTCCCAGGCCTTTGTGTGTCCGCACGCCGGATCCTCATCAGCGGCACGGATTTGGCGTCAACAATATTCCATCCGTACAAGATTCAGTACATTAAACAAGTTAATGTACTGGCAAGCACAAGACAATCCTAACATACTACATGCATGGCATAAATCAAGGAAAGGCTATCTGTAGCTTATTTTAGCATAAAGCAAGTTTTAGTTCACAATTATTTGTAAAGGAGTTTACAATTCAATTAATAAAACATTAACGTAAGTAAACCATAATATTTACCATCTTAAGAACACATACATACTCTCATTTCCGGCACCAAGTCATCATCAACATCATCATATCAGCCCACACCGAGCAACATCATCATCATACTAACATCGTCATATCAGCCCTCCCCGGGCAACATCATCATCATACTCTACCACACCCCACACCCATCATCTTTCCCATAGCCCCTTTTCATAAACACATTTATAAAACATAAGTCTATACCCATGACAATTCACTATGTCGCTCATGACCGTGAGCACAGCTAATCGATTAGTTTTAGACTCTGCAGAGTTTGTACAACTTTACCCACATGATGTGAATCGCTCTAGTTTGTCCGGTACCCGTCGGTACCACCACATTCTACACATTGAATGCAGTCTAGATGTCACAACGTAGCCTTTACATTACTTAATGCCTAACCTTGCATCAGCGATGGCAAGTGTAAATCCATCTTGGGCATGACCCAGAATCGTTAGGTGGCGGGCCCGCACCTTAAACCTAACGCTGTGGCAGCGAACACATCCGTTCCCCCACGAGGCACTATACCATTGAATTGGACAGACTTAGACGCCTAAACTACCCCATTAATCAGCGGGGTAAATAGGTAGTTCATATGAATCATCGCTCAGACTAATTCATTCTACTTCGGCCTACCAATATGCAAGGCTAGAATTTAAGTAACTTAATTAGCTAAGGCTACCCCATAATAGCACATGTGGATGTACGGTAAACAATAGTGAACGACAAAAATTTTGGTCCTTAATCAACCCGGGCGAACACTCCCCCTATCGACGCACAACTAACACCATAAGTGCACCACTTGCCGCCCAAGTCTAAAAACATGTTTAAGTCCATTTTAGTTCTCAAATAATTATAGTTCTGATATATATCCAGAAGTAAAATAATACCCACATTTCATTTATAAAGTGATCGCAATATTATTTAGAGAATTTCTAAGCATGTCTAAGCATATAGCACATCTAAAACACATATACCCTCCAATGAGTATTTATAAAGTACTCAACATATCAAGGTAGTTTAGGCAGCAAATAAGGTCATAGCTACCATTTACTAAGTTTTCAAATATCGTTTTTAATCAAATACATATGTAGTTTTACAAACAACACTTTTCATCTCCCAAATCATGAGTTTCAATGTGATCAAAGAAAAGGGGATGAATAACTTGCCTTGATCTGGAACAATGTGAATCCCACCTAAAACACTCTTTCACCGTTGATGCGAATTATCTATACAAATGACACGATATGCATATAAATACCAAAGTATGCGAAAAATACAAAATGCTCTAAAATGCATGATTTGTGCACAGTGAATAGGTTCTGACCTAAGATGAATTTAGGTAAAAGAATTCCTATTTTATCTCTTGTCATTTGTGAGTTATAAATTTTCCAAGTTTGTATTGACATATAGTAGTATTTACTAATGTATTATTGTGAATCATTTTTAATATATGATTTTGATCAAATTAACCTTACTGGGATGAAGAGGATTGTTTTCTAAGATGAATTTTCTACAAATTTTACAAGTTCTATGCTAGCTATTTCTTATTTGAAATTTTAGAAACAAATATCATACTGTGAGTAGAGGATTTTATTCTATAACATTAAGGTTCACAATTTTATGAACCTACTGGAATTGGTTTCACCTCAAAATGAGCTATATTTAATTATATATGAATTTTACAAGTTTGGGACAATTTTCAATTGAAAAGATATTGATTTGGTTATTTTCTTTTATATTTACAAATTAAAAATCATTGGGTCCACTGGTCAGCCTCTAGTTTTATGCAGAAAGGCCCCTAGGGTTCTCAGGATTCAACCCGAGATCCTTAAGCACGTGTTAAAGCAGTTTTCATTAAGAGTCCCTGAGATTCTTTCTATTTTTAATTAAGTCCTGGGTCCACATGTCATATTAAGGATCTTTACAGTTTAAACCTTGCAACTTTTAAACTATCTCTAAACAGAGTCCTTAGGCGCTAATTAACTGGGGCCCGGTCGTCAGTGGCTTGATGTAAAGGGGAATAGAGGCAGTAGCGCTCGGCGAGCTTCTCGCCGGCGGCAACGGCGAACAACGGCCGATCTCGGTGGGTGACTAAAAGAGAAAACGTAGAGGGGTTCACGGCGATGCTAGTAGTGGTCTTCTCGCAAGCTGCGGTGACCGGAATCGGCAGCGACGATGGCGCAGGCGGCGGCAGCTCTTGGGTTGCAGGTGTATATCGAGCTATGGCTCAAACCCGTGTGAGTGGATGCATGCATATGCATCCATAGAGCTCCAGGAGACTCACCGAAGCGTTGAAAGGAGACGGCGATGCCCGAGCAGTGATGGCGATGGAGAGAACTCCCAGGCGGCGGCAGAAGATAGCGGCTTCACGACGACAGCCCGCTCCGGTCGGTGGATAGCTAGAGGAAGACGTCTGGGTGGTTAGAGAGGTCTCCAGGGTGCTTCATGCGCGAGGAATCGAAGTGGAGCTCACCGGAGAAAAAGAACTGGAGGATGGAGCCCGGCGGCCAGAGTTGGGGGAGAAGAGATCGATCTCCGAGTTCACTGCATCCCAGTTCAATTCCTTCGGTCGACAGCTTCCTGGGAGTGAGATGAAGATGATGGCGCGGCGGTTCGGTCTGATTTGGTCGGAGTTGGCCGGACGACGATGATGTCTGGGCGGCGGCGCTCTGGCGCTACTGTGGGCACGGCAGCGTTCCGACGAGATAGCTGCACATCACGAGGCAAGGTTAGAGGGGATGGGATCGGCATCATGTGAAGGTGACAGAACGCAGGGAAAGAAAGGGTGACCGTGGCTTGGTGGTGATGGTGACAGTCGTCGTCTCCACGACCGGCGATGGGAATAGAGAGGAGTGGAAGCAAAGGGAGCTCTGTCCCTCGGCTGGATCAGCACAGGAGTGATACGGGAGACAGTGCGACACATTAGAGAGGATAAGGCGAGTGTCGGCGGTTGCCACGACGACGGACACACGTCGAGCACCACCGGCGTCGTCGTCCCGCTCTCTCCGTCTCTCCCTCTGTTAGCTTCACCGGTGGAGTCATTCTGCATAGGAGTAGGGGCTAGCTCGTGTCACTGTCAGGTGGGCCCAAGGTGTGGTAGGTTGAGCAAGGAGGAGAGGCATGGGTATACAACTGGGTGAACACAGTGTTAGGATAGATTTTAATATTTTCCCTATTTATTTTCTTCCTCTTTTCTTTACAATTCTATAACTCAATTTCTGGGCATGATAAACTCATGTGGATTTTTTCTGGAAGTAGATAAAAATACCTAGATTCTATTTTCTTTTGTTTCACACAAAAATAATCTATATTTTAATCTCAGGGAAAAAGAGAAATCCAGTTCAGCCGAAAATGATTTGAATTTTCAGGAGGTCAAAACCTATAAACTAAATTCTAGAAAAATTATATTAATTCATGATAAATAGGGTAGTATTTGAATAAATTATATTCTCTATACATTTTAATGTGATAAAATACACATATGAGAGGTGTATTGATTTGGCCGATTAGGGTTTAGTATAATTTATAATTTGACTGTTTTGACCTAATTATTTGGGGTATCAAATTTACTTATTAAATTATACGAAAATTCCAGTGATATATATATATTGAATAGTATCTACATGAATTTTCCCATGATTTTATGTTGCACCAATTATTTTTAAATATTCAACGGGTTCACCTTCCTTTATATGTTCCTGTTAGAAATATACATTTTAAATGATTATAAAATTATATGTTGATGTGTAATTGACCGGAGATGAAGGGGTAAGGCTTTACTTTCATTTCACCATGCTCAACTCACAAGATACATGAGCATGGGTATACTTAAGGTAACCACTAGTGTAGTGCGTTTATTATCTATGTATGAATTAACTTGCATGTACACTTGTGTTCATGAGACCTAGTATGCAATGCATCCAAGATCCAAAAATATTTAAAAGACTCAATACACACATCACATCCTATGTTTATGGAAATATTTTACACATCAAGTTAATTTGAGGAGGAGGAAGTTTTTAAACCATTTGCACCTTTACACGTAATCACTAGCTAGTTTAACCTTACCTAGGTTATATATTCGAAAAATTTTGGTCATCAACTCGAGAATATATTTTTATTATCTAGCTGAAGTCAAAATTCGAAATTCAAATTTTTGGTATGTTACAAAAGGTGATTGGCCAGTAGCCCGACTAGGTGTAGTTCGTAGCAACCATACTACCGAAGGCAACTCTTGAACCCATCTTCCAGCATAAGGACGTAGCCTATCAAACACTCGAGCCTTAATACCTTGAAGAACCATACCATTGGTGCGTTCGACTTGTCCATTGCTTATGGGGTGTGCCACCGATGCGTAGCAAATCTGGATTCCAAAATTTTCGCATAACTTTTTGAGGACACCTCTGGTGAACTGAGTCCCATTATCAGTTATGATCCTGTTCAGAACACCAAACCGGTGCACGATGTTTAGAATAAAATCTCGCGCCTTATTCGCAGTTATTATAGCAACCGGCTTAGCTTCAATCCACTTGGAAAACTTGTCAATCGTGACGAATAAGTGTGTAAATCCTCCTGGAGACTTTTTAAAGGGACCCACCATATCCAAGCCCCATACCGCAAGCGGCCACGACGATGGGATTATTTGTAACTCTTGGGCTGAAAAATGGCTTTGTCGAGCGAAGAACTGACAACCTTCACATGTGCGGACCACCTTGTCGGCATCGGAGACCGCCGTGAGCCAGAAAAAATCTTGCCTGTAAGCCTTGCCCACCAAAGTATGTGCCGCAACATGACTGCCGCAAATGCCAGAGTGAATATCATGCAACAATTGTTGTCCCTCCTTAGGCATGACGCATCTCATCAAAACTCCAGAGGGGCTTCTCTTGTATAACTCCGAATCCACCATGACATAGCTCTGACTGCGACGTCGGACTCGCTCTGCATCATCTCGGTCTTCGGGTAGCTCCTACTGAGTCAAAAACTTGATGAACGGTGTCCTCCAGTCGGCGTCGAGCATGGCAACTTGTTCTGTAGCTTCTTTGTTGGGGATTGATTTCTTAGCAACAGTTGGCTCGTAGAGGTGTTCTACAAAAACGTTAGTCGGGGCTGCTTCTCGCTTGGACCCAAACTGCGCCAACTGGTCTGCCGCCTCATTGTTGTGCCTCAAGACGTAAGATAACTCTAGTCCATCAAACTTGTCCTCAAGCTTGCGAACTTCTTGTCAATAAGCCTCCATGTTATCATTCAAGCAAAACCAATCCTTTATTACTTGGTTGACCACTAGCTGGGAATCTCCTCATGCAATCATCCGTCGTATGCCAAGTGACACAGCGATTCGTAGGCCATGAAGTAAAGCTTCGTACTCGGTGACATTATGTGAGGCAGGGAAGTGAATATGAAGAACATACCGTAGCCTCTCCCCAATTGGGGAAATCAAGACGACTCCTGCTCCCAAACCGGTGACTCATTTAGATCCGTTAAAATGCATGGTCCAATATTGCAGCTCCTCCCTGGGTACATCTTCTTGACGCTTGGTCCACTCGGCCACGAAGTCTGCCAAGACTTGAGATTTTATAGACGTTCTCGCTTTGAAGGTAACATCCCACGGCATCAACTCCAGAGCCCACTTCACAATGCGCCCAGTAACCTCCCGGTTATGGATGACACCGCCGAGTGGAAAAGACGTGACCACGGTAACCGAGTGACTCTGAAAATAATGGGCCAACTTCCTGACAGTAATTAGGACTCCATATAGCAGTTTTTGTACCTGGGGGTAGCGGGTTTTGGCTCCTGCCAGCACCTCGTTAACGAAGTACATCGGCCTTTGAACTTTCTGAGCTCATCCTTCCCCCTCGCATTCGACGACCAAAGCCGTGCTAACCACCTGGTGAGTTGCGGAAATGTAGAGCAACAGAGGTTCTTGAGGGTGAGGTGACGCCAACACGGGTGGCGTTGTGAGGAACTCCTTGAAGTCTTCAAAAGCTTTTTGGGCCTCGGTGGTCCAATGAAAATCATCTGTCTTCTTCAGCAACTTGAAAAAAGGTATGCCTCGTTCACCAAGTCTAGAAACAAAATGGCTCAGCACCGCCATGCAACCAGTAAGCTTCTGGACATCCTTTTGGGTACTCGGGGCTTCATGTTCCGGATAGCGTTGATCTTTTCTGGATTTGCTTCAATGCCGTGATGAGACACCATAAAGCCAAGTAGCTTGCCTGATGGCACACCGAAAGTGCACTTCTCCGGGTTCAACTTCATTCTGAAGGCACAAATATTTGCAAAGGTTTCTTCTAAGTCAGCGATCAGGTCTTCTCTCTATTTGGTCTTGATGACGGCATCGTCGACTTAGGCTTCCACGTTCCTCCTGAGTTGGGTCTGAAGGCAACTCTGAATCATACACTGATAAGTAGCTCCGGCGTTCTTCAGGCCGAAGGGCATCGTGACGTAGCAATAAGCTCCGAACGGGGTAATGAATGATGTCTTCAAGTAGTCGGACTCCTTCAGGCTGATCTGATGGTATCCCGAGTAGCAATCCAAGAAGCTCAGAAGCTCGCAGCCGCCCGCTGAGTCGATGACTTGATAGATACGGGGCAATCCAAAAGGATCCTTGGGGCAAGACTTGTTGAGGTCGGTGTAGTCCACGCACATGCGCCACTGTCCTGTCTTCTTTCGAACCAGGACCGGGTTAGCTAACCAGTTGGGGTGGTATACCTCCTTGATGAATCCAGCCGCTAAGAGCTTGGCGAGTTCTTCCTTGATAGCATCCTTTCGATCTTGGGCAAAACGGTGGAGTCGTTGTTTTATTGGTTTCGCGTCCACTTTAACATTTAATGAATGCTCGATCACCTCTCTAGGAATGCCCGGCATATCAGACGGTTTCCACGCAAAGATATCTTTATTATTTTGTAGAAAGGTGACAAGCGCGCTTTCCTATTTGGGATCTAACTCCGCGCCTATTATAGCGGTTTTGGAAGGATCAGCAGGGTCAAGGGGAATCTTCTTTGTCTTGGCATCGCCTTCTTCTGACTTGGCTATCTTCTTTGTGGGGATCTCGCCTTCTCCAGATGTCGATGCAGCCAGTCGGACCTCTTGTTGGGCCATGTCACAGCTTTCCTTGTCGCAGGTGAAGGCTTGCTTGACATCGCTGCGCAGGGAGATAACTTGGCATCTTCATCATGAGCTAGGTGTAGTGTGGTACCACCATGAACTTGGCGAGCGCAGGTCTTCCGATGATCGCATGATATGCTGCTTCGAAGTCGGTGACCTCAAAGCTGATGTTTTATGTGCGGAAGTTCTTCCGAGTGCCGAAGGTGACGGGAAGGGTGATATGCCCGAGTGGCGTAGATGACAACCCTGGGATGACTCCATAGAAGGGGGCTGAACTTGGCTTCAATTCTGCTCTCGGCATTTGCATCTCGTCCAGCGTCTTGGCGAAAAGGATGTTGAGGGCGCTGCCGTCGTCGATGAGGACGCGCTTGAGCTTGATGTTGAGGGGATACCGCCCCGGGTGAACCACTCGGTCAGGGTGATCCGAGCGGTTGAATGTGATAGCCACCTGCGACCATCGTAAGTAGTGTGGGACTTCGGGTTGTACCGCGTTGACTTCTCTATCGGTCAGCTTCTGCTTCCTCTTCGACTCGTACGCCAGCGGTCCCCCGAAGATGTGGTTTAACTCGGCCCTGTGATCTTGAAAAGACTCTGAGTTGCCAGGCGGGTTGTCCCTCTTGGTTCCCAAAGTGCCGGCTCCATCCGACGGCTTCTAATGTAGTTGAGCTGCATATTGCTCGGAGAACTGCTTGCAGATGAAACAATCTTTGGCCGCGTGCTTGTGATTTGGATGATGAGTGCATTGAACGTTCATGATCTTGTCGTAGGCGGCGACTCGGGAGCGCTGTTGTTGGTAGTTCAACGTTGTGGCGACCAGATCCTCAGGCTTACGCTTGCGATCTTTTTGGCCATTGTTGCCGTTGCCGTTGTAGTTGCCGTTGTCCTTCTTGGGGTGCCAACTGCTCCCGGATTGTTTGTCGTGCCTGTCCTACCGTGAGGCCTTGATTGCATCGTCTGATTTGGCATAGGAGTTGGCTGTCTCGAACATCTTCTTGACCGTCCTCGGCGGCTTACGCCCGAATTTGCCGATCAGCAACTCGTCGCGGACTCCTTTCTGGAACGCGGCTATGATGATGTCATCGGTGATGTCAGGGATCTTGTTTTGCTTCTCCGAGAAACGTCGGATGTAGTCCTTCACTCACCTGGCTATTGAATCACGTTGTAGAGATCGAAGTGGGTCCTGGGCCTTTCAAAAGTACCCTGAAAGTTGGCGATGAAGTAGTCCTGAAGCTCGCTCCATGAATCAATCGAATCTCTTGCTAAGCTTGTGAGCCAATTTCTGGCTGAGTCGGCGAGAGCAACGGGCAGGTAGTTCGCCATGGCCTTGCTGTCTCCTCCTGTTGCGCGGATGGCGAGGGTGTAAATGGTTAACCATGGCTCGGGGTCAGTTTTGCCGTCGTGCTTGTCAATTCCTGTGGGCTTGAAACCACTCGGCCAATCCACTCGACGTAGGTCCCGAGTGATCGTGGGTAGTCAATCGTCATAGTTGTCGGGCAATCTCCTTCGGTCTCCGTAAGAGGGTCTATTGCGCTCCTGATGACGCCGGTCAAGCACTTCCCTCAAGTCACTCGGTGGGGGCCTTCGAGATTTGCTCTGGTAGTTGGAGTTATGACCATGGCGAATCTGATCATAGACGGGTGGTCGACCGTGACCTCTCTTATGAGAGTCGGCCGATTGCTCTAGATTCTTCCAAGCTACGTGATGGCGAGGGTCTTTGGATTTGGCAGGCGTCTTGCTTTGCTCGGGTCTCTTGCTTAGGTCTGGTCTGCGGTAGTCTCTAGATCGCATCGGCGGTAGGCGGTTGCCCTCGGGTGTCTCGACGATAGACTCGGTAGCTCTCAGCACGGAACTTGTGCGAGCGCCATTGGCTGTGGCTGTGACGATCGTCTTGATCCTCTCTAGAAGTGGTGTTACCACAGGGGGTGCCGCTTCAATGATGGTGTCGATGAGGGTGAGGGCTGCGACCGCATTCTGTTGAGGAGTGAGGAAGATGTTGGTGTTGTCAACTCGTGTCTGGAGTATGGCCTCGCGGGCGGAGTGCCCAGTCGCCCTCAGGTCTCATTTTCTCTTGTCGGCTTCTTCTTTCCTCCTGAGCTCCTCCTCCTTGCGCCTGTTCTCCTCCATTCGCTTGCGTTCCAGCTCGAACTTGGCTCAT
The DNA here is from genome assembly GCA_008326285.1 of Oryza officinalis. Taxonomy (NCBI): domain Eukaryota; kingdom Viridiplantae; phylum Streptophyta; class Magnoliopsida; order Poales; family Poaceae; genus Oryza; species Oryza officinalis. The sequence goes on from BDMV01000004.1 coordinate 18,642,953, forward strand.
TCCTCTTCCGCAACCCAGTGGGCCATGGCCGAGTCGGTCTCGGCTACTTCGGCCATGAGGACGTCGAAGAACATTGGATCGTAGTCCTTGTCGAAATCGGAGTCGTCAAAGTCATCCGTGGAGATGTCGTAGAGGTCGTCGAAGTCCGAAGAGCTGAGGTAATCCGCGAGCTCCGTAGATGAGCACGACCCGAGTGATTGAAGCATGAAAGCAATTTCCCTTGAGCCCGGATCGTAGCATGATGATGATGAAGATTCTCCCAAGTGGATCAATTCCAACTCGGAAGATAGTAGATTGTGGTAATTCTCGGTGTCGTCCGGTAACCCGAACGGCGCCGAGGAGTTTCCCCCTCTCGACTAGTCCGAATCCAAGTCGAGGAGAGAGAGTTTGCTGAGTTTGTCGGTGATGAAGTTGAGGCTGCCGAAGAGAAACGTTTGCCCAGGGGTGAAGGCGAAGTCGTCGAAGCCTGAAGAAGATCCCATCGCACTCGTCGGCGAGATGAAGAAGAAAACTTGACGCACTTCCCCTACCTGGCGCGCCAACTATCAAAACTTGGTTTCGGCAATAAGAAATTGGGGGTAGCAGTCAAGTGCCAAACACGATGGGTTAGTAGACAAAGTGATTTAGACAGGTTCAGGCCTTCTATAAAGAAGTAATACCCTACTCCTGTTTCGAGGATTCGATCCACCGAGTGGTTTATTGATCTCGTGATCTCCTTTAATATGCGTTCTTGTGTGTTTTTCTATATCCCTCAAGGGATGCCCTACCCTCCTTATATAGTCTTGGAGGATAGGCTTATAAGTCGGAGACCTAGTTACATATGACATCGGACTCCTCCATCTTACCAACTTTAGACTATAAGCCATTACCTTATTACAATGGTAACGTAATACTCAAGTCCTAAGCCGGTTTACATAATCATGAGTCATAACCTATCCCCTATGGTAAATCGGATAAGCTAGCCATGTGGGTATATGGTACCCATAATCTCCACAATTCTATTGCCTCTATTTCGCAAGCTTCGTTACTTCACCAACCACGACGTCTCCAAGAGCCTCGACATGTGGGCATGTGCCACCAAATACGATGCCATGTTAATCTATTACAACAAATGGTGTTCCAATGCTCAAGATTTCTATTCAGGACATCCTCAATGCGTATCTTCACTCAAGCAATGGCTACTCAATGACAAGCTATAGTTCTTGACTCTATGTTCAGTTGTTTCCCAATTAAGAATAGAGTCGCGGGCTACACAAATACAAGACTCAAAATTCTGGGTGTTATGACAAGATAAAGCAATTAATTAACCAACTATTGATGCTACAGCCTATTCCAAGTTTCTCAAGTGTCAAGTTCAAGATTCAATTTATATGTCATGGTCAAGTTTGGAGTTCTACTCGGATATTACTTCAAGCCTCCAACGTTCAGCCTAGGAAGTTTGGAATCATCAACTAATCAACTCAGATTCGATGAATTGGACAAAAACATCTACTTCCTCCAAGTGAAGCATTTTCAACAGCTACAACATCAAGTTCTACTACCATCATCATAAATCAATAGGTGTTACATCAATCTTCATCATGGACACGTTAGCGTCAAGGAAACTACTCGAGCTTCGATGTCTTCTCAACAGTTTAATGGATTATTATCATTCACGTCGCCATTGACACCTTCGTCATCGACATTAACTTCAACTTCAGTTAACTACTGTCATCCAAGTTCTTTGCTTCAGGAGTTTGGACTTTGTCTACACTAAAATTTGACTAGGTCATCAACATCGCCATCTTCATCAACATCTTGCCATGTTTCTTCGGCATAGTCTACTCTGTCACCGTTCATGGGAACTTCGTCACTACTGGTCATATCTACTATTACCGGATGATTTCTTCACTTCTACGATTGGTGGATTTCACTGCCACCGTTGACAGGCAACTTTGTCTCTACAACCGGATGTTTCTCTTGCTGCGGATCGTCATCTCCAGCAGTTACTGATTAGCATTTTTGTCTTCATCGTTCGACTATCTCTATCGTTGCCGACTGGTGGTCTTGCCATCGTTGCTAGCCTACGTCGTCACTGCTGATGTGTGTCTTCATCTTCAACACCGACTTGCCATGGTTGCCGCCGACTGGTATTGTCTCCTTCAAGGTTGGCCTATTGCGTTGCCATTTATTGGCATGGCTATTTTTACTGCCAGCCGCCTCGTCTGTTGTTGCCGACTGATCTTTTCGATTCTATGGCTACGTGTCTCCATCACCGTTGTTGAGAAACTTCATCATCATAGCCGACCATCTCTGCTGCCGCCAGTCATCATTACTGCTGGTCATGTTTGCCGTCGCCGACTGTTTTCTTTGTCTCCATGGTTGGTGGATTTTGCCATCGCCGTTGATGGGCAACTACATCTCCATCACCAATATCTTCGTCACCTCTGATGGGCAATTTCATCTTCACATTGGTGATCTTGCTTCCAAGCCGACAGCATCAGTTGCCACCAATGGATAACCTCGACTGCGACAGAAGGATAAGCAACATGTTCAAGGGCTTATTAGCTCTGTCACAAGGATCATACCTTCAATTTGGACTTATTTTGGATATATGCAACTTGAATTCATGGCCACGAGCTTATCTTCTACGCTTAAGGTCTGGACCAATCATTATTTTCCACGAGTACCATCATCCGAGTACTTGCGCCAGTCAGGATTTAATTATTATATATACTTCGGTGCATCCCATGAGGGATAATCACTCAAATCAGAAGCTACTCGAATGAAATGCGCTTGGTCAACATCACCCGAGAGATTTGTCACTCGGGAGCTTATTAAAAGACGTGCTATACACGTCATTTTTTAAGGGTATCGATGGGCATATTTTGAGCCTGATCCCAATATGTCTGCAACCCATATTCTCAAGTGTGGCTTGTCATGTGTCTCTAGGGACCTAAGCAAATTTGCCTTGGCAATATGCATGTGCTCTATTGCCCAATACCTTCAAAATCCATTCATACAACAATTACACAACTTTTTAGGAGTTGGTACGATGCAATTTGGAAGGTGACAAATAGTAAAGTTTTTTATAACTGTCCTGGTAAATTTTCTATAGGTTACAGGAGCTGTTTGGTTTTTTTACAAAGCAATTGATTTTATATTATAACAATGCTATTTTGCCACCTTGGTATGCTTTTCCGATTAAAGACCAATATTATGGCTTAGGCTAATTATATTTTGGTCGTATTCTTCAGGCGGTTGGTAAATCTATTTATGGGTTTTATTAACTCGGATTTTATACCACAAAGGCCATATATTTCTAAGTATGGTGAAATGTGTGTCTTATAGGGACTTAGACATATTTGCTTTGGCAATATGTACACAATATGATACCATTGCTCATATTCACTGTGCAACAAGCTTTATTGAAGTTATTTGCTATGAGATGCTTTTGGCTTTGGCTAAGCATATTATTATATAAAAACCACTCGGATGGTTAGATTGTTTATTCCTTAACTATATGCTTAGTTTGTTCAACTAACCACATAGTCGGGGGCTACACCTAATTAGGTGCATCTAGTCGGTGCACCTTGGTATATATTCTTGGTTATTCTTGAAATTTTTTTAGCCCTTCACATCCTTTTGATTTGGTAAAAGCACTCGGGAGACTATGGCGAAGATGATTAAAGCACTCGGCTTTGGATTAATTTGGTTCGAAAGAAGATTATCTTTTTGACTGTGAAGGTCTCAGGGGCTATTGTGGAGAATATGGGTACCGGGTATCCATAGGACTCCATATTCGATTAGAGATAGGAGGTGGGCTGGATCCATATATTATGTAATAGAGTAGGACTCGGTCATAATATTGCCTTGTGTTCTATGGCATGGCCTAGAGTCCCAATTGAGTACTATCATGTAATAGATTAGGAAACTGATGTCGTATATGGCTAGGTTTTCCTCCTGGTAACCCTGCCCCCCAACCTATATAAAGTGGGCAGGGAGGCCTCTAGGGGTAGGATCACAAGATGATCACAAAGATAACCATAGAGATATTCACAACTCGATCGTCAGATCAATATACACCCGGCATATACAATCCCCAAATAGAAGTAGGGTATTACTTCTCATTGAGAAGGCCTGAACCCCCTTTTATTATTGCCGAATTCCAGTTTTGACATGACCTGAAGGACGAAGAGGAGGACCGTTACTAGTTAGTTGTTCATAACAAGGACGAGCTGCCACTGCTCATGGTTGATGGTTGACGAGAGACTTGTTCAAAAAAGAGTATTCTCGTTAGAGCTGCCCTCAACAATTAAAGTATGGTATCATTTCTTGCCCCCAACTGTCTTTATGAAAAAATCATTTTCCACAAAACAACGTAAATCTTATAACAAACTATGCTGAAGCAGTGAATTCCTATCCCCCAATCATGAAGTTGAGAAAACCAATTTCTGATTACACGGTTTGGTTAATACGTTTAAGTGGGTACTCTAACATGACCAGTTTTAATATGGTCGTTTGACCCTGCATGGCCCAACAAGCTTTCAAAGTGGCAAGCATCTTCGGCCGAGGTCCATGAGACATCGAAACTTGTTAGACTAACGTAAAAGGATAGTAGGATCAACTTTGAGATGTAACGATATAAGAAAAGGGGATCAACGGACAAATATTGCACATTTGATATGTATAAAACACTTATAGAGATTGATGCGCCGGATGATGAGGCCTCTACCACACTAGTTGAAAACCAGTTGTGTAGTCGTACTCAACAAATTGTAGAAGTGGTGGAAGAATCGCTACAACTGCAGGTCGAGGACCAGGTGTAGACATACCTCGATCACTCGGAGATGTGGTGGGAAAATCACTACATCTGCTGGTCGAGAATCAGGTATATAGATGTACTAAACCACTCGTAGAAGTGGTGGGAGAATCGCTACAACCGCTAGTCGAGAACCAGGTATGTAGATGTACTCAACCACTCGTAAAGGTGGTGGGAGAATCGCTACAACCGTTGGTCGAGTACCAGGTATGTAGACGTACTCGACCACACGAAGGCAACTCGGAGGGGATGGTGAGAGGATGACTACCACCGCCGGCCGAGGAGCAGGTGTATTATACCTCCACCACTCGATGGCAACATGGGGAGGTGGGGTGAAATTACTACAACCGTTGGTCGACCAGGTGTAGTCATCTCTCAACCACCCGAAGGCCACCCTGATAGGTGGTGAGAGATTATTACAACGCTGGTCGAGTACCAGGTGTAGTCATCTCTCAATCACCCGAAGGCAACTGATAGTTGGTGAGATATCGCTACAACACTGGTCGAGGACAAGATATAGTCATCTCTTGTCTACCCGAAGGCAACCCTGATAGGTGGTGAGAGATTGCTACAACGCTGGTCGAGAACCAGGCATAGTCATCTCTCGACCACTTGAAGGCAACTAATAGGTGGTGAGAGATCGCTACAACGCTTGTCGAGGACCGGGTATAGTCATCTCTCAACCACTTGAAGGCAACTGATAGGTGGTGGAAGATCGAATAACGTTGGTCGAGGACCAGGCGTAGTCATCTCTCGACCACCCTAAGGCAACTGACAGGTGGTGAGTGATCGCGATTACGCTGGTCGAGGACCAAGCATAGTCATCTCTTGACCATCTGAAGGCAACTGATAGGTGGTGAGAGATCACTACAACGCTGGTCAAGGACCAGGCGTAGTCATCTCGCGACCACCCTAAGGCAACTGATAGGTGGTGAGAGATCGCTACAACGCTCGAGGACCAGGTGTAGTCATCTCTTGACCACCCGTAGGCAACTGATAGGTGGTGAGAGATCGCTACAACGCTGGTCGACCAATTTTAGGCGTAGTCATCTCTCGACCACTTTTAGGGGCGCTAGAGTTGGTTATTACATGTGCATCTCATGTGGCCAGCATGACTCATATACCTAACTAGTAGCATATCAGACGTCCATTCACAATTATGCCGCTGATCAAGTCGACATCATTCGCGAGGGGATTGTCTCTAATAACCTTTTGTCAAATAGTCCGAACGTGATCGGCGTTAAATCTGAGATAGGTCATCAGTCTCGGTTGGTAGATTTGGTCCGACAATTCCACTTTTGTTCAAGAACGTTTTAGATATGGGGGGGTACTTGACCGCTGCCTACTCGAACGCTCGATTGTTCCTGAAAAATATTTTCTAGAAGACAAGATATATAGCAGAGAATACCGAGCGTGTATTCAAAAAATTGTATAAATGTTTTAATATTATCAGGATATAATTAGCAGATTCAGATTAAATATCAGGTATTAAGTAAACAATAAACAAGCATGATTTATACAGAAGAAACACAGCGAGCCCCCAATATTATACCGTTGTCGGCCATATATAGGAAACGCTCACACAACAGATATTGTATAAAAAACATGCTCTAGGTAAACAAATGAATTATGGATCTAGAAATAGGTATGGTAAGTTGTATGAAATATGCCGTACCTTTGTAGATACATGTTGGATGTATCTATGAAATTAGTAGAGTAATTTAAAAAATCAATATATTGATTACCTTGTTTAGCGATGCTAAGCAACTCGGAAGTAGTCGAGTCGAATTGAAGCCTCATGGTTGACGGTATTGAACTGTTGTTTTCTGTAGCGACGATGTCTCTGAAGCTCGGTTGATTTTGATAGATCGAATTGTTTAGCAGTGATGATTCCGATCTAGTCAAAGAACGTATTCTGGTCGAGTTAGATCTCCCGGGACCAATATCGTTAAAGTAATCCCCATCAAAAATTTCACAGCGGCGATGACTTGACAAGACTTGAGATGACCAGGGTCCCGATCTATCACGCCGCAAGCTAGCCCCGAAAGGAGGCTAGAGTAAGGCGATCCAAATTAACCCGTAAACCTGTACCAGTCCCAGGAAGCAGTGCTGGTATAACAAGAAGAATGAGTATCACAGCGACAGAGGTCTCTTTATTAAGAATAGAGTTACAAACATCGTTGGAACTACGGACAAACCTCGAGTTCGCAACTGCCTTACAAAAAGGCGGAAGCGAAGACTAGCCCAAAGCCATAAGCATGACTTGGGAACTAAGCCGAAACCCTACTACTGCTCGAAGCCTGCTTGCTCCTGGAATAACTCCTCGTCAGCGGGGTCCATCTCTTCTTCTTCGAGAACTGGGGGGGTTAATTATATAGAGCAAGGGTGAGTATGGGAGTACTCAGCAAGCCAGGGAAATTAAGTGGTTAATGCAAGATTCAAGGAAAGGCTGGTTATTTTCGCGTTCGATTTTAGTTTAAAGCTTTCGGAAGCAACTAGGTTAGTTTAAAGCTTTCGCAAGCACGGGTGAGGAAGGTGCATCTCATCCGGCCAGAGTAGTGAAATGTATAGATTGAATTCATCAGCACGATTGGCTCCCTGCCAACCGTCAATCGGACTCCCCGAGTCCGGCTGTTCCCGATAGCCACAAGACAAGCAATTGAAAGGATTCTCTTACACCAACAGCAGTTCATAAAGCCGTAGTCAAATAAAACTACGCTAAGGAATCACCTCACATCCTCTCATGACCGTGGGCATGACTGTTTGAATAGTTTGTTAACCTCTGCAGAGGGGGTACACTTTACCCACACGACATTACTAACCCGAGTCACCCAGCCCGTGCAGAACTGCCAAGTCTGGTGGCTTTGAAGATTTCACGATAAGGCATTTCGAAAGCCGACTCAGGGTCACCTGATGCCAACGGGAGGGGTCCCACGGACCAACACCAGGTTAGGTCCCAGACCATACTGTGCCAAGAAGCCCAGGGGTCCTTCCCAACACCACCCCGATGAATCCACTTGTCCCTTGGCATCAAGATTTCCCTGGCCTACCTAGTTACTCAGCCAGGGGTGTCCCATTTACCCATGTGATCGCACTTGTTATATGCTCGGATGAAATTCCCAAGGAATCGGTCCTTAAGGCGAGTACGGGAAAACCGTACCTCCAGTACGTCTCCCGCACCACGAGTTTTGGAAACTCGTTTAATTTTCAAGGCACCGACCCAGGGTTTTTCAAAGATTTTGTAAACCCAAGATTTAACCAGTTGATCATTTTAAATTTTGAGGAGTGCCACGGTACTCGTACCTTGAGTACGAATATCGAGGCTTAACATAACAGGCGACAACGGTCGTTTAGGTCATTCAATAATCAAGGAGGTCAAATGTAACAAGTAGGTCAGGCCTGCTGGCTATATTGCAAACCGCGGCCATGTTGCCATGTGTAACCTAGGGAATGCATAATTTGAGAAATGAAATACTTAGTTTTAAATTATGGGTTCAATTGATCAAAGCTGACTTGCCTTGCTCGAGATCTTGAGCTTCCTTCTCGAAGTCCGCGCACTGCGAGTCTTCTGGCTCCAAAGCTACATGCGAAACGATGCGACTCAACACAACGGTCAAAAAGGAAGCCCTCTTATTGACGACTAATTGTGCCATTAGATAGAACTCAATTTTAGAGGGATTTTGGATGTTGAATGGAGTCAATCGGACGAACAGTTGAGAAGATATGGATTTCCTAAGGTTAATTGATTTTCTAGTTAACGGAAAAAGAATTATTAAATCCTTTGGAAAAAGAAATGATGAGGGACGTAAGTTGGACTTTGTTTTGGATGGATGGGTGCGGCCCAATGCAATCACGGGCGCGGCCGAGCAACGCGGGCCGGCGCATGCACAGAGGAAGCCCACGACTGAGCTGGGCACGTGCAGGGGCAACTGGGCCGGTCGAGACGCGCGGCCTAGAGAACTGGCGCGAGTGCGGCCGAGCGAAGTGGCCGGTGCGCGGGGAAGACGGCCCAAGGCCGAGCTAGAACGCGGCCCAGGGACAACGCGACATGGGGAGAGGCCGAACGAGCCGGCTGGCGAGGCACGGCCCACACGGGCGAGGCACGCGCAAGGCGGGAGGCCAAGTGGGCCAGACCATGGCGTGGCCCACGCGGGCGTGCCGCGAGCGAGACAGATCGGTGGACCGCGGTCCACCACGCGGGGTCCCAAGCAGGGCCCGCTTTTTGGCGACCGGGCTCACAAGGTCTAGGTGCACGGAGGGAGTTGGCACTAGGGTCGAGTGGACTCGTTCCAGATCTGGTGCACCGGGTGGACTCGTGCGCGGCGGACCCACATGCAGCCTCACGGCTCTCCGTGGTCCGCGCGCACGGGATGGAGGGAAAAGCGGCGGCGAGCGCTCACGTGGCGCCACATCGGACGACGAGAGGAGGAAGAAGTGGCGCCGGTATCCGACGGCGCGCGATGGCGGTGGAGCTTCCGGACGGCGCGGCGCGAGTTCGGCAAGAGGGAGGGCACCGGAGCGGAGAGTGGAGCGAGAGAAGGGGAATCAACGGCTTGGATCCGCCGGGGGATGAATGGCGACGACGAATTGCGACGGCGACCATTGCCGGCCAGGAGAAGGGGGAAACCTCGCCGGAGCGACGAGGGCTCGATTCCTTGGAGGGGGACCATCTACACGAGTCCTTGCCCTTGCTCCGAGCGACGGGGACGGGGGCGGTGCGGCACTGAAGAGCGAGGGCGACGGCGCGCCGGAGTTCGGCACCGAGCGGCGGCGTAGTGGCGGGCGAAGACGGGCATGATGGCGTTAAACGGCGGCTCTACTGCGCTACTAGCACGGGAGAACGACGGCGACGCTACCCTACGGTCTAGAGGAGGAGAGAGGGACGACGGGATAGGGACGGAGGGAGGTTTACCGCGGGGAGGCGGTTCGTCGTGAAGAGCGGCCAGCGGCGTGAGACGTGATCGTCTTGGCCTCAGGCCGAGAAAGAAGGGCAAGGGGCGCTCGGAGTCCGCGTCTCACACCCACGATCACCGGCGGGAGACGACGAAGGCGGCGGCAATGGCGCGGCGGTGGAGTGGTGGTTTTGGCAGTGGAGGCGAAGACCGAGCGAACAAGGGGAAGCGGGGAATTTATAGGGGGCTCCGGTCTTGGCTTCGAGGAGAAGGAACTCGGCGTGATCACGCACGCGAGCTCGCGGCCATCGGCACTATGCTCGAGCGGCGGCAGGCATTGCCGGACCAAGGAGGGAAAGAGGAGGGAGAGGGAGAGGGGAAAGGGAGAGTGGACTTGCCACTCTAGGGCGGCACGGGCGGGAGAGCGAGCTCCGTGCCCCGGCTTGGCCGCTAGCGGCTTGGAGCGGCGCGGCGCGAGGATCCATGGCGGCGACGGCACAGCGAGAGAGAGAGAGAGAGAGAACGGAGCAGCGCAGGCGAGGGGAGAGAGGAAGGAGGCACGGCGCGGTCAGCGCTCTACCGCGGCACGTCCGCCGCATGTGCCTAGGAGCGGGTCGACGCAGCCGAGCTGGCGTGGCCCAAGAGGGAGGGGAAAAAGGCCGGGGGGAAAGGGAGGCGAAAAAGGGTCGGCCGAGAAAAGGCTACCCGAGAAAACAGAGGGACGCAAACTAGACTTTTTCAAAGGACTTTGATTTGGGAGGATTTAGAGTTCGGATTTGAATTTCAAGTTGGGGCTTTTCTCCGGGATTCGACAGGGAGCAGAGAGAGGGAGACGAGACCTTGGCACACACGCGAAGCACGAACGAAGAACAATTTTCGCAAATAGGGTTTTTAACAAATAGGTTTTCCCGCTAACGCCACGACGGAAAGGGCGCTACACGATCCATCGGAGAACACACTTCGGTTGGGTCGTGTCTCCCTAAAGCGTAAATCATCGAGTAATTTGTCGTCGGAGAATCCATCTCTTGATACCCATCTCGTTGAAACTTTTTAGCACCAAAATCCCTCTACCTGGCGCACCACTGTCGATGGAGTAGATCACAACTATGGTATTTGCATAGCATGGGGATCGTTGGTGCTAGAGTATACGCGAGGTTGAGGTAAAAGAGACGGGAGATAGGGATGTTTATATAGGTTTGTGCCCCTTAACTGACAGATAATAGCCCTACTCCTGTTGGCCGAGGTCGGTGTTGCTTTTATATATCAGAATCACACGAGTACAATATTTTGAATAACCTATCTAGTCGTCGTTGTCTTGGCAGCATGGATCTCCATATATAGTTGACGACAGGGTAGTCTTCTTCGTCGAATATTAACTCAGCGAGATTTGGGCGATAGCTCTAGATTCCTCATATCGGCCTCTGTGGCTTCTGATTGGGTTTGTCTAGGCTTGTCCCTCATGTTGGTGTTGTTAGCGTATATTTCTCTCCCCTCTTCTCCTAGCGGGTCTTTTATTTATACCCACAGATGTCCCTTTGTCCAAGTAGAACTAAAAAGATAAATATGGATATGATCAGAGTAGTCCTTATAGTTTTCAACTTGAACTCTGCTTCTTCTTCCTTATCCGGAACACATTTGGTATATGAGACATGATTTCATATAAGACTTGGTAAATGGTGGGTCTCATTGAGCCCAACCTAAAATCATTGGGTATGCCTTATCCATAACACTGATGTGAAATGTATGTTTGCACTCATCTTGGACTGTCAATGTAGCACCTCATTAATTTAATCAATAATTCAAAATGAATAATTTTCTTTCGGTATATTTTAAATACTTCCCTAATTTATAAATAAGTTTAGGATTAATAAATATGGAGTTGTATCTATCATGGAGTCCGAATTTACCATTTATTTTATTAATTTGGTTCTAAACTTTGAAATTAATAATTAGCAAGGTGTAACTGAGGTGGACTCTTCTATCAATTTAAACCATCGTGTTTAGAAAATAAACTACTTATTTAAGTGTACATATACATATATATATATATGTATATATATATAAATAAAATAGTAATAACAATATAGAGCCCGTGCAACACACGGGTTAACGGCTAGTTCTTCTAACTTGACAGAACAGAGAACTTTTAGTTGAAAGATCGAAATTTCAATGGCTATTTAGGCTTTGTTCGGCAGTAAGTGTTCCCAGCGCGCAGTGATCACGGAAAACGGAGCGGTCATTAGCGCGTGATTAATTAAGTATTAGCTAAATTTTTTTTCAAAAATGGATTAATTTGATTTTTTAAGCAACTTTTGTATAGAAACTTTTTGCAAAAAAGTTCACCGTGTAGTAGTTTGAAAAGCGTGCACGGGCGAAAATTACTGTGCGTGCGGGAAAACGTTCTGCCCAACAAAGCCTTTAGTAATTATCGAATTACTTCTCATTATGATGGCAAAAGCTAGCCTCATCCCTCCAATTGGCTTTTCCCCCACATAACATGGCATCAAATTTAGACAAGAGTACACTAGTAATTTAATACAACAACTTTGATAAAATTTGCAACCCTTCTCTTTTATGAGTCCACATGTACATTGAAGTCTTTTTATAGCTGACAGTATATTTTCGTTCCCATATATTCCCTGAAAATCAGCTACTTTTCGTGTAGCATTCGTCACCAATTTTACTTACCATTGCATTTCCTTGACAGCTGACATAAGTAGCAGGCATCTATTTGAGTTGATCAGACTCCCAGCTGCTAGCTCGATTGAAGAGCAAGGTGCTACACTAGCAGGACAGAGTAATAAAGAATGCAAACTGCATAGAAAACCAATGAATCATGATATATGGTTGTCGGAATGGAGCTTGTCGGAATGGAAGGCATGAGGGATTTGAGATGCCCTATGCCTCTGGTCTCCAGCCATTGGACTGAGTGATGAACAGTTGAACACGTACATGCAATGTGACATCATAACTACCATCTCAAACTCAAAGCAGTTAGTTCCATAGTTCGTTTCGTGTCTTGAGATGTGTCTAACGTACGATTGATCAGGTCTGACAGGATTATTTTCACTTTAGATCGACATGACCAAAACGCTGTGTGGAGGACACCTGGTGACTGTTGTACTGGGGCGAGATCAGGGTTTGTTAGGATTACATGTCCACTAACTAGACTAACTGACTAGCAGTCCATTAAGCCTGACATATATAGCATGCCTTCTTCCTCCCTTTCTCCTAAAAGAAGGAAGACTGCAAATTCGGAAGCTCGTGGCGTGTCCACCCTCTTGGTATCATTGAAACACCAGAAGTTGGCCAAAGAACTGCACATGGTATTTCCATCCCGCTTGTTGGGTTTTGTCGTCAGGCACAGGGACGATCAAGGGGAGGACAGAAAGGTCATGAAATTTGCACTGAAGGATATATTCATATTACAGCTCATTTTGACCAGCTTCACTAACATGCTAAAACTCCCTTCAGATTGTCGAATTAAGCAATCAAGACGGTGTGTAGTAAATAAGTATCCAATGGCAGTTACCAAACCATTGGATAGAGTGATAAGCAGTACTTTGAGTAGATCAATTCTGTAGAAAAATATTTTAAACCATTTTCCTTGATAGAGGACAGAAGCTGGACAGTACATGTAGTTCATATAGTCCATGAAAGTTTGTATGATTTTTCGTGTACCATTTGTTACTCATTTCATTCACCATTGCATAATAACTAGCATGTGCGCAACTCTCCTATCAACGTATATGTAACACACGTTCCCTCGACCGAAAGAGCAAACCTCGAGAATAGAAGAGTGCATGAGTAGTTTATTCAGTCTGGAAGTCATATTAGAATCTAGTAAGTTTATGAAATCTAGTAAGTTTATGATATAACACGATATTTTTCAAGACAAATATACACATACCGTTCTGATGCTTTTCAAACATATAATAAGCAACACGGGCAAAGCACACAGCCGGACAAAGCGCACCATTGTGTGCAAGTTGGCTTAAAAAAGTGGAGGCCCTGAGCAACTGAACAAAATAGCAGAGTTGCTATTTACACGGATAGCTTTGCCCGGTAGGCGAGGAGGGCACCGAGCAGAGTAATCAGTAAGCTAGGATTACAAAGAGCAGCGTAAGGAATGCGGCTGCAATGTGAGATGATTGACAACAGTTTGAGGTAAACTACTTCAGCCTCGGTACACAATCCAATGTATAGTGGCACTCGCCTAAGCTGCAGGGAATGGAAGGCGTGAGGAACTTGAGATGGACTTGGCAAGTCTGCAGGCTCCAGACTTCATCTCCATGGGCAGATTGGCCCAGGTGTGAGTCACGATGCTCCTCTTGGAGATCAATATGGAGATCTCGGAACCTGGTAATGAGTCTACGCTCTCGGTTTCCACGAGGGGATTTTACACTTTTTTGCTGGTTGTTGTCGTTAGACGCCGAAATGACGAACATGTAACAGAGTAAGTTATTTCACCCAAGTCAGATGAAATGACGAAACTCTCTGGTCTAATGTTAGTAGTATTTGTATTATTTGAGTAACAGTCAAAATATTGAGCAATCACGAGCCCAAGCAGAAAATACGGATTAACTACCTAGGTCGGTCCCAAACCACTGGATAGTGTGATGAACACACACTAATGTAAGACACTAATCCAATACTACATGCAGCTTGCTTTTCACTGTGTTATAACATTGTAAAAATACTTATAAAAAAGAATCTACACGTATGATTTTTATGTTTTCAAACTAAATACTTTGAGGGTATTGATGGTTCTAGTTTTAAAAGTTTGACTTAATAAAGTCAAAAATGTAATATATTTAAAGACAAAGGGTGTACAAGTTTTAGCTTGCTTTATATCAAATAGGTTCGTCTGAATTTTTCCTACGGCTTCTCTCGATTGGAGTCTTTTGGTTCAGCAGTAAATAACAAGCCAGGCTGTTCCTAAATACCTAAACCATTGCAAAGGGTGCTGAACAATAATTTTAATACATCAGTTCTTAAAGTATTTGAAACCCATCTCCTGTGCCCTTGCATGTTAAAACTCTCGATAGCTGATACACTACTATTGAATTGATTTTCACGGATGAGACCCTCTCCAAACTCAAGATGGGCCATAATTACATCCGTGTGCAAAAATATTTGGATGGGGCCTGCCTTCAAAAATGGATTTTCATAGATGGAGCTTAATGGTCAGTCACCCTCCACTCTTTTTTTTTCCCAAAACCGCATGCCCATATTTCCCCTCCTCCCCTTTTTATTCACTCTCTCTCTCCCGTACTGTCCTCTCTCCCCGTCCCTGCGCCTATTATCTCCAATATCCTCCTCTCTCTCCTATGCACCTTCTATGTGGTGGTGAGGCGGCCTCGGGTGGCAACGGCGACCGTGCCAACGACGGCTGCATCTTGTAGAGCAGCAGATCCATCACCAGCGGCCTCGGGAAGGGTAGATCCACCGCCGTTGGCCTCAGGAGCTGCGGATCTGCCGTCGCGCATGGCGGAGAAGAGGCAGGAGGGCATGGCAACCATGGCACCGGAAGCGAAGACCATGACTATGGCGGCGGCGTGCGGGCTCAGGTGCGACGGATCATCTGCCGGTGGCTCAGGAGCGACAGATCCGCCCTCGCTCACCATGGAGATGAGGCAGAAGGGTGGCGCAACGACCATGACCATGGCGGTGGTGGGCTCACGGGCTGCGCGGCGGCGGCGCCACCCGACAATGGCGTGCGACATGGGGTTTTGTATTTCTTTTTTTTTAAAAAAAACATTGTAGCGGGGTGTCCTTACTTGACCGCATGCATAAATCGTGTTTTCTTAAGAGGCCACCTTAGACGCCTGTCTACAAAAATGGTTTTTCACATGCGATTGTGATGTTCGCATGTGAAATGCCGAGTTTTTGCAGACACTTGGCTCGGCATTTTTTGCAGACACTTGGCTCTAGGCGGGTGCTCCACCCGCCTACGAAAACTAGTTTTGGCCATATGCAAAGATCGTTTCTGTATTAGTGACATTACATTTCATTCAAATAGTACTTCAAAATCTACTGTCTTCCATTCATCATTTATACCCGGTTTCATTTACCATTGCGCAATGAGTGACAATCCAATGTACGCTGTTGCATATCTTCTTCGAATGGTAGGCATGTGGGACTTGAGATGCATTCTGCAAGTCTCCAGTCTCGAGCCATCACGCAGTGTGGGCAGCTCCATCCAAGGATGACCACCTGGACTCTACGATGCTCCTGCATCAAGAGAATGAGGCGTTGGAACTTCATCAATCCAGTATCAATCTATCATTACCATAAGAAGCTAGCCACGGGAGATTCTACTGTTCTAGTTAGGATGGCTTGGACTGCTGCTGACCTGGTGTTATCGTCGGTTCGAGGCCCTACGAATAGCTGTGGAAATGCCTCGAAGTGCCGCAAAACTGGTTTACATTGAACTTGCGTGCAAGGATTACATTATAAAGTTAGCATTATCTCGACCAACTCCAATACGATGTTAAAAAAGTTTAATTTGTTCATCGTTAATGATTGGATATTATATATATTATCTTTGTAGTGACGAAATATCAAAGAGCAAATACTGCTAGCTATTATACAAGAGCCCTTTACGTATGCTCCAAGAGAAATACATTAAACAGATAAGTGAGAAAAAATAAAAATGATCTTATAACTAATCCACTATACATGTTAGCTGAACTATTAAACTTGCACTTATAACGTGATAGTGCTTTTAATATCTGTGTATTAATCTGAAAATATTTAAAACACTTTTCCTGCAGAGCCCACATATATGGACGTTAAAGTCTTTAATAGCTGATACTATATTATATACACATAGTTCTAGGGTGTAAGTGGGTAACCCAAAAATCTACTTATAGACCAAAATATGTGGGTTCGTGATTTTTTATATATAAATATGTTCATGGGTTAGCCACTTACATTTACTACCGATTGAGTTTATTCACCAATTTTTTTTCCCTTGATAGCGGACTTTATATTTCTATTGATAAATAAGCAGCAGGCACCTATTTAAGCCATCCAGATTCAGCAGCTTGATTGCGGAGTGCAATGCCACACAGTATGGACCATCACACAATCTAGCTTTTAAATATGGAGGCCAGAAGCAACCCAATAAACTAATTTGCACAACAGTTCTATCCGGCAAAAGCTACTGGCAGAACAGAGTAAGCTAGTAGTGCAATGCAAGGTGCAGAGCAAGCAAGGAAACATCCATTTTATACTTGGAAGTCTGGCTATAGCTCCTCGGAATGGAAGGCACGAGGGATATGGGATGCACTACACAAGCGTCCATACTTCAGCCTTCATCCATGGACACCTCGTCCATTGATTCCTGCACTTCCTCCTCTACTTGCAAACTGAGAATTCAGAACATGGTGATGGTGGTCAGTCCACCCTCGGCGCATCGGTGTACTTATCACCGAAAGCTGGCCTCAAGATTCCACACCAAATGTGGGGATTCCTCTTCATGCTCATTGTGATGGCCTCTTTGGACGGCCTGAGGTCAGGTCGATCTGGCTAGAAAATCGCACTGAAGTGTTGGAAATTTACAAATAAGGATTGATACAATCAGCTTGTTTCACAGGTTTCTCGTAACGGAGGACAGAGGACATCAATGTTGAAGTTGTTGTGAGCCAATATTACCTCTTGCTATCATTGCTACAAATATTTCATATGGTCCTTGAAAATCTGACTGAATTTTTATGTACCATTCATTGCCAACTTAATTTACCATTGTATAATGAAAAAAAAGCATGCGACACTACTCTCTTGGAGTATTAACAGGAAGAAGCAGGGCATATACGACACACATCTTGTTGACTAGCAGCAGAACTAACCCTGAGAATAGAAGATAGCAAGTGAGGCAAGCTGCGCAAGCCAGTTTTAAATGGCATATAATACAGTGCTTCTAGGTACCCTAGAATAGTTATGAGGAACATGATACATCAGGAGTTTCATCTGTTCGTTCAAGTACACCATAGAAGAATAGAGTCAAAACCTAACAACTTCAGCGAGAGAATAGGAGACTTGTCCTGAACAAACTAAAGGATTTGGGGGCTGGAGCGGCTTGCAGCATGTGTGCCACAGTTTAGAATCAACATCAAGACGGAAGATCAGACATGCATCCATGTAGCTTTCCTGATAGGAAACGTTGGGGATGTTGACGGGAATGGTATAACTGTGTGAGCTTTGTAGATGATGTATGGTTCACTAGCACTTGTTTACACCCAAATTTGGCATCTAAGGATAAATTAGGAAATAATTGCCAAATTAAGGGAAGTGCTGGTTTCCTTCGCAGAGGCTGGTCAGACCGCCATGTATAGGCCGGTCTGACCGGACAGTGGGGCCGGTCTGATCGGCGGCATGTGGCCGGTCAGACCAGCAGAGTCCGAGTTGGACTCGATTTCCACAGTGTCTCAGGATTATTGAGTTAGGAAACTATGTTCCGAGTTCTTTTGGGATTCTATCCCGAAATTGTCGTGGAGGAGGGCTTATAGGAGGCAAGACCAACCCCTTTATAAGGGCCAAGGCTGGTTCAATTGAACAACCAACAATCTACATACAAATTTTCAACTGAATCGTGTTTTCTTTATTACCCATCTACTTTTTGCATAGCTTTAGCCTTAGTTCGTCCATCTTTGTCGATTTGCGCTGTAAATCGTTCGTCGTCGCTGCGAGAGTGC
Source organism: Oryza officinalis (assembly GCA_008326285.1). Taxonomy (NCBI): domain Eukaryota; kingdom Viridiplantae; phylum Streptophyta; class Magnoliopsida; order Poales; family Poaceae; genus Oryza; species Oryza officinalis. The sequence goes on from BDMV01000004.1 coordinate 18,661,345, forward strand.
GATATCCCTTTGTAGATTTGTCCCGTAAACCTTCCGTTTGCCCACGAGACGGGTAGTTATCCTCGTATCGATCTAAATCGGCCTAGAGGCTGATTTTGATCCCTAAATCGGCTTCGCTAGCCGGTTTACCCGTTTTCTTCAAAACCCATCTTGGTCTAGTTTTTGCTAGATTGAGGTGGTTGGCGACTCCATACACCGCAAGGCGTTTAGGTGTCAATAGTGTTAGCAGCTTTTGACCAAAAAAGTTGCCAACACGAATTAGCGACTCTGCTAGGGATCGACTGCAACGACTACATCAACATCATGCCCAAGCACGGAGTTGATCCGGAGAACATCCTACCACTCTCCATGGATGATCTAGATGAAGATGAGCGTAAAGACATGGAGCAACGGGTGAAGGAGTTCCAACAGGAGATGCTTTTGAGGAGCTACACCAAAACTCGCCAAGGAGTATCCCGCAAGCCCGGTCCTCTACCCAAGGTAAGTTTTGATGAGGTAAATATCAACGATATTGCTCTTCCTGTTCGAAAGCTTGTTGCTAGTAGCATAGATCAAACTGTTACCGCTATGCTTAACAATAAGCTTGAATCTACTGTGATGTCGATTTTGGCCTGATTAGCACCCAATTCTCTTCCTAGTGCTAGCCAGACTCCTGTTCATCAGATTTACAGTAGGACCGATGGAGCAATACCGCAGTACGACGGGAGTGAGGCAGACCCTAGCCTTTCGGCTGGTCTGACCGTGACCACAGCCGGTCTGACCGGCTCGCCTTCCATCGGTCAGACCGGCGCTCAGGCCGGTCTGTCACCTCAGACCTACCTCGGTCTGACCGGCCCTCTGGCCGGTCTGACCGTCCCTCTGACCACCGGTCAGACCGGTCCCCTGGCCGGTCAGACCGGCGCCATGGTCCCGATGCAAGAAGTGGATCCTCTCACTAATAATTCTGTTTTGCACCATTATCAAATACCTCCTGTTACTAATGCTAATCCACACATATCTCCGCCTGTGCCTAATGTTTATAATATTCCTAACCATGCATATGGAGGTTATCCTCAAGATGTGCAACACGGCCAATATAATCATATTGCACCCCCACAATCACATGTTATTAGGCCACCACAACAAAGGCCTAAGAATATTGAGGAGCGTGTGAGAACCATGATTAGGGAAGCATTTGGAATTGAGCCAAGGAATCGTGCTAAGGTTTACCAAAAGCCGTATTCGGATTATTTTGATAACATCTCATATCCTCGTGGTTTTAGAGTCCCGGAATTCACTATGTTTAGTGGAGAGGATGGTAGAACTACTTGGGAACACATAGGCCAATTCTTAGCACAATGTGGTGAAGCTAGTAACACGGATGCTTTTAAATTGCACTTATTTTCATTCTCTTTATCCGGTACTACTTTTGCATGGTTTACTTCATTACCTACTAATTCTATTCATACTTGGGCTCAGTTAGAACAAAAGTTTCATGATTATTTTTACACTGGTGAAACTGAGTTTAGATTATCTGATCTGACATCGGTTAGGCAAAAGTATAATGAATCTGTCACTGATTACGTCAAGACATTTAGGGATACTAGAAACCGATGTTTTGCTTTGAATATAACTGAAAGAGATTTAGCCGATCTTGCTTATAATGGTTTGCTTGCTCCTTTGAAAGAAAAGTTAGATGGCCAACAATTTCTTGATGTTAGTCAACTCATGCAAAAGGGTATGGCTCAAGAAAGCTAGATCAAAGAGGTTAAGAGATTTGTTAGGTCCAATGACAAAAAGCCTAATGTTAGTATTGTTTTGATTGTCCTAGTGATTATTCGGATGATGATGACGATGATCATGATATCTATGTAGCCGAATGGTCATGGACTAGTTAGAATAAGCCTTTTGTTTGTTCTAATTTAATACCGACTCCTCGCAAAGATCGGCAAAGTGAAATTAAGTTTAGTTTTAATGTGGCCAAGTGTGACAAAATCTTTGATTATCTCTTGCAAGAAAAACAAATTAAGTTACCTAAAGTCTATATCATTCCATCTCAAGAGGAGTTAAAACGTCGTGCATATTGTAAGTGGCATGATTCGCATTCTCATAATACTAATGATTGTAATGTGTTTCGACGACAGGTTCAATCGGCCATAGAGGAAGGACGATTGAAATTTACTGAAGGTTCTAGGATGAAGCTAGATCATGATCCTTTCCCGGTAAATACTATTGAGTTTGAGAACAAGAAGGTTTTGATTTGGCCAGAGCAAGCCGAATCAACAAAAGGGAAGGAGGTAGTAATTGGAGAGCCTTGGCCTAAGATGATTGTGCCAAAGAGTTCAGAAGTTGGGGTTTGGAAGGAGAACAAGAGTAAAGCTTCAAGCTCCAAGACACAAAAGAAGCCAAAGGTGACATTTGATATGCTTTTGAACAAGTATGAAAAAAGGGCCGAGCAATATTCCAGCAAAGGAAAAAGACCAAGATCTCCACTTAGAGAGAGATTTGGTCCATCATTAAGATCTTTGGAGCCACCTTTCCCATATAGCCCTCAAGTGATGCCATAGGGTCCTTGTCCAATGCCGCCACCAGGTTATCTTTTTCCATACTTTATGCGATGGGGGGCACCACCACCTATGTATGGGAGTATGCCGCCAATGCAATTTAATGAAGGGTGGGTTGAGCCGAGAAAGTCAGTGCATGAGCGGTTGTCTTCAAACAAAAGTCGTTTTCAATCAAGGAATCGGTTTGGAGAGAAGCGCATTAAGGTAGAGACAAGAGATTCAGAGGTCATTACTATCAAGGTGGGATCTCATGAGGTGCCAATACCTACTGGAGATGAAGCCAAGGTGGTCAAGGACAAGGAAACCGAAGATGGAGTCAAGACGGCGCAAGGAGGAAGTTCAACAGGAGTTACTGGCCGGTCTGACCGTTGCCACCAGGCCAGTCTGACCACGCAGCAGGCCCGGTCTAACCGGCGTTAGACTGCGGTCCGACCGGCGCACAGGGGCAGTCCGACCGGGCCTTACGGCCGGTCTGTCCAAAGGCACTCGGCCGGTCTGACCGGCGCACATGGCCAGTCTAATCGGTTCTGTCCAGAGAGTTCAGGGGCTTCGTCTTCGTCGGGTGAAATCAACAAAGGACATTATATTGCTCCTGGAACAAAGCCAAATTCAAGGTGGATTCCTGAGAATTTAATGGCTTCACAAAAGAGGAGGTTGCAACGTCTTCGGGCTCAAGAATCGAGAGAGAAGAAAGCCGAAGAGTGGAGAGATAGAAGATTTAATAGATTGCGACCACCACCAAGTAAATAGTGGAGACCCAAGTCACGAAAGGAAGTTGAGGAGCCAGTGATTGATCAAGAAGAGGATGAGGATGATATGAGTGAATCACCGATTGTGAGCAATGATTCGCCACCAAGGAAAAACATGGACATTAATATGGTGTTTACTTTGCCTATGGAATTTTGTGCCGTTGATGAGGCCGGAATTGCTCAGCTTTCATTGGGACCTAGAGATGCGGTTTTTGAAAAACCCGAGGAGTTAAACCGTCACATGAGACCTCTTTATCTTATGGGACATATTGATGGGAAGCCGATTTCTAGGATGTTGGTAGATGGAGGTGCCGCCGTTAATTTGATGCCATACTCATTGTTCAAAAAGTTGGGGCGTGGAGATGAAGAATTGAAGAAAACCAATATGACTCTCAATGGCTTCAATGGTGAACCAACCAAGGCGAGGGGCATTTCTTCGGTGGAGCTTACCGTGGGAAACAAGACGTTGCGAACCGCTTTCTTCATTGTCAATGTGCAAGGTAATTATAGTGTTATTTTGGGTCGTTGTTGGATTCATGCAAATTGCTATGTTCCTTCTACCTTGCACCAATGCTTGATTCAATGGGATGGTGATGAAGTTGAGATTGTCCAAGCGGATACATCGGCCGAGGTTGCAATGGCTGATGCTTCGGTTGAGTGGCAACATGGGAACATTCAATGTTTATCGGGGTTAGATCTTTCTAGCTGTGATTTCATTAGTGTTTCTAAGGATGGCTTTGTACCTATTTCTGTAAAGCCGGCTAATATAGCTCGGCTGAATAATGTAACTATGCATTATGAGTAAAGAAGTTAATTTGGAGTGGTTACAAAAGAGGGTACAAGAATATCGGTCTATAAAGAACGATATTGGTGAAACTATAGAAGACTTTGATGAAGTAGAGAAGTTAGGTCAAGGCTTTACATCGGCCGATCCATTGGAAAAAGTAGACATAGGTAATGGCATTATTCCAAGGCCGACTTTTGTAAAGAAAGATATGATAGCCGATTATAAGGTTAAAGTAATCGAGCTACTTAGAGAGTATGTTGATTGCTTTGCATGGGAATACCACGAGATGCCGGGACTTAGCCGTGATCTTGTTGAGCATCGGCTTCCTATAAAATCAGGGTTTAGGCCACATAAACAACCGCCTCGTCGCTTCAATTCCAATATTTATGATCGTGTCAAGGAAGAGATAGACCGATTATTGAAGGCGGGGTTTATTCGGCCATGTAGATATGCAGAGTGGGTGTCGAACATTGTTTCGGTTGAGAAGAAGGGGAGTGGTAAGATTAGAGTGTGCATTGACTTTAGAGATTTAAATAAAGCTACTCCTAAAGATGAATATCCTATGCCTATAGCCGACATGTTAATTAATGATGCCTCGGGACATAGAGTTATTAGTTTCTTAGATGGCAATGCCGGCTACAATCAAATCTTTATGGCCGAAGAGGACATGTACAAAACTGCCTTTAGATGTCCGGGTTTTGTTGGTTTGTTTGAGTGGGTTGTTATGACTTTTGGTTTGAAGAATGCCGGTGCAACATATGAGAGGGCTATGAATTTAATTTTTCATGATTTACTAGGTATTATCTTAGAAATTTATATCGATGATATTGTTGTCAAATCGGATGGCATGAATGGTGACTTAGCCGATTTGAGGTTAGCTTTTGAGAGGATGCGCCGGTATGGTTTGAAGATGAATCCACTCAAGTGTGCTTTTGGTGTGTCGGCAGGGAAGTTCTTAGGATTCATGGTGCATGAGAGAAGTGTTGAGATTGATCCTAAGAAGATAGAAAAGATTAGAGAATTTCAAGCGCCGGCATGTAAGAGGGATTTTCAAAAGTTTCTAGGTAAGGTAAATTATTTGAGGAGATTCATATCCAACCTAGCCGGTAAAATCGATGCTTTTGTTCCTATTCTTCGCTTGAAGAAAGAAGCCGATTTTACTTGGGGGGAAAAGCAACAAGAGGCGTTCGAGAGTATAAAGGAATATTTATCTTCTCCACCCGTAGTAAGAGCGCCTAGAGATGGAGTTCCATTTCGGCTTAACATTGCCGCCGAAGACAACGTCATTGGTGCCATGTTGACCCAAGAGGAGGATGGCAAAGAGTATATTATTACATATTTGAGTCGTCGCCTTTTGGATGCCGAAACAAGGTATGTGTTTATAGAAAAGCTTTGCCTATGTTTATATTATGCTTGTGCCAAATTGCATCATTATTTGTTATCTAGTACTTGCATAGTTACATGTCAAACCGATGTTATTAAACATCTGTTGCAAAGGCCAATTCTAAGTGGGAGAATTGGCAAATGGGCGTATACTTTGATTGAGTATGATTTGGCTTATGAATCATTGAAGTCTATGAAAGGCCAAATCGTAGTTGATTTTATAGTAGATCATCATGTAAATGTTGCTTATGATAATGAGGTCTATTTGCTTAGTCTCACACCTTGAAAACTTTATTTTGATGGTTCTTCTTGCAAAGAAGGGCAAGGGATAGGTGTAGTTTTATTTTCGCCCAATGGTTCTTGTTTTGAAACATCGGTTCGTTTAGAATACCCATGTACAAATAATCAAGCCGAGTATGATGCCTTGTTATTCGGTTTACAAGTATTAGAGTCCATAGGTGCTACTCCTGTAGAAGCATTTGGTGATTCAGAGTTAATAGTGCAACAAGTTGTCGGGGTTTATAAATGCTTTGATGGGTCACTAAATAGATATCTTGATCAATGTTTGGATATTATTGCCAATTTCGATGATTTTGTCATTACACATATTGCTAGAGGAGAGAATTCTAGAGCAAACAATTTGGCTCAGCAAGCATCTGGCTATCATATAAAGAGAGGTATATTCTTGATATTAGAAAAACCGGTGCTTGAGTTTAAAAGTTTGGGCGAAATTGGCAAAAGTTCTGACCAAGGGTGGTCTGACCGGCGGGATATGGCCGGTCTGACCGAAGACCAAGGCCGGTCTGATCGGTGCAGTGTGGCCGGTCTGACCGGAAGTCAGGATCGGTCTGACCGTCAGGGTGCGGCCGGTCTGACTGACGTGCAGCAAGAAACTAGGGGGCACGGTACATCTCAAGATTCAAAGGCTGGGTTATTTGAAAATTCGGACATATGTGCCCAGGATATAGAGAAAGATTGGAGAATCCCTTTAATAAATTATTTGAAGGATTCCAGCCTTAGGATTGATAGGAAAATTCGGCGGCAAGCTTTTAAGTACATTTTATTGGATGGACAGTTGTATCGCCGAAATATAGATGGAGTACTTTTAAAGTGCTTAAATAATGATCAATCTAAAGTTGCAATGGGAGAAGTTCATGAGGGGATTTGTGGAACTGATCAATCGGTCCACAAGATGAATTGGTTGCTTAGAAGAGCGGGTTTTTATTGGCCGAAGATGATTGATGATTGTTTCAAGTACTATAGAGGATGTGAGGCTTGTTAATGGTTCGGCAATGTTCAATTGGCGCTTGCTGCTGTGTTGAATCCTATCATAAAACCGTGGCTGTTCCGAGGTTGGGCTTTAGATTTCATAGGTCAAATTCATCCTTCGTCATCCAAGGGACATCGGTTCGTGCTAGTTGCAACGGATTATTTTACCAAGTGGGCCGAAGCCGTACCGTTAAAGAATATGACTTACAAGGTGGTAATTGATTTTATTTTAAAGCATATTGTTCATAGATTTGGAATTCCTCAAACTTTAACTACAGATCAGGGAGCTTCTTTTATGTCTAAGGAGGTAAGAAGTTTTGTTGAATCTTATGGAATTAAATTGTTGAGTTCTTCTCCTTACTACGCTCAGGCTAATGGTCAAGCCGAGTCGAGTAATAAGACTTTATTGAAGTTAGTTAAGAAAAAGATTGAGGAATATCTAAAAAGATGGCATGAGGTACTCTCAGAAGCTTTATGGGCTCATAGGATATCTAAACATGGTGCTACCAAGGTTAGTCCTTTTGAATTGGTCTATGGACAAGAAGTCGTTTTACCGGTAGAGGTGAATCTTGACTCTCTTAGATATATCAAGCAAGATGATTTATTGGTTGAGGAGTATCAGACATTGATGGGAGATAATCTTGATGATGTGACCGATAAACGTTTATATGCTTTAGGTGAGATAGAAAAGGAGAAAAAGAAAGTAGCCAAAGCCTATAATAAGAGAGTGATAGCGAAATCGTTTCAAGTAGGAGACTTGGTTTGGAAGATGATTTTGCCTTTAGGTACTAGATCTAAAGAGTTCGGTAAGTGGTCGCCTAATTGGGAAGGTCCTTATCGGATATGTGGGATCGTTCAAGGGAATGCATATTTTCTTCAAACATTACAAGGAGAACGATTTCAGAGAGCGCTTAATGGGAAGTACTTAAAGAAATATTTTCCAAGTGTTTAGCAAAGTGCTTGAGGAATAATATGGCCGGTAATTGGATTATCGCCCTAAGATCACGTGCTTATGCTTTTAGATTCACGAAGTTCATTAAAAAGGCAGGGGGGCATGTGTTTACACCCAAATTTGACACCTAAGGATAAATTAGGAAATAATTGCCAAATTAAGGGAAGTGCCGGTTTCCTTCGTAGAGGCCGGTCAGACCGCCATGTATAGGCTGGTCGGACCGGACAGTGGGGCCGGTCTGACCGGCGGCATGTAGCCGGTCAGACCGGCAGAGTCCGAATTGGACTCGATTTCCACAGGGTCTCGGGATTATTGAGTTAGGAAACTATGTTCCGAGTTCTTTTGGGATTCTATCCCGAAATTGTCGTGGAGGAGGGCTTATAGGAGGCAAGACCAACCCCTTTATAAGGGCCAAGCCCGGTTCAATTGAACAACCAACAATCTACATATAAATTTTCAATTGAATCACGTTTTCTTTATTACCCATCTACTTTTTACATAGCTTTAGCCTTAGTTCGTCCATCTTTGTCGATTTGCGCTGTAAATCGTCTGCCGTCGCTGCGAGAGTGCGATATTCCTTTGTAGGTTTGTCCCGTAAACCTTCCGTTTGCCCACGAGACGGGTAGTTATCCTCGTATCGATCTAAATCAGCCTAGAGGCTGATTTTGATCCCTAAATCGGCTTCGCTAGCCGGTTTACCCGTTTTCTTCATAACCCATCTTGGTCTAGTTTTTGCTAGATTGAGGTGGTTGGCGACTCCATACACCGCAAGGCGTTTAGGTGTCAGTAGTGTTAGCGGCTTTTGATCAAAAAAGTTGCCAACAGCACCTACCTATATTTGATTCTCATATTGCTACTCATGCAGGCACTCAAGGAAAATGTTGTAAGCAGAGAACAAGGTCTAGCGATCCCGCTGGCATAGAACATTTTTTTCCAAAGGGATGAATTGTTAGCACTGGATGTTCTTCATGAACTAGACATGCAAATTTGTCAAGGTATCATGATTCCTTTGCCAAACTCATCTTGAAAAGGTTCAGCTGAGAAAAGTTAAGGAGAACAAAATGTGCAGCCACTATTATATATCTGTGTGCTAGAAATTGAGGAACAACTACATCAGTCGGTATAGGTCAACCTGGGTGGACTTGTTTGCAGTGTATTGAAAATATCCCACATTTCAACACCTATTCAAAGCCGTACATGCATATGGGTACAACAAAACCATCAAATCTTTAGTCACTAATTATTTATTTGCAGCAGAGCCTTTAATGTCTGAGATGGAATTCTTCAAAATGGCTTGGCACTCTCTAAATTTCCAAGGTGGAATTCTGTTATGAAATCTGTGTTTGATATGATTTTTTTTATAATGGGAGTTCTTCAGTTATGAGGTGAACAAGGTGGCAGTTCTGAAATTGGATAGGTTTTGAATATAGTTTCAGCTAACTATGGGAGGATATCACAAGAGAAATTGACTGAGCTGCTCATATAGATATGGTGGATTAATAAAGAGAAAAGTTTGTATTGTCTGGATTGAATATCCGACGGCCCATGTTTTTTCAATGACATGGCCATGGTAACTTTGCAACAAAGTTTTCTTCTTTCAGTACTTTAGATTCGATCTGCATGACAGACTACTACGGCCGGAGGTATACTTGATGGGCTTTGGAAGGAAGATTAGCCCACAGCGTTAATTAAATCATTAGAGCCCATCATGTTAAATCATTGTAGATCTACGGTTCTAATTTTATGACCCATCTAATCAATGGCTAGGTCTTTCCGGTTAACGTGAGAGCTCCTAAAAAGTATCCAATTAGTATAAGTATAGATATAGATAGATAGATACATACATACATACACTGCTCCTGAGGCTTAATACAATCATCCACATTACGTAATATTCCTCTCACTCTACTATTCAACATGGTATTAGAGCAGGTGACCTAGCGCGCCGCTCAACGCTTCCACCGCCATCGCCGGGTAATGTTGACGAAAAATCCGCGTCTAGCCGATAGTGCCAAATCTACATTGATGCGAACCATGTCGAAACACACGAAGGCCTAAGAGTTCTGCTTAGCTTCAGTGCAGGTCCTAAAGTATTGATGGAATACGGGCGTACCGGTCAGTTTGATATTGCAACTGACAAGATATATAAATTGAAGATCAAATAGCCGTTCGGCTGATCAGCCGATAGAGCAGTTCCAGCTGATGTCAATACCAGTCGACGTCGAAAGAGTTTTGAGCAATCAGCTATATATCCAATATATATTCTGATGCTTAAGTAAATAATGATAAAAAGACTATCGGCTAACAATAATGTAAAAAAATAATAATATAATCCAATAGAAACCAATCGGCCAATAAAGATATGATAAAATAAACAAGATCTAAACAATCGAGCCTTTGATTTATTTTCAGGGTGGTCATGTATTAAATTTAACCAAGACAATAAAATCATCAAAGAGAAATTTAACACATCAGATAAGATCAGCTAACCCTCTGATGAAACATTAGCATGAACTTATCGGCTTAACAAGACTTAGATTATCAACAATAATCCAGTAGATCAAACCAAATCGATGTAGCACGATTGTATATAATAATCTAATACTCAATGAGCCGATAAATCTATCTAATATGATGGATATAACAAATCTATCTAAAGCACCATTATGATTATAGAGAAATATCGGCTAAGACAGAAGATTAAACCTAACCGAGCCCAACTAAACCGATGCATCTCTAAACACAATGCTATTAAAGATAAAATCGAAGTATCAAGTAGAAAAATATATCAACCAAACCAGAGTGATCCAAGAGGTTGAAGCGATGCATCCTTGAACAACACCAATGTAGTCGATACATTCACTGGGGCTGGCAAAAAATTGGACTTACCCCTTTGCCAGAGATCGAAGCCGATGTAGCCCTGCGTCAGGTGCCAATTTCCTCCGGTTGATAAGTAAAACCTCAGAAAAAAGTGTGGCCATGATCCAAGAGTAGTTGTATTGATTGAGAGATAAATTACATGCACCCCAGGTGTACATATTTATGCGGATGGGCAAATACTAGTCCTTATTGGACAAGACACAAACTTTCTTAAAGATAAAGTAAAAGATACAAGTCCTGATCGGACTCTAAACAATCTTTCCTAAAAATAAAAGAAAACTAACTAACTTTGCCTAGTTAATAGATAACTTGCCATGCTACATCCTCCTTGAACTCGACTTCTTTTGGATAAACTTCCTTTAATTGAATAATTTCCTTAACAGAATCTGCTAAGAATCGGACTACTAGCGAGTGATAATTCCTATCAGCCGATTTTAGGACTGTGAAGCCGCAGTATTCTAGGCCAATGATGACTTCGGGCTTTACCAAATTTTGACGTTAACAGGCAGCCACCTCATTCATTTTTGTTCATCGAGTCTTCGCTTCCTCTCACTTTTTTAGTTGGCCTCGGCCCCCAGCAGATAGATCGATCCGGCCTTATACACACACATTGCTCTTTCTCGCTCATATCCACCCATCACGCACTCGCACTCCACCCAAAATCCCACCGCTCTTCCTCCACCTCCGCCGCCATCGTGGCTACTGCACCCCCTACAACTCCCCACTAGATCCACCCACCAGGTCCGGTTTTATCCACCCATTGCTTGAACACCGCCATCTCTGCCACCCGCCACCACCATTCACAGCCTCCACCTCATTCAGTTCCTTTGCCACCGCCTCGGGGCTCTTCTCCCCTCTCACCTCGTCCTCACCCGCCTCCTGGTGCTCCTTGTTATCTGCAGTGCCCCACTCTACACTGCCGTGCCGAGGCTGGTGAGGTTAGGGATTTTTTTATTTTCAAATATATGTTAATTCATGATTTTGTGATGATCTTGAGGGTCCGGATGCATTTGTCATTAATCGTCTGTTGAAATCAGAATCTGGGGATTATTGATTGTTGTTCATGTGTACATGTGTTCTTTATGTGTTCATCTTTATTTTAGGGGATTAGGAGCATCATTTTGGGGACCTGTGCCTCGATGAATTTGCTCGATTTGAGCTGGTCGAGAGCCGGCTTTTCTTTTTTTTTTTGCTCCTGGAAAACCAATGGTATCGGTTGTATACTTAGAACCGTCAGCCATGATTTCAATAAGTGTCAGTTTTAAAATCGGCACCAATGCCAATGGGCTAAGCTGCCCCAAAATTGGTCTCAACTGACACCTATGGGGTGTTTTATGGTAGTGTTACTTAAATCATGGGGTGATGTCAACAAGGCTGATATTAGTTCTACCAATCATTTGTATTTTATGATGTATGGTGCCATTGAGAATTTTAACATTTTCAAATTTACATCTTTGTCTTTCTGTTTTTCTCTGCGGTGCATGACATGTGACATATTTATGCAAACAAACATCACAACATCTATGACTAATTAATAGCGTAGACACTAGAAAATCTACTTTGTGCGTTCGCATATACTCTAGGATGGAAATTTCACAGAAATATGTCAAATGGTTTGCTATTGTACCTAACAAAGACTTGCATTTACAGTTTTAGCTCCAACTAACCAGTTGCATCTTTTGTTAAATAAAGTGTTACACAAATTAGCTTATTATATTCCTAAAACTTTGTTGGCTACTTGTTCATTCTGCACTTTCTTGATTCATTTTGTTTGTTTGGAATTATTGCCTAAACTTGAAATTTGTAGATGAAAAAAACCTTCAATGTTGATAGATATGTATATACATCATTAGTTTCTATGATCGATTCTGTAATATCCTGAGTTTTGAATTAGTGTATTTCAGGAGATATTAGAAACCGTGGATGCGTAGAGCTCGTAGAGTAGTGCGAAGTAGATTGTAAGTTTGTAGTAATTGGAGTCCGAACGAAGTCCCGAGGATTGAATCGATGTGGGCCGTTAGATCACATTACTAGTCTCTTTATATAACCTACAGAAAAGAAAGGAAAAAAGGAAGATCAAGAGCCTTCAACCCTAGCCGCCACCGCTCCTACGCCCCTGCTGCAGCTGTCGTCACTGTTGCCGCTTCTGCGCTGCTGCCGCTGCCCCAGCTGTTGTCGGTCACCGCGGCCATCGTCATCCGTTGCTACCGGTGGTTCCTATGGAAATTATGGGTACCATATACTCACACGGCTGGTTTATCCGACTAACTATAGGGGATAGGTTATAGGTGTTGATTATGTAACGGCTTAGGACTTAAGTATTATGTTGCCTTGTGTATTAAGGAACGGCTTATAGTCTTAAGTCGGTAGTATAATGGATAATGCTTAGAAGTCCTATACCGTATGTGGTTAGGTCTCCGACTTATAAGCTTGCCTTCTAACCTATATAAGGAGGGTAGGACGCCCCTTGAGGGGCATAGAAGAATAGCGATTAGCTAAGCTTTTTTTCATACACAACCTGGTCACAAGATTAATACATAACTCGGCGGATACAATCCTCAAAACATGAGTAGGGTATTATTTCTTTATAGAAGGCCTGAACCTGCATAAATCCTTTTGTCTTATAACCCATCGTGTTTGGTGCTTGTGCGCTACCCCTTTTCTCATTGCTAAAATAGGGTTTCGATAGTTGGCACGCCAGGTAGGGGGACGTCAAGTTTTTTCGCCAACAAGCGCGATGGGATCTACATCAGGCATCAACGACTTCGCCATTCCCCTAGGACAGGCGTACCGCTTCGGTAGTCTCGACTTCATCACCGACAACTTTGGCAAAATTTCACTCCTCAATTTGGATTCGAACTAGTCGGGAGGAGAAAACCACTCAGCGCCGTTTGGGTTACCAAATGCCGCTGAGACTTACCCCAACCTTCTCTCTTTCGAGTCAGCTTCAAACCAACGTCTACATCACTTTGCGGCTCCTCTAAGAAGACACCGAATCCAAGCTCTAGCGAGATCAGCATCATGCTTCGACCTCTAGGATACTGCTCATCCACCGAGATCGCCGACTACATCAGCTCTTCCAACTTCGATGATTTTTACAACATCTCCACCGAGGACATCAACAGCTCCAACTTTGATGATGACTACACTCCGCTATTCTTCGGCATTTTCATGACTGACGCAGGAGAGACCAACTCAGTCGTCGCCTGCAGGGCTACGGAAAAGGAACGAGCCAAGTTCGAACAGGAGCGCAAGCACAAGGAGGAGGAACGCCAACGCAAGGGAGACAACGACAGGAGGAAGCGAGACCTAATGGTGGCTGGGCGTTCCGCCCGCGATGCTATACTTCAGACCCGAGTCGACAACACCAACGTCTTCCTCACGCCTCAACAGAATGTTGTCGCCGTACTCACCCTCATCGACACCGTCATGGATGTGGCCCCGCCCAACGTGACCCTAATTCTAGACAAATTCAAGACCATGGTCACGGCTACAGCCTCACTTGGTGCTGGAACTAGCTAGGGAGTCACTGAGTCCATCGTCGAAACACCTGACAGTAGTCACCTACCACCGCTATGATCCAAGGATTATCGAAGACCTAAGCACAACAAGACCCACGGCAAGTCCGATGAAGTCCGTCGCCATCAAGCCTGGAAGCGTCGAGACCAGTCAGCCGACTCTCATGAGATGTGCCACAACCGACCACCCGTCCATGGTCGTGTGCGCTATGATAACAGCTCAAGTTACTAGAGTGCCTCTCGAAGGCCCGCGCCGAGTGATTTGAGGGAGGTACTCGACCGGCGTTATCGTGAGCGCAATAAGCCTTATTATGAAGATCGAAAGGATTCCCCCGACAACTGCGATGAAGGAGTGCCCGCGTTCAGTTGGGACTTGCGTCGAGTGAATTGGCTGAGTGGTTTCAAGCCCACAGGGATCGAGAAATATGACGGCAAAACCTACCCTGAGTCATGGTTGACCATCTATACCCTCGCAATTCGTGCAGCAGGAGAAGACAACAAGGCCATGGCAAACTATTTGCTCGTGGCTCCCATCGACTCAGCAGGGAATTGGCTCGCTGGTCTACCGAAGGGTTCAATCAATTCTTAGAGCGAACTTCGAGATCATTTCATCGACAACTTCAAGGCACCTTCGAAAGGCCCAGGACTCACTTCGACCTCTACAACGTAATCCAGAAACCCGACGAGTACTTGAAGGACCACATCCGGCGTTTTTCAGAGAAGCAAAAGAAGATCCCTGACGTCACCGACGACGTCATCATAGCCGCCTTCTAGAAGGGCGTCGGCAACGAGTTATTAATCGGTAAATTCGGGCGTAAGCCTCCATGGATAGTTAAGAAGATGTTTGAGACAGCCAATTCCTACGCCAAGTTGGATGACGCCATTAAAGCATCACCTCAAGACAAGCAATCAGGAAGCAGCTGGCGCCCTAAGATGGACAACGGCAACAACAACAGTGGCCAAAAACATCGCAAGCGTAAGCCCGAGGATCTAGTCGCCGCAACATCAAACTACCAGTAGCAACTTCCACGCGTCAGTGCCTATGACAAAATCATGAACGATCAATGCACGCATCACCCGAATCATAAACACACGGCCAAGGACTGTTTCATCTAGAAGCAATTTGCCGAGCACTATATGGCCCAACTTCAGAAACTGACTGATGGAGCCGGGACTTCAGGAACCAAGAAGGACGATGGAAATGGCGGCTCAGAACCTTTCCAAGACCACAGGACCGAGTTAAACCATATTTTCGGAGGACCACTCGCATACGAGTCAAAGCGGAAGCAGAACCTAACCGACAGAGAAATCAATGCAGTTCAGCTTGAAGTTCCATGTTACATACAATGGTCAGAGGTGGCTATTACCTACAATGGTCCGCTCGGATCACCCTGACCGAGTGGTTCACCCAAGGCAGTACCCCCTAGTACTAGACCCGATTGTCCATAATGTCAAGCTCAAGCGTGTTCTCATTGATGGTGGCAACGCTCTCAATATCCTCTTTGCCAAGACACTGGACGAGATGCAGATCCCAAGGTCCGAATTAAATCCATGTTCAGCCCCTTTTCATGGAGTTATTCCAGGGTTGTCATCTACACCACTAGGGCAAATCACTCTCCCAGTCACTTTCGGCACTCGGGAGAATTTTCGCACAAAAAACATCAACTTTGAAGTTGTTGACTTTGAAGCAGCTTACCATGCCATCCTGGGAAGACCTGCACTCGCCAAATTCATGGCAGTCCCACACTATGCCTATCTGATGATGAAGATGCCTGGACCTCGTTGGGTTATCTCCCTACGCAGCAACATCAAGCAAGTCTTCATCTGCGATAAAGAGAGCAGCGACATAGCCAAATCTCATGAGAGGTTGCTCGGCCAACAGGAAGTTTGACTAGCTGCATCGAAATCTGAAGAAGGCGAAATCCCAGCAAAGAAGTTGGCCAAGTCGGGAGAAGACGATGCAAAGATCAAGAAGATTCCACTTGATCCTTCTGATCCCTCCAAGACTGTTGTAATAGGCGCCAAGCTAGATTGTAAATCGAAAAGCACGCTCATCACCTTTCTACAAAATAATAAAGATATATTTGCGTGGAAACCATCTGATATGCCTGGTATTCCCAAATAGGTGATTGAGCACTCATTAAATGTTAAAGAGAATGCAAAACCCATTATGCAACGACTTCGCCGCTTCGCACAAGATCAGAGAGATGCCATCAAGAAAGAACTCGCCAAGCTTTTGGCGACCGGATTCATTAAGGAAGTTTACCACCTCAACTGGTTGGCCAACCCAGTTCTAGTACGGAAGAAGATATGACAATGGCACATGCACGTCGATTACACCGACCTCAACAAGTCTTGCTCCAAGGATCCCTTCAGCTTGCCCCGCATTGATCAAGTCGTCGACTCAACCGCTGGCTGCGAGCTTCTGAGCTTCCTTGATTGTTACTCGGGATATCATCAAATTAGTTGTAAGGAGTCCAATTGCTTGAAGATGTCGTTTATTACCCTATTTGGAGCCTATTGTTACATCATAATGCCGTTTGGTCTTGATAACGCTGGAGCTACATATCAGCACATGATCCAAAGATGTTTGCGGACTCAACTCGGGAGGAACGTGGAAGCTTATGTTGATGACGTTGTCATCAAAACCAGACAAAATAAAGACTTGATTGCCAACTTGGAAGAAACCTTTTCCAATATTCGAGCTTTCAGAATGAAGTTAAATCCAGAGAAGTGCACTTTCGGAGTACCGTCAGGGAAACTGCTTGGTTTTATGGTGTTTCATCGTGGCATCGAAGCCAACAAAGAGAAGATCAATGCCATACGGAACATGAAGCCGTCGAGTTCCCAAAAGAATGTCCAAAAACTTACTGGATGCATGACAGCTTTGAGTCGGTTTGTTTCTAAACTCGGGGAACGAGACATGTCTTTCTTTAAGTTGCTTAAGAAGACAGATAACTTTCGGTGGACACTAGAAGCTCAGAAAGCCTTTGAAGATTTCAAGAATCTCCTTACCACACCACCCGTGTTAGCCTCACCATATCCCCAAGAGCCTTTATTATGTTACGTATCGGTAACCTTTCAGGTGGTTAGCACGGTCCTGGTCGTGGAACGAGAGGAGGAAGGACGAGTTCAGAAGGTTCAAAGGCCAATTTATTTCGTTAGCGAGGTGCTAGCCGGATCCAAAATACAGTGTCCCCAGGTACAAAAATTATTATATGGAGTCTTAATTACCGTCAGAAAATTAGCTCACTGTTTTCAAAGTCACTCGGTTACGGTTGTCACATCCTTTTCACTCGACAATGTCCTTATAATTGGGAGGCCACCGGACGTATTGCGAAGTGGGATTTGGAGTTGATGGCGTTAGACATCACTTTCAAAGCAAGGACTTCAATCAAATCCCAAATCTTGGCTGATTTCGTCGCCGAGTGGACCGAGTGCCAAGGAGACGTGCCTATGGAGAAGCTGGAATATTAGACTATGTACTTTGATGGGTCTAAGCGAGTTACCGGTACAGGAGCTCGAGTTGTCTTAATTTCCTCGACTAGAGAAAGATTGTGGTATGTTCTTCAAATCCATTTTTCGGCTTCACACAATGTAGCTAAGTACGAAGCACTGCTTCATGGATTGCGACTTGCTATATCCCTTTGTAAACGGCGCATGATTATGCGAGGAGACTCCCAGTTGGTTGTGAACCAAGTGATGAAGGATTGATCCTACTTGACCGACAATATGGCTGCTTATCGTCAGGAAGTTCGCAAGCTAGAAGACAGGTTTGATGGTTTGGAGTTATCACATGTCTTAAGGCATAACAATGAAGCTGCAGATCAACTAGCTCAGTTTGGATCTAGACGAGAGGCTGTCCCGATAGATGTTTTTGTTGAGTATCTTCATGAGCCGACTGTTGCTAAAAAGGGAGCTACCGAAGAGGAGGTCACGAACCAGGTTTCTATGCTTGACGCCGACTGGAGGATACCTTTTATCAAGTTTTTGACTCGGCAGGAGCTACCCATAGATCGAGATGAAGCAGAACGAGTTCGACGTCGTAGTCAAAATTATGTCATGATTGCTTCCGAGTTGTACAGGAGAAGCCCGTCTGGAGTTTTGTTAAGATGTGTTACACCTGAGTAAGGCCGATAATTGTTGCAAGACATTCACTCGGGAATTTGTGGTAGTCATGCCGCAGCACGCACTTTGGTGGGCAAAGCTTATCGGCAAGGTTTTTTCTGCCTTACGGCAGTTACTGACACAGACAAAGTTGTTCGGACTTGTGAAGGTTGTCAATTTTTTGCTCGACAGAGTCATGTTTCAGCCCAAGAGTTGCAAACAATTCCACTTTCATGGCCTTTTGCAGTTTGGGGTCTGAATATGGTTGGTCCTTTCAAGAAAGCTCCAAGAGGTTTTACACATTTGTTTGTTGCAATTGACAAGTTCTCTAAATGGATTGAAGCTAGGCCAGTTGCTACAATTCCTGCTGACAAAGCACGTGATTTTATCCGTAATATTGTGCATCGGTTTGGTGTCCTGAACAGGATTATTACCGGCAATGGGACTCAGTTCACTGGAGGAGTTTTTAAAGAATTTTGTGAAGATTTTAGAATCAAGATTTCTTATGCGTTAGTAGCACATCCCAGAAGCAATGGACAGGTTGAACGCACTAACGGTATGGTTCTTCAAGGTATTAAGGCCCGAGTTTTGTGGTCGTTGCGAACTACGCCTAGTCAGGCTACAGGTCAGTCGCCTTTTTCCTTAGTTAATGGGGCCGAAGCCATGTTGCCGTGGAGATAAAATCTCTTTGATATTGTAATTTCAATGATGAGCATTATGACCAAGACCGCGTAGATGATTTATCCCGACTGGAAGAAGCTTGCGACGCTGCACTTGTTTAGTCGGCAAGATATCTGCAAGGACTTCGGCGTTATCACAATCGCAATGTTCGATCATGGGCGTTTATTGTTGGCGATATGGTTTTGAGAAAGATTGAGACGACGAAGGATAGACACAAATTATCTGCGTTATGGGAAGGGTCCTTCATAATTGCTGAGGTCACTCGGCCATGGGCGTATCGTTTAAAACGTCAAGATGGATCAATTGTGGAGAATTCATGAAATATTGAACACTTTCGTCGATATTATACTTAACTTCAGTTTTTTGTATTTTGTTCTTCTTGACTGCCGACTTCAAGTAAGGTGTCTTCTTGAGTTGTCAGTCAGGGTTTATCAGTAATAGTAAAGTATGAAGTTTGTTTTGAATACAACTTATTCATATTTGGTTTATCATTGTTTTTTTGTTCTGATTTGAGCCTAGTGGATAAGGACTAAAAATTTTTTGATGACTTAATCAACTTTTAGGCTTGGTGACAGTCGGACGAAAATGTTTAAGAAATTAAAAGCAAGATTCAAATCAAGGCATAAACATAAATAAACTAATAATTTACAAGTTGGGTAACAAAAGTTTGTTTACATCATGTATCTACCCCTGGAAGTTTTCTACTACGTCAGTGGCTAATTTCTTGGCAGACTCCTGAGCTTCATTTATCAGTTCTAAAGCTTGTTCGTTGGAAGTGCCGTCAGCAAAGCCATTTTCTATAGAGTTTATATCCACTTGGGGATATAAGGATTTCGTGATCGCCGGAGCTTGACACTCATAGTAGCAGCATCAGTGATGTTATCCAGATATCATTTGGGAGCTATCATGAATTTGTCAAATATCTCGGGAGCATCTTTGGCACTTGTTCGTAGGCCATTCTGGAAGATTGCGTTCAGAATGTGTGTGGCTGCATTGGCAATGTCAACTCTGATGCTCTTAGCTCTTTGGACTCCTTTAGCGAAGGCTTCGAATTGAGCACGGGATTTTATCTTGTTGGCTGCAAGGTTGATAATATTTCTAGTAAATTAATGACCAGAATGAGTTGAATCAAGAATACAAGTTTTGCGAGATTACCTTCAAGTTCAACTAAAGCTTTGGCTTTATCCATCTCAAGCTTGACATTGTCGTTTTCTGCTTTCTTCAATTGGGCTTTAAGTGATTCAATCTCGGTTAAATTGGCTGATACATGAAGACATAGTGTTAATGGTGATAAGTAGATCAGTCAAGAATAGATGAGTTAATTTTTCTTACCTCCAATTGAACCATGAAGCTCCAAGTTTGTATCTCGCAGTTTGCTGATCTCTTCCCGCAAGATGGTCTCCCTGGCTATGGTTTCCTCCTTGGCTTCTTTGAGCTCTTATTGAATATTCTCTAAGGAATTCACGTGAGGTACAAGCTTTTCCAAGGTGTCAGATTTAGCTTGGAAGTGACGGTATATTCTCTGCATCACAAGAGGCAAGTCAGTTGATTATATAAGAAGCAGTAATTGAAGTATGGGGAGTTTTTTCTTACATTCATCAGTCGAGTGGCTTCGTTGAGGCCGGCTACAAGCAGATCTCGTTCTTCAGCTTCTTTTTGCTTGTTCAGTATGATACCCTGTTTTTTTGCCTTCTGCGTCACGCCACTCGATTTTGACTGGTGGCAATGAGTCCTCGGCTGATTTAGTCAGAGGATCTCTTCATCTTCTCCAGTCATTGTTTCTGAGAGAGACCAAGTTGATAGACTTTAAGAGGTGCATTTATGACGAAGATTTGATAGTTGAATGACTTACCTGTTATTATTTTTGGACGATCGTGTGGAAGGCTTTGGTCTTGATTTGCGCCAGGAAATGGATGATCTTGGTCTCTTTGGGTGACAGCGTTTTTAGTAGTTTGATCCTTATTGGTATCTTCAATGGTTGATGATGGATCTTCAACTGGTATTCTTTGGTTGATTGGAGCTTGCTTCTACCCGTCCGACTGGTTTCCAGTCGGGTGTCCTTGTTCAGATATTTGTTCGAAAGAACCCGACTGGTTTCCAGTTGGGAGATTCTGACTGACAGTCGGGGAATCTTGAATGGCTATCGGGAGCTCTGGCCTGGAGTAGTATCACTTGGAGTTTGGCCAGTAGGATCAATATCTTAAGGTTTTCTACAAAAGACAATACAGGGGATTCAGAATGAAACCAAATGAATATTCAATAAGAAGACGATATAAGTCATGTGATGGATACCTGTTAGATTTTCTGATTTTTGGAACCGATCTGGTAGATGGCCTTGGCGAGCTGACATTAATTTTTGGAGTTTGGATTTCTTCAAATTCTTCATCTGAGTCATCGATGATTAGTTTCCTCTGCTTACTCGCACGTTTGCTGGTTTCTTCGACTGCGCTCTCTTGCTTTTCGCTTGAGGTTTGATTTTTGGTCCAGCAGTCGGTTTCTTGATAGTCAGTTTCGCTGGAGGAGTGTCATGGTGCACTTTATATGGCCGAGAAATAATCAGAGCATTTGGTGCAAAAAATATTCTTTTTAAGAGACATTGATGAGTATGGCAAGACAAAAGACATCAAAGTTACAAAGTTTACATACCGGAGGAGGTGGCTGATAAATGCTGTAAGGGAGAACTGGAAATTTGTTGTTGTAGTCAACCACAATCCCGGTGGAGAAGATCTTGTACATGCGAGAACACAGGACTTGGAAATTTAGTGATTCACGATCTTCCTGGTTGGGGTTACTCTGTCCTTCATATTCAAAGGCTGGCTTGGTTCTTTCCTTAATTGGTGCCAGAGGAGGTTTAATGAAGTGACGAGTGATTTGTTCTCCTTGGTATCCCTTATTCTTCATTTCAAGGATCTTCACCAGAAGATTATTGGCTTCAATCCAATTTTGGCCCTCAGGCAAGGCATTCCAGTTAGCCCGTTGGATTGGTGGAAAGCCGATAAAGTCGGACAGGCTGGGAGCAGGCTTAGAGATATAGAACTAGTTTGCGTGCCAACCCTTGTTGGAGGTTTTCAAAGGAAGAGGGAAGTAATCTCTGTGGAGAGTACCGCGGAGTTGGAATCCCACGCCGCCGACAACATAGGGTTATCTTTGGTTGGATGGGCTTGGAGAGAGAGCATGCAGCGGAAAAGGTTGAAGTGGGGATGAATTCCAAGAAAGGCTTCGCAAACATAGATAAAGATGGCAATGTGTAATACAGAGTTTGGGTTTAAATGATAGACTTTGATGCCATAATAATCAAGAATGCCACGGAAGAACTCAGAGGTCGGCAAAGCGAATCCACAGTAGAAAGAGTGGGTGAAGACGACGATCTCACCGGTGTTTGGAGTTGGGAAATCCTCATCGTGTGTCGGACGCCAGCCGATGATCTCTTTCGCCGGGAGGACTCCATCTTTCACCATTTCCTTCAAAGTTGATTCCTACACGTCAGAGGTCGCCCATTGCTCGAAGGGGATTTCTCTCTCTTTTGCCAGGAGTAAGATTTGGTATGTATCGAATATGAAACTGGAGGATGGGATTCTTGGAGGGGATGGAAGAGCAAGATGGGCGCTGCGGATTTTGACAGGATCGAGAGCGGCTGGATGGATGGATTTGGCAGATTCCGTGTTCTAGGTTTCTACAATGGCGCCTATGAACAGGAGCGCGAAAGGGGAATTTTTCATAAGTTGAAGGGGCGAGGAAGACGACGATGCTTCAATGGTTGTTTTTATTAGGATATCGGTAGGCTTTTCCTTGTTTGGGCCAAAGCCCATGGGATGCTTACAGGCCGTATCTCAGGTGTGGCTTGTCACGTGTCTCTAGGGACTTAAGCAAGTTTGCCTTGGCAATATGCACATTCTTTCTTGTCCAATGCCTTTAAAATCCTTTCATACAGCAGTTACATAACTTTTTGGGAGTTGGTACGATGCAATTTGGAAGGTGATAAATAGTAAAGTTTTTTATGACTGTCCTGATAATTTTTTTATAGGTTGCAGGAGCTGTTTGGTTCTTACAGAGAATTTGATTTTATATACTATATCAATGCCATCTTGCCACCTTGGTGAGCTTTTCTGATTAAGACCAATATTATGGCTTAGGCTGATTATATTTTTGGTCACGTAGTTGGTAAATCTATTTATGAGTTTTATTAACTCGGATTTTATACCACAAATGTCATATATTTCTGAGGATGGTAAAGTTATGTGTATCGAGGGGACTCGGACATGACTGTTTTGGCAGCATGTGCACAGTGTGATGCCAGTACTCGGGGTCATTATGCATCGTGCCTTATTAATAGGGTTATGTGCTATATGATTTTTAGGATGCTTTTGGTTAAGCATTTATTTATATAAAACTACTTGGATGGGTGTATTTTTTATTGAAGTTTTTAGCCATTCACAGCCTTTCTATTGGATTGATTAAAGCACTCGGGAGGTCAAGGCAGAGATGATGGAAGCACTCGGCTATGGATTAGTCGGGCTTGAAGCGGAGTTATCTCGTCAACTGTGAAGCTCTCAGGGGTTACTGTGGAAATTATGGGTACCATATACTCACACGGCTGGTACGGTATAGGGGATAGGGGATAGGTTATAGGTGTTGATTATGTAACGGCTTAGGACTTAAGTATTACGTTGCCTTGTGTATTAAGGAACAACTTATAGTCTTAAGTCAGTAGTGTAATGGGTAATGCTTAGGAGTCCTATACCGTATGTGGTTAGGTCTCCGACTTATAAGCCTGCCTTCTGAACCTATATAAGAAAGGCAGAACGCCCCTTGAGGGGCATAGAACAATAGCGATTAGCTAAGTTTTTCTTCATACACAATCTGGTTATGAGATCAATACATAACTCGGCAGATACAATCTCCAAAACAGGAGTTGGGTATTACTTCTTTATAGAAGGCCTGAACCTATATAAATCCATTTGTCTTATAACCCATTGTGTTTGGTGCTTGTGCGCTACCCCCTTTTCTCATTGCCGAAATAGGGTTTCGACAGTTCCTTTCTGTTTTGCTCCTTCCCGGTGAGCTCTTGCTGCTGTCGATCTGATCTGTTGCTGCTGTGTGCTCTGCTCGCTGCTGCTGCTAGTAACATTCCATGCTGCTTCTACTGGGTGGTTTGCTGCTGTCGCTTCTACAACTATCAGAGAAGAGGAGGTTCAGAGGGCAGAGGAAGCAGGAGGGAAAAAGAAGAAAAAGTGGAAGAGAGGCAAAGTTGGGGATTTTCTGGGATTCCACAAATTCACCTCAAATTTGATTTTCTCCTCTGTAAGGTAACTCCTCTTGGTCCATGGAAGTTCAATTTTCTGGTAGGAACAGATTGGATTGCCGGTTGTGTGTATTTTTTTGTTGTCGTTTATGGGCTGAAAACAGAATTTTCCAATCTGTATTAAACCATCAGGGTTAAGTGTCCTAAATAAAGTTAGTTGTGGCATAAACAACTGGTGAAATAATTGAGCCAAGCCATGTGTAGAATGAGAGGGGAGAGCCCCCTTCTTGGAGTTCACTCATGTATATATACAGGTTGACATAAGGGGAAATCTCCCTTTTGCCCCGTAGTTACACAATCTTATCAAGTTTATTTTTGTAACCTTACAAGCATAAGGTATAGGGCATATTCCATGGGTATATTAACCAAGTATATTCTTTGGGCATTTTCCCTAGGACTTGATGCCTATACTCGACACCCTTGGGGAAGATATTTTCCCTAGGGCTTATAGCCCATTCCAGGCACCCTTGGGGATAAGGATGCCTATGCTCCAACAAAGTTTGTAGACATCGTCATTATCTTTCCAACACTGTTGGTTTCGTTCAATTCCGGTACACGGTTAAGGAGAAACGCTAAAAAAAGTGTTAATTGTCTATGAAATTGGTATAGTAACTAATTTTCATTAATCTGTGTATGATAGAAGCATAATCTGGTTTTATGCTTGACATGGAAGTCATAGATAATTTTCTGTGGATGCCCGAAGTGCTATCCTTTGCTACTTTTTGTTTGGCGGTTTGTGATATATGTATATAACATTGTATGGACTATTATAGTTTGTTTTGTGTGGGTCAACAAATAAATACCAAATTTAGGTTATGATATTTCATGATATTTTAGATATTTATAGTTAGTCTCGACAATTCCTCTATAGAGGTTTTACATGTAGCTTTACTAGTGTGGTGGGTGTTGCGTCGGGTTACCACCGAGGTTAAAGGCAAGTGCATGACAAAATAATTATGTGATTCATGGATTGTTTACTCCATCTATTTATTTCCATTATATTTCTATGTGATTGCATATGTACATATTATGGTTCAGCCTATTTATTTTCATGTTTATCTTATGTTCATGACGTTATTCTTGTTTCAATATTCCCAATTCTTGTTCTGGTTAAATAATTCAAGTTCCATGCTTGCCATGGATGTGCAATTTGGTTCTTTGTTTCTGGTTTCAATTATTCATGTTCCATGCGAGTCATGAATGTGCTGCTAGTTCTTTATTCATATTCCTATCGGTAATTGCTGATCACGCTTACTCAGCTTTGCCGGTAAATGCTAGGATGTATTCACAATTGTCCAGGATAGAAACTACTACTTCAATTCATGTCTGCTCGGGATGTGAACTACTACTTTCTTTAACCTGGTGTTTCTTTTCAAAGAATGAATGTTTTCTGCTCGTTCTTTATTGCCAATCATTTGTGTATGTGTTTTCGAGTTTCATATTGTACTTGCCTAGTATTTCTATACTTACTCTTGTGTTTATTTGGTTTTAGGTATACACTGAGACTGGCATACATGGGCAGGAAGTAGCACCCTTATATACACATCTACTTGCACATTATCAAAAGATATTTTTTAGGTTCATAATGACATTTAAACTATGACATGGTGTTTGGACTTGTAATAATATTTTAGACATGTCATTTTATGGAGTTAGCTGTGGATAGTATTGTGTGGATGATATCGTTGATGTCCATTCTTACAGGGGAGACTCAATTGAAATTTTTAATGAATTTTGGAATTGGTGGTTTTTGTTGTGTAGTGTGTAGCACTCTAGGTAAGAGAATACCCGGGGGCGTTATAGATTCTAGGGAGTGTTCCCGCTTTTATTCCACATAAATGCTGTAATGTTTTAGCTATGCTTACCTAACTAAGTTTAAATTTGTTAAAATTATAATTTAGATCTCACAAACCCATTGAATTATCATTGATTGCCCTATCTGATGTGAGGGCACGTATACCTTCACTTTAGAGATATTTTCCTTTTTGTCCATGCTGTTGTCTAATTGGGTGTTTTTAACTGTTTGTGTTCAAGATATCCAAAAATATGTCCGAAAACTTAGTAGACAACGGTGCTTATGTGAGATGCGAGTTACCTAGGAAAACTAATAGATATGGAATTGTTAAATACTATTTTTGAAAAAATTGTTTAACCCTATCACACGTATTTTATTGGATTAATGGAGCTCATTGCAGAGCATTAATATTTTATAGACAATGTAGAACCCTTTATTCCTATTATATTATTATAAAAACAGACAAATTTCAAATTTTGTATGCTGCTGGATCTTAGGTGGACATGACACATAAAAAGATTTAGATGCTTAGATAGAAGCAGTTTTTGCAGACTTCTGAATGCAAAAGAAAAAAAATAGATGCTTGAAATGAAGCAGTTCTTGGAGAATTTTGATATCTTCACTTTGAATGTTTTGTTACCTTTTTTTGAATTTTTGTGTAAATTTAAGGAACATACATATAATTGTTGACTAATACTAATTCAACTTAGGGTACACTAATTATTGTGCTGAGTGGAGGAATATTTGTTTGCATAGGAAAACCTTGCAGCTTACTTGCTATATCCCCGCGTCCTTGCACGGCTCGTTTTCTTCGAAGGGAGCTTAACTGCAAGACTCACCTGTGGAGCAGAGAGAAAAGTCGGCCTTGGTGATCCGATGGTGCCAATTGGAAGGGCCATTGTATGGTTTGCAAGATGTCATGTATCTTTAAGTTTTGTAATGGCTTTTTTCTTTTCTGTGTTGTGCACTTTTTATATACAAACAAAGTATATACCCAACATCAAGTTTTTCTTCATGTTCTCCTCAAAGATAGCATTCCCATCTCTCCTTGTGGCCAGTCCCCCCTATAACTTGAAAGTGCTTTTAATATATCATTATATCATTCTGAAAACATTTAAATCCCTTATCCTGCACTGTACACATGGACATTTTAGCCAAAAGTGTTGATGATACATGCGATTAGGGGCATAGAGGGAAGATTTTATTCGGAATATGAGAATGATGAGTATTTTGGCAAAAAGAAATAAATGATAGAACACTAAGTAGAAGTAATTTGAATCGGAGAGAGTATCTCAATTCTGGAAGTTGTCAAACCTATCTCCTGGATCGAGGTGCACGCTAAAACCCTTATAAAGTTCCACATAGTCTACTATGTTTCCCGTGTACCATTTAAACCAATTTCATTTACCATTCCATAATAGGTAACACTGACTAATAGCGAGAAGTAGTACAAATGTAGGTCACTCCGGTTGTCTTGTTGCCTGGCATAACTAACCTCCAGAATTGAATAGAGCCACTTAGTAAGTTGTGCAAGTTCATTTATATGTGTAACACTTAAATCCTTATGTCAAAACTACTTTACCAAAATAATTTTATGTCTTTGAGATGTGACTTTCTACTGGAGATAATCCACCTTGTTGGGGGAATGGCTCCGCTCCCCCTCCGCAGGCGGTAGGGGCCACTCCGCCTCCCCTGGACTACAGGCTCCCATGGTGGGCTCCACCCTATACTCCAGAGGCTAACAGAGCAGAGGAAGGAAGTGACCCATGATCCTCGGCCCGAGCAGGAGGCTGACCAGCGGAGGCCAGAGGCCGCCCATGTGAGTGGCGGTATTAATGGTGACAAGACTAGAACATTTAATTATGCCACCTACCAAGCTGACGAACTCCATGGCGTAGCAGGAGGAGCGGCAGTCGAGGCCGCCTTTTTAGGCGTGCGGCACCATGCCACATCAAGCCCGGGATCCACAGGATTCACCAGGTGCGGGAGCAAATGGGTCGATCCGAATGGTCCTGTGCAATTTTACCACCTTGCACTAGAGGTGGGTGCCACTTGTCGGCTGTTGGTCACCACCGCCCTGTGGAAAGCCTAGGGGCATCTTTGTAATTTCCCAAATATGTCATATGACTATGTATGATAAACCCTGAACTCCACTTGGTATAGATTAAAACTGAGATTGAAACCGAGTGGAGAGGAAGGGAGTCGAACTCGGCCAAAGTGGGGCGGCATTAGAAAACGAAACGCCCAATCCTTTTCTTGCACAAAAGCATAACTTTCTTTTTATTTGTTTGGTCCTTCCTTGTCTGTTTTGGCCGAACCGAAATTACATCCAATCCAATCTGCTCGTCCCCTTCCTCCTTCACGTGCAGAACAGAAACACACGGGTAGAAATCCTAGCAAACCCTAGATGTAACTCCAAAACTGACCGATAGAAACTTCTGAAAACTACAAAAATAGAACTCTGGCAGCGAAGCAATTCCGTTTTCGTAGGTCCCAGCAAAAACAAAGACACGCTGGTGGTGGCGGCGATGGTGGTACTAGACGTAACCAAAACTTGAAACTCTAAACGTACTAGACGCTAACACCAGCAACACGACACAACGATGCTACGCAAAACACAACAAAACAAAAACTAAAAAGAACAATGCAACAGCACAAAGATAGCTAGGTAATGGATGCAAATTTTTTTTGGCTTTTTCTGGTTATAGGTAGATAGGAACTTACCGAGCGACGAAAGCTCTGATACCACTTGATATACCCCGAACTCCACTTGGTACCTCCAGGGATCTGGATTGGCCCGATCTTTTGGTGAGTTGATGATAACTACAATTTGGGAGAAACGTGGACGACCCGACTACAACCGTACGAGACGTTGTTCTATTGTGCCTTAGCAATCCGTACACCTCTTCGTGGATTGTTGATCTTTTCGATGAAGATCAACCTTATTTCTACAAGCAAATCAAATAAACAAGTAAGAACAAGATAAAAGCAATCTGAATTTCAAATAGGAATTGAATACAAATTATAAGTTGGAGTTTCGTAACGAGCAAACCAGCATTCTAACCGAACACGGGATTACACGGCAAAGTAGCGAAGCTAAACTTTAATCTAAACAAAACTCGAGAAACCCTAAAGGGGTACCTATCTATTCAAGGGTGTGGGAGGATGACCAAGGGGTCCCTAGGGTCGTGCTCCACCAGATTGGGGTGCACCCCACATAGGCTGGGGTCCCAGATGAAGTTACAAGCCCATAGCATATTGTAGGTGGCGCAACACCTTGTTTGTTCAATTGCAGATGACTGAGATGGAATTTGGAGATGAGGCTAGATCCATTGGAAAGAGTACTCCAAGAGCTTTCCATCAAGTACTCATGGGCCTAAAATGGAGTTCGTCTACATATTTGGCGACCATTTTAAATCAACATTGTAGCAGGTGGCCGAATTGTATTCCGAAACTTTGACAACTTCTTGGCATCTTCCTATTGACATATGATGTAAGCAATGGTTGTATCCATAGTAGCCATGGTCACATCATCCTCTCCTTCTTCACGAAAAATCGTCCTTGGTTTTTCCATACGATGTTCTTCCCGAAGTCCATTTAAAATAAACTATTTTATCCAATCAAAACTAGAGAAACTCGAATTAGCATGATTTGCAATAATATAACTCTCTAGCATGCAATATTGATATAGGGCTATAGAAGGTTCGAAAACTAAACATATGTAAACACTGTACACCAAACATACTCCTCTATCATTATATTTGCAAAAGATATGAAATTTAGTATTGGTTGGACATAGCAAATCAAACATAACAAATAATTTTTCCTTCCAACTATCGTGCTCAGAAAAATCATCAAACTAAACATAGCCCAAAGTATTTACAGATGATAGCAATTCACGTTCATCAACTTCATTAACAATGTGAACAACATGCTTAAAATCAGCACAAAAGGAATTAACAACAGGAATAGCATGTTCATTCATTAGTTGCGGCATGGATATAAGTGAAACATTATCACACAACTCTTCTTTATCACAAGAAACAGCAAACAAATCAACTTTGTGACAAAGGAATCTCAGCAATTGGTTCTACTAATGGTTGCTTTACTATAGCATGAAAAGTGGACATGTGTAGTGCAGCTTGAGAATACTCACCTTCATTTATCTCAGCACCATTTAATTTACCTTGCAAACTTTCTTCAAACATCGCAGGTGCTTCATGCTTCTCTGTCTTCTCAAGTACATCATTCTTTTCCTTTTGTTGAATGTTCTGAACTCCCTGCAAAACGTTAGTAACAGGAGACACAAAAGATTGCTCCTCCCATGTTTGCACATCATCATTGCACAAGGACATAGGAGATTCAGAAACAAGAGATAAATCACATTGTTCATGCTTTCTCGCATTTGATATGATTTGACTCTCCATGCTACGAGCAAGCATGAATAAGTCTCCAATATGATTATATATCACATTAGCAAGCATAACCTGAATTTTAGAATTAAGCCCCGTGAAAAAATCTACGTATTGTGTTTTCATTGCATTCTTTTAGACCACTGTAGATGATACAAACTGTTCATAGATATACTCTCTAACTATTATATCTCCTTGTTTCAGATGTTCTAATTTCTCAAGAAGAATATATTTGTAATAAGAACACACAAAACATTTTCTCATCATGGTTTTGCACTCCTGGCAAGTTTCAGGTTTATTACTAACATGACTCCACCAAAAGAATGCAGAAGAGGTAAACTTATTACTAGTAGCCTTAATCATCTGAGCATCAGAAAAATCATATTTATCAAATTCGCTGTGTACTGCTAGCTCCCAATCAACATAAGCAACAGAATCGTACTTACCATCGTAGAATGGTAACTTAGATTCAACTCATGCAAAATTATAGTCAGGTACCTCATATGCATCACATAGAGAAGTCATCACATTTCGTCAAAGGTGAAGTAATTGATGTTCATCAGAACTATCTTTTATCCCTTTGCGTAACCCTATCATGGTTAGTAGGAAACAAGAAACATACATAGGAATATATATGCTCCTATCAACTACTAGGTAGTGGAGGCTCAAATATCACACACACTCAAGTTTTTAACCAAGCTCTTATAAGATCTTATGAAAGCAAGCGGAATGGTGACCACACCGACTCAACCTAGATCCAATGGAGGTTGGATGTATCGATGCCTTGGCAAACACTTGTACGGCTGTAATCAATTCTGTGGAGCTCTGGGTAGGCTTAAATATATAGCAAAGGAATAGCTAATGCTCAAATCAGTGAATGCAAAGTTGAATATTTGTTCAAAGTTAGTACCGTGCTGGTCCAAGGCTAGAACGTACTAAAGACGCGAGTCTAGACACAAACGATACCACAAGATATCACTAGAAACAACTCAAGCACAAACTCTGATACGTTTCTCTTTTCTTTATTTCTTTCTTTTTGCTTTCTTTCTTTCTTTTTTTCTTTATTTTTCTTCCTGTTTTTTTGGTGCGGCTTTTGTTTTCTTTTTTTAGCACCTTTCTGCCTTTTTTTAATTTTTCAGAAAAAACAACTCAAGGACCTGAATGCAAGATTACACGGACTCAAATATCAATATAAAAATTACATGGACTCAAATGTAAAGTCCAAACCCTAAAATTTGATCTATACAAAAATGGATTGTTCTCGTCACATAGGTTCTGTTTTTGCAAACAGATTTAGAATCCGACACTCAAAAAATTTTCACTAAAGTGAATGAAAAGTCATGGTATAGATTAAAACTGGGATTGAAAACGAGAGGAGAGGAAGGGAGTCAGATTCAGCCAAAGTGGGGTGGCACAAGAAAAAGAAACACCGACTCCTTTTCTTGCACAAAAGTAGAACTTTCTTTTTATTTGTTTGGTCCTTCCTTGTCAATTTTGGCTGAACCATAATTACATCCAATCCAATCTACTCGTCCCCTTCCTCCATCATGTGCAGAATAGAAACACATGGGCAGAAATCCTAGCAAACCCTAGATGTAACTCCAAAACTGACCGATAGAAACTTTTGAAAACTGCAAAAATAGAACCCTAGCAGCGAGGCAATTCCGTTTTCTTAGGTCCCGACGAAAACAAAGACACGGTGGTGGCAACGGTGATGGTGATACTAGATTTGACCAAAACTCGAAACTCTAAACATACTAGACGCTAAAACTAGCAGCACGACACGACGATGCAATGCAAAACTCAACAAAACAAAAACTGAAAAGAGCAATGTAGCAGCACAAAGATGGCTAGGTAATGGATGGAAATTTTTTTTGGCTTTTTCTGGTTATAGGTAGATCAGAACTTACCGAGCAACGAAAGCTCTGATACCACTTGATATACCCTAAACTCCACTTGGTACGCCCAAGGATCTGGATTGGCCTAATCTTTCCATGAGTTGATGATAACTATGATTTGGAAGAAACGTTCATGACCTAACTACAACCGTACAAGACATTCTTGCGTTGCGCCTTAGCGATCGATACACCTCTCCGTGGGTTGTTGATCTTGCCGGTGAAGATCAACCATATTTCTACAAGCAAATCGAAAAAACAAGCAAGAACAAGATAAAAGCAATCTAAATTGCAAATAAGAATTGAATACAAATAATAAGTTGGAGTTTTGCAACGAGCAAATAGGCGATCTAACCGATCACGGGATTACATGGCAAAGTAGCGAAGCTAAACTTTAATCTAAAAAAAACCCGAGAAACCCTAAAGGGGTACCTATCCATTGAAGAAGGTGGAAGGACGACCAAGGAATCCCTAGGGTCGTGGTTCACCAGATTGGGGCGCACTCCACATGAGCCCCACCTAGGCCAGGGTCCCATATGAAGTTACAAGCCCAGAGGCCCATTATAGGTGACGTAGCACCTTGTTTCTTCAACTGCGGATGACTGTGGTGGAATTTGGAGATTAGGCTAGATCCATTCGAAAGAGGACTACAACAACTTTCTATCAAGTACTCATGGGCCCAAAATGGAGTTCGTATGCATATTTGACGGCCATTTGAAATCAGCATTGTTGCAGGTGGCCGAATTGGATTACAGAACTTGGACAACTTTTTGACATGTTCCTGTTAACATATGATGTGAGCAATGGTTGTATCCATAGTAGCCATGGTTACATCAATATAACTTGTAATCTGCTCCTCGAAAGGGGGCAAGACCAGTAGAAATCAACATTTTACCAGCAATCTAGTCTTGAGCTAGATAGCTGTTGGATTTTGTTCAAACATACCCTATACCATTGTTTTAAAATTTACCAAAGACTTGGCTCCTTATTATTTTATGACACTAAGATTATCAATTATTTCTATAATATACCATTTTGTTGGATTTTTTAACTGCCCAAAATGGAACCCACAGTAGACATTTCAAAAAATTGTGAATAATTGTTTTAGCCTTCTTACACTATGTAGAAGTTTGTGAATATGTTTCATGGTTTTTGTTGTTTCTTTTTGAAAACTTATTTTTGTGTGGCTTATGAGATGGGTATCACTTGCACAAAAGATAATAGAACAAACATATTTCATGCATCATTTTGGCATTTTAGAAAAACTACCCAGCTCGATGGTACATTGTAGAGACAATTTATAAAGTAGGGGACAATATCTATGTCAAATTGTTGAATGTGTGCAAACTAAGTGATATAGAGTAGACTTTCTCTTATTACTATAATTTGAAGTTAGAATATGATTACAAAATATAAGAAGTTTATGAGCTTATTATAATGTTTTCAAGATAGAAATACACATAACATTTTTGTTTTCAAACTATGTATTTAAAAGTTGTTGAAGACGAATCCTCAAAAGATCCACTAGATTTTGATAAAAACATTATGGTTGGTGACATGATGTGAGCATACATAGTAGGTAGCCATTGGTAGTTTCAATTGTATGTCATGTGCACAAGCACAAGGAATTAATTAAACAGGAAAAATCAAAGCAGAGGAAATTGATGTGTGCACTGTTTACACCATATGTATCATGCAACTTGCTTGTCATGAACCGGTGAGGAAGAGCAGATGGTGTGCATATGCATGCGTTTGATACAGCTCTTTGTATTGAAATTGTCCTTTGGTTAATGATTGGCTGATGAACCCTATGTGAGATCAAGAAACTACAACTGCAAGATGGCCCACAACATATGCATAGTTTTTGCTACAACCGGAGGATATGGAAATTGCTTCATTTGCTTAGATACATCATACATGGTGTGGTAGCTAATCGGAATGGAAGGAATCGGGAATAACACTCGTGCAAGGATTTTGCCATTTACTATGCCTGTTTAATTTTGTACAGATGACACATCTGCTAGAGCATTCTAAGCTGAAATCTGCAAGTACAAGCACTATGAAGATGCCTCTTTAGTTTGATCCATAGTCTTTTACACGTGGCCAGAGTGGAGCTGCAATGTTCGTCCACTCCTCTGGAGAATATGAGAAGGCCAGTAAGCCAGTAGAGGTAAAAGTTGCACTGGGAATACAACAACATTTTGGTCTAGGCTTACTCAAGGCCTTGCTGGGTTTTCATATGAACTATGTTTGTTTTGATGGATCTTAAGTTGTTTTTAGTTTAGTGAAATGAAATTTACATAAGAATGGAACTTAACTTTCCCAACATCACAATTAGATTGTTTCTGATGTGCAACTTATAAATTGTCCTCCAGCAAGTTACAATGCTGTTTCAATCATAGAAGGTAGATGAACAATTTGTAATATCAGAAACACGAAGTTGAAATGGCGGAAACCAGTTAATATATGGGCTGCGGGCATGGCCTATATTGTGGAAGCTTCATTGCATTAGGTCCATATTATAAACCTATGTGTGTGACCACCTATAAATTGTTGGCCAACCACGACAAGAGGAAAATTGCTTTAGCTTTCATATAAGATCCAATGTATACTGCTACATGCACATCTTCTCAGAAATTGTTGATTCTGGAAATCGGCAATGATAAAAAGGGTAGCGCACGAGACCTAAAAGTGGATGGATGCGGAGAAAAAGGTTTAGACAGGTTCAGGCCATCTCGATGAGAGGTAACGCTACTCCTATTTGGAGATTGTATCCGCCGGGTGCATATTCATCTGACGATCTGATTGTGGTTATGCTTACAATGGGTTCCCTGCCCACCTTATATAGGTTGGGGGGCAGAGAGAGAGGACGCAGTCGGACACGACTTGGTTTCCTCATATATTTACATAATCGTATACTACTAAGACTTATGGAACATGCCTTCAGAAACATGACAATGTATTTTCCAAAGCCTAATCTATTTACATAATATGCGGATATGACCCACCTCCTATCTTCAGTCGAATAATTTATCCATGCAGGTATATGGTACCCATAATCTCCACAGCAGCCTCTGAGACTATCAAAGTCAAAAAGACAATCTTCTCCCAAGCTAAATCATCATGAGTCGAGTGCTTTAATCATCTTCACCATTGTCTCCTGAGTGCTTTTACCAAATCATGAGGCTATGAAGGACTGAAAAAATTTAAAAATAATAAAGAATCTATACTTGGGTGTATCGACTAGATGCACCTAATTAGGTGTGGCCCCTGACTCTGTGATTAGTAAAAAAATCAACCAGCCAAGAGGTTTTAATAAAAAAAATGGCATATGTGGTGTACAATCCGAGTTAACAATGTTCAACATAGATTTACCAATCGCCTGAGAATGGCCAAAAAATGCCATAACAGCGTAAAGCTAAAGGTATCAATCTTATGAAAAGAGCACGCATATGTGGCTATTATAAAAAATAGTGACATAGCATGCACTTGGCCGACTGCATTGTAAAATATATGTTGAACAGCGTTTAACTTCAATATAAAATAGTTAAAGTATTAGCTATAAAGCTCACTGATTGCCTTCTCTTTAAAACGCATTGTACCAACCTTTATACAAAAGTTGTGTAATTGCTGAAAAAGAAGATTTTAAAGGTAATGGGCACTTATCCACTGACATATTGTAAAAAAAAAAATATGCTTAAGCCCCTAAGGACACGTGGTGGGCCACACCTGAAAATATGAGCTGCGGACATATTGGACCTCGGCCAAAAAATGCCCACCGATACCCTTCAAAAGATGATGCTTGTAGGGCACCTCTTGATCTACTCCCGAGTGACAAATCTCCTGAGTGATGTAGACCGAGTGCATCTCATCTGAGCAGTTTCTGTTCCAAGTGGTTATCCCTCATGGGGTATACTGCAATAAATGTGATAATTGAATCCTGATTGAGGCAAGTGCTCGGCTGATTGTCCTCCTGGGAAATAATGATTGGTCCAGTCTTTGAACATAGGAAATAGGCCAATGGCCATGAATACATGTTGTGTGTATCTTGAATAAGTCCAGATTAAAGGTATGATCCTTGTGCTTGAGCTGGTAAGCCTCCCAGCATGTTGTTGTCCTGTTGTAGTCGAAATTGTTTGTTGGTGACGGCTGATATAGTTGACATGTAGACATCGGTGCTAGCAAAGCGGAGGCAGCCGAGGGTAGAGATGAGATCACCCAGCAGAGGCGACAGAGATATCGGTGGTGGAGACGAATTTGCTCATCTGCAGTGATAGCAAAGTCCACCAATTGCGGAGGCAAAGAAACCAACCAGTGACGAATAGACGTGATCGACAAGAATGACTATCGACAGCAACAGAGGCAGTCTACTATGAAGACGATGTTCCTTATCAACGGCGGCAGAATATGCTAGGTTGAAGAGACATGGCAGGATGTTGATGAAGATGATGATGTTAGTGATCTAGTCAGATCTTAGCATTGACGAAGCCCAGACTCCTAAAGCAAAGAACCTGGTTGACAGTAGTTGACTGAAGATGAAGGTAGCATCAAAAGCAAAGGTACCAGTGCTGACGTCACTGATAATAAACCGTTGAGGAGATGTCCAAGCTTGAGTAGTTATCTCGACGTTAGCGTGTGCATGACAAAAATTGTTGCAATGCCTCGTGATTTATGACGATAATACTAAAACTTGTTGTTGTAGCTATTGGAGATTCTTCATGTGGAGGAAAGTACATATTTATGTTGCTATCCAACTCGTCAAATCCGAGTTGATTAGTTGTTGACTCCAAACTCCGTAGGCCCGAACTTGGGAGGATTGAAACAATATCTTAGTAGAACTCCAAAGGGTAGAGTTGACCGTGGACATGTAGATTAAATCCTGAACTTGACACTTGAGAAACTTAGAGTAGACCGTGGCATCAGCTAAGAGTCAAAGTTGTCTGCCAAATTGCTGAAGTAGAATGCCTGCTGTGTAGCGAAGACGAGGATAATGACTCCCGAAGTTGATGTCATAGAACTTGTTGACTAGTTAATTGATCGCTTCATCTTGACAAAACGCCTGTCGAATTTTAGTAGTCTTGTGTTTGTGCAGCCCACGATTCTATGCTTAGTTGGGAAACAAGTAAACATATAGTCAAGAACTGTAGGTTCTTATCGTTGAGTAGCCATCGCTTGAGTAAAGATACGCGTTGAGGATGTTCGTATAGAAATCTTGAGGATTGGAGCACCACTTGTTGTAGTAGAAATCTGGTGATGCATGACGAGCTGTCGAGGTTCTCGAAGATGTCGAGATTGGTGAAGTAGCAAAGTTGGCGAAGTAGAGGCAACATAGGTTGCCGATGATGAAAATGAT
This sequence comes from Oryza officinalis, assembly GCA_008326285.1. NCBI lineage: Eukaryota > Viridiplantae > Streptophyta > Magnoliopsida > Poales > Poaceae > Oryza > Oryza officinalis. The sequence goes on from BDMV01000004.1 coordinate 18,698,971, forward strand.
CGGCGAGAGTAGAGGCGACTTGCTGTAAAGATGAAATTGTTCAATAACAATGGCGGAGACGCATGGCCGTGGAAGCAAGGAGACTAGTCAGCAACAACAGACGAAGCTTCTGGCGGTGAAGATGATGGCTCCCATCAACGGTGGCGGTGGCATAGGCCTGCTTTGAAGACCAAAACACCAATTAGCGGTAGACGAGGCGAACTAGTGGTAAAGACGATGACGCCCGTGAGCGACGGCATAATAGGCCAGCCATGAAGGCGAGGACTCTAGTTGGCGGCAACGGAGGCAAGCCAGTGATGAAGACAAAGACGCCCATTAGTGGAAGCATAATGGGCTAGCCATGAAGGCAAGGAAGACACCTATTTGTGGTGGCATAATGGGCTAGCCATAAAGGCGAGGACACCAGCCAGCAGCAGCGGAGGCAAGCCGATGATGAAGATGAAGTTGCTCGTCAGCGGCAACATAATAAGTCAGTCATGAAGGTGAGGACACCAGTCAACGGTGACAGAGGCAAGCTGACGGTGAAGGCAAAGACGCCAATTAACGACATCATGATAGGCTAGCCGTGAAGATGACAACACGAGTCGATGGTGGTAGAGGCAAGCCGATGGTGTTATACTGACTGATCCATTCCTGGAGCGAAGGAGACAAGCATATGACCATGATTCCCTACTATGTGTATTTTGTTTTGAAACTTGCAGTATAAACATGAAGGATGAGTAGTATCTGATGTAAATATAATACTTGAGAAAAATTCAAGCATTTTGCAATATGTATAAATATGTATTTTTTCTCTTGTCGATTTTAATTTCCCCGAGTAGTTAACTCCTTATCATTAAACACTCTGCCTGACTAGTCATAACCCCAAGCATCAGTAGTCGGGTAATGACACTTCCCAGACATGCATATGAGTGACATGAGTTCCTCTTTCAGAGAGCAAAGTTTCACGGATCAGAATTTGTGCTACTCGGATACTTCTGCAATTGTTTAGAGCAGAAAACAAATTATTTTATCTTTATGGTTTTGATTTTTTCTGAGTAGTACTTAGCACCTTATGTTATACACTTCACTCGGCAAGCCCCCGGGTGCTAGGAATCGGCCCATGGCAACCATCCGTCAAAATAGCAAACGAAAAGCATCAAAAAATAGAGATTCACTATTTGGCACTTTTTTTACTTAGATTTATGCATAAGCAGTTAAGATAAACATTATGAAATTTTTTGCAAAAATATGATATAACCTATGTAGCCCCCGGCTCACTACTCAATAGAACCAGTTGATGTAGTGAGGCAGAGGAAAAGGAAAATATCATATAAAGGAGAAAATTAATGATAACTTAGATTTTTGGTATTCCCCTCGGTGACAGCAAAGGTGACCGATATGAGGACAAGGTTGTCCATCAATAGTGACGAAGGCACCAACCATAGAGGTAGCTCAGGTGGTTGGCAGTGAAGACGACCGGCAATGAAGAAAAAGATGCCCAACACTGCGGCGGAATAAACCAACTGTGAAGGCAAAAACACGAATCGGTGACGACAAAGACGAGCAGATGGTGAAGACAAGGTCAGCCATCAGCGACGGCAGTCGACCAACAGTGGAGGCGAAGACATCAGTCGGTGGCGGCGAAGGTGGCTGTCAATGATGATGAAGTCACCTAGCAATGATGGTGGAGTCACTTGATCGGCTTGCTTGATCAGAACAATCACAGGGCCATAGCCATCAATCCATGGAAGTACATGCAAATACAAGTCAAATCTGATTAGGAAACAAAAGAAGATTCATGCACAAATCTGTATATGCTCCTATAGATTAATTGACTCATATGTATTGATCATGGTTTATTGGATGATTGGTTTCCTGCACATGTTGGTAGCAGCTTGTATATGAAGGACTCCTGGTTGGTCAGGCTGCAGGCAGCCAAACATGCATGCATATGTGGTGATAATCAGTAGATGCATGCGATCAACACAGCTAATCGGAAGCCCCTGATTACGTTGCCGTGTAGGAAAGCATGATGGATGTCACGTTGGCGATCAAAGCAGTTGGCTCATGCTATCGACCATCTCCTCGAAGTAGTACCAATTATTCTTGTGACGATAAAGTTCAGCTCTCCGAAGCGAAGAACCATGCTGATGAAGATGATGTCGACGATGCTAGCGATGATTAGTTCCATTGCACTTTTCAATAAGAAACCTGATGCAACCCCTACCTGGTACGTCAATTGTTGATTCTGGAAATCGACAATGATAAAAGGGGGTAGCGCACGAGACCAAAAAGTGGATGGATACGGAGACAAGGTTTTAGACAGGTCTAGGCCCTCTCGATGAGAAGTAATACCCTACTCCTATTTAGGGATTGTATCCGCCGGGTGTATATTGATCTGACGATCTGATTGTGGTTATGCCCTCAAGGGGCTCCCTGCCCACCTTATATAGGTTGGGGGAGAGATGACCCCGTCGGACATGACTCGGTTTCCTCATATGTTTGCATAATCGTATACTACTAAGACTTATGGAACATGCCTTGAGAAACACGGCAATGTATTTTCCAAAGCCTAGTCTATTTACATAATGTACGGATATGGCCCACCACGTATCTCTAGTTGGATAAGCTATTCATGCGGGTATGTGGTACACATAATCTGCACATAAATGGTAGGCATGAGGGACATGAGACGCACTCTGAATGTTTCTAATACTGGGCCAATACCCATTATGAGCAGCTTCATTCGAAGGTGGATGACTGGAATGTACTGCTACTCCTGCATTTGGAGACTGAGATGATTGCACGATGACTCGAGGTAAATTGCTTGAGCTTGTATAAATCCATTGTATACTGGCTTCTCGGAATGAAAGGCATGAGGGATTTGGGATGCACTACACAAGTCTGAAGACTCCAGCCTTCATCCATGGACAGCTCGTCCTGGGCGTCAAGCACTGATTCATAAACTTCCACATCGCGTTGCAGGCCAAGAATTCGGAACATGGTGGTCAGTCCAACCTCAGCGTATTACTGTATCATCGGAAGGTGGCCTCAGGATTGTACTAAATGTCTGGATTACTCTCCATGCTCGTCGTGATGGCCTCTTTGGACGGCCTGAGGTTAGGTCTATCTAGGTAGAAAACTGCACCATGGTGTGGCACAGATGTGTTATACCAAATTTGCACATGAGAATTGATACAATCATCTTGTTTCGTCATGCTCTAATCTGACATTAGGACTGTCTGTCCATTGTTGATCAACCAGGAGTGTTATATGTACAACCAAATATTGAGCAAGCCCGAACAAACCATCGGAGTGTCACTAGTGGCTTGTGATGAATCCATGAAGGCTTCCTATGTGACACCAGCTAACTAACGCATGTTTGGCTTTTATTCATTCTCACACCATACTACCAGTCAAGATCTCAATTTTTGCAGTTCTCATGATCACAATTCATACCTAATAGCAAGGAGCTAGCACTGCAATAAAGCTTTTTCTTAGAGAGGTTCACCGTTCACACATATTCATTTAGTTACACCATTGGCATGGCAAAATCTTGACCAAGAAGTCCTAAACAAAACTAAGCTCTTTCCCCCATACTAATATACATATCCAAGTCCTAAACAAGATATTATAATAGCCCTAGCTCAATGGCCTTGTTATGAGCGACATGGTTGCAGTCACACATAATGGGACATCCAAAAACCTGTGAAATATGTGTGCAAAATTCTACCAATTTCATAGAATAGAGGACATTAGTTGAAGGGTAATTTTACTATGCATGAGAAGGTACCAGGAGATACCACATTTTGTAATGTAAAGTATGTTCCATCAAGTACTAAATACAAGTCAAATGAAATATTTCAGAAACAACAAATCAGTTCTCTCATTATTCTGAAACCTAGCTATTCCAGCACTCGGCATGTCTCCATTTCTTTTGACAGTAGTCTTCATACATCATCCCTTACAATAGTTGAAGTGATGGCAACGGGTGCCCAATCTTCCGTTAGGTGGAGATAACTATCGATTTAGCGAACACTTGACACACATGATCCAGCTTCTAATCAACGATTCGAACCAGACATCGCAGCACCGCATCTCCTCTTGTTACCAATCATGCCAAAACCCAACAGAACTCGTCAAGAAGGCTAATCTCAACATGCAAATCAAAGAAAACAAGAATTACATCAACTCAATTGCATATGAATGATTAATGAGGAACTTGTAGTTCAGGTTCCAGAAACCGATCAACAGTGAAACTTCAATGACAGAAATAATCTAAGCAAAACTCAACTCTAACTCAACGATGGCTACTAAACATATAGGTTCTAGGGTTGACCAAGGACCCCTGGATGTGTCCCAATGGGACTCCAACACGATACACAGGCCCAATAGCCCAAAAGAGGGTGATGTAGCACCCGGATATATTCTGGACGTCAATTGTTTCAACAATTCCCATTGAATCATAAGGAGTTTTGACAAGAGACCATGCCCATCGGGAAGATGGTCTCATTAGCTTTCCATACATAGGTAAAACGTGGAAAATGGATTTCAGATGCGATCTGGGCGATGTTTCTACTATGGACTGCCGTTGGATTCCGAGGTGGACTCGAACATCACATGAGTTGGGCATCCATCTTGACTTGAACGCTTGTGATGACCTTGTTAATATCTTAGCCTCTCTTGAAGTGCTTCCTGATCCTCCCCATAGTTCCTACTCATAATTAAATCATTAGTATGAATCTAAATTAATATCACATAAAGAAGTATGTAGGAGAAGCTTGCTTGTAAATTCAAATGTCGGGTGCGAGCTCTAGTGATAGGACCTTGCATAACAACTTGAGGAGCATCGTGTGTATCCAAAGGAGTGATGTCCTCATTACTGTTGGATGACAAACGCTTCTATCGAAAGGCAAGCTTCACTCAATTTCGTGGAAAATATAAATAAGAAGGTGTATTAAACTTAAAAATTGGATCCTCTATTACACACCCCTCGGGGTGCATAACCCCAGGTGCATGGATAGGTTTATAGCCCCCAGGTCCATAATCCTAGGGTTTTTGCATGCTAATGAATTTACATGATTGCACTTGTGACAGGAATATTTACAAGGGCAATAGTAGCCTTTTGACCCATCCTACTAGCCCATGGGCCCTAAAGGCCCCATCCTAGGCTGTTGATGGGGCCTCCTCGAGTAGTGGCCATGCGTTGCTGAACGGGTGTCGCTATTCGGTGGACGGGCCTCACCACTCCGTGGTCTGCTTCATCATTTGGCAAACATGTTTTGGCTGGTTCGGCCAAAGGTCCTTATGGCATGCCTCCAACAAGCCCCTCACAGGCAAGGATGAGTACGAAGCTTGGCCAAGACCGTGTTTGACACCTGCCAAGGTATGAGGTGCCACCTTTTAGCCGATGTTCTTGTCGAAGCATAAAACATAAAAAAATTTCAAATTATTATTATCTTACCACAGTTACCCTCGTTTCTTTATTCACCGGCCAGACTTGCAATGTGCTTTCGCCACATTTGAGCCCACGACCCTTTCTTTCCAAGCTTTTCGCCTACTCTGGCCTATTATTCTGCGGACCATGGACCATGCTTGTTCCAATAGTCCGATTGGGGGAGTTGTGACTATTTAGGAGCCATCATGTCACTTCGTTTTCGCCACGCGTCACCTGCTTAGCGGGCCAAGTGTGAGCGGCGGGGGCTATATAAGACCCCGCCCAGTCATTGTACCCCCTCCCAACCCTTGTTCATTTTCACCCTATCTCAGCTCTCTGTTTCCAATTTTTACTTCTGCTCTCCTTTGCTATTCGTGTTTTGTTGCTCCACTTCCTCCTTTCGTATGGCTCTTGAGAAACCTTCTTTGGCCTCCACTTCATGGGTCGACCTTGGCGCAGTTGGGGATGACTTCACGGCCTATTTGGGGGCTTCAACTGTCAAGGAGGCTGACATCGCCCGCTTCATTGAGAAAGGTTGTCGAAGGCCAGGGCATTGCCCCGGGTGAAGCCATGGTTCCACAACCCGGCAACTTTGAGATAGTTGTCTCTGACACGTACCAAGATGTGGGGCTCTGCTTCCCTATGACGATCTCCTTCCTCACGTCCTTCGGAGATTTTGGCTTGAGCTTCCATAGCTTTGCAATACGACGCTAGTTCATATTGCCGTCTTCAACTGGATGTGCCCGACTTCTAGCTTTTCGCCCTCTCCCGACCTCTTGGCCAATATTTTCACAGCCACCGTTTTTTTGAAGACGGTGTCTACCCCGAAGGGGACAAAGAAAACCGTGTTTGGCAGTGTGAACTTCAATGTTCATCCTGACCGCACTAATCTGTGGCCGGTCCCTGCCTCCATGCCCAAGTGGGACCAGCACTGGATGGAGAAGTGGTTTTACCACAAGTTTCCATATCTGGCTAGGTCAAAAAATCTAGCTGCTCTTCGGATGCACCGCCAAGCAATCAATGTGGAGGCGAAACCTCGTGTCGTTGGACGGCACGCTCGAGTCATGCTGGAGCTTGCTTCGGATAATTTCCTTGCGAGTCAGCTATTGGGACCTTGTCGAGAAGTTATGCATGTTGAGGGTGAATCCCTTGGCATGCGATTGAGGGGTTTCACTAGAACCCATTAACAAGGCGTTCGGCCTTGCTCGGGTTTTCTCGCAAGTACATACATGTGGCATAGCAGAAGGTGAACCAAACTGTTAATGATGTAACACAAATATGTACACAAGTCTTTTCTTTACAATAAGATAGATCGGGGGAATGACAAGCTACGTTGAAGGTAGAAAAATACATCATCCAATAATTTAATAGCGTGACAATCATAGTTTACCGTGGAAGACTTCCGGATAACATAAATTCTTCCTGCAAGCTATAGCAACTTGGAGATGCTAAATTATCCATACTGTTGATTCCAATCCCCATAGCTTGCTCATAATCTACATGTCCTTCTGGTAGAGGAGTCTGCATCTTATCACTATCTTCCGGAGAAACTGTGCCTGATCTGAAACCTTTATTTCTTATAGACTGTAATGACATCTCTACTTGCTTCATAGTAGGTCTTTCTTCACCTCTAAGCCTCAAGCATGCCCGGGCAATTGAGGCGACAATGTTAATTTCATCCTCAGTTGCTTCGTCGAGAACTTCAGGAGCAGCTATCTCTGTAACTGGCCTTCCTTTTAACTCAGAAAGGAAATAAATAGATAAATTTTTCTTTGAACCAGATTCACTGTCAAAAATAGGTTGCTTTCTAAGAAGCAGCTCTAAAAGAACAACACCAAAACTGTAGACATCGCTCTTCTCATTTAGATGCCCGGTATGGTAGTACTCAGGATCTAAGTACCCAAATGTACCTTGAATATTTGTAAAAACATGGGTTTGATCATTAGGAATCAGTCTTGATGCACCAAAATCTGATACCTTAGCGGTGTAGTTGGCATCCAAAAGTATATTTGAAGATTTCACATCACGATGTAAAACGGATACTGATGCTGCAGAGTGGAGGTAATACAAAGCTCCTGCAGCTTCTGTGGCAATTCTCAAGCAATGATCCCAGGACAATGTGAATTCTCTTCTACTTGGATCAGCATGAATAATACGATTTAGTGAGCCATTTGGGACAAAGTCATACACCAGAAGAGGGACTTCGGTTTCAAGACAGCATCCAAATAGTTTTACAATGTTCCGATGATTTATCTGTGATAGTATTGCAACTTCGTTGATAAACTGACTAATCTCTTCTTCCCTAATGATGTTTGGTTTTTTTATAGCTACCACACGCTGGTCAGACAATATGCCCTTGTAAACCATACCATGCCCTCCACTACCAAGAACACGTGTTGGATCAAAGTTGTTTGTTGCCTCTTTCAGCTCTGCTAGGGTGAAAATTTTTGTGCTATCAGTAGCGCATTCATCAGAAGATATTAGTTGCTCCAGAAGAAGGCCTTGATTTTTTCGAAAATATTTTTTTCGTAATTGCTTTTGGATATCATTCTTTCTTTTACGGATAAGAAATACTACAGTTAAGACAAGTAGAAGAATTCCGAAACCAACTCCTAGGCCAATTGCAATACCTAGAAAAATATACACATGTTAGTTTTATTTATTCTTTCAATTCGACCTACTAATAAGTAAATGTTCCATGGGGTAATTTAAATGAAACCACTGGTCTAAGATCAGTTGCATATTCAATAAATATTACTTATTTCTGTTTATTTAATGTTGTGAAAAAATGCCTGCATTACAAATCCTGAGTTATTTTGATTTTTTTAAATATTTCATAGAATGCAAAATACATTGTGCTACTTCCTTTTTAAATGATTTTAAGGGGTCAAAATGTTTTCGATGTGAACTTTAAAGCAAATATTGGCTATATAAAAATATTGGCTTTAGAGGATATGTGTTTACCGAAAGCTAGCGGAAACTCTTTTCGGCATGGTCCAATAGAAGCATTTCCTCGAGTACCTGCAGGGCAAAAACAATCGAATCCTCCAAGTTTGTTGATGCACTTCCCATAGCAAGGGTACTTATTAAAGTCCTCACACTCGTTGATATCTGCAATTATTAATTTTTTTACATTGATGTCAAAATTTATGACGTTACTCCGAAGAAAACAAAAATCGCTTGATGACATGCAGTAAGCTAAAAAAGTTGTATGTAGCACGATTAATAAGCTTTGTTTCGATTATGGTTTAAGAATATAGTTTGAGGTTTAGCCCCCAGACTCTTGCCAATATGGATTAAAACATGGAGTTGTTGATGAACCTAGCTGACAGCTAGGTTTACATGCATTTAATTGTTAATTATACATTCAAATTCTTGTGTCTCCCTGATATGTACCGGTTTTCGAACCGACACCAAGAAGCAGCACTGATTAGAGATGGTCACCAATGTCGGTTCAACAACTTGCACATATATCTCTTGCATTGCCTGTTCTAAAATAAAACCGGCACATATAGTGGTGTATGCAGTTTTGAATTTGCCTACATGTCATGTCCAAGAACCGTTAAACTGTGCAATTAATCTTAGCAAGTGGCAGCTATGGTAAATTCATTCTAGTGGCAAGAAGCATGTATACAATAATTTGGAATTATTATGGTATTAATTCCAAATTGGAAGTTATTAAACCATTTATCGAAACGATGACATTTCGAATTAGCTATTTAGTCAACAAAAACCTACTTATATTAACTCTTCTTCTTTTAGTGTTACATAAATTATTCTTTTTAACCTAAATCGCTATATTTTGAAAATAATTAACTAAAATATTTACCAAATGGTAAAATTTAAATATTAATACAATTAATAAAAATAACTCATGCAACGCGTGAGTTGGTGACTAGTAAACGCAATTTCTGGCAATGATAGGCGTAGTGAAAAATTCACCTTGGCAACCATCACGACCCTGCAGGTATGGATTCCCTTGGAATCCTTGAGAACATTTGCAGAAGTATCCTGGTCCATTGCTTGAGTCCATGCACACGCTGTTGCTGCTAGCACATGCATATGAATCTAAATGTTTTTGTGCTTCAGCACAGGTTTTGTTTGCTACAACCCAGTCCACCACAAACGGAGGCTCACCACCCCAAGGATTGCTGAAATTTGATGACGAGGCATAAATCGTGGAGAATTTGAAGCTGGCCTCCTCCACTAGTGCTCCATAACTGCAACGGGACCAGTCGTGGATGACTGATGTGTTGAAATGTGTGTCAAACCAAACCTTGTAGTGTTTGATCCCTTTGGGGATGGCCGTCTGGCAGCAGCCTATCCCAGAGCATCCTTCACTATTGATACTCACGAGATCATCACCCTGGCCACAACTGGCGGCACAGCCAATCGTTAGGTTACTGCCTACGGCGCTCTGTCCACCAGGACCGAGGTAAGCAAGCATCCGGCACCCAAATACTGTGAACTTGTTGGCGCTGTTAGAGAAAGTGAAGGGACTTCCCGACAAGCTCAGATTTGCCTTGTCAACGCAGTCCATATCATGTTTCGTCATGTTGTAGCATTCGTATGACATAGGCATCCTCATGCGAGCCTGACCTTCTGGCAACGAGATGGTGAGTAGCTCCACGTTCCGGAGAAGCAGCTTGGGCATGCTGCTCCCGGTATTGTTGCAGATCAGCTCGAAGCCAGGCATGGCGCAGCCAGCCTGACCTTTGATGCCGAACGGAAAAGGGATATCTAGGTCACCACATCTTCTCTGGCAGGTGGATGCTGACACTACAGCAGGACCTCCTTCGGTTGCTATTGTGAGGCATAGTAAAGTAGGGATGATCAATGCGTGAATCATCTTTTTGTTGTTGCTGGCCAAAATAAGTTTGCTAACTAGCTGTGTTCACCTTCATGTGTAAGGTGTGATATATATAGCTACATATGAGTGAGATACGTCTCCTTGCATGTACGCCCTCTTGTTTGTGTATGTTATTTTAGCTTTCAATTTTGTTTGCGAAATATAAGTCATATCTTGTATGCACTTTTTTCCCTTTTCCATATTTTCCCAAAATACAATGAAATTACTCTCACACTCCTTAATACTTACTTTCCTATTTTCCCTTTTCCATATTTCATCTCTCTGATGTAGTTTAAATGAAGGACACCAGAAATATCTAATCTAGTTTCTTAATTGTCATACATATATTTCAAATCAGATGGAGTATTATCTATTAGCTTCTTCAGCATGCATTGCTAGAAATAATTCATTAGTGAGTATTATAGCTTGACTTGGACTTCTTCTAGGTCTTCCTCACTTATTGCTTCACCAGGAAATTTCAATGACTAATTGTTCCCACAATACGAACTCTATTTATGAGTCCAATTAAATAATTCATTCTTTGCATATCCAAGGACATACATCGCACCAGACTGTCCAGACCGTTTTCAATTGTATGTAGAAGATATGCATGGGTAAAAAAAATTGTCTACCTTTGCATCCAATGAATTTTAGCTCCAGTCCGGAGATTTTTCTCCATTGCAGTATATTACTTTAGATAATGGAGGGTCTGTTCTCTGCACAGAGTGTATTCAGCTACAAAAGTTCGGAAAGATAAAAATCCAAGAGATCAACATCTATAGAGCGATCCTAAGGGAACTGCCCCAGCCAAAAGGGACGAGAGATATTTTGCTACCAACTCATTATAAATCTTATTATTATAGAAACAGTATCAATACAGAAACAGCGCACATGGCCAACATACATTGCACCAATCCCATCTACCAAAAAAATTTCTAGCATTACAAGGAGCAGGGATATTGCTGCTACCAAATGTAGGGTCCTAAAACGTAATGCCAGTGAGATTTAAGATTTAGTGGTCCTATGCTTTCTGACTACGGGGGAGGGGGACGGGGGAGGGGGGAGGAAGCAGGAGCATCGAGGAGGGAGTTGAATGCCATGATCCTAGAAGGAGGTGACTACCAATGCTGAGGAAGGGCAGAGCGTGACTAGATGAGAAGCGGTGTGGCAACATTATTGAATGAGGGAAAAGGCTGGCCGTGTCAAGTGAGTGAGGAGAGGTTAGGGAAACGGCCACACTGGATGGGCGAAGAGAATGTCAGGACGCCAAGTGGGAAGGGGGAGTGCAAGGGTTATGACGACAGGTGGAAAGAGCTGGCGTCTTATGTATTATCTCATGAAAGAAATAAAATGTGTATAGATCAGTTTGTAATTTTGTACATCTACAAGGAGAGGGAAGCTGAAGCTTAGGGACGAGCATATGATGACAATGGACTCTGCTGAGAAGAATCAATAGTTTGTTTATATGATGCTCAAAGACAACATTGCCCCCGTAGAGGTACTTACAAGTGTTTTGGATCACTCACGGACAGGTGGGCCCTAATTGATCTGACTAGCCATGCCCACCACAAGCCTTGACTATACTACGACCTACATGCCGATGTGATACCTCATACCATTACACTATTGCTTTCATCACTGCCATCGTGCCATATGGTGACCATGCCTTACTCTTGATCTAAGAATCTACGATCTTCTTCCTATCAAGTAGGTAAGGGTGTAGTTAATACCTCGTCAGAGGGGTGTAGCATGCTCCAGCCTAGAGAGCCTAGGCACGGATGTGGTATCATCTTTCAGCTTTGACTAAAGGTGAAGGGTGGCAAAACTCCCAGCTCTTCACTTTGGAGCCCTAGGCGAAAAGTCCTATTTGAGACCGTACCAAAGCAGGAGACACTTTCGCCCTTGCCCTAGAATGTTGGGTCCAAAGGTCTGGATTGGACCTCCAGAGCAGGGAAGCTTGACTAGAGGCTTCGATAGAAGTTCGAAGTACCCAGGTTCTACTCTGGATCCAATATCGCTGACAAAGGTTCTTTCCCTTGACTTCACACTACTACGGAAACAGTTTTTCGTGGCGGCCATTTTGGGTCTTCGCTGGCGGCAATTGGGGCCGCCACAAAGCAAAGGCCAGTGAAGATCAAGATCTTCGCTAGCAGTTATAGACCGCCAGCAAAGAAATATCTTCGCTAGCGGTCGCTTTATGTAGGCCGCCAGTGAAGAAATATTTTCTCTGGTGGCCAATTTACGTCAGCCGCCAGCGAAGCCAAATCTTCGCTGGCCGCTGGCTTAAGACAGCCGCCAGCGAAAATGTTCTTCTCTGGCGGCTTACACTCTTTTTAGACACGTGGCCCGCTAGCAAAAAAGCCCATAGTTTCTGGAGAAGGCATATGGCCCGCCAGTAAAAATAGGACATCGTCATATTTTTGACACGTGGCCCGCCTGCGAAGATGCAATATTTATAAAAAAATATTATATATTATTTTTTTCTTACCTTTGTTCATGTATTTTAGAGTCACACGTGGATGATATAACTAATCGAGCTATCGATAAAGTATGTTCTCTTTCGTGCAGCCGCCATTGATGATTAATATACATGCACGCGGAAATAATATATGAAGATTAATATATACATATACATATATATATATATATATATATACAATATCTAAGCACCTATATAGATAGAATTGGACCGACACCACATATACAAGTAGTTGAATGTCTTACAACCCGAGCGATATGCATACGCGTGAAACCTATCTATATTATACTCCTGCTCCAGTTAGACAGACATTCGTTCTCCGACAGGGCCAAAACTCCATCGTGGTCGAAAAACCTCCCAAGCTGATGTGCGCACTCACGGTGGATGAAGTAGCACATGTCCCGTTGTATGTTCTCAATGGATTTATCATCGAGCTCCCTTTCAGACTTGGGAATTTTTGGAAGCTGGATCGAGATCATGACAAATTACGAAATAGTTCACAGTAATGCAAGTTAGCGATTAACTTAACAAGAGTATTGACGGTTTGTACTTACATCGTCGTAATTCGTGCAATATCTCCCATTGACCTTAAGGTATTCGCAGGTGTAATATCCGCATAGTACGGTTCCCACCGGTTGCTTATGACACTTTCAACATCAATTATAAAGTATATTAGTTAATTAAATGGAAAAACACATGCATTTATAAAAAATAAGTAGTATTGTTTGGCATCCAAATTTACTTACCAGCCACTTATTGCGGATGAGTATGCGTTGTCTAGAGTTTTTCCGTTGTCCGCCTTGCTGGTAATACCTTTTATACGCACTGTTTGCAGAGATAATTAATTTAAATTCGTCAAAGATAACAACACGTCATGAGAATATATAAGAATAAGAAACGTCCATGCATATAACTTACAGATCGATAATTCTGAGCATTTCTCGATATGTATTGCTATCTTTATCAAGAGAATCCAAGACGACGACTTCATTGTACTTTGGATAGAGAAGAAATACTATCCAATGGTCGCTGCAAAAGAAATGGTTAGTCCAGCCGTGATTATTTGTATATACTCGTAGTTGATATGAAAACTTACTCAAAGGCGTATGACGCGTAAACACATTCCTTGTCCTGCGTAGATTCAAGTGCTATAGCTACATAAGTAGCAACATCGAGAATCTTTTCCTGATGCCTTTGTTCTATATATGCGTCCCTCTCTTGCCGTGTCATCGCCTGAACATGTGTCGGTAGCTTGTTCTCGTCTAGCAGGTAGGTGTGGTTCGGCTGGCTTATCCGGCACGGGTTTAGGAAGCCGACAGGCTTTCGCATCGCTTCGGCTTGCACGTAATTCATCCTTCAAAAAATGTAAGGTCAAATTAGGTACGCACATAGGTACAATGATTTATTGACACGTTCTAGTCATGCACTTACAGACACCAGATGCCGACCAAATTGGCGTCGAGCCTCTTCCGATGGTAGAGGGCATGCATATCGGAGAAATGGACTTGGAATAGGCATGGCCCGCTCCAGAAGATGTTCTCCTGCACGGCAACTGTGAACGATGAAAGGCCTTTTATGGTGCTTGCCCTGATGTACCATTCATGCCACCTCCTTAGTTGCCATGGTCCTTCTGTTAGTTGCCAGGCATGGATGAATGGTTGGCCATTCTGAAACTCATGCAGCACATCCGGGCAGTTGATATAATTGAGATAATCTTCCATGGTTTCCTTGAGGCCTGTTAACTTTCTGTCATCAAAATCGGCATCTTTGATATCTTTGTCCCTTCCTCGGAATGTCGTTATCATATATCTTTTCTTCGATTCACTTTTTCCTTTGTGCTTGTGTGTCCTTACCATCACTGGCACATCGGCACCCTTAGGTTCCTCCGGTTGTGATGGCTGTGTTTGCGATGGGTCTAGTTCATCAGGCATTGTCCGCTCAGGCCCTGATTGTGCACGCTCTGATTGCTGTGCCGGAGGCACTTCCTGAACTTGTACTTCTGATTGATCCATTTCAAGCCCTGATTGTACTTCTGTCTCCTTTTCAATTGGAGGTGACGCAACAGCAGGCTCTGATCTTGGAGGTGATGCAACTACATGATCTGATTGCGGAGGTGATGAAACTGGAGGATCCCTCGGTTCTTGTTCCCTTGGTGGACGAGGCGGTGACACCGGTATCCTTGGTGGATGATCCGTTCCATCTGTTGACCCTAGTTGAATATCATTCTTGTGCCACAGCACAAACTGGTCAACGGCATCTCCAAGGTACACAATCCCCTCGGGTGTTGGAATGTCGATCTCGTGCATCCGGTGAGCCTCATTGACCGTCCGGACCTCTACCTTGGCATAGTCATCCAGAATGTCTTGGCAATGGAATCTGCGGCCCGGTATGAACCTCCCAGTTGCAACCTGTATTTTCTTTCCTGCCCTGCCGACCGGAATCAAGAGCTTGCAAGGAGTATCCTTCGTTACATCGTCCATCGGATAGCTCGGATCAGGCTGCGAAACGGCACCACCGTGCATCATATTCTGGCTCCAATATCTATGGCATTCCTCACGAGCTGCTGCCCTAGCCTGGGATTCTATCTCCTCCTTATAGCGATCATGCTTCTTGTAGGTATGAGCATCCTCTTTGAATCCATCCTTCCAGCTAGTCTTGGAGGATACTCCACGGACACGGCCAGAGTGCTCCGGGTTGCCCAACGCATAGGTCAGCTCGTCCCGGTCTCTATCTGGCACGAACATCCCGGCCTCTTGCTGCGTGACGATGTTCTTCATCTTGACAGCTACCTCCTGGAGCTTTGGATCCTTGAATACTACATCCCCCTCCGGGGTGAAGGCCGGTGTTCTTGCACGCACCCAGTTCCTGGTTCGTGGGTTGTGATTTTTCATAGGAACCGGTTTCCCAGTTTTTTCCATCTCTTCATCTTGTTTTGTCCATTTCTTAACCGCTGCACGGTAACCGGTCGATCCCAAACGATGAGGATATTCATTCCTTCTTGCTAGTTCAGACATCCTCTGGCTCTTCTCCTTTTCCTCTGCCGATGTCTTCAGGGCAACGAACTCATCCCACTGGGCTGGTGTTATCTTTCCGTACTCCGTAAACGGCGTACGTCCCTTCTGAACATATTTCTTGTTAAGGTCTGTTTTCCAGTTCCGCCACAGCTTGCCCATGGTCTTGAGTGCATAGACCTTTGCTGTATCGTCGTCTGTCCCTTGTGGATACTCAAACCTGCTTTGCAGCGACGTCCAACAGCTGTTCTTTGTAGTGTCAGGAACTATCTTCCAATCCTTCCATGTGATCTCCACGATATCCCTAACTATCGCCCCGCATTGGTTGCTATACTTGGAACATGAATCTTCGGGTGATAGGGGTTCCCCTTTCTCACTGATCCGCGTCAGCACGCTGACTTCTTTCAACAACATGTTCTTCCCTCGCTCACCCCTTCTTTTCTTGGGTTTACTTGAAGCTGAGACGCGCACGACAGCTCCAGCTTCGGCTTCCGCTTCAGGTGCGGCTTGGGCTTTCCTTTTAGATCAGCGTGGAGCATTCTTCTATATTTGCATTTCACATGACATCGGTTATAATCGATATATATACTTAATACGATCAGAACTAATCATATACAATATGTTACGTACCACCGGTTCGCGGGGGATGTAGTCGGAGTCGACTTCTTCATTGTCGCTCCCACCCTTTTTCTTCCTTGCAGGAGAAGGATGGGGGTCACTCGGCGAGTGATACGATCCACTCTCTGCTTCACCGGAGCTTGACGACGACAGTTCCTCCGCAACTACTTCCATGCAAATATCTTCCTTGACGACGGCCTGAGTTTCCTTGCCCTTGTCACCCGCGGGTTGCGCTTCGGTGGGTTTTTCCATTGATATCCTTTTACAGTGAATTTATATTAGATGCGAAATGGAATCGTTTTACTGTCCTAAGTGCATATACTACTGACTAGCTAGAAATTTTTGTCCCTCCAAATATTTGTCCCTTCAAATTTCAGTACACTGAAAAGAGGATTTCAAATATCCATAGGACTGATTATAAAAGGAGACAGTACTCTACTGCACAAAGTCCAAATATCCATAGGACTGAATATATATGTAGTTTCAGTTCAGTGGCAAACAAACCATAATTTCACTCAGACATAGTCTTAAGTGCTAAATTTCACATAAGTGTCCATTATTCTGAACTTATATGCAGCAGCTGCATTTCAGATAATTTTTGAACTTATATGCATAGTATTAAATCAATTTCTAAAAGCATGGTATAGCTGCCAGTCTAAAAGCAAAGGTTATATACTTCCAAATAAACTACTAATCTGCAAAACATTTCAGATTATGGTTTGCAGATTAGTATATGCAAACAATTGGTATATATATATATATATATATATATATATATATATATATATAGCCATACATCACATATATATAGGGATCACATATATACAACTGCATGCATACATGAATAAGATTATCCATTTCTACAATCCAAAGTTTATAAAATTGTCAGGAAGTAATAGGGCACATCATCGGCAACCAGTAGCAGCTCAAGCAAGGTGGCAAGAATCAGAATTTAGTGGATAAAATTCAATAGATGGCATGCTATTGATCTTATCTTAGCATATACTAGTATAAGTAGGAGTTATGTGACTGCATATACACCATCCCATATATATACAAATTTCAGACTTTCAGACTTGAAAAAAAAATTGAGATTTCACATTTATATCACAATCTGCAATCTGCAATCATTCCACATTTCAGAACATATACAATCTGCAATCAGATTATTGATTCCCCATGAATAAATCCAAATTTATATAAACAAGTCCAAATTTCAGTTCTAAAGCAGCTTAAAAAGGGAAATCACATTTTCAGTGCACTCACAACTAGAGTTCCTACCCTAAGTGCTATTAACCAATGAATCATCTAGACACAAATATAGTAATTAAGGCAGTTTGGCAAATTGCCTTAATTATCATCCCAAATATATGTCACCCACAGCCCATTTCTATCATTTCCCAAAATTTCAGAACATATACAATCTGCAATCTGCAACCATTCGACATTCAAAATCAACATTCTGCATATATTCACCATTCACCTATGAGATATTCATCAATTTCAGAGAGCAATTTATTTCACATCTATATCAGCCCCTATTCAAATTTATTTCAGACTGCATTCATCAATGAGCAAAATATGCATGCTAGCTGCCATATTTTGCTGCTGCCATATCAAAATTTCAGAGAATTTCAGAGAAAATTTCAGGAAATTTCAGTTCTAAAGCAGCTTATTAAACTCTTTGAAATTTCAAAACAGAACAAAACCACTAATTCATCGATGAATCCATCCATCAGAAGTAAAATCAATCAATCCATCCATTCAACCCTAATCCATCCATTCATACAATCAATCAATAATCCATCCATTCATCGATACAAACAATCAATCATCGATCCATCCATTGATTCGGCGGCGACAGGGGTACCTGGATGAGGCGGTGAGCAAAGGAAGAAGAGGAGGCGGCGGCGGTGAGGACGCGGCCGTCGGCGGCTGTGAGGAGGCGGCGAGCAGAGGAAGAAGAGGAGGCGGCGGCGGTGAGGACGCGGCCGCCGGCGGCTGTGAGGACGCGGGCATCGGCGGTGAGGAGGCGGCCAGCGGCGGTGAGGAGGTGGCCATCGGTGGTGGTGACGACGCGGCCGGCGGCGGTGAGGAGGCGGCCATCGGCGGTGAGGACGCGGCGGTGGCAGTGAGGAGGTGGCCGGGGGCGGTGAGGAGGCGGCCGGCGACGACAGTGAGGAGGCAGCCGAGCGACGGTGAGGAGGAGGCGGCGGCGGTGAGGGCTACCTGCCTCCTGGCGCGAAAAGGAGGCGGCGGCGCTCTCCTGGCGCGAAAAGGAGGCGGCGGCGCTAGGTTTTTGCTGGCGGCGGCGGCTGAAAATTTTGGCAGCCTGGCGGCGGCTCTAGGGTTTTCGCGCCTTCGGGACTTAGTGAAAATTGAGGACTCCCGCGCGCCCATATATAGCGAAACCCATTTTCTCTGGCGGCCGGCTTACCTCGCCGCTAGCTAAAACCTTTTTCGCTGGCGGCCACATTAGGCGGGCCGCTAGCGAAACTATTTTCTCTAGCGGCCGGATTACCTCGCCGCCAGCAAAAAACCTTTTTCGCTGGCGGCATGATTATGCGGCCCGCTAGAGAAACCAATTTTCGCTGGCGGCCTGCTTACCTGGCCGCCAGCGAAATAGGTTTTCGCTGGCAGCCGGAATAGGCGGCCCGCTACCGAAACCCATTTTCGCTGGCGGCCGTCTTACCTCGCCGCTAGAGAACACCTTTTTCGCTGGCGGCCGGAAGTGTCCTCGACCGCCAGAAAAAACGTTTGTCCCATTTCAATATTTTTTTCTTTGCACAACTAAATGTAAAAATATCCACAGAACTAATTACAAAAAGAGTTGGTAATCATCCGTACAAAAATTCATCATCCATCTTAGGTCACCATAATTACATATGTAGATTAACCTTTGACATTCTTCCCTACTCCCTTGTTCCTCATGTATGGCTTCGGGGAATCACCAATCATTGCTTCCGCGACCTTAATGTTGTTTGTAAAGTCCGTGAAGAGTGTCATGTTCTCGTACTGATTATATGCCTCAACATCTTGGACATCATCAACTCCCAAAATCTTTTGTTTCCCCGAGACAACTATATCTTTCTTCAACTGAGATGGATCAGTCACATAGAAAACCTGAGCGGCCCGATCGGCAAGTACCCATGGGTCATTCTTGTGCCCTACGTTGACCAGGTCGATGATTGTCAGCCCGAAAATGTCGACAACCACGCCAGATGGGTGTTTCACCCATTGGCACCGGAACAGTGGAATCTGCATGTTGGATCCATAGTCCAGTTCACAGATTTCTTCTATGAATCCATAGTATGTGCTCTTTTGTCCAGTTGGGTCGATTGCCTCTACTCGAAGGCCACTGTTTTGGCATGCACTCCTTTGGTCTTTCGCTTTGGTATAAAATGTGTACCCATTCAGATCATATGCTTGCCATGAGGTGTAAACACTTGATGGCCCGTCAGCCAATCTCTTAATAGTTTTTTCCTCCGTAGTATCGCCATCTGGTAGGCCGAGGTTCTTGAACCATTCAGTAAAGGCAGCCTTGTGTCGTTTCATGATCCATGCATCAGAACGCCCTGTATTCATTGCTTGTAATTCCTTAAGGTGCTGATCTATGTACGGCTCCACTATCGCGAGCTGTTGCAGCACAGTGAAATGAGCTTCTTTCACTTTCTTGTAATCATCGTCGTGGATTCTTTTCTGCCCTTTTGTCCCTCTTCCAGATAATCTACCTTCATGTCGAGGTACCGGTAAACCAATTGCTTTCCCCTCTTTTAGGTAATCAATGCAACACTCAACGACTTCCTCGGTAGTATATCCCTCTATCATCGATCCCTCTGGGAGGGCACGGTTTCGTACGTAGCCTTTTAGAATGGACATGTACCGTTCGAATGGCCAGATCTGATGCAGGTACAGGGGACCAAGTGCAATAATCTGAGGCACAATATGAACTATGAGGTGTTCCATCATATTGAAAAATGACGGCGGGAAACACATCTCAAGCTCGCACACGGTCTCTATAGCGAAAGTGCGGAGAGGACCTAACTCGTCAAGATCAATTACTCTCTGTGAGATTGCATTGAAGAAGTAACACAGCTTTGTGATGACCACCTTAACGTGTAATGGTTCGATTGCTCTGATGGCGATAGCGAGGAATACTGTGAGCATTACATGGCAATCATGGGAATTGTAGCCTGAAAATGACAAATCATTCATGGATACCAGTCGCTTAATGTTTGAGAAGAAACCAGTAGGCACTCTCACCCCACGTAGGCATTTGCACATTGCCTTTTTCTCCTCATTTGTCAAGGTGTAGCAGGCCGGCAGAAGATACACTTTTCCGTTACCCTCATCTACAGGGTAAAGCTCTTTCCTTATCTGCATATTCACAAGGTCCTTACGGGACTTCAGCCCATCCTTTGTCTTGCTAGGTATGTCTAGTAAAGTACCCATGGTGCTATCGAAGACATTTTTCTCTAGGTGCATGACATCGATAGAATGACGTATCTCTAAATCTTGCCAGTACGGAAGGTACTTAAAGAAAATGGAATGCTTCTTGAATGGCCCACTAGCGCTTGCTGGCTCTTTGGCCTCATTTCTCTTTCGCTTGTTGGTTTCCTTCTTTTTGGCCTTCCCAAAAACAACCTTGAGCTTTTTCGTTATTGTGAACACTTTATCACCCTTCCATGGTTCTGGTGGATCACCATCCTCAACAGTGTTGTCGAAATATTCTGCTTTGGAGCGGTACGGGTGATTCTTTCTTAAGTAACGTCGGTGCCGCATGTACACTAGCTTCTTCGATCCCTGAAGATACCTGTACACTGTACCATCAACACAAATAACGCAGCCTGTCTTCCGCTTGAGCTGTCCTGATAGGGAAAACAGTGCGGGCAAGTCGTTGATGGTGACAAAGATAATTGCATTGAGCGTGAAGTAATTCTGCATGAATTCGTCCCAAACCCGGACCCCGTGATTCCACAGATCAGCCATATCCTCTAGCAAAGGCTCCAGAAACACATCCATGTCATTGCCAGGTTGTCGTGGTCCCTGTACAAGGATGGTCAACAAAATATACTTCCTTTTCTGACACAGCCACGTAGGGAGGTTGTACATGGTTAGGAGTACTGGCCACGTGCTGTATGAGCTGCTCAAGTCACCAAATGGATTCATTCCATCGGTGCTCAATGCAAACCTTACATTTCTTGGGTCCTCTGCAAACTCATGTTACTTTCTGTCAAATTCCTTCCACTGTCGAGCATCTGCCGGATGTCGAATCATCCCATCCTTTTTCCGCTTTTCATGATGCCAGCGCATCAGTTCGGCATCCCTCGGGTTCGAGAACAAACGCTTCAATCGATCTTTCACCGGAAGGTACCACATGACCAACTGGGGGATCTTCTTCTTGTTGTTGTCTTCTACCTCGTCTTGGGTAACATCCTGATGCTCGGACTGGCTGCGGCTTGTTTTGTATCGACTAGTGTTGCACGTTGGGCATCTGTCCAAATCCTCGTACTCTTTACGAAACAGTACGCAGTGGTTAACACAGGCGTGTATCTTTCGCACACCCAGAGATAAAGGGCAAATAAGCTTCTTCGCTTCATAGGTGCTGGTTGGCAGGGAGTTGGGTTGCGGAAACAGTTTCTTCAACAGAACCAACAAATCGTTGAAACTACTGTCCGACCAACCGTTTCTGGCCTTCAATCTCATAAGTTCAAGCACCGTCCGCAACAATGTGAAATCCTTCATGCAACCATTTGCCTCATCGTACAAAAGAACCTTCGTTGCCTTTTGTAATGATTCGAAGTTCTCCAACCCACGAGCGGACCCAGCTACAACCTCAAGTTTAGCATGACGCAACATCTCTTCCAAATCAAAATTACCATCATCTACGCAAACATTACCATCATCGACATCATCAACTATACTGTGATGACCATCATCGCCACCAACATCATCATCAACATTAATGGGCTCTACTTCCTCTTCTCCTTCTTCTGCTACTACCATCAAATCCTCGTCCCAGTTGAACACTTCATCCTGTACTATCGCCCGGTTGGGAACTTGTTTGCTTGGGATCTCTTCATGATGTGACCAATTTGTGTAGCCTGCAACAAATCCATGCATCACCAAGTGTTGCTCGATTATAGATGGGTCGATCCAAATTTTCTGATTCTTGCAATGTAAGCATGGACATCTAATTTCCTTTGTCTTCTTAGATGCAGCATTCTTCTTAGCAGTTTTCATGAATATGTCAACTCCTTCAATGTATGAGGACCGGTATCTCTCTCTATACATCCATGCTCTGTCCGCCATCTATGCATTATTTGCGAAAAAATATGTACAACTTCGTCACTTTATATATTTTCGATAATATGTCACATTAAAATTATACTAATTAATATTTATAACCACTATAATCTAGACAAGATAATTAAAGCTAGCCAAAAATCTACAAACTACAAACAACTAGAAAAAAAATAAAAAACTAACTCTTTTTCTCTTCTTCTCAGCGTTCTCTGCAGTTAACTAATATATAGATCTGCTACAAATAAACATATCAAAACTAGATATATATATATATGGAACATCGATCATGCACAATATTTCTTACAAAGTTTGCCCATTTTAAGCTCCAAATAACAAATAAAAAATAGTTTTCTTCCCCCGTGTCACATACTTTTTGCTATGTAAAATCTCAACAAACACCCAATAAAATTGAAAAAAAACTTTACAAATGGAGTAGGAGAAAGTATATGTAACCTCTGGTGCAGTAGATCTTTCAAAAGATTGAAGATCAAAACCTTTCCCTCTATGTATTTGTTCACAAGAGAGAGAAAATCGTGCTCAAATGCCATGGCTGCTAGCTGGACTGGTGATATAGGTGATGGTATTTTCCCTGGCGGTCAACATATGTCGGTTCATTCGAACCGCCATAGAAAATATTTAGGGGTGATGGTGGCTAGAGTGGGCCGCCAGCGAAGATGTAGGAATCTTCTCTAGCGGGCCACGTCACCTTACCGCCAGCGAAAAAGTGATATCTTCGCTGGCGGTGTCTTAAGATGGGCGCCAGAGAAAATACCGCATCTTCGCTGGCAGCTAGCTTTAGGAGGCCGCCAGCGAAGATGTGTTTTCGCTGGCGGCCCGAGACCCCCACCCCCCTATCTTTTTAGCTGGCGGTTTCACCTCATTTCCGCCAGAGAAAAGTTTTTCCAAACGTCATGAAAGATTGTTTTCGTAGTAGTGTCACCACAGCAAGGGCTTCATGTGGGTAGGACTTCGAATTCCACTCCCATCAGTGATACCACGATTGAAGAGCTCTACCCTGCTACCCCTCATCAGCTAGCTAGCTCCAAGGATCTACGTCCGTTCTTAATCTCATGCACGTGGCTGTCATCCCATGGCCATATTAGCCACCTTGTAAGTTACTATACCCCATTTTCCCCTGTGCCAAATGGTCCCCTACCGCACTTCTCTGCATTCCAACCCAAAAATGCTCTAGTCCAGTTAGCACATCGGACAAAGTAAGCTCGCCAAAGACTCTCGTCCATGTTCTGTTCTATAGAACTGACGTCATATTTGTTTTATTTCCCACTGACTTATACATGTTTTATAGGTTCTTGGTCAGTTTCCATTAGATTAATATATATATTGATTCCCTGTTGCTAATACTCCGCAGACTACAAATTAAACTGCAAATTTCAAAATGCATACATCGGTAAGGCTGCTATCATGCAATTCGCTGGCAATTGAACGTTTCAATACTTCCATTGATAGTTAATTTTCCTTTTGATAATCTACTGTTTCTGTGACCATCCGGTAGCAATTACGTAGCTATTTGGTCAGTTGTTCTTTTCTCCGAGATATCTAAAATTGTTATTACATTTAGGAAAAGATGGTCATAATATCCTGTTAACTTAGCATCTTTTGTGTTTTTGCTAACAAAGTAAATAAAAAGGTTTTATTTTATATACTTTTATAAAATATAATCTGGACTTTTGAAATTCAATACTATGCATACTTTTCTCATATATACTATCCACACAAAATAAGTGATAGGCCCCACCTGATGTCTCCCCTTGCTTCTTTTCTCTCCTATGATATGATATCGCTTGTGCTAGCTAGCTACTCACCTCCTCTCAAATAATTACTCCCTTCATTCCAAAATATAAGTCACAACTATTTTTTTTCAAATGTTTCATAATATAATGCGAGCATCCATGCATGCAATTAACTAGCACATCATCTTCACTAAATTATTATTACTTAAATCCTTCACTCTCAAGATCTTTAATTTTATTAGGTGCATGTATTATACTTAGGCTAATACAAACAAGAAGTGATAATAATTGTTTCTTGGTCTTTGGATTAAGAGTAGTTATGCCTTATATTTTAGAATGGAGGGAATAGGACTTTTAAAGTTTGATACTAGTATCAAGGATAAATGTAAAATAAATTATCACTACTACAAAAGTGATTTTTCTGTACGAGAGCCCATGATTTTTGCAAACGGACCATAACTAATGGCGTCTGCAAAAATCGAGGGTCATTTTCCCATACGGCTTCTTAAGTGGCCCGTATGGAAAAATAGATTTTTCCATACGGGCCTCTTAAGAGGGCCGTATGCAAAAATGAGCTCATTTTTGCATGCGGCTCACTTAAGCACCCGCATGCGAAAATAAAATTTAAAATTTGAAATTTGAAACTAATGTATTTCACTCATACGAACTCCAAATTAGATGATTCTTTTTCCTAAATGTTTCTAAAATCATGCTCTATCATGTTATTGTGTTGTTACTGCTATTATTTTGGTCATTTTTTCTTGAGACTTTGTTTTATCAATTAAAAATTTGAATTTCAAAACTTCAAATAATATTTTGAAGCAATAAATGATTTCAGCTGAAAAAGTCATCCACAACAAAGTTGTATAACTCATCAAGATCTATAACTTCTATTTTAGTCATTTCTTCATCCGACAAAGTGATCGTAACATTTTCATAAAATTTACATATCTCTCTCTATAGTTTGTAAAACTGTATAAGATATGTACATTTTGTGAACAATATTAGAAATAACTTTGTCGTATGAAGAAATGACCAAAATAAAAGTTATAGATATTGATGAGTTATACCACTTTGTTGTGGATGACTTTTTCAGCTGAAATCATTTATTGCTTCAAAATATTATTTGAAGTTTTGAAATTCAAATTTTTAATTGATAAAACAAAGTCTCAAGAAAAAATGACCAAAATAATAGCAGTAAGAACACAATAATATGATAGAGCATGATTTTAGAAATATTTAGGAAAAAGAATCATCTAATTTGGAGTTCGTATGAGTGAGATACACTAGTTTCAAATTTCAAATTTCAAATTTCGCATGCGGGCGCTTAAGTGAGCCGCATGCAAAAATGAGCTCATTTTTGCATACAGCCCTCTTAAGAGGCCCGTATGGGAAAATCTATTTTTCCATACGGGCGGTTAAGTGGCCCCGCATGTAAAAATGGTCCTCTTCCTACACCTAACCTTATCTTCTCTTCCTCTCCTCTCACTTATTATCTCCTCTCTCTCACCGCCGCTCCCCCTCCTCACCGCCGTGGAGTCCTCTCTCTCTCTCTCTCCCTCACTTGGGCGGCGGCAGGAGGCGGTGGGCGACGGCGGGAGCGGCGGCGGCGGCCTCAAGAAGGCGCGGCAGCGGCGACAGCTAGGAGGGAGCGGGCGGCGACATCAAGGAGACGGCGGGCAATGACAAGACAGCGAGAGCGGCGGCGGATCCGGCGACGCCGTCCTCGGGAAAGCCGGATCCGCTGCCCTAAGGGCTCTCGGCGGCGAGCGGCGGGCACGGCGACGGCCTATGGCGGCGGATCCAACGGCACCGTCCTCGGGAGGACCGGATCCGCCGCCCTACGGAGGAGCACGACGCTCGGCGACGGCGACGCGGCAGCGGCAGGCGGCGACGGCAGCGGGCACGGCGCTCCCCGCGACGGCCGGCGGCCGCAGCGGCGTGGATCTGGCGCCGGTCACGCGGCATCTGGCGGTGGGCGGCGACCCCGATGACGACGACGAGTGGGCGGATGCCGCCCGGATCCGGCGGCTACGGCCAGTGGCGGGAGCGGATGGCGGCGGCCAGCAGCGGGGGCAGGTGGCGCGGAAGCGGCCGGCGAGCTCCGGCGGCGATGCCGCCGCTTGCGGCTTGGGTTTGTTTTTTTTTGGAATTTTATTTTTTTTCGCGATATTTTCTCTTTGCATGCGGTCGGCTTAAGCGCCCACATGCAAAAATCGGATTTTCGCATGCGGGTGCCCTGGCCGCATGGGAAGATGGTGATTTTTGCAGACGATTTCGCGCATGCGGCTGGCCCAACCGCATGCGAAAATCTTATTCGCCCGTTTGCAAAAACTCATTCTGTACTAGTGGTATATGGATGGTTTTTGATTGGTTAAGATCTAAAGTAGGTAGCAAAGTTAAATTTTAGATGGTTGTGATTGGTTAAGAGGTGGAAAGATTGCTATATATTTGGACAAATTTCAAATGTTAAAGGTAACTTCATTTGGGATGGAGGGAGTATTCACCGACGGGAACAGAGGAGGACTACTGCAAGCCACCTCTTTTAAGTAGAACCGAAATACATTTTTCCACTCAACCTTATATTTGCATTTTCTTCTTATTCTCACTGACCTAATCACATTTTATATGCCTTGTAGTACAACCCTTTCTGAACTTTTTAACATTTGGAGCTATTCAAGCATTTCTAATCCTCCTTCCATTCAAAAGTCTGAAGTATATTCTATTTTCCAATTTTTACAAATGAGACGGTCATATTTGTAGTTTCTGTGCATCTATGACTTAAATAAAGAGATTGTCTTTTCGTTTTGTGGTGCTAAATTATATCGGAACCGAGTAACCATCTTAATACTCATTACATCCATGGATGCATGCATATAAAACAAACTTCTATTGGATAGATTAATACTTATTGCGTGCATGCAAAAAGTTTGTTAGACGTAGATGAGTTAATTTCTTCAATGTCTTCATGACAAAAGAAGTACATCTAAGACTTTTGCTTGGAGGGAGTGTGTCTATCCCGTTGCTTCGATCTTAATTTTAGGCTTCAGCGTGTATGTTACTCGCTCTCTCACAAAATATTTGAATTATAGCCATTTAAAGAAAATTTAGTTGTAAGAGGAAATAACCAAAGTGTCTCACGTTAATAGGAAAATAGTATTTCCGAGTGAGTACATTAGGGATATTAAAGGAACCAGGCTCATTGAATACCTCCTGTGCCCCGAAATAAGTTGATGGATGTCTCATAACATTTGTGCAAAAATTAGTTCTTTATATATCCTTTCATACCCATCGAGGAGTTTATAACTTGTTTTAATACCTTTTACCTACTATCCTAGGGAGAGACACTTTGATTATTTTTCCCTACATACAGATCTACGTCCCAGTCACTATAAATTAACTTATTTTGAAAGAGGTGGAATACTTCTCAACTTTTGGACCAAGGGTAACTTTGAGGCTAGAAATAATTAATCCTTTCTGAGAAATTTTGAACGCTAGATAGTAATTAGACCTATTTTACATATTTTAAACAGTAAAAATCAAGTCTTGGTGAGATGAACTAACATGTATGCGTTGGTAACTTTTTTGACAAGAAGACAATCACGCCTTGTGATGATATGGAGTCGTCAATCACCTTAATCTAGCAAAAGCTAAATCAAGATGGGTTTTGTAAGCCTAAATCGGTTAGCGGACCCGATTTAGAGATCAAAACCAGACTCTAGCTAGACTGATTTAGATCGATATGGAGATAACTACCCGTCTCGTGGGCGAATGAAAGGTTTACGCGACAAACCTACAAAGGTTATCGAACTCTCACAGTGAGCGAACGATTTATAGCGCAAATCGATAAAAAGGGACGAAACTAGGATAAAGTAGAAAACATGGCTGTAAAGTAGAGGTTAAAGAATGATTCGACATATTGTAGGGATTGTGATCTGTTTGTTGAATCGAACCAGCCTTGGCCCTTATAATAGGGGTCGGTCTTACCTCTTATAGGATCTTCTCCATGTCAAACTCAAGATAGAGACCAATTAGAACTCGAAAAATACCTCCCTTGCAAGGAAACCCGAGACCTAATGAAATTCACGTCGGGCTCAGACTCAGCTGGTCTAACCGGCCGCATGCCGCCAGTAAGACTGGCCTATAGGCAGCTGTCAGACCGGCCTCGTGTAAAAATCACCGTCCTAACTGGCCACAAGCCGCCGATAAGACTGGCCTATAGGCAACGGTCAGACCGGCCTCGTGTAAAAAACACCATCCTTTTTAAATTTTGATAATATTTTTGTATTTCAAATTTATGTGTCAAATTTAGACGTTAACAGTATACATCTAAAGTGATGCTTTACTGCAAATGACTCACCATATCAGAGGTCTGCGAAGGAGAGTTGTAATTATTGCCCGACTGTCCGGAGTTGCAGGCACATACATGGTATGTGGCTACAGGGGGTCAATTTTCCAAATTAAATGCATAGAAAAGGAACAGCCAATTCAGGCCAGTTAAAATGCTTGGTTCAATGATTATTGAGCAAGACAATTTCAACTGGAGTAGTTAACTTGTCTCCTTCGCCCCCATTACTACTTCTTCATTCATTATCCGGTCTAACGACCGTCCTTTTGGTATTTGACAGCGAAAGGTCCACTGAACTTCAAAATTTTATTTGGGAGAATCTTTAACATATGGAGTTTTTTTTTCACTTACTTTATCCCTTAATTAATTAGGCTACTATAGGATTTGGAAAATTATAGCATAGAGTGTGAATCATTATCATAAGGTTTTTCACATACCCTATTAATTATGTCAGGCCTTGTGTTCCATACTTACTCACAGGTTATGGCAAGCATCATGGTGTTTGCCAATGAAGTGTGTATTCTGGCTAATCAGCCGAAAAACATGATAGGGGATGGCCATTGTCCAGAAGGCACATCAGACACAAAGGGGCGGTTTTAAACAAAGAGAAAGTACCTTTCTTGTTCCTCAACACTAGGCTTAGTTTTTTTTTATCTATCTCCTCTTAAAACCTGGTAACAAATAAATAGTAACAGGGGCAAATGTTTATACTAACTATTTTTCAAAACTACTTGTATACAGACTGAGTTGTGGTAATAGAAAATTTTTTTCCTTGAGATAATTACTTGTATACAAACAAAACTAGTGAAAGTACTTATATACTCCATCCATTCCAAATATAAACATTTATAGAATTCAAAATTTTATACCCAATATTCCAATACACGGGAATCTAAGAAATTTTTTAGCCAATCATATTCTTAGGAGAGGAATCGAAGCAAGTCAAAATTTATAATTCGAGTAGTTGGGGTGACTAAGACTAAAATGGAATCTTTCTCTTTTTCTTAATCTTTGAAAAAAACCAAGAAATACTTATATTTAGTAATATAGGGATAATTATTTAGGTACTATCAACGATAAAGACCGCGTGTTCAATTTCCACGAGAAAATGAAATGTCATAATCCACAAGTCAGTCAATCCTAGGTTCCTAGGGTGCAATGAATTGACTAATCGCGTGAAAATATCGAAAAGCTGGACTAAGACACACATGTCCATGATATATTACAGCTTCTTCAAGTCTCACGCGTGACTCAGTCAGCACACCCTGTGACATACGCTGATGACGCATTGACAGGGAGTGCTGACACTCTGAGTCTAAATCACACTAATCACACTGAATTCGTGGATTTGTCGTTACCTAGTCAGCGAGTCTACAGGTTTTACATACTATGCCTTACACTACTCATTTCGGGCATCCATCTAACATTTTCTGTACGTGCTTGATAATTGGTTCAACCACACATAATGGCCTCTGTAAAACACAAAGCTAGATTTCTTTAAATTTTATATTATGTATAGCATAGTTTTTATTTGTACCAGTACCACTCCCACATATCTTCCTCTACAACTTTCTTTATAGTGATTTTACAGTATCTGCAGCAGCGGAGCAAGATCTCAGGCAGGTTGGGCCATCGTCCAAGCTTTGCCACTACTATTTACCGATAGCCGTCAACACATATAAAAGTTAGTCGATCAACAAAAAATATTATTAGTCGTCCAGACATGACAGCGTCGCTCGCTCTACCACTGAGTGTCTGTATCTTATAAGGTATCAGAGGTATGGAACTGTATATTCTAACTCAGATATCACGATAACCATAAAATTTTCTTATATAAATAGATCTTCATTTACAAATTCTCATGGTTAACTTCACTTTGCTACATCTCTGTCAATTGTGGACACAACCAGAACGCGGCTGACAATGCTCTTAGTATCAACTTATGTAGTGATTCAATTTGATGAGCAACACGATATTGTCGTCATCATATATATTACTTATAAAAAATAATGGTAGTGATAGTAAATACGAAACACCAACTACTCTCTCTGTAACTTTGGCAAATAACCCTTCCAACTACATAACATTAAAGAATAATCAAATATAATATATTTTCTTTCATCTGTAGAAATGCACAGGCATTCAGCTAGTTTCCCCATTGTTCACTGTTGCCTTCGCTATTCAATCCCAATTCCCTTCCATGTAACATACCCAAGGTGGTTGATATAGCTACAGTTGATTTTTCCTTTTCTGGAGGCAAAATTATTGTGTTATTCCATGTGCTTTTCAACAATTTTACTGTTTTTTGGAGAAAGTTATTTATGCTTTAAGCTTTTCTTCTTGCAACATATTTTCCTAGAACATTGGAAATGGAAACAAGTTGCTATCTCAAACTCTTGCATGACACATTGACACGCGTATACAAATTTGTCAATTATTTACTTGATCTTTTTATCTGCGATCACAGTACACGGGTCATAAGTTCCTAGACCCAGAGATATAAATATCACCAGTTTGAGACTCATATACAGAGGAAATGCTAAGGTTTATACTTGCTCTGCTTACACATCTTTTTCAGTTAGGTATGTCTGCTGTCAAAACCGTCCATTTAGCTTCCTTTAGTAGCAAACGGTAGAGGCCAGGTAAGATCTCCCATTTGATGCGTCTCTTTGTACCAATGATCCTTCTTCAGATATTGACTCATTGGTGAACTCCTTATTACAACTGCAATTTCACATGTAACTGTGACAACACCAAAAGCCGGAGTACGTGACCGGATGTCAAAGGTAAGATCAGAAGGAGGTTGCTGATCTCTTTAATGGCGACCATGAGCGTAACCTCTTTAATATGAGATGGTATATAGCGCAGGAACCCATTGAAGCCAGTCTCCCAGCAGCAGGGGCACTGAAATCATCATAAGATGCCACCATCACGAAGAAATCACTCAAGCTACATTGTCACATAGATGATGATACTTGCACGTATTGCTACTACTCCTAGCCTTGGGAATGGAAGGTATGAGGGATTTCAGTCATGCGGCTCCAGGGTCATCCTCAGCAATCTTCCCGTAGGCAGCTTACCTCCTCAGAATTGAGGAGATCCGAGCTACAAATACCATCAAATTGGATGATCCTTTCGGCATGTCCCTTCATTATCCTTAACAAGTGCCCATCATTGACGGCATCATCATAAATTCTGTGTATTCAATTTTCAAACACTAGTACAGATCCTCTTATCTGTGACGGGCCCTCACATGCCTGGACTTCGTGGGCTGTCAGAACGAAGTCATCTCAATCGGGCCGAAATTAACACCATTGTAGATGTACTCGTTCGAGGTGCATATACCTATAGCCCGTCACCGATGACACTCATCTGTGATAAAGCCCGTCACAGATGAGTGTCATCAGTGATGGGCTCCAAATAAGGCCCGATTGAGATTCGGTTAACGCCCGTCACCGATGATACATATCGGTGACGAATTTTCTTTTACGCCCGTCAGAGATAACCGTGCGCCCGTTAGAGATGTCGTTTCTTTAGCCCGATTGAGATATATTTTGCACACTATAAATATTTCACTCGACTGTTGTTTGAAGTTATCCCACTGTTCACTATTTTGATGGGTGGTTGAAGGGGGCGAATTTTTATATTTTTTTCAAAAAAAACAGAAAAATCTTAAAAGTAAGTAAAAAGGTAGTAATCATTTCTTATTAATTTAGTAGTACTTATCTCATGAGATATTAACTAATATTTTGTTCATTTTTGCAGCGATGGATCGAACTTGGATGTATGCGACTACTTTCAAACGTCATTGCAAGGAGTACAAAGATGGCGTATTAAGTTTTATGAACGCTGCGGAGGAGGATAGTAAAAGAAGAAACAACGAATACATGTGTTGTCCATGTAGAGATTGCAAGAATGAGAATATGTTTGAAAGCAGAGTGGACGTACACTCTCACTTGATACAACGGGGATTCATGAACGGCTACACATGTTGGGTGAAGCATGGAGAGCAAGAATTGGAAAGTGGTGCAGTTGCAGACAGAAGTGGTGCAAACAATCATGAAGAAGGAGATGAAGATGAGCATGACATGTTTATACCATCTCCATTGGGCGGTGAAATGGTTGATGTGGATCCTGATCTGCTGCAAGACATGTTACGTGATGTTGAGGATCCAACTTACAACGAGAGAGATTCCATAAAGTTCAGCGGGTTGGTTAGTGACTCAGAGACACCTCTTGTCACGCCCCAAACTAGTCCCGAACGGAGGCCAGGATAAGGCGATCCAAATTGACCTTTATACCTGTACCAGTCCCAGGAAACAGCGCTGGTACAATAGGAAGATAGAATATCACAACAACAGTGGTCTCTTTATTAAGAGTAGAATTACAACCAGGGTTGGAAATGCGGACAGAACTCGAGTTCGCAACAACAATACAAAAAGGCGGAAGCGAAAAGCGGAGACTGGCCCTAAGCCACAAGCAAAGCCTTGGGAAAAGGCCGAAACCCTACTACTGCTCGAAGCCGGCTTGCTCCTGGAAGAACTCTTCATCAGCAGGGTCCACTTCTTCATCTTCGAGGACTGGGGGGGTTTAATTATATAGAGCAAGGGTGAGTACGGGAATACTCAGCAAGTCAAGGGAAATTAAGTGTTTGATGCAAACTTCAAAGGAGAGCCAGTTATTTTTCACATTCGATTTTAGTTTAAGAAGTTCTGAAACATCTAAGTGAGTGCTTCTCAATGGCACGGACGAGAGAGTGCGTCTCATCTGGCCGGAGCAGTGAAATTGTATCGTTTGAAACTTGTCGGCACGAAAGGCTCCCTGCCAATCGATCACCGACCCCGACTGCTCCAACAGCCACAAGTCAACACGTCGGAACGAGAGGCTCCCTGCCAATCGTTCACCGACACCGGCTGTTTCAATAGCCACAAGCAAGCACATCGGTATAAGAGGCTCCCTGCCAATCGTCACCGACTCCGGCTGCTCCAACAGCCTTAAACCAAGCACAGAAGGGAAAACCTCACACCAACAGAAGTTCACAAGGAGTTGTCAAAACTACGCTAAGGAATCACCTCACGTCCGCCCATGACCGTGGGCACGGCTGTTCGAGCAGTTATTAACCTCTACAGAGGGGTACACTTTACCCACACGACGTTACTAACCCCGAGCCACCCAGCCCGTGACTCACAGCCACGTCTGGCGACCTTGAGGATTTCACGACAAGGCATTTCGAAAGCTGACTCAGGGTCATCTTATGCCAACGGGAGTGGCCCCACGGACCAACACCAGATTAGGTCCCAGACCATACTGTGGCAGGAAGGCCAGGGGTCCTCCCCGACACCACCCCGGCGAATCCACTTGTCCCTTGGCATCAAGATTTCCCTGGCCTAGCTAATTACTCAGCCAGGGGCGTCCCATATCACCTATGTGGTCGTACTTGACATATGCTCGGATGTAATTCCTAAGGAATTGGTCCTTAGAGCGAGAATGGATAGACCGTACCTCCAGTACGTCTCCCGCACCGCAAGTTTTAGAAACTCACTTTATTTTCAAGGCACCGACTCGGGTTTTCCAAGCATTTTGTAAAATCAGGTTTTACCCAGGTGATCATTTTAAATTTTGAGGGGAGTCTCGATATTCGTACGCGAGGTGCGAATACCGAGATCTCACCTGAGGGGTGACAAGGGTGTCAGGGTATTCAATAATCAAGGAAGGTAAATGCAGCAATTGGGTAGGGCCTGCCGGTTGTATTGCAAACCGAGGCCAAGTGCCAAGTGTAACCTAATTAATGCATAGTTTGCGGAATCAAAATACTTAATTTAAATTATAGGTTCAATTGATCAAAGGTGACTTGCCTTGCTCGAGATCTTGAGCTTCTTCCTCGAAATCCGCGCACTGCGGGTCTCCGGGCTCCGACACTACACGCGAAACGAGACGACTCAACAAAACGATAAAAAGAAGCCCAATTAAAGACCACTAATTGTGCCATTGGATAGATCTCGATTTTTGAGGAATTTTGGAAGTTGAACGGAGTCAATCGGACGAACGGTTGAGAAGATATGAATTTCCGAAGATTAAGGATTTTCTGTCTGAAGGAAAAGGAATTATCAATTCCCTGGAAAAAGAAAAAGAAGGGAGGGATGAAAATTGGACTTGTATTTGAATGGATTCGGCCCAAGGCCGATTCGGGCGCGGGGGCCGAACAGATGGGCCAACGGCCCAAAAGAATCGGCCCATGGCCGATTGGCGCGTGAGGGGAGGCCAATGGGCGCGGTGGAAGAGGCCGATTGGCCGGCGGAAGAGGCCGATGGGCCGGGGCCGAACGGCGCGGCCCAACGGACGAGCGCGAGCGGCCGAGTGGGCCGGCGCGAGGGAAAGACGGCCCAAGGCCGGGTGACGCGGGCGAGGCCGAGGCGGGCGCAGCCCACGCAGGCGGCCTGGCCGGTGGCCCGAGGTCCACCGTGCAGCGCTAGGGCGGGGCCCGTCCGTCAGTGGCGTGGTTCACGTGGACCGAGTGCACGGTGAGGAAGAGACCGTCGACGCTTACGTGACACCTACGTGGCAGCCACGGAGGCCGGCGGGAGAGAAAAGGGAAAGGGGAGCTCACCCGGAACGGGCGGCTCCCGGTCGACCGGCGACGGGTGGTACGCTCCGGCGGGTGACGGCGAGCCGGAGTGGGCGGACGGCACCGGCGGGTACCCGAGGGGAAAACAAACCGATTCAACAGCGCGGATCGGAGAGGAAAAGCGCGACGGGGGCAGGCGATGGAGCTATGTGGCGGCGGGCACGACGGCGCGGGGAGGGAGCAAGAAGGAGGGGATGGCGGCCACGGCGGTGCTCCGGGAGGATGCCTACAGTGCTACCCAACGCTCTACGTCGAGGAAAGAAGGGGAAAAGTCGGAGGGGGAGGAGTTTACCACGGGGAGGTGGCTTGTCGGGGAGGAGGACGGCGGTGCGGGGCGGCGGTTTAGCATGGGTCCGCGCCGAGGGAGAGGAGAAGGAGGGCGCCGGGGTGCTCCTCGGCGTCCTCGGGTGCGGCGGCGGTCGACGAGGGCGACGGCGGCAGTGGGGAAAGAGAGGAGGAGCTCGGTGGGGGGAGCGGGAACGGCGGCCGGCGGAGGGGGATTTAAAGGGGGGGAAGTTGGTTCGGAGCGGAGAGGGAGAGGCGGTTCGCGGAGGCGGTTCGCGCGGAGAGGGGACCGGCGCACGGGGTGCAGCCGAGCGGCGGCAGGCGGAGAGAGGAGGGGACCGGTGGCGGTCGGGGAAAAAGGAGGAGAGGGGAAGAAAAAGGGGGAAAAGGAGGGCGGCCTCCTTGCCGAAACGGGAAAAGGCACGGGGGAGAGAGAGGAGGACGCGCGCGGACGCGGCTTGGCTCCTTGGCAGCATGCGCGCAGCGCCGCGGCAGGGCCGACGGCTAACGCCCGCGCTTGGCGCGGCGCGGGGGCAATGGCGTAGGTTCCCGGGTGACGGTGGCGGCAGGCGTGGCGATCGGACACGCCGTGCGGAAGCGGGACCGCGGCGCGGAGGAACGGGGTCGCCGGCGGGAACGGGACGGGGCACCGGCGGGAGAGAGAGAGAGAGAGAGAGAGCGAGCGGGCGAGGGAGAAGGAGGAAGAGAGCGGCTGCTCTCTCACGCGCGCAACGCGTGCGACGCACGTGCGCGGCGGGGTCGGCGCGCTCGAGCCGCGTGGACCGGGCCGGGCGGGCGCGGCCCAGCGGGAGGAAGGAGGCCGAGCGAGAGGGGGAGGGGCAGGCCGAGGGGCTAGTCCGGACGGCGGCCCGAGAGGGAAGGGGGAAAGGGAGTGGCCGAGGGGAAATCGGCACGCGGGGCAGAGGGAGGTAAAGCAGACTTTTCCCGAGAAGGATTTTTGAAAGGATTTAGGGTTCGGATTCGAAATCCGATTTCGCGGTTTTCTCCGGGATTGAGACGAGAGGGGAAACACGAGACCTTGGCTCACGACAAGACTCAACCGAAGAGCAAAACTTTCACAACTAGGGTTTTTAGCAATTAGTTTTCCCGCTAACGCCGCGACAAAACGGGTGTTACACCTCTATACGCCAGATGCAAGCTAAAACACACCAAATTATCAGTTACCTTGGACCTAATGAAGCGGAAGGCAGGTAGTGGATGGACAGACAAGAGTTTCACAGATCTTTTGTGAATATTGAATGCCAAGCTTCCTAAAGAGAACACATTGCCCGAGAAGACATATGAAGCAAAGCAGGTTCTATGTCCCCTGGGTTAGAGGTCCATAGAATTCACGCTTGTCCCAACGACTGCATATTGTACCACAAGCAATATGCGGACTTAGATGATTGTCCTGTCTACAAGGCTTCTCGACACAAGCGAAAGAAAAGTGCGGGGGAGGGAAAGAAGTCAAAGCAGGGTGGTCCGGCGAAGGTTGTGTGGTATCTACCTATCATTGATCGTTTCAAGAAAATATTTGCCAACCCCAAGGAAGCAAAGTTAGTGCCAAAGAGAGAAGGAATGACGGTTTGCTAAGACACCCTGCGGATTCGATTCAATGGAGGAATATCGATCGAAAGCACAAAGACTTTGCTGCCGACCCCAGAAACATGAGGATATGGTTCTGTACGGACAGCATGAATCCTTTCGGAGACATGAGTAGTTCTCACAGCACTTGGCCAGTTCTTATTGCGAGCTATAACCTCCTACCATGGTTATGCTTTAGAAGGAAATATATTATGTTGTGCTTGTTAATTCAAGGTCCAAAATAACCCCGCAATGATATCGATGTGTTCTTCGAGCTTGTTATCGATGATCTTGAGATTCTCTGGAAAGAAGGTGTGGAAACTTGGGATGCATATGGTCAGGAGAACTTCAAGCTACGAGTTCTATTTGTCTGCACCATTAATGATTATCCCGCACTCGGTAATCTTTCTGGACAAACCGTGAAAGGAAAGAAGGCTTGCTCTGACTATATGGAACATACACGCAGTAGGTGGCTGAAGAAATCAAGAAAGATGGTTTACATGGGTCATAGAAGATGGCTCCCACTATGCCACGCCTTTAGAAGAAAGAAGAAAATTTTCAACGGTAAGAGAGAACTTGGGTCTGCTCCCAAGGATTTGTGTGGAGATCAGGTCTACAACATAGTGAAGGACATTACTAATGAGTTTGGAAAGAAAAAAAACGTAGCAAGGCAAATGATAAGGGTATGTGGAAGAAAAAATCTATATTTTGGCGGCTACCTTACTGAAAAGATGTTGAGATCCGTCATTGCATTGATCTAATGCACGTAGAGAAAAATGTGTGTGATAGTTTGATCGGGCTACTACTGAATATGCCTAGGAAGACAAAGGACGGGTTGAATGCGCGCCTAGATCTACAGGAGATAAACATTCGCAGTGAACTTCAGCCTGTTAGGGATGAAGAGACAGGAAGAGTGTACCTCCGCCCAGCTTGCCACACATTGTCAAAGGATGAGAAGATCGCAATGCTATCATGTCTGCAGATATTAAAGTTCCTTCGGGCTATTTAGCGAGGATCAGTAAGTATGTTAAATTGGAGGATCTAAAACTGGTTGGCATGAAGTCTCACGATTACCACGTGATAATCACACAGATCTTGCCGGTTGCAATCAGAGGCATTCTACCACCCAAAGTCCGTCACATGATCCAACGACTCTGTGCCTTTTTCCATGCAATCGGTCAGAAGATTATAGATCCCGAAGATCTAGATGGGTTGCAGGCCGATATTGTCAATTCCCTGTGTCACTTGGAGATGTATTTTCCACTGTCTTTCTTCGATATCATGGTTCATCTCCTTGTTTATCTATGAAGCAGACAAAAATATGTGGCCCAGCTTCTCTAAGGGAGATATACCCGTTCGAGAGATACATGGGAGTTCTTAAGTCGTATGTTCGAAATAGAGCAAAACCGAAGGGAAGCATCATTGAAGGGTACACAACGGAGGAGGTTCTTGAGTTCTGCGTCGATTACATGGTCGAGACTGATCCTATCGGAGTCCCTGCGTCTCGCCGTGAAGGAAGGTTCGTAGGTGTTGGCACAATAGGCAGAAAAAGAATTGTTCCCGATCAAACTTCCTATGTGC
The DNA here is from genome assembly GCA_008326285.1 of Oryza officinalis. NCBI lineage: Eukaryota > Viridiplantae > Streptophyta > Magnoliopsida > Poales > Poaceae > Oryza > Oryza officinalis. Next base: position 18,737,827 of record BDMV01000004.1, read on the forward strand.
AGGTTCATGTCGTTGTGCTGCAACATATGGCTAAAGTAACCCCATACTTTGAGGAGCATTTAGCAAAGGTCCGAAAGGAGAACATTGGTCGATCAGATATGTGGATCAACAGAGAACATAGTACTCGCTTCAACGAATGGTTCAAGGATCGTATCACACAGTCGAGCAATGGCCCAAGTGAGACAGTTCAAAGTTTGGCAAGAGGCCCATGTTGGGATGTTGATATATGGCAAGGGTACGATATCAATGGGTACACATTTTACACCGTCACACAAGATGAGAAAAATATAGTTCAAAACAGTGGAGTCCGTATAGATGCATATCAGGATCAAGCAGGATCGAACACATACTATGGTCGCATAGAGCAGATCTGGGAGCTGAACTACATGAACTTCAAAGTCCCTTTGTTTTGTTGTAGTTGGGTGAATATTCGCACTGCTGTCAAAGTCGACAGGGAAGGATTCACTTTAGTGGACCTGGCCAAGGTTGGATACGCTGACGAACCATTCGTCCTAGCGAAGCAAGTCAAGCAGATTTTCTACATAAAAGACCCTGCAAACAAGAAGCTGCACGTTGTTGGGGATGGCAAGCGAAGAATTGTTGAGGTTGACAACGTTGTCGATAAAGAAGAATACAACAAAAATCTTCATGTGACACCTTAGATCGCCCTTAAAGATGATGCCGAAGACGATGTGGCATACGCTCCTTCAAACCATTCGAAAGGCATATCCTTCTAAATGAAGTCTTTGTAATTTGCAAATTGTTATAAGTAATGAAGTATTTTGTTTCAAGCCATTCCAGTAACTTAAACCATGTTTAATAGGGCATTTCTTAATTACACATGATTATTCTAATTTAATAACAATTTAATACTATTTTAACAAGGCATATTTTAATTACATATGATTTTTAAAATTTAATAGCAATTTTACACTATTTAGAAAAGTGATTTCTTAATTATATGTGATAAATCAAATGTAATAGCAATTTTAAATCAGGTATAAGTTAATTATAAATGATTTTTACAACTTAAATATCATTTTTAAATACAATTAATAAGGAATATTTTAATTCTATAGTGGGATGAGCTCATCTCTATCGGGCATATAACTAATGCCCGTCAGAGATGACATAATCTCTATCGGGCGTATTATTGGTGTCCGTCACAGATGACTTCATCCATAGCGGGCGTAGTACTTATGCCCGTCACAAATGTGTGTCATCTGTATCAGGCATAGTACTTGTGCCCGATAGTGATGAGCTTTGACTAGGGTTACTAAGTCTCCATATCCAGATCACTCTCACTCTCACTCTCTATCCCAACCGCCGCCGCCTCCTCCTCGCCACCGTAGCCTCCTCGCCGCTGCTGCCTCCTCCTCGCCGCCGCCTCCTCCTCGTCGATGCCACCTCCTCGTCGCCGCCACCTCGTCGACGCCGCCTCCTCGACGTTTGTAATTATTTCTCCCCCTTTCTATTTGTAATTCATTTGTTTAAGTTGTAGAGCTGACAAATTAGGGTGGATTTGGTGGTGGTGGATTAAACCATCTAGTTTCCATTTTAAAATTTCACTTAAAATTTCAATATATTTTACCCTTAGGAAATTAAAGAAATAAGGCTAGGTTGAAATTGGTTTGAATTTTTAAGGGATCAAAACTAATGAAATAAATTCTTTAAAAAAAATATTAATTCACTATAAATAAACTTGTATTTTAATAAATTATATTAAATATACACTGTTGTACGATTTGATGCATATTTTAATGATATATAGTTTTTGCTGTTTAGAATTTTGGATTAAATTGGATTTTGACTGGTTTGACCAATTTAGTTGAGGGATTAAATGTAAAGATAAAATTATGCCAAAATTCCAGTGAGTTGTATATGTTAATTAGTATTCTCATAAATTTTTCCATTATTTTATTTTGCAGTAATTATATATATTATTTATAGATTTTTGTGTTATATCAAAGAAGGTTAAGATGAGAATAAGGTGAAATGTGATTTATATGTGAGTTAATGTATTTATATAATTTTGTGGTCATTTATATAATTTTGTGGTCATGACCTACATTCAGTTGAGTTGCCAAATTAGATGATGAAGTTTAGCATAGGTTATTTAGAATGGATGAGTTATATGAATTTTAGGATATGATAAGGAATATTTTTTTATATTAAGTTTCTTACTCTAATTATTTGCTTCTACTACGATGCATATGAAGGGCCTCAAGAAATGTGTATTTACACAATCAAAGCCGAAGAATCAAACAAATAGCAACACATTCTTTTTATTTGTCACATTAATCAAGATATACATGTGTAGTACACCTTTTTTTAACTTTCTTGTCGTACAACAGTTATATAAAAAATGTCGCAGCAAGGCGAACCAATGTCAACGACTACTAGTGGGACAACATCGAGCCGGGCTCCTAGGACCCAGAATAAAATTCCTAAGGAAGTATACACCATAATAGAGGTGGACGATCTGGCATTTCCGACGGCTCCTGCGAAAGCTGTCAAAAAGTTCTCAACGATATGCAGAGTCCTAGGGAGGCGGAACTTCACCATTTTGAAGGACCACATTGATCTGGTCCCACAGGCAAAAAAAGATAAGGCCTGGAAGCAGTTCAAGGAAAGCTTCGAATACCCCCAAGAGGCCGAGGCAAGACTCAAGCGACAGGCTATTCGCAAGATGGGCAACTTGTGGAAAAATTTCATGATGGTCACCGACTACGTCCTCAACCCGCCCAGCCAGAACCATTTGGGAGGTACCCGTTCATCACCCGGGTCGTGTAGGAAAAGTTCCATGCCGCCAAATCAACCCTTGAGTCTCGGGCAAAAAGCGAGGCCTATAGAGAGTTGCAGGCAAAAAACCTTCACCCGCACCGGCTTGGCACCGGAGGCTACGCCAGGAAGCTGGAGGAATGGGTAAAGGAGGATGAAGCTGCTGCGGAATCTAACACGCCGCCAGTTCTTGGTGATACCCCGACCACCCGAGCAAGGAACTGGGCAATGGTAGGGGTGAAGAAGAATAGTGATGGAACACTTACGTTCCTAAATCCCGAAGATCAAGCGGTGTACCAAAAAATCATAAATTCAACACATAGAATATGTTTCGTTAGGTTGTATCGTACTCTTAGTTTAAATCGTCCTAACTGTACCGCAGGTCGACCTGACTACTGAGAAACAGTCCTCCCAAAAGGTCTGCTCACAAAGATGCGAGGATGACATCCCCACGAAAGCGATGGGAACCAAAAAACACCATGGACGGACAAGGGGCATTGGCTCCAATGTTCCATGGAAGCTTGGGATTCCCCAATACACGTGGCGGTACAGGAAGCACAAGCTTTCAAAGGCGCAGAAAGATGCACGCCTTAAGGAACAACTTCGGGAGGTGATTAGAAACAAGCTCCGAGAAGAGTTCGATGAGAAGTTGTTACAAGTAGAGGCTCGGGTGGAGGCACGCTTCCGGGAAAGCGAGCCCGCTGCTGCTCCCGTAGTAGAAACGAGCCCCACGCAGAGGCATAGCAACTGCGCATCAACTAAGGAGGCAGCACAACAACCACCAACCCCCGCTGTGGTGGACCACATAACGGTAAAACCAAAAAAAAATGTATATGTTGTCTTAGCACCACAGTACATTATAACATATTCTAAGGACACGTATGAATCTTTCGCAGGGACCCACATCGTGCACCCTAGTCGTTAGGGTGACACATGCATTTGCAATTCCTGTCACAGAGAGTCTTGCGTTCAAGCCTACGCCGGAGACTCAAGTGCATAGGGGGCAGCTGCTAGCCGGCCATGCCAAAGTTCAAGTGGACATGGTGAAGCCCAATTGGGTTGGCTTCACTCTCCCGCACTTACCAAATGATGAGATTCTGACCCTTGAAGCTGCATGTGAGACCTTTATCCAACGGCCCAAGCACAACATTCAGATCAATAAAACTCCTAGGCCAGCACCAAGTGCTCGTCCGCCGCCGCCGCGTCCTCCTCCAACTCTTGTATCTGCCCCTCTTGCTGTTGGAGGAGATCAAGATCTTCAATTGCAGTATAATACAGATTTTGAGGATGACGGTACGGAGGTCAACTGCAGAGCGCACCTCCCCCCTCTTGCCAAAAAAAGAAAGAGGACGAAATCTTCTCCATCCCAGCATAAAACACGCAGAAGAGCTGCTGGAAGGGAGAAAGGAAGAGGAAAGGTGGAAGGGCCACTTCTGGCTTCGAAAAAGCTAGATCTTGGCAAGGCGCCATCAGCTCCTCCTAAGTCTCCGGCCGAATTCACATTAGGCATGTCATTGGTCGGAGACGACGCCTTATCGAAGATGGGCCCTACATGCAAGGAATTGCATGCGTACTACATGGAGAGGTCCAACGCAAGGAGGAAGCATAGAGCGACCTCCATGACGGGCCACCACGATAGACAGCTGTTCCTCGGCCCTGAAGCCTTCATCCCGTAGACTTTAAAGATCTATGGGACATCTACAGGATGCGAGCGATCGACACCAACCTCCTTAAGTGCTACTCCTTGTAAGTATTCTTGCGTACGAGATATGGTAATAACTATCTATATATTACGCTTACCCGGATTCTTGTCTTTCTTGTAGGTTAACTTGGAAGCATGTCCATCGTAATGCACCCCATGTTGTCTTACTCGATCCAGCTGTCATCAACGAGACAACTATGAACAATGATCGAGCCAACATGGTAGAATATATCAAGGACTGTTTATGGTCTCGTCAAGACAAGCACTTCATTATGTGTGCCTACTCTCAACAGTAAGCGTGTACCCTACTTAGAATCAAATGCATGATGCGTATAGCTTTAGTATTTAACTTGCAATTTATTAATGTCGCAGTCGTCATTGGATTCTTCTGGTCATAGTGTCAAAGTGGAGTTTGGTATACTACCTTAACTCCAATATCAAAAAAGACATATATGATTGGTCAGCGATCGAAGCTGCCTTGAACGACGCCTGGGACCAATACGTGGCAAAACGCGGGAGGCATAAGGAAGGGTATCCCACACTCGGTCACAAAAAAGACTTTCCAATACGTCAACAAGTTGGCGACCAGTATGGGTTCCACATCTGCCATAACATGTGGAGCCCGCAGATAAGGTGACATTGCTCGACCTTGAGGTGTGTATTTCAATTGTTTATATACATAGGACGACAATTTTCTAAGTATGTAGACTAACTTGGCGCCTCACATGCAGGAAAAACTTTCAAAGATTCCAGAAAACAACTTCGATATCATTAGAGAGGAAATAGCATGATTCATACTAGATGATCTCTTGTCACCCAAAGGAATGTTTACAGTCAAGTCCTAGCTAGCTCGTCTCTGAATGGTTGAACAATTGCAATGCTGGCGACAAACATTTGATTTATATAAATATTCTTTGTAATACAATTCTGCGCGATGTTCTGTATATATTTGCATTTCTAATTACATATAAACTTGTTCCAATTTATAACTCAGTTTTACAGGTTTTGATGCATGTCGGCGGTTTGGAGAGCAAAAAAGATGTGAATGACATATATATGTGAATGGGTCTGTGGATATGAATGTATATATGTTTGATTTTGTGAATTGGCTGTGCTGTGGTGGAATATGTGATTGGACTGAAATATTGACTGAATATGTGATGGAATATGTGAATATGCTGGGAATGGGGTTGTTGAGAATGGGACTATACATATATGCTTCTGTCATTTTTGCAGCGGGCATGGCTAGCAAAGGCTTGAGGCTAGCCAAAAAAACAAATTTTATTTTTTTGCTGACATACTCATCCCTGATGGGCATTTTAAAAATGCTCAAAAGTGATATTCATCTGTGACGGTCTCTAAACAAAGAGCGATAAAGATATAGTCATCACTGACGGGCTCTTAGTTTAAGCCCGATAGAGATAAGTCATCCGAACCAGGACTATTTTGAGTCAACAGGTGGGTCAAACCTGTCGGTGACGGGCTGTTCCTTAAGGCCCAATGGAGATGGTTAGTCATCGGTGACGGGCTTAGTAGTTTGCCTGATTGAGATTAGTCATCCGTGACGGGCTCTTACCTAACCTGGTTTGACCTATATTGCTTGATCAATCTTATCTGTGACGGGCTACATTGTTAGGTCCAATTGAGATAACATCCATCCGTGATGGCCTGGTGTCCGATTGAGATATTTTCTCACATCACTGAACTTTGCTTAGTGACGGGGGCCCTACCCATTAGAGATGACTCTTGAAACCCGTTAGAGATAACCCGTCCCGTGCTAGTGAAATGTCCACCGTTAAAGTGAAGCATAGCAAGCCTTTTTGTCAAGCTCAGTCATACAAAGAACAAAAGGCATGTGCAGCGGTATGTGAGTTGGCAAGCTCACTCATACCAAGAACAAAAGCATGTGCAGTAGGTGATAGAATAGCGAAGCAGAATTGTATATGCATTTTTACCACTGGCGATTGTTAAGAGTTTAATTTACAAATAGGACCTTAGCCTAATCATTACCACCATCTTCTTATGAAGAGATTTGCTCCGGTCAATCAAAAAGTACCTCGAGGTACCGGTACCTCACGGTACCAAATCGTTTCTGATCGTTGGATCTAACAATGCCCATCCTGCCTAGCTAGATCCAACGATCAAAAATGATTTGCTATCGTGAGGTACCGGTACCTCGAGGTACTTTTTGATGGACTAGAGCAAATCTCTCTTATGAAAACATTGTTTATACTTGTCATTTTTGTGAAAATGCATATTCATTGCTGTATCTTCATCTGGTTACCACCTTGCTTCTTGATGTACTGCAGATGAAGCAGGAGCCTTAAATCAACGGCTTGATCGATCATCTTGATGTCGCCAGTGGTCAACTCCTCTCCTGGTGTAACGTCGGACTCCTTCAAAGCCTTTCTCCTGCATTGGAACAGATTGTACTAGAAACCTCTTTTAGTGCTCTGAGATCGATTGGACTCTCTTCATGGTATTGGGATTTATGGTAAAAAACTAAGGCATCCCTTCATTCTTGTGTCTTTTCCTTATCAATACCTATACTAATTGGACACTTTTTACGAGCTCTCACGTTAATTAGAAATATCGATTAGGGAGATAGTTTTTTCATGGCAACGATCTAGGTTGGACAAAATTATAACGGCTTGGGTTTAAACCATCAGAAGTTAGAGTTAGTTATTAATACGGTTGGCATATATCCTTAAATTTTTCGAGTTAAAGTCCTCCTTCGACACGCTAGGAGTTAATTGTTACCGACGAGATAATAACAGATAACTACCATTAGGGTGACGTGCGGCATGTAGCATAACATGGCATATTCCGCCACTAGCAGGTACGTTGGGCGTTCCAGCCCCAGCAGCGATCAACGTGTACTGCATCAAAATCTCAGTGCCTTTCATGGATCGATGAAAGCATGGCTTGGCAGGGCGATTGCTCACGTATGATTTCTCATAACTTGCATCCCATACAGCTTGTAGCAATCCTGATGCATGCAGCGCACATTTGTACAAGAAAAATATGCACACACATTTCCTTATTTCTTTTAATCCTTATGACATATTGCTTCCTTGCTCGAGCTCTTAATTAATTAGTTGTACTGATGCAAAACAATGAAAGTCTAACAAATCTGCAGCTTTGTGTGCATGCTATTGATTAGCTAAATTGTGTTATCGTAACCATATATACCACGCGGAGAATTCATGTTAAATACATGTACAATAGGAAATATCGTTGTCTCTTAAGTTTTTTTTACTTTCATTTTTCCTGCTTTGAACCCAACTAATTAAAGCATGACATTTTAAATAGCAATGCCCTCTTTAGTTTGGTTAGTCCAAAATTTTAATAATCTGAAACTCGGAATTAATAAACCTGAAGTTGTACCCATGTTGAACCCATAATATTTCGAAATTTGAAATAAATTGTTAATAAGTTATAACGGATGTGGACTATTTCTTAAATCTAACTGGCTATATTTTAAAATTGCACAACATCAATAACAATAGCCCATGCAACCCACGGGTTGACGACTAGTCTTTGTAATTGGGGCTTGGGATAGGATTAGTTCGTTATCCCACCACAGCATGTCATTTCTTTATTGTTAGGGAAGAAAACTGGTGGATAAGCTTCGAAATTGTCACACCCCACCCCCGCGCCACTGTACAAATGGCACCGAGGAGGGCATGCCGCAGGAAAACAACGAACCACTTTCCCACGGAACCGCGAAATAGGTACCAGTCCTAGGATAACGATGCTGGTACCAGCGGTAACATGATGAATCCATGCAAGATTTAAATAAATATAAGACACCTGTATGTTGCAGTTTTGGGTAATCCCTGAGTTGCAACCATCAATCAGAGTCAGTAGCAGCGAATCTTGGCAAAGCTAGGACACCAAATCCACCGGTAGTAGTTTGGGTTTAGGGACGAAACTCCAACCTTCATCTTCTTCCTGAACTTAAGCGAAGGGAAGAAAAACAACAACAACGGGGGATTGAATACTTTCGTACTCAACAAGCCACTAGAAAATGTGTACATGCAAGCTTCAAAGAAACGCTGAGTTTACTTGGCAAAGCATTTATTTTTAAAACATTTTTCAAAGGTCTATGTGTGGGTTTCAAACTAAACCTTTCCTTCGGAAGGAGGCGTCACACCTCAATCCATCCATGAGTTGTTTTGCAACAACGTGAGCGGAAAAGCCAAATTTTCGTATTTATAATATCTTTTCCTTTCTTAGTTTCTTTTCACTTTCAACACATAAAACAATGCTTTCTTGACCAACTATCTGTTAACCAAGTCTCAAGGTTAATGACACCGAGTCCGGTCCTCTTGACCCGCCAACCCAAACACGGCCATATCGGCCCCTAAACCGGCCTCTTGGCCTTATGGTGCCAAATGACACCCCAAGTCACATAGGCCTGTTCGCAAGCATGAACGCTAGCCGTCCGTCACAAAGAAGGACTCTGGTAACGGTTCCCATCCCACCAACCAATTTATTAAATAAGTTTTGAAAACAAAACACTATGGGAATCACCTTACATTCACCCTTGACCGTGGGCACGGCTGTTCAAACAGTTCAATTAAACCTCTACAGAGACTGTACGTTTTTCCCACAAGACACAAAGCTTACACCGAGACTGGCTGGTACCGGAAGTTCGTGACAAGGCCTTTCCCTAGCCAACCCATAAATGTCCCGTGTCACACAGATGGGTGGAATCTCTCCACCAAGCATCAGGCCAGGCTTAGGCCCTCATCTACTCAGGCCCCACCGTTTGGACCCCAACACAACCCCACTGTCGGAGATTGCCGTATACTCCACCATACCGGTGCTCCTCAACTGCCAACATGCTAGACACCTATGTTTCAGTTAGTTACTCATCCAGAGGCATCCCATTCTACCCGTGTCGTCGTATTGTGAGATGCTCGGATATAAAACCCAAAGGAATCGGTCCTTATGCATGACTACAAAACCAAACCACACAAAAGAGGATCCGCACCGCAAGATTTCTCCCATAAAACCTTTTTATTTTCAAAGTCACCGACTCCCCGAGTCGGGTTTTATAAACCTTTCACAACTGAAGTTTTTCCACATCGATAACCACGTATAAACTAGATATAATGAAATGGTGAAAAGGACACCTGCGCCCAAAGAGCGCAAGTATCGAGGTACTGCTGTGGTGGAGCGACAAGGGTTAGGTTTAACAAGGTCCTACAGAAAGTAATGCAATTACTTAGGTTGGTCCATCTGTCGTGTGCTCGTAGATCGATGGCCGATCAAATTAACTGTGTACGCTAAGCATATAATCTTGCAAACAACACATTTTTAAACTAGGAGCAACATGATCGAAGAGTGGCTTGCCTTATCGTTGGTCTTCAAATCCTCAAGAAAAACCCATGTCCATTGCATCTCCAAAACGTCTAATACGCGATTGATAGTGCCATTGTAGAGAAAAACATCCAAAATCCTATAAAGTAAATAATAACTATTATAAACTAATAGTGCCATTGTATAGATTTCATTTTTAGAAAAATTATGGAAGTAGAACGGAGTCAATCAGACTTACGGTTGGAGAGATATGAATTTTGGACGTTTAATAGATTTTTGGAAATACGAAAAAAAAGATTTATTAAATTGGAAAGGATTATTCCCAAGGATATTCCTTGGCTATGCTGTTGAGAGGGAGGTATGTCGGACTTTGTCTCAGGGAGATGTTGAGACAAGGGAGGGATAAAATATAGACTCTGCACTTTGGTGAGAAGGGAGCTGCTGGATGAGCCTTGGCCTGAAGTTTGGAGGAGGTATTATAGACTCTGCAGGAGGTTGATTTCTTGGGCTTGGCGTAACAAAAGATGAAGGATGCGATACAGACTTGTCAGTTGGTGGACGAAAGAAGGAAGGTGATGTAGACTTTCTCAAAGTCTTTAGGTCAAAGTGGGCCCACGGAGAGAGTAAAGAGAGTGGGTCCCACCTCTTTTTTTTTCTTTTTCTTTTCTTCTCCTTCTTCTCTCTCATTGTTATCCTTTCTTCCCTTTCTTTCTTTCTCTTATGTGCTTCTTTCTCCCGAGAGGAGAGGGAGAGCCATTAACGGCATGGGCGGGCGAAGCGGTGCCGGCGCCTAGGGTGGCGCCGGCCAAGTTGACGGAAGCGACGAGGTGGCACAGTGAAGGGAGTATAAGGTAGGCAGGGCTTTGTGAACTTGGTTTTATGCTTTCGGTATGGACGCATGGCTCATGGTGATGCCGGTGTTTGGTGTTGTTTCAGTGGGCTGGGACCTTGGTGCAGGAAGGTCGTCGGGCAGGAGTGAGCACGGCGTTGACGCGGTGCTGGCTTTCAGTGTGGCTTTCAGTGTGGACTGCTGCCTGTAAGCTTTCTTGGCATGGTGTAATGGAGCACTAGACATGGAGCACGATGGGGTGCCTGAGGGAAGTAGGGGACGGTGGACGGCGCAGTCGGTAGACAAACTCGCTCCTATTTTCTCCCTCTACAGCTTCCCTGCCCTTGCCTGCTTTGCTCAGTGAAAAAGGCAGGACGGTGCCTAACCTCTGAGATTGCAGGGAGCTTAGTAATAAAGAGGCAGAGAGGAAGAGGTGAAAACGTGTGCATGCATGAGTGGTGGAAGAACATGTGAAATAAAATGGACTTTGCTTGTCTCAGTGGAGAAAAAGGGAGAAGTGCACGCATTCTTGCATACTGACGTTTCACTCGGTGGGCTGTAGACAACTTTGAACTTGTAAAAGTTCTGTAATTGGACTGTGAATTCTGATAATTTATTTGGGATTTTCGAACAGATAAGGAATTTGGGTTGGAGGGGTTTTGGCTTATGAGAATAGGTCGCAGCGAATAGAACGAGCAGAGCTTTAAAGATAAATGATTTAGCAAGGATAGAATTTGAGGAGTTGATATTCGGATTCGAAAATCCGAACACGGGGATTTTATTTGAAACAGAATGATTGGAGGAGAAACATGGCTTTTGCTGGTTCCGTCGGTGCGCAATTAAATTCGTCTGTCGGGCACGCCGAAACTTATACTTTTCAATGTCAATTGTGATCCTCACATAGTCTCGGTGAATGGGATCCATACACGCAAAATAGCCATTCAAACCGCTATGTGAAATGAAAATCACAAGTAACATCAATAGTATAAATTCTGAGGCACCGAATATTGAGCAAGGGAGATATTGCTGAGACTCACGCGTGCCAGTCAACTTCAGCCTGGAGTGTGCCCGTCAAACCACTCGAAGGTGACGACTAGATGTGTTACACATCCAGGAGACTTGACCAAAATGCATGAGCTCTACAACATCTCCAATGATCAAAATTCATACTCATGTATTAGCAAGCCAAAAACATATCAAACTTACTAACACATTTTCGTCTGGCAGTTGATATCGTAACAGGGAAATTTCAGAGTCTTAGCTATTACAGAAACATTGTCTTAACTATACATATGGCCGACTGGCCCAATAGTTACTGGTTCAGCGGAAGCAACATACTACCCAAAACCTTTTTGCAACCGACTGAGGTAAACCCTAGTTAGAACCATCCTGAAACCCAGGAGTAACTCCATCAAAGCATTCATCATTGATAAAGGACTCTTCTGCATCAGATTCTAAAAAGAACAATCAAAACAGAAAAACAACAATAATAGCAAGAGTCAGTACATTACGAATAATGTACTGGCATCGCCAATCCTAACGTACATGCAGGGCAATATCAAAGGAAGGGTTTAGGTAGGTATAATTTCAGCATAAAGCAAGAGTTATTTCCACAAAACATTTTAACAATAGTATGAAAACCATAAACTTTCAGTAAAACTACTTATATCATCATGGCATCATATATGTAATTTTGTAACTCAAATTATGTAGTACTTGGTAATTCTCCAAGGCACCAAGAGCATAAATCATTGTCCAACATTTCTCACATCATTCCATAAACATGAATTTTAAAGATAACATAGACACAGAATAGAAATCAATCGTCTATACTCAACACATATCCTTATGTCGCTCATAACCGTGAGCACGGCTAACCGATTAGTTCAAAACTCTGCAGAGCCCGTACACTGTACCCATATGATGTGAAATAGTAATCATGAAAAAACATGTCACGTGATACCGAAGTACCCGATTTACAACCCACAACATAGCCTTTACATTATCCATGATTTAGCCTTGCATTAGCACGATAGGTGTGATTCCATCCTAGGCATATGACCTAGAACCGTTAGGAGGCGGGCCCACGCCTGAGCCTAACACCATGGTAGCGAAAACATCCTTTCCTACCATGAGGCACCATATCGTTGTATTGGATAGACTTACACGCCTAAACTACCATACAGGTAAATAGGTAGTTCCTATGAATTATCGCTAAGACTAATTCATACTACAACGGCCTACCTTAATGCAAGACTAAACCATGAACAACTTAATTAGCTATGGCTATCCCATAATAGCACATGTGGTCATAGTATAACCACAAGAGACTGATATTGAGTGAAGTCCTTAACTATCTCAAGCATACACTCCCCCTATCGGTACACAACTAATCGCCATATGTGTACCACCTGTTGCCCAAGGAATAAATACCTTCTTTTTCTCCTTTTAGTTCTCAAATAACTTCACATTTTGAACCAATTAATTATGCATCTTTGCAAACAAAATGTTAAACCTTCAAAACATAGGATCAATATGATCAAAGGAAAAGGGGAAGGTTGGCTTGCCTTGCTCTGGTTCCACCCCTGGTCCAGCTACGTAATGCACCTCTTCGACGACGATTTGATTGTCGTCTAAACATACACGAAAAATCCGAATTATACTTAAGTAAAAGAAAATTCAACATGCCCTAGATTAAATGTTGTGCTTGAGGTGATGTGATGTTGTATTGACTGAATTTTTAGTGGAAGGATTTCCATTTTATCAAGTTCCATTCAAAAGTTATAAATTTGTAAAGTTGGAAAATAATTTATTAAGGCCTATATACAAACTTTAACTATTAAGACATAAATCTCTAAAGTTCTGTTGGGTTTAGCATTTCCAAATGATATAGCATAAAAATATGAATCCAACAAAATTTAGTTTGAAATTTTTGGAGTTATAATGAATTTATTATGAATTTTCAAAGTTAAAGCCATTTTTCAGTTTATCAGAAAACACTTTCTTCAATTATAATGGATTTTACAAAATTTGAAACGGCTCGGGTCCACTAGTCAGTCACTGCACAGTTGCGCTGAGGTCCCTAGGGTTTCGGCAAATAGAACCCGCCATCCCTAACACGTGGTCTAGGCATTTATCCAAAATAGTACTCGGGTTCTTGCATAATTACCACCAGATACTGTCCCCACATGTAGGTGACTGCCCAATTTGCTAAAAACCCCCTGGTGACTCTATCGGTCCCCAGTCTAGCCCCTTGGCGCGGCTAGGGCAGAGCAGCGGCGCGGCGGAGAATTTCGCGGCGATCCCGGTGGCGAAGGAATGGGTTACAGACGATGCGGCCATGGAGAAAAAGGTAGAGGAGCCCTAGACGAATCCGACGAGGTCCATCTCGCGACCTACGGTGGTGTATCGCGACGGCAGCAACGGGTGGAGCGGTGGCCTGCTACGGCTTGCAAGTGCTTAACACTTTCGCGACTTATTCCGCGCATACGCATGCATGCATGTGAGGCTAGGCACGTCCAGGATGCTCACCAAAACGTCAACGGTGCTTGGCTAAACCCCAAGTGCTCGGTTCGGTCTCGTTGGCGGCTCGGCTTGGCGATCGTCGTCGGCGAAGTGCTCCCGGTCCAGGCAGGCTAAGAGGAGTACAAGCACCAATTAGTGATGACATGGAGTAGCTCTGTGCATGAGGAATCGCCCTGAGACTTACCAGAGAGAGAGAGAGAGCTAGAGGACGCCGGCGGCCGGAGATGGAGAAGAAGGAAGGGATCTCCTGATTGAGGGCTTCTCGACTTGATTCCTCTGGGCTTCGGGATTGTCTTAAGGTGATGAATGTGTTAGCGAAGCGGCTCGGGCGGAGTTGAAGTCTTGGAGCTTGGCGACGATGACGACCCCCACGGCAGCGCTCGAAGTTCACCGATGGCCCGAGTTGACGCGGCGCACGTTCCCGGGGATAGGCTACACCAAATCGACAGGGCTTTGAGGGGTTAGCAACGGCATCGAACAGGAACCTTGGAACACGGGTTAACCAGGATTGCAACCTACCCGATGACGCGGAACGACGGAGGCGATCTCACCGGCGCCGGAGAGAACTTCTTTGCTACTCGAGATTGTGAATCAATCGTCCTCGGTTTCTTCGCGAAAATGGAACACGGGTGAGGGGAAGAGGTTGTGCGTCGGCCGATTGGTCTTTATGTGGCGGCTGATAGTGAGGTGGCAAGGAGCGGCGCTCGGCGGCGCCGACGCGTGTTGCGCGCGTCGCCTGCGGGAGGGCGGTGCTAGCTTGACGTGTGCATGTCTGTGCAGCTGGCGAGCGGGTCCCACAATGGCCTAGGCCCACCTGGCAGTGTGATGTTGTGTGTGTTTGGAAGAGAAGAAGCCAGAATTTGGCCAAGTCCAAAGCTATGGTTGGATTCCATTCTTGCCCTCAGTTTAATATAGTTTCCAGGGGCATTTAGGTAAAGATCTAAATGGCAAAATGGTAACATACATTTTCCTCTACAATTTGGATCAATTTCCCAAACCAAAATGTTTTTGATCCATTTTTAATGAAGTGCCAAAGTAGGCTCCAGAGAATCTGAAATTTTCAGACTTTGGTTTTAATTGAATTATTTGTTTGAAAAATTCCATGGAAAAATAAAATTTAGCTAAACCTATGTTTCACTCCACACCCAAGGGTCAAGCCAATTGAATTATTCCATTTATTTGAAAAGTTTTGAATTATTATTTTTGATGATTTAATTATCGGTTTCGTTCATTTACAATCGCTATAATGCATATGCTTTAAAATAAACGGGCTAGGAAAATAAAATTTACATCAAACTCGAAAGAGGGAAACTTTTATTTTTTTAACAACCATTTAATATTACATAGCCTCCTAAAAGGTCTTTGTGGTATGTTACATCGTCGAAAGAATTTAATTAAATCTCATGAGACGTACATGAGTGAAAAATATTTGTCGGGCGATAGAAGCCTAAAATAATTATTTTTAGACCCTTTCGATTGAAAGAAGATTATCTGTCGGTACGATCAAAAATTCCGAAATTGAAATTTCAACCGTATCAAAAAGTCCAAAATTGAAATTTCAACCGAAATTCGAATCATAGGAATTTAATTATAGGAGAAAATATCATGGTCACGATTTTGGGTTTACAAGGGAACGACTCAATTGAGATCTTTGGCACAAAATCCTAAATACACTTAAAAAACCAAATTTTTGAATATAAGATTTTAATAAAATAGATTTTTTGATGGGGCGAAAATCGGGGCGTTACAGAAATGTTGGTTGGAAAGAAGTGGAAGATAGGATTGAAAGAAAATTTAACACTTGGAAGGGCAAAAACCTATCCTATGGTGAAAGGTTCTTTTGAGCCTTCCCATTTTCATGTTATCATTCTTTGAAAATACCTTGAGGTGTGTTACAAAGATTGGACTATTTTCGGTCTCGCTTTTTCTGGAGCAGTGATAATCAGAAAAAAGATGTACAGACTAACAAAATGGGAATACATTTGTCGCCCCAAAGATCAAGGTGTAATGAATAAATGCTTGTTAAGCAAATGACTTTTTAAGCTTCTCAATGGTGAAGGCCTATGGCAGGACCTTTTGTGAAACAGGTATTTGAAGGGTAAACCTCTTTCCCATATATCAGAAAACTAGGAATATCTTATCTCAGTTTTGGGCTGGTTTAATGAAAGTAAAGTATTACTTTTTTCATTATGGATCCTTTAAGCATGGACATGGAACGGAGATAAGATTTTGGGAAGATATATGGTTGGGTTCACAACCACTGAAAGATCAATACACTTCTCTTCACAATGTGGCTCGAATGAAACATGCTTCTTTGAGAGAGGTTATGGGTACAATGCCGTTGAATATTGCATTTCGCCGGTCAATTGTAGGACCAAAGCTAGCAGAGTGAAATGATTTGATTCAAAGGCTAGTAAATATAACATCGTCAAATGAAAAGAATTGCTTTATATGATTGCTATATAAAAATGGTCAATTTTCGATCAAATCCGTGTACAATGCGATCATGAATTCAAATGTGACAATTCACAAGAGGATTTTATGGGAGCTAAAACTACCTTTAAAGATCAATGTTTTTATGTGATTCCTTCGCAGAAAAATAATCTTAAGGAAAGACAACTTGGCCAAAAGAAATTAGAGGGGAGACAAGCAAAATTGTTTTTTACTATGCAAGAGACTGTTCAACATTTTTTTTACTGCTACGTTGCATCCATGCTCTATCTTGTTAGCCCAATACATATTTGTTCCAGAGAGTGATAGACAGAGTTGCATAACAGCATAAGTAGCAGCTATCGCTAGACATTGGCAGCTCGATGGCAGCGGACACAAACCATACCACCACATACGCCATGCGTTTTAGCTAGACAGGTTTATGATATCTCACAGAGCAAAAAACTTACTGAGTTGCTCAAATAGATTGCGGGAGCTAGCTAATCGGAATGGAAGGCCTTTGGGATACCACTCGTGCATCGTTAGGTTCTCAATGTATACCTTTTTTACCATGGATAGTGCACCTACATTTCCATCCTAGGACCAAAACTGCTCTGGCAAACATTATAAGGTGTCCGATCAAACATGAGTTTCATCCCGTTCTCAAGCATCACCAATTCAGCATATATGGATCACCCAGATAAAAAAGTTATCCGTAAGGAATACTAACTAGTGGGGCCTGACAGCATCGGTGCTACGTGGAGCATTTCAAGGGCACAAGTTAAGGGGAAAAATTTTGTATGGTAGGGTTGTATGTAATAACAGGATTTGAATGACCTTAGTTAGCTATTACTGATTACTATTACATATCTTGGTATCCGTAACAGTTTATTTGTGATGGGTTAATGCGACCCATTTGAGATAACTTATCTCTAACGGGTCAAAAAGTAGCTCATTTATAATGTGGCTACGTGGGACAACTCACCGAGCGTAGTTGTAACTTGTAACAGATAATCTCTATGACAGGTATAGTGGTATGAACCATAAATAAGACCACTCATCCGTGATGGGTCATAACAACCACCCAACATAGGTAACATTATCTCCTACAGGTGGTAGTATTACGACCTGTTACTATGAGCGAAAATTCAAAATTTTGAATTTTGCAAACAATCTCAGATGAAGACATGTCATATATTAAAGATGTAGATCTTAATGATATATACAACCTTATAGCTGACAAAATTTTCATTTGAGATCGTTTACATCTCCAAATATGTATTATAAGTGATAAGATTTACTTTAAAAACGAAATCCCATCACAAATGAGGGTTGTCATCCATCACAGATCAGGGGTTACATGGCATATGATTTTGCTAACGTTGTCTCAAACCATACCATAGATCATATACATCAGTTATTTTGTACCGTTTGTCTATTGATTATTTATTTGTTGGAGGATGGCCCTACTAGCCCTCAATTTAAATTGAGGAAGCCTCTTTACCATTAAATAACTCTTTGACACTACCATCACTTTGGAAGATAACTAGGAGGTGATCACTTCGACATTGACCTAGACCACGACATTGGACAGGACATATATATCTATGTACTAGGTGAATGAAAATAACAGGGTGCTCGTAAAATTTTTATCATAATTAAGTGAAGGCAAAACAAAATTTACTAGCTATATGTACTAAGCTTTAGCCTGTAAAGAGGGCCAGATGAATATTTCACATGTTTGGAGAGTTCGATATACTGCACATACGCGTATATATATTTCACATGACTTGTGTCAACAATGTTCTTTCCTATCCTGGAATACATGCATTCTATTTTCATCATGTCCATGAATAAAATCCGGAAGTTAGTTGGTGAACCATTTATGACTAACCGAATTTTCATGTGCATAAGTACCCGATGCACCAAATCCCACCAAGATCATGTTATTGAGCTCTTGAACATGCCGAGAGGGCAATGAGGTAAGTCCTGAATGCCAAATGATACATAGTATTAGCAGCTGCATCCATGGAATAGAAGGTATCGGGAATTTCGTTCCTACAATACATAGTAGACAGACCATGTTTACCAATACTTACATGGCCAAGAGCGGTGGTGAGCTAGGTATATTTGCCACCATAAGTGAGCCAGCTGAGAAAAAGGGTTTGTGAACTCTGGATTGCCATTAAAATGACAATCTCTAGCACTGCGATAGGAATGAGAACACGGCCTCCTTGACTCGATGGCACTAAGCCTGAGGCCGTCCATCCTGCCAAGGAGATCGATCAGCTATCATATAGGGTCTAGTGACATGTTAGACAAGTTGAAAATTTGGATAGAGATCGCTTGTGATTGTAACTCACTATGACATGATATTAATTGTGCTTTTTTTAATAATTATAGCTAGTTAGCATCCTAGCTCTCACGAGGTCAGGAGTGATCTTACAAGAGTTTTACATAATTGTTTCCTCGTAGAGACAGTTACAAAGACAGCCTGTACTTTTAAGCCTTTTAGGCCTAGGTTGCCAAGGGGTGGCCTCGCCACCTTTGAGGTGCTTTGGCATCAATCAATAGAGGTTCCGTTATCTTATACTAAAAAGTTAACATCTTAAGAAAGCTTATACATACATTGCTTGCTTACTTGTGTTAGAGTACAAAAGAACTACCTGTTATTCTCCATTGGATTAAACTCTTCAGTGAACTGGCTGATGCATGCAGCTCACTAATGCGAAACTTATCGACTGGATTAACGACTCACATTGCACTATGATTCTGTGAAAAGCTAGCCATCGAATCTCTATGCACCTTCAGTCCCCATTTAATCTGACACAGTACCTATTCATACATCATCCCTGAAAACATTTAAACCCTTCTCCAGCAGAGTTCACATGCAAGTAAAAGCCCTCGATTCGTCTAATCCCTGAAAATCTCCTAGTTATTTTGTGTACCAGTATTGCCGATTTAATTTACCATGGCACAGTATTATGTAAGTAGCATGCAACACTCCTGTTTGAGGAGTGGGAACTAACAGGAAGAATCAGGACTTATATATGACATGTGTTTTCTTGTCGACCAGCAGAGAACTAGCTCTGAGAAGAAGAGAGCCAGGGAGACAAATTGGACAATTGCTGCTTTCAAGGAATAGAAGGCATCCGGAGATTCAGATATACATTGTGAAGTGATTCTACCTTTCTGCCAAGGCTGCAAGTACTCACACTCCACTGAAATATTAAGGAATTGGAGAGGCGAATAGAACAGAAATTGGATGGAGTAATGCAGACCATACTTCATAGAGTGGTAGAATATTAGGGAAGTTAGCCGTAAAATTTGGTAGGTAGATGCTAAATATTCATGGTGCACTGATTGGCCAGTCTGCTTGAGCCTTTTGATGCAATATATTGTACACCTACCTGTAGCTTGTCGGAATGGAAGGCATGAGGGATTTGAGAGGCACGAGGCAACTCTCCAGCTCTGCAGCTATGTTTGCACGGACAACATTGCAGCATTATTAGTCACTGTGTAAAATCAAAGTGTGTTTGATTATTATTTTGTGATAAATAATTGATACTTGAGATAAAACTACATATTTGAACATTATTGGCGAAGTGGTTTTGCAGCCGGTCAGACCAGGGTTCGTGTACCGGTACGACCGGGTGATGGTGAAAAGTGTTTTCAGATGTGAACAGGTGTTTTTAGCTGAATGGACCAGTCAGACCGGGCTAGGGCTGCCGGTCAGACCGGCTAGCTCGACGGTTTAACCGGCCGGCTCTTTGTCAGTTTCGGTTCTGGGTTGTTCATTTGGATACTCGTAATTAATTCATGTTTATGACTTCGAGATGATTTTTATATGTATGTAATACTGTTGTGTGCTAATTTTGAGTCAAATTGGAGAGAACTTGTGCTCGGATATGGTTTCATGTTTGATTTATGTGTACGTATATCTTGATGCCTTGGGAGAGTATTGCCGGTAATGGATCGGAAGTCAACTTGGAAGAAGATGACGTCCGAACGATCAGGATATCATGCGAGATACTTAGGCTAAAGAACAATGCATGTGGTTGATGGAGATCTCATATGGCATACGATGGAGATATTGTATGCATATGGGATGAGGAGTCAAATTTGGAAGGAGTCCAAATTTGGTATGATTGGTTTTGTAAAGTTTGTGTCTTGTACGGAGAGGTTTCTAGGGGATTAGAACTTCTTGTGTGAGTTGGATTCGTGGCTTTAGGTTATTGATTTATGGGTATAAATAGAGATGGTGGTTGAGGCCTCTCGATATCGATTTTGTGAGAGTTGAGTTTAGAGCAGAGTTAGGGTTTCGAGTTTAGTCGAGATTTTAGAGAGGAGTGTTGTTGTTGCACTTTGTAAACACGAATAGAAGCAAGAAAGTTCAATCTACTTTTGAGATCTTCGATTTGTGTTTGCTCGGATTCGGCGGTCCAATCGGCAAGACACGGGTGGTTAGACCGGCGGCATTGCACCGGTCAGAACGGCGAGTTCAAGGCTATTAGATCGGGGGCAACGACGACAGGAGGAGATGACATGAAGGGCGGTTAGACTGGCCAATCTACACAGGTCAAACTGACGGCATAGATGCGGTCAGACCGGGGCATCTGTTTCGGTCACACTGATCTCCATCGGCAACGAGGGTAACTTTTTATTTCGCGAAAGTTTTGGGTTTTTGGGTACTCCAACCATTCACCTCCCCTCTGGTTAGTTTAGTTCTTGTTGTTCGATCCTCCAAGTGGTATCAGAGTCTTGTTTTCCTCTTTGGATTTTTACCGATATTGTGTTTTAGCTATGGCTAACAAGTTTACATCTAAACCCCATCTTTTCGATGGATTGGATTTTCCTTATTGGTGTAAAAAGATGAAAGATTTTATGTGTGTAGAAGGTTATGATATTGTGCTAAAGGTTATTAATCCCTACAAAATTCCTGCTCAGATCAATATTACTGCTTTCAAACTGAATTTGAAAAAATATAGTAAAGCTCGCAAGTATTTGCTTAATGGAATTTCTCCCTCAGATTTTGATCGTGTTTATCGTCTTGAAATTGCGCATGTGATTTGAAATGCCTTAAACAATTTTCATCAAGGTAATTCTGATATCAAGGAACTCCACAGAGATGTTTTTAAAAAGGATTACATGAAATTTGAGATGAAATCTGGAGACGCTTTAGATCAATATCTTGCGCGCTTTAACAAAGTTTTGAGCATTCTTAGATCTGTTGATTCATCTTTTGATACCAATTATTCTCAATCTAAGGTTTCTCGTTACTTCTTGAATGGTCTTAATATGACAATTTGAGAGATGAAAGTTACTTCTATTCACGAATCTGTTAACTTGTCTGCATTGACTTTAGATTCACTTTACACTAAACTCAAAACTCATGAGATGAATATTCTTTCTTGTAAAGTTGATTCTAAATTAAGTGCTTTGGTTTTCTCTAGATCTTCTCTTGATAATGGTGCTTCTACATCTACTCATAATGTTTTGTCAACTATTAATCATGTCATGTCTGATAATCAACTTGAACAATTCGAGGAGGAGGACTTGGCTTTGGCTCTTAATAAGATGTCTCAAGCTATGAACAATGTCAGGTTCAGGAAAAGAAGAGGTCGAGTTCGATGCTTCAAGTGTGGAGAGCTAGATCACATCTGCTCACACTACCCCAAGCTCGGAAGAGCCAAGAAAGATGACAATGGAGACAAGCTCAAGGAGGATAAGCCTAGAAGCACGTTCAGAGGAAGAAACTCTAAGGAATCACTCAAGAAGATGTTGAATCAAGTGTATGCAACTTTTGAGCCTTCAAGTGACGTTGATCTTGAGAGTGATGGAGATGATGACAATGGAAAGAACATCTTTGGCATGTGCTTCATGGTTCGTGGTGAATCAGACTCAAAGTATGAAGACAATGAGGTGAATCCCCGCAAGAGAATATCTTGAAGAGATTATTTTGACATTTAACTCCAAAAATAAAAGATGTGAGAAGATGAATAAGAAACAGAAATTTATCATTGAATCTCTTAATTCTAAAATTTCTAGATTAAGATATCTTATTCCTAATGATAATGATTACAATAATTGTGAGGTTTTAATGAGTGAGATTTAAAAAATAAGAGATACCAATACTTCACATGATTTGAGATTAAAATCTTATTTTTCTCTTGGTGTTGCCATGCACACATGTACTATAGATGAGTTGTTGAAAAAATATCAAACTGTTTTTTATGCTAGTTTGATGTTTAACATGATTTGTGCAAAAAAGTTAAAACAAAAACATGGTGTTTTGCAATGCTCGACATGCTCACTAAATAAAATGAAACTAAATGATGCAATTGGCTATGTTGAGTAGATGGAAAACATTGTGAAACTAAAAGTGCTATCTTGCTCTAGATGTCGTAAGCAAAAGGATGTTAAGATTCAATGTGAAAATTGTGCTAAGTTGAAAAGTGTGGTTTCTTACTTGAAAAGTTTTTTGGAAAGATGTTCTAATGGGAAAAAGAAACTTAACATGATTTTGGATAAATCTAAAGTGACTAGTTACAATAGGGATATAGGTTTTGATGCTCATGATTATTTTTCTAAATATCAACCTGTTGTTTTGAGCGTAACTAATTAAGGTAGAATTTTGACAAAACCTGAACCTAAGAAAATGGTTTTTAAATCTCCTGGAATTATGCCACTTCTTTCTTCAACACTAAAAGAAACAAAACATGATCTTTCCAAACCGTCTAATTCTCGTGAAAAATATACTTGTTTTTTTAGTAAAGATGGACATTTGGTTGAATTTTGCTTCAGACTTGCTTGTAAACAGAAAAAGGAAAGAGAAATTTCTTTCGCACAATCAAAGTGACAAAAATCTGGGTTTTACTCAAGGAGAACGGTTAGAACTTCGTGGGTCCAGCGGTTAGACTGGCGCTCGGTTAAACCGACCCCCGGTCAGATTGTGGGTACAGCAGTGGTTAGACCGGCTGCACCACCTCGGTCATACTGGCCTCGGCGAGATTTTTCTAAAAATTCACAAACTGATTTCTCGCGTGGATATATGCCTATTGGATCTACTGGTCATGTGTCTCAGTGCTAGATTCCTAAATTTCTTTTATCTGACCCCAGTATTGAGGCTTCGACATATGCTTTTGTGTAGGCTTTGGTGCTGAGGAAGGCGAATGTGTAGATCGTGGATTACGGTTGTTCGCAGCACATGACCGATGATAAAAGTTGGTTCTTCTCCCTTAAATAGACATCCAAGACTAAATCAATCATCTTTGGAGATGCTTCTACTAGTGTCGTTCTTGCTACAGGATCTATCAGATATGTGACAAGTTTGTTTTGAAAGATATAGCTTTAGTGCAGGACTTAAAGTATAATTTGCTTTCAGTCTCACAAATTGTTGATGAGAATTATGAGATTCACTTTAAGAAAACTGAAAGTAAAATCTTTGATTCATCTGGAGACTCTGTGTTGTGTATTTCTCTCTATGGAAGAGATTTTAAAACTGATTTTGAAAATTCTGTTTTATCTGAGGTCACATGTTTGGTTGCTAAGTTTAATTTAATAGAGATTTGATGTTTTGGCATCGTAGACTTGGACATGTTGGTTTTTATTATCTCACTAGGATTAGTGGTTCGGATCTTGTTCACGGTTTGCCTAAACTTAAGAAAGATCTTTATTTGGTTTGTTCACCATGTCGTCATACCAAGATGGTTGCTTCTTCACATGCTCGTATCATTTCTATGATGATGGATGCACTAGGACAGCTTTTACACACGGACACTGTTGGTCCAGTTAGAATGCAATCTGTTGG
Organism: Oryza officinalis; assembly: GCA_008326285.1. Classification (NCBI taxonomy): domain Eukaryota; kingdom Viridiplantae; phylum Streptophyta; class Magnoliopsida; order Poales; family Poaceae; genus Oryza; species Oryza officinalis. The sequence goes on from BDMV01000004.1 coordinate 18,762,232, forward strand.
AGAAAAGTGATATGTGTTGGTTATTGTTGATGATTATTTTAGATATTCTTCAGAGTTTGTATCTTCGTTTGGTTCTTGAATGTTCTGGTTCTTTGAAAACAATTCGAAGTGATAATAGTGGTGAGTTTAAAAACGCTTCTTTTAAACATTTTTACAATGAAAAAAAATTGAACATCAATTTTCTTCTCCTTGGGTTCCTCAAGAAAATAGTGTTGCTGAAAGAAAAAATCGTTCTTTGGTTGAGTAGTCAAGGACAATGCTAGATGAATATCATACTCCTAGAAAATTTTGGGCTGAAGTTGTTAACACTGCATGTATATTTCCAATCGTGTTTTCTTGAGATCTAAACTTGAAAAAATGTCTTATGAGCTTTGATTTGGACATCAACCCAAAGTTTCATATTTATGTGTTTTTGGTTGCATGTGTTTTGTCTTGAAGTCTGGAATTTTGGACAAACTTGAGGCCCGCTCTACCGATCGAATATTTCTTCAATATCCTGCATATTCTCGATATCGTGTAATTGTTTTAGAGACTAACAAAATCTTAGAAACATTGTCACAGGTTCAGGGGGAGGATGGTCGTATTTTAGAGGACGAGAGCGATGACGAAGATGAACCGGTGTTAGCCGGTCAGACCGTCGAGACACCATCGATCAGATCGACACAGGAGGTGCGGTCAGATCGGCCGGCAAGGTCTGCTTCGGGTTCTGGTGACGTTGATTCTCATGGATCTCCAGAGGCTACTACCTCGACAAGTGAAGGTACAGAATAAGAAATAGCTTCCAAAATGACTGCTCCTTTGTATATTTCATGACGACATCCACCGGAACAAATCATCAGGTAATCTAGGTGAGCGTACTACAAGGTCTAAGATAATGACTCTTGATGTTCATGCAAATTATGCGTTTGTTGCTCCTTTTGAACCCAAAGATGTTAGTCAAGCTTTAACTGATGAATCGTGGATTAATACCATGCATGAAGAACATGAGAATTTTGAGAGAAATAATGTTTGGATTTTAGTTGAACCTCCTTCTGGTCATAACAATAGTGGAACTAAATGGGTTATAAAAAATAAACAAAATGAGGATGGTTTGATTGTGAGAAATAAAGTTAGAATTGTTGCTCAAGGTTTTATTTAGGTGGAGGGTTTAGATTTTGATGAAAGTTTTGCACCTATTGCCAGAATTGAGGCAATTAGACTTTTGTTGCTTCAAAAGGTTTTAAATTCTATCAAATGAATGTTAAAAATGCTTTTCTAATTGGCTTTATACAGAAGAAAGTTTATGTTAAACAACCACCAGGTTTTGAAAATTTTTAGTTTCTCAATCATGTTTTTAAATTGTCAAAGGCTTTGCATGGTTTAAAACAAGCACGTAGACCATGGTATGATAAAATTAAAAATATTTTGCTTGAAAAAGTTTTTCAAATGAGAAAGATTGATAACACTCTTTTTGTTCTAAGGCATAGTGATGATCAACTTTTTGTTAAGATTTATATGGAAGATATCATCTTTAGTTGTTCATCTCATGCTTTGGTTGTGGAGTTTTCTAAGATAATGTACAAGGAATTTGAGATGAGCATGATGGTTGAGTTGTCGTTCTTTGTGGGATTGCAAATCAAGCAAACACTTCAAGGTACGTTTGGGCATCAAACAAAGTACACCAAGAATGTCCTATAACATTTCAAGATGGATACATGCAAGCCAATTTCTATACCAATTGGGTCAACTGTTGTGTTGGATCCTGATGAAGAGGGTGAACTGTTGATCAAAAGAAATACAGAAGTATGATTGGATCATTGTTGTATCTTACTGTTTCAAGGCCAGACCTACAGTTTACTGTGTGTTTGTGTGCTCGCTTTCAAGCTTCTTCATGTGCTTCGCATCGTCAAGCGGTTAAGCAGATTATGAGGTATTTGAATCACACTTTTGAGTTTGGAATTTGGTATTCTACTTCATTATCTATATGCTTAAGTGGATATTCCGATGTTGATTTTGCTGGTTGTAGAGTTGATGGAAAAAGTATTAGTGGAACATGTCATTTTCCTAGTGCATCATTGATTGCATGGTCTTCTAGAAAATAATCTAGTGTTACTCAATCAACTGCTGAATCTGAATATGTTGCTGCTGCTAGTTGTTGTTCTCAGATTCTTTGGCTTATATCAACTTTGAAAGATTATGATTTTGCTTTTGAGAAAATTCCTCTCTTTTGGGATAACACAAGTGCTATTAACATTGCTAATAATCCTGTACAACACTTGCGTACAAAGCATATTGATACTCACTTTTACTTCTTGAGAGATTATGTTGAAAAAGGAGATGTTGAATTGAAGTTTTTGGATACAAAGTTGCAACTTGCTGATATTTTCACAAAACCATTGAATACTTTTCGCTTTGCTTTTTCTTCGTGGAGAATTAGGAGTTATTCATCCTTTTGGCATATTTTGATGGGGAACTTGTGTTTTTGGTTTTATCAAGCAAATCTAAAAATAAAAAAAAACGAAAAGAGAGCTTTGTTATATGCCTATTGTTTATCCATGTGTATACTAGCAATATGATTAAGTTTTATTTGTTGTTAGTATAACTTGTATGCATCCTAGTTTTTTTATGAGGTAGAGATATTGTTTTTAAGGGAGATGATGAATAACACTAATTATTTTAGATGAATTTGAAAAATGTGCAATGTTAAAGCTAGTGTTTAGTTTGGATGATTAATGATTATATTTATACTTGTTGCTTTGTTATTCCTCAAATTGTTTTATGTTCCAAATACCGGAAGTGCAAATATTATTTTTAAGAGTGAACAAAATGAATCTGAATCCTTGGAAATAGTCTTGATGACAAGGACGTATTCGCGGTGAGGAAAATAATGGGTACCGAATCCTTAGAAACAGTCTTGACGACATAGACGTACCCGAATTAATTGAAAGATTTTAAAATTTACTGTTAAAATAAACACAAAAAGCTTAGATAAATGTTGAAAATTCTCTTGATGGAGTTAATTTGAGAAAGAGTAATAATGCAATGGGTATATGTGTTCTAGTGAATATATTGCATTATAAATTGTTTGAATTACTGAATATTAATTGTTGATTTGAGCTTAATTGTAATATCTTTGGTTGATGTTTATACTCTAGTACATGCTTGTTATCTAGTCGATTATTATCTCTTCTTTGTATTTCAATGCATGTATATAAATAAGCTCTCGGTATATTTCTAAGCTCTTGAATATAATGAAAATAATGCAAATGCTTCATGAAATGATTGTCAAAAGGGGGAGAAGAGATAATAAAGTGCATGTTTTTTGGTTCAGGGAAATTTCTTTCTTTTAAAAAGTGAGAGAAGTTTTATTTTGAATTTTTGAGCACTCCGATGCTTTTTACCACTTTTTCGTTTTTATTTTTTCAAACACCAAAACAATATTTTTTATGAGTTTGCCAAAATGTACATCAAAGTGTGTTTGATTATTATTTTGTGATGAACAAATAGTACTTGAGATATTTGGTTTGATATTTGGAGATTATTGGCGAAGTGGTTTTGTAGCCGGTCAGACCGGGGTTCGTGTACCAGTACGACCGGGTAACGATGAATAGTATTTTCAGACGTGAACAGGTGTTTTTAGCAGAATGGACCGGTCAGACCGGGCTAGGGTTGCTGGTCAGACCGGCATGTGTAACACCCCGACCCAAGGCATAATAGGATTGATAGGATACTCATGCCAACAAGTTGCAACTTCTTTTCCGGAAGCCCATCTTCAAAGAACTCTAAAGTTAAGCGTGCTTGGCTTGGAGAAATCTAGGGATGGGTGACCGACCGGGAAGTCTTCCCGGGTGCGCACGAGTGAGGACAAAGTGCGCAGAAAAGACTGGTGTTGGTTTGTGAGGGCAGTCTATGTCCTATTTAAGCTGCTAGATGTAAGCGGGCCCGGCCTCGTGGAGGCGGGACGTTACAGCATGTGTTGTGCGGTCAGACCGGACTGTCAGTTTCGGTTCCGGGTTGTTCATTTGGATACTCGTGATTAATTCATGTTTATGACTTTAAGATGATTTTTATATGTATGTAATACTGTTGTGTGCTAATGTTGAGTCAAGTTGGAGAGAACTTGTGCTCAGATATGGTTTCATGTTTGATTTATGTGTACGTATATCTTGATGCCTTGGGAGAGTATTGCCGGTGATGGATCGAAAATCAACTTGGAAGAAGATGACGTCTGAACGATCAGGATATCATGCAAGATATTTAGGCTAAAGAACAATGCACGCGGTTGATGGAGATTTCATATGGTATACGATAGAGATATTGTATGCGTATGGGATGAAGAGTCAAATTCGGAAGGAGTCCAAATTTGGTTTGATTGATTTTGTAATGTTTGTGTCTTGTACGGAGAGGTTTCCTGTGGGATTAGAACTTCTTGTGTGAGTTGGATTCGTGGCTTTAGGTTATTGATTTATGGGTATAAATAGAGAGGGTGGTTGAGGCCTCTCGGTATCAATTTTGTGAGAGCAAAGTTAGGGTTTCGAGTTTAGTCAAGATTTTAGAGAGGAGTGTTGTTGTTGCACTTTGTATACACATGTAGAACCAATAAAGTTTACTCTACTTTTGAGCGATCTTCGATTTGTGTTTGCTCGGATTCGGCGGTCAGACCAGTGACTTCAAGGTGGTTAGACTAGCGGCGACGACAATAGGTGGAGGTGACGCGCATAGCGGTTAGACCGGCCAATCTACACTGGCCAAACCGACAGCATAGACATGGTCAGACTGGCGCATCTATTTCGGTCGGACCGATCTTCATCGGCAACGAGGGTAACTTTTTATTCTGCAAAAGATTTTAGTTTTTGAGTACTCTAATCTTTCACCTCCCCTCAGGTTAGCTTAGTTGTTCTTATTGTTCGATTCTATAGTCACTATTGCTAATAGCGCAACACAATTAAAATATTAGACTTCTGATGAATATGCCAATTATTTTAAATTATCTTAAAAGTTGTATGCGAACATTGTTTTAAAGTTCAAAAGACAAATGATTTTATTTCATTTGTATTTCCAAAAATCAAATTCCTATTTCAGGAATCCTTTGTAATATTCTCATGTTAATTTAAGAATTTGAAATTTCAGGATTCCTTTGTAATATACTAAAAGTTCATTAAACTTCCTGACAGCGTTCCTAAGCCACCACGTGGCATCTAATAAATTAATGAAATTCTTAAAAATTCTAAGAAAAAAGCAAAACGTCAAGCCATTGATTTTCATTAAATTTGGTGGACCCATTATTTGCATCCATTAAATTTATCAAATAAATCATATCTTAAAACCAGGCCCACCTAGGCAGATACGTATGTTACCTTTTGTTTCCCCTTCTCTCTCATTGAACTTCTCTCTCCTATCAATGGTGATCCAGCGGGGTAGGGGGACTTGAGTCCCCCCAGCACCCACGCTGGTTCTGCCCAATAATTAGAAATATCGTAACCAACTCTATTAGATTTTTAACTAATTATAATTGTTAAGATTATAATTCCACCATAGCATTATGAGTTTCTCTAAATATTATTTCATATATATGTCACACTAACGTACAAGTATATATAGTTGGTTGAAAAGTTATATTTGTTACTATTAAATATAATTTTTTGGGTTCATTTAACTAGGTATTTTATTTTAAAAAGGATAGTATAGATCACGTATATCACAAGAAAACGAGATCTACGATATGTCTTTATTAATTTTTATGCAAGTATGTTTCAACTTGCATCAATCTCAACCAAATAAAAGGAAGACAAACTTGATGGTGCAAATAAAGCATATTTATTAACAATAGTAGTTCTTTAGGACTTGTTAAAAAAACACTAAACATTCAATTAAATAAAGACAAAACACCTTACTTTTAATTTATGCTTAATTTGTTAGACAAGTTTTCCAAACAAATAAAATCTAACTCACAATGAAGAGACCATAGATAATTGTTTATAGGAATATATTAAATATTATATATTTTAAATGTTAACAAATAGTTTAGAAAAATTATCTAAGCAGTGTTGATGAAGAAAATTTATGGAGAAATAGTACCTCTAAGCAGTGTTGATGAAGAAAATTTATGGAGAAATAGTACTTCTGAAACATGACATGACAGGTGTCATCTGGGTTATACTTCACCTATATATGTTTTTTCAAACACAATCAATAATACAAGCCCGCGGGAATGCACAGGCTACTTTCCTAGTTCAATGAAATTGTCACAGTCTATGCCGGTTTGTTAAAAAAAATTACAAGTTGCAGATATGATTGTTACAAGATGGTTTTTTTTTTAAAAAAAATGGTCATCCTAGCTGCTCCGATCCAGGTGCAAGGACGGAGTATTACTGATATTTTAGATTGTACATAGGTTTCGATCTATGTAGCCGACCCCTAGCTACATAAAAGAAAGAAGGCATAAGTGGACCATATACAATACCATGTATTCACAGCCTTTCATGCAAGTTGGGCAGACTTTAGATTGTTGGTTTCTTGTAGAAGCAAGGCTCTCCTTCTAGGAATAGTCCACAATACTACGCTATCTTACACCGGATTTCGCAGCCTACGACTTCAACAGGACTAACCAACAGTGGGGAAAATGTATTGGATGGCATCCCTTACTTCATGATCTAAGAAAAAAATTTAGATTGTTGCCACTTGCCGCATCACCTATCTTGAACCATATATTTCATCACAGGTATCATGTGTAATTCTTAATTTCTTCAGCCGAGTGAGGCAGAGATGTGGGCCAGATGGAACCATCTTCTTGTACTAAAAATCTTCTCAGTTAATGACTGGTTGGTTAATTGTCCATTGCCACAGAGTAACTTCTGTCAAATAAATAGTAGGCTCCTACTTGAGTCAGCATGGCTCGTGAACAAGGTAGGCTCGAGGGTAATTGGTCTTTACCTTTCTACCCAAAGAAGCAACAGATTGGAAAACAGGGCATCAGGATACATTTCATAGACCAGTTTTTACATGCATGGCACACCTGCATGAGCCATTCAGCCGGAGCTCAATCTTTTGAAGCACCATTAGGGGAAAGAGACAAACTGGTCTCTTCTATTTGACTTTCACGGGGAACACACCGGACAAGCAACTGTTGAGAGATTCGCATCTTTGATACATAATGCTTTGGTTCTTGGATAGTTTGGGGGAGGCCAGGAAGGTTCGGAGAATCGGGCTATTTGCAACTGAATACAGGTGGCAATTGAAAAAAACTTTTATTTGGACATGAGAATTGAAATTACTTCAACAAAAGAAGTAAATTATGTTGTTCCATGAATGGAACATATGTTGTCTTTCTGGAAGCTTCAATGCAGCACAGATGTGAGAGGCAAGGCGGGCTTCAGTGATTCATTTCTGTGGTTCTTCTTTGCATTGCCTATCTTAATGCAAATGTTTGCTTCCTCTGTTTAGGTCCTATACTAAGTTGCTAATTTCCCCTGGATGAGTGACGAAGGACAGAGGGCTGCCCATGTGGTGCAACTCTAGCTCGTACAGAAAATCCGTTGAGTTTAAAGAGGAGTTGGTATATCATTTTTTTATGCAGAGCAACTGCTGTTAAATGGAGTAAGTACTAGCTGGTCTCCGGTCTCAGCAGCTGCCATGATAGGCTAGGGCAAAAAAGAAGGCCACTAGAAACAACATAAATTGGTTGAGTGGCATACACAGGCCAACAGGCAATGGTAACCAACTGGAATGCAAGGCATCAGGATACCGGTCACAACAGGCTCTCTGGACATTCCGTTGCACAGAACACGAAGGCATTGGCAAGCTGATCAGCTTTAAGCTGGACTAACGATAAAGCATGAGGCAGACTGATCACCGAATACATAGCATCAAGTTCATACTGAGCCTGTCAGACAAGGGAGAATCATTGTGGAACTTGGGAGCTTTGTTGTGTTTTTCTACTGTCTTGCTTGCAGACTGTTGTACCGAAGACCAAGACCCAACTTGGATATGTCTCAGCTTCGTACTCACATTGGGTTTGTTTGCCGCTTCTTGTTCTGTTCTAGTCGTATCTTGTAGCATGCAACATGCCACTCAAAATATTTGTAGATCTGCTACAACTGATACATTAACAATGTTCAACAACGATAGAAGTATGCAAAATATGTGCCACCGGTGCGAGGAATTAGAAGCAAACACAAAACACAGGATTGGTCTGTTTGGATCCAATAATAAAACAACTTACTTTTCACTCATCGGTAGTATGTAACATATATATCCCTCCATTTAATTTGCTTTCAGAGGGAGAAAGACAATGTATATTTTAGCACGTCCCTTTGTGCATTTTAGCGTCAAATTGCTAGAGATTGCTAGCTTCAGTTACGAAGTTGGACAGATGATTGTAGCTATCATAATGGAATGCATCAGGAATTCAGGATACATTTTGCATCTGGGCGCCACTCCGGCCTTGCACACTCGCTAGCGTTTCTTGGCGAGAAGGTGCTAATTAAGTGCATGTGTTGAAACAGAGACGGATGATGTCCCATGTATGGAAGGTAGGTATGCACACCGTACTCGGGACATCAACTAGGTTCTTTTGGATTGTCAATAGGCTTCGGTTATTGCATTTGCATAGTCAATATATTTTGAACAGAAGTATGTTGTCTTTTGGTGGGATTGCTTTTTCAGCACTAGGTGGGACTTCCATTTTTCAGCAGCAGACTAGCGGTATCATATGCAATTGTTAACTTTCCTTTGCTAAGTGAGCAAGGAAAAAGCAGTGTCCATCTCATGCACCTTTCGTGCGGAAAATCCTCTCAGTTAATGATAGATTGGTGTATGTTTTTCTTTTTGGCATATACCATCTGCTGTCAAATAAGTAGCAGGCAGCCAATCTCAACAGCCAGCAAGATAGCTAGGCTAAAAAAAAGAAGGCCATGAACAACGAGATGAATTGGTTGAGTTGCCTACGCAGGTGCAGATGGAAGCCGATAGGAATGCAAGACATCAGGATACAGCTCAGAGCTGGCTATCTGAACATCACAGTGCATAGATGGCAATGGAACCGGAGTAGGGAACAGCTTGGGGTTAATTCGAGCTGAGTCTTCTGAACCACCCAGACTGGTCACTCGATGCTCGTAGCCCACTTGTAAGTGTAGGAAGCACAAGAGAAACAGTTATTTGCAGTATCCTCAAGTGAGATCGGTGAAAGGAGGAACAGATCAACACGTGTGTTTTGATTAGTTTTGGAAATCCCTTCCGTGTTCTTCGCACTTGTTCCGAACCGTGGGGGGACCCAGGTGACAGTTGTAGGATAGAGGTTTCTGTTTCTTATATTGCTATTTATCATCCAGTGAATGAAAATGACCGGTTCCCCAACCTTCTGTTCTTTTTCCATTGCTTCCTTCTGCTCTCCACCCAATCTCCCAATTTCCTGACAAATTATCCAAGTTATCAGTGTATTCAATTGAACCTTAGTTCTCTACGTAAAATGATCCAGAGACGAATACTCTATCATTGAACTAAAATCACAAGAACAAAAACTCATCTCTTGTGATTTTAAAGAAGGAGATAAATACTGTATCATTTTACAAGAACTAAGGTTCTGTCACTACAATCATAACTAAGGTTCGGGTAAAATGATCCAGGACTTGTGGGACGTTCATGAACCTTAGTAATCGGATCATTGGACGTGTATAGTCAATACTCTTTGATTGTATTGAAGCATTTTCACCTAGCGAATCAAATTTATGTATATTTTTCAAAAAAAACTTGGTCATAATTTAAACTTAGCATTAAACCAAAACACCGGTGATATGGAACTCAGAACAGAGAGAGTATCTAACAATTTTTATGGCACTAGTGGATTCTTTTACTCACGCAATAAATGAATACAATGCATAACATACATGAAGTTTCTTTCTTCCTGGAAATCCATTGGCTGCAGCTTTCATAATAAACATCGACCCAGAAAATGACCAGTTGGTAGGTGTATGTTTATTTTTCATGCATGCCAACTGAGAACACATTACACTAAATAGCTGACGCTAGTATACATGCGCTGTTCACTCAAAACTAGCATTTACGAGGCATTTCTCGCTTATATGAGGAAAATTAACCTTTAAAACTTTTGACTAACAATTGAAGTAAGAATATATATGTTTAGGGTTATGCATACTAATATCATTGGATTTGTATTTGAAAGTAATTTTTATATGACCATATATTTGTAGTTGTTCATAATATATTATGAATGAAATTAAAAGTCAGTGCTTTATGCTGGAGATCGGGTCAAAAAGTTATAGGTGAGATGTCGTGTGGCATACGACTTGGAGCATGTGACACAGTATTTAAAGTTTGTTTGGTGCTTAGAAAATCTAAAATGTGGTATACTACCATATAAGAGAAATTTTATCATTTTTGAAAAAGTACCTAATATTTAACACTAAAAATTTTAATACCTCGAAGTACCTAGTATCTAAAAATATCATATTTTTATAATAAAAAAAGTGATACATCTCGGTACTTTCTTAAGAATGATAAAATTGTTCACCATATAAAGGTTAGTCCCAGGTTCGAACTCTAAATATTGTCCACGTGTGAAAAACACATGACTTGACATGTGACTTGTGTTGCACTAAAACACTAAATAATTATTGAGGTAATTTGGTGAGGTAGTACATCACTACATATATGCCAGTTTTGCTGTAAAACCGCAACTGATACCAGTTATGAACCAAACTGGTAATGTGTTCAGTACTTAGTAGCAGGCACCAATCAGAACCAGCCAGGCTATGCAGCTAGATAAACTTAGGAAAAAAAAAGAAGGCCAAGAGCAACGGGGGGAAATCGGTTGAGTAGCCTAGATCCGTGGACAGACAATTGAGGCAATAGGAATGGAAGTCATCGGGATATCGATCGCAACCCCAAGACTTTCTCAGACTGTATATATTTCTTTGTGTTGACGGCATGCCTCTCTGAACATTCCATTGCGCAGACTAGGGTGACAATAGCTTCTGAGTTGAGTGTTCTGGAGCACAAAGAGGGCACGAGCCAAACTGATCACTAGATGCATCAGGTTAACTTGCATACGGTGTTCATTGGGCGACGGATAGGAGCCTTGAAGAGACCTTCAAGAGTGTAACTATGACTGAGTTGGGAATATGGCATTGCCAGGTCCAGCATCTTAGTTTGATTCTCAGCTTTCCATCGATTGTTAATTTGCTGCAAAATACTCGCATTGTCCACGTGGTTTTTGTCTTCAAATTATTTCTACAGCTGCCACAATATGATAGATGCAAAAAGTACAATGTCCATGGGAGAATGCAAAAATAAGTGCCACAATCACGCGGAATTAGAAACAAAGAAACATTAAAGAGAAAGACCAAATGCATGCGTGTTCTCTTTAGGTGAAATCCTGAAAGCATCTTACTTCTCACTTACGAATAACTCTCATATTAGACCATAGCAAATGGTACAATCCATCACTTACAAATGGTCACTACTACAAAATGGATTTTTTCTGATGACCAATTTGCATTTTCTATAGTCGCCAGCATTGCCGCCAGTGACCAATGGCTAGTAAAAATGCACCATTTTTATTAGCAGCCACCAGCCGTTAGTGAGAAATCATTTGCACTGACGAAAATGGTTTTTGCAAGCGACTAGGTTTAGCTGACCATGTGTGAAAATTCAATTTTTGCCACTAGTAAAACATAGAGTTTGTCCATGAATTGTGTTAGTGATGCATCGACAGTCAGTAGTGCTCAAAATCTGTGGTATGCAAAATTAACGAAAGTTATTTTATTGACAGCCATATATAAATTCAACAGTAAATTTCATGTTGGACCCTGTCTTTTCGCTTTGGACCTGTTTTAGCTCATATTTTTACACTGCATCCTTTTTCTTACCTTTTTTTTTATTTTTGGAGCCCATTTCTCAAAATTACTTTCATTTCCCACTAGACGGAGAATGTCAACAAAATGGTGGAGACAAGAGGAGCATGGGCAATGAGAATATCGCAGTGACATGCCTTGCCTAACCTCGAGGAAAGGAGTAAAGCAGGTCCAATGAAACCAAACTTGAGAAAATTGGGTCCAAATTAAAGTGTAAAAATAGAATAAAGGGATCCATGGTGAAATTCAATCTATATTGTTTATTTATTCATTTACTTTGACTAGTGAATATCATCTAAAACTGAAGGTTCAGATACAATACTTTAGATCTCTTGTGATTCACATGTTTTTCGTCGGTCACAGCAGCACACGCAATCAAAATTTCCTACATGTCGACACATAACGGAAGAAGTTGCAACCGGATGGAGACGCAATATATGTGCACAAGCATGAGAAAATGTTATTCAGTGCAAAGAAGAACAGAGCAAGTGTTTCCTTTGGCGAGGGAGGAAAGACGGTGTCCATGACTTCATCCCAATCAGATCTTTATTTTGAATCCAGCTTCAACTATTGATAGGTTGGTGAGCCCTCTATGAAAGCAAACTACAATTGCATAAGTAGCTAGCCAAGCCAGACTAAGCGGCCAGATAGCAGAGCTAAGAAAATGGGAGAAGGTCACCAGTAAATCGATGGGTTGCTCAGATATATAGATGTCGTAGGCTGGTGACTAATCGGAGTAGAAGGTATTTGGGTTCGCGGATACTAGTTGTTCATCGTGAGATTCTCCTCTTCTACGTGTGTCTTTGATAGGACAAATGCTTCTCCTGAAATCTGTAATCTCCAAACCACAAATAGTGGATCTAGCATTGCGACGAGCGTGAACATGATTATCATATGGCTATTGTGATGGCATATTCTCGTTGTCAAGGACACCATGAGTTCAACTCGTCTGGTGGTGTAGTTTTTCTGTGGGTTGCATACTTCCGAGCCGTCATTGCCTCTGTTCATTGGCATTTGACATGTCAAAGCCACTGTATTTTGAAAGAGAGGACACTAAAGCCTAACGATAGAAAGTGAAACTATGCAAAGGAAAGGGACAAAGCATACAAGTGATTCTTCTGTCGTAGTACATAGGTGAAATCAAGTAGTCTTGAAAAATATATATATATACTCCTGCAGAGATGATTTACATCTTGAACATCCACCCATGTGCACATAACAATATAATTAGTCCGAAAATAATGGAATTGAACATTGACGAGAATTGTAAGAGTATGTCTAGTAACCACGTGTGTTGTCACCTATTGTGTCAGAGTCAGACTTGCTAATTAAATTGCTAGATTCAGTTGCCTAGCTGAACAGATGATTTGTAGATGTCGGAATAGAAGGCCCCAGGAAGTCAGGACACAGGTTGCGTCTGGATTACCTGCTTTTACGTGGACGAAATGGCTCCTTGAACACTTGCTACCATTGTATGGCATGAAGGTCCTTAAGTCCATGTGTACAACACAGAGACTAATTGTCTTGAAGATTATTGCATTGACGAAACCTGCACCAGACACAGGACAGCGATTAGGTTCTTTTTTGAATTATAAATAGGCTTCGGTTACTGCACAATTGAAAATTGAAGCATAGTCAATATACTTTAAGCTTGAAAGTATATTTTTGTTTTGTAAAATCCGATTACTACCTACTATTGGACGACTAAGTACTTATGATATTTTTCTAAGTATGGTACTTCTTAATAAAACACCAATTCTGATGCCGTCACCACCGCCGCTGTAACCATTGCTGGTTAGTCTTCCGTCAGTGAGCTTACGGCCTACTTTCTCTCCCATGGCTCGAGGTTAAAGACCAACGGCCAAGGATAAGGACATAAAATATATCAATCCCCTTCTAGAAATGATCAAAAGTTCAAGAGCATAAATCAAACAATAAAGAATTTTTAGTAAATCATCCAAGCTCTTAAATATTTAATCATTTTTTACTTGAACAGAATGACTAATTTTAATAAACCAAAACAAATTTTAGAGTTTTTTTTCTAAAGTGAAAACAGAATAAACATTCCAATCCCCTTCGGCCATTTTTGGCCCATAGCCCTCTCCCTCTCTTTCTTTCTTCCTCCACCCCATACTCTCCCACGGCCTTCTTCCACTTTGCGCAAAGGCACGCCCGAGCGATTTGGCCCAAGCCACGACACTTGTGAGTCAGCCCATGTTCACCCGTACGTGAGCCTTTCTCACCACTAATAGATGGGGTCCTTGTCAAAGCCATCTTTAACCTTCAATGACCGTGTGAAAAACCCTAACGCCGTTGAAGCTTCCGATTCGGCCAATCAAGTCGTATTCACTCTCTCGATTGAATGCGTAATTGAATACCACTTTCGAGAGCTTGAATTGTTAAATATGTGGCTGGAAGAAAGTCTCGGCACTCGGCGATCAGCAAGATAGGCTAGAAAAGAAGGCCAGGAGCAACAAGAGAAATTGGGTGAAACAGCTTATGGTAGCTGATGCCTGATTGGAATGCAAGGTATCAGGATACCGATTGGATCGGAGCTGGCAAATGCTTTATTCTAGACTTGTTTTTACTTGCACAGTGTGCTTAGCGGAACATTACAATCCACAGATTGCGAAGGCATCAGCGTGCTGATCAGCTTCGCGCTGAATCTTTTGAACCAAAAAGAAAGAATTACGCAGAGTGCTCATGCTTCAGGTCCACTTGTATACATAGTGCCCATCAGCATTGTTAGACAACACTGCTTTGGAACTTTCATTATATCACACCCGCGATTCAAGGATGAGATGCCGCAACCGGTAAAGCCTCAGGTGCGATGATTAGTGAAATGAGGAAGATATCAAGACGTGTGTTTTGTTCACTATGCTTTGCACTTGTTTCAGACCCAGGTGATAATAAGGCTATTTTTGTTTAGGCTTATAAGCCAACTTATAAGTTGAAAAGTCCAAATCTAAACAAACAAGCAAATTTTTAATTTGGTTTTTTAAATTCATAAGTCACCCTTACACACTCTGTTAACCCAAAAGCTAGATTGGAGAAACTATTTTGGCTTATGTGAGGCAAAGATACGACTCCCATATTAGGAAGTTTAATCCACCAACTTATAAATCATATAAACCAAAATGCTAACTTAAAATTTAGCTAATAAGTCGAAGCATAAACAAAGAGGCCCTAATGCCTTGTTTGATTAACCTAAAGAGATTGAGGAGGATATCAAGGGAATCATTCCACACCTATTGTCGTATGGAATTAATCTCCCTCGATCTCCTCCATTGCCCCACTCTTGGGGATTAACCTAAATCCACTTATGAGAAAAAAAGTCTAAGCGTAAATAAACAAATAGTTTTTTCGTTTGACTTTTTTAAAACCATAAGTCACTTTTATATTGTTAAGCCAAAAGCTGGGTGAGAAAAGTTTTTTTTGGCTTATGTGAAATGGAGACATGATTTCACCATTAAACTTAAAACTTTAAATTCACCGGCTTATAAAACATATAAGAAAAAACTGACTTAAAAACTTAAGCCCATAAACCCTAAGCCTAAACAAAGAGGTCAGGTTTAAAATCATCCCGTATATGAAAATGTATTGACCGGTTCTACAACGTTGTTTTCTTCTACCTCGGTTCCATTCTGCTCCTGCCCGATCCCATAATTTCTTGCCAAATTACCTATGTTTATCAGTGTATTCTGGTGCTATATATTTTTTAACTCTAAACTTTCATAAGCTCGGGTTGTAACAAACTTTGGTTCCGTACAGGTTGAGACGTTTAGGGCTGCCATATTGGATTGTCCAGCTTTCTACTCGTTTTGCTGGAGACAGTAGTACTGATAGCGCGGTCCTCAACTTCATTTGTTATTTGCATAATCCCAATGCAACTTCGTTTAATTCTCAGCTTTGCACCTATATGTTGCTACGTTTGCTGCAAAATAGCAAAGACCACATGCTGACTTGATTTTTAGGTTAATACATTTGGTTACTTTTTCAAAGAAACTTTTGCTATTAGTCACTTTATAAATGCTTAGTTTTAAAACAGAAGAAATAATACGTGTATACTTACCCAAAGTTACTATGTACCATAGCATCATAAACTTTATTATTTTGTCATAAACATCAAATAATTATGATGGGAGGTAGTAATTATTTTTCATGCACAATTGTTAACTTGATTTTGCCGAGTGAGCAAGGAGAGGGCCCATTTGTTGCAACTTTCCTAGTACTAAAGAATCCCGCTCAGTTAATGAACAGTTAGTGTATCTTTTTGACGCAGAACAACTATTGTTAAACATGTACTTCTCTCATCCCAAAATAAACCAACCTCGTACTATAATATGATATACGTTCAGATTTGTTGTATTAAAATGTGTCAAATCTTAATATGAGATTGACTTATTTTGAGACGTAGAAAGTAGCAGGCAGCCACTCTCAGCCACTCTCAGACCTCCAGAGCCTGCAAGGTAGATAGGATAGAAAAAGGAAATAACGAATGCAAGTCCCAGACAGGTGTTGATAGCTGATCGGAACGCAAGGCATAACAGTCGGAACTTGTACCTATTTTTATTTATTTGCATGGCGTAACCTTTTCATACTGGCGTTCGCAGGTGAACATTGCAATCATAAACTACGAAGGCATTAGCGAGAGAGCAGAACAGCTTCGAGCTAAGTCTTCTGATACACCAAGAAAGCATTGGAAGGTCGGGCTTTTTACTTGCATGCATCAAGACGAACACCCGATCCCCAGCTTTCTTTGATCGTCAACATTACACTGGTGTATTGGTTGGTTTGCTGCAAAATTAAATAGTCCACAGGTTGACTTGGTTTTTTCTTAGCATAGAGCATGCCCACAGAGTCTTTTTTTTTTCCGATCTGCCAACACTTCTAGATGCAAAAGATTTGAGAAAGATGAAGATGCAAAATAGACTGCGATGAGAATTTAGACCATACAACTAAAAACAGGGGAAAATGCATGTATACTCTGTTCAACTCAACTAGCAGGGTATAGCCCGCATGTTTATGGTACTAGGCCCCAGCATTGCTCTGCCCTAGGTGTGATACGGGCGGTGAAACTACACCACCGCCACCACCTTCTCCTCTTTCTCTCCTCCTCCTCGCCGCCACCCGAGCAACCACCGGCAAAGCTGCGTGGCTGCAAGGACGGTGGCGGCGAGGCCCTCTCCCTTTGCTCTTGGACTCGGGGGATGGGGCGCCATCGAGACAACGGTTGCAGGACCTGCAGCGGGTGGGGCCCCGTCGACTAGGTCCGGTACCGCTATGGCCGGATCCGGCTTTTCCATGGCCGGATCTAGCGTATCCTTCGGCGGAGCTAACCGGGGTGAATGGCGTGGTGGCGATGACAGTGTGGAGCTAAGGCGAAGGCCGGTTGGAACGGCCATTGGCGATGGTGACAGCCGGCCTTGTAGGTGCGACTGCGTGCAGAAGATCGGGAGGCGCGTATGAGGCTGGCGGCCCAGTTGGTGGTGTGGTGGCAGCAGTGGGGGTGGGGATCCGTGCCCGCCTTGGCCGGATTCGACCAGCTCTGTCGGTGGTGGTTGGACCTCAACGGCGGTCAGGGTGGGGTGCCCTGCTGCCCTACACCGCGATGGTGCTCGAGAAGTAGCAGCGGCCAGTGGCAGGCCTCAAGCAGCTGGCAGCACAACCAGGCAAGTGGCTGGCGGTGGTGATGCTTTGTCTTCTCGGTTGCCGGCTCACCAATATCCTCTCCGTGGAGCTTTGGGGAAAGGGTGAAGGCGACAACTTTGTGAAGCAGAGGAAGGCAGCGGCATACTGGCATGGTTGCCTCGTGAGCATGCTTGAGTTGTGGGGTGGTGGGCTAGGCTTGGCGGTTAGGGGTACAGTGTGGTGGTCCATCGATTTACGTTGGGTGGGTTGGTTGTGTGGTGTTGGATGAAAATTGCTGGCGAAAGCTTTGGCTGGGCTTTGGTTGGCTTGACGACAGCGGCATCCTCAAGCATCGCTTCCCTCCTTGGAGGTGTCGTTATGACGTCTGTTCTCCCTCACCCACCAATCTTCTTGTTCGTCCAACGATGGTCATTGGTGGACTTCAGCATCGAAGCTCTAGGGAGGCCTTTGCCTTCTGGGCTTTGTTCTTGTATGTGGCAAGCGTCCTGCTTTCTTCGTTTCTGCTAGGTGAAGTTGGAGCTGCTTCGTTGTGGTGCAATGAAGCTTGGTAACGATAACATGTTGCAGTCTTCTAAGGGGACTGGTGTTGGCCGTGGGCAAGAAGTGGTGCTTTGGCGGCTTCGACTGAGGTCTAAAGCGGGCAGTCAATGTTATTTTGTTCGTTTTGGCAATGGCTTTGCAACGATGTTGTGATAGCTGTGGAGTTGGACCTGTTGTATCGCTAGGCGACAAGCTCGGCAACAATAACACTTGTCTCATAAAGTCGGAGCCTTTGTGCCGGTTTACAACAAGCGTTTTATCGATGACTGCTTTGGGCTCCGCCATTGTCCTTTTTGGGGTCTTGGTAGCTTAGGTTTGTTAGAGTGTTGCTGTTGTGGTTTTCGCCCAGTTTTTTCTAATTAACCATGCATTGTAAGGTTTGGTCTCGTTTTTTTCTTAAAATGAGATACATTCTTCTTTATATAAAACGACAGCAATGGTCAGACCGTTCAAAAGAAAATGTTTATGGTACTAGATTTCCTTCACATTTCATAGTAGAATATGTGTACGTATTCGGCTCCAAATTTAAGTTGGACTTGAGCTGACCTAATACAATGTCTACTCTGTTTAACTCAACAATTAAAGTAAGAGAATATATATATATATATATATATATATATATATATATATATATATTGGGATGCGCTATACTGTAATCGGGGTGTGTGATAACCAAAACGCTCCCCTAANACCCCCACACTATTTGCCACCCCAAGCACCCCCCACCACCACCCTCATCCTCCCTGAGCGCCCTCCATCCCACACCTTTTCAAAAATATGATATAGTAAAATGATTACTAACACCTTGTCAATGACATATGACATAGTACACTATAAGTAAAATATTTACTATATGTAAAAATTAAATGATGTATCCATCCCGCACCTTTTAATTTAAGTAGGAAGTAAATTATTTACTAGAGGTGCAAACATTCCACGCACCTTTTTTTACTCCTGATTTTTCTCCCTCATACTCTTCTCATTAAATAATTTACTTCCAATTGATTCCTTCTCTCAGTAAATGAACTACTCTTAGGACCGTTATTTTTTTCTTCCGCACTCCTCTCATTGGATCGTAGTTTTGCCTCTGCACTTCCGTCATAGGCCTATTAGTAAAAAGATTACTCACCACGTCGGTCCATTAGTAAATGAAATACTATGACTCTTAACCAATTAGTAAAAGAATTACTAAAGCCTCTTAAGTATAACCAAGCCAACCAGTCCACCGATAATAATATTTTTACTTGTAGTAATAAGTTTTTACTCCTATATATTTTCATAATTCATAATTTTAATCTCTTTAGTAATATTTTTACTCTCATGTGTATTTACCAAGACATGTTTGTTTTTAGTAATGTATTTACTCAATTAAAAATGTTTGCATTTATTAAATAATTCACTCCGCTTTTGCCATGATTAAGTAAAAAAATACAATTAGTTATACACACGTAATAATTCTTTTACTAATTGTCATAATATCATCAAGAACAAGGTGATATCATGACAAATTTTATTTTGGTTCTTCACACAACTAATTAAAAGATTACACATGTGAAACATACACATTCATCTTGATCAATGAAAAAAGAAAAATGCAGTCGATACTACATCCCAAGTCGCCAAACACCACCACCAGAACCATAAAAAAGAAGAACACCATCACCAGTGCCGGTGTGAGCTGTCCCCCCCATTTGGATGTCTCTTGGAATAACCCTGCCCGTAGCATCATCATTGGACAAATCTGCATAAGCCAAGAGAAGTCCTTATATTCGCCAAAGGTGAACACACATGTATCCGCACAAAAACAATCTACAGCACCACCTGTCTACAGTCACCGATGAACTTGTCGAAACTCACTTCTTTGAACTTTGAAATCGATACTTAAAAAAATTACAAGTGAGAGAATGTATTGTGATTTTTATGATCTGGATGGAAGCTAAAGAGCAACAATATTATTTAACAATTCCAAGGAATTGCCTAGCTAGTGCAGTTATAGATTATAGTGGAGGCATTCTCTTGCTTGCAATTCCTAATCACAAGGAGAACAGAGTATGTTGGCTGTGATTATTGTGCACAATAACATTACTTAAAATTACGAAAATCATACTGATGGACGACCACAAGGTCACCAGAATTCTTCAATATGTATCATCCACAAATCTTTAACAATTCATGACAAGGAGCAGAAATTCCTGCCAGGAATTAAGTATGTTTCCTCTGAAAATAGTAAAAATTGACCAGTCACGCTACATCTCTGGCTATATACTAATTCCTGAACCAAGACAACAATTAAAGAGATGTACAAGTTAGAGTTTGCACTCGTAAATAAACTACATCATTGTTTCAATACTAAGATCCAACCTAACTTTTATCCAGCTGGTGCAATTCATACACATGCTTTCTTGGTTCTTCGAAAAACAACATTCTGACAGCAGTACTATAAGTACCAATCAAGAAAAAAGAAATTGTATATGGCCACCACCACTGGCAGTCATTAGGGCCTCAATCTCATAATGGTATACAGAATCTCACCTGGTTCTTACTCCAATTTCCTGAACATTGTAGAGATGATTTCAGTACTAAAAAAACAAAGATTAGAGCAAAGGAAGGAGGTGTTGAATGCATCATGAAAACAATAATCTAGCAGCAAGCCTACCACAATGATCCACTGTCTTCCTCTTGCAAAAACAACATGCCTGTGAAAAAATAGCATGAGAAAGAGGATCAGATCGGCATGGCAAAGCATGATTATCAAATTAATTGGTGATGGAAGCATGATTATGTGCAGCAATTTAATTAGTTCATTGCCTTCCATGATTAGCAAGAACCCCTTTGTCACGCCCCAAACTAGCCCCGAACGGCGGCCAGAGTAAGGCGATCCAAATTAACCTGTTTACCTGTACCAGTCCCAGGAAACAGTGCTGGTACAACAGAAAGAAAGAATATCACAACAATAGCGGTCTCTTTATTAAAAGTAGAATTACAATCAAGGTTGGAACTGTGGACAGACCCCGAGTTCGCAACAGCATTTCAAAAAGGCGGAAGTGGAAAGGCGGACACTAGCCCTAAGCCACAAGCAAAGCCTTGGGAAAAGGCCGAAACCCTACTACTGCTCGTAGTCTACTTGCTCCTGAAAGAACTCTTCTTCAGTAGGGTCCATCTACTCGTCTTCGAGAACTGGGGGGTTATTTATATAGAGCAAGGGTGAGTACGGGAGTACTCAGCAAGTCAAGGGAATTAAGTATTTGATGCAATCTTCAAAAGAGAGCCAGTTATTTATCACATTCGATTTTATTTTAAGACTTTCGGAAACAACTAAGTGAGTGCTTCTCAACGACACGGACGAGAAAGTGCGTCTCATCCGGCCGGAGCAGTGAAATGCATAGATTGAATTTTATCGGCACGAGAGGCTCCCTTCCAATCGTTCACCGACACCAGCTGTACCAACAGCCACAAGTCAAGCACGTCGGCACGAGAGGCTCCCTGCTAATCGTTCACCGACACCGGCTGCACCAACAGCCACAAGTCAAGCACATCGGCACGAGAGGCTCCCTGCCAATCGTTCACCGACACCGGCTGTACCAACAGCCACATCTCAAGCACTGAAAGGATTTCTCACACCACAACAGTTCACAAAGTAGTCAACAAAACTACGCTAAGAAATCACCTCACATCCGCCCATGACCGTGGGCACGGCTGTTCGAATAGTTGTTAACCTCTGCAAAGGGGGTACACTTTACCCACACGACATTACTAACCCCGGGTCACCTAGCCCGGGCGTCACAGCCACGTCTGGCGACCTTGAGGCTTTCACGACAAGGCATTTCGAAAGCCGACTCAGGGTCATCTTATGCCAACGGGAGGGATCCCATGGACCAACACCAGGTTAGGTCCCAGACCATACTGTGCCAGGAGGCCCAGGGGTCCTCCCCGACACCACCCCGGTGAATCCACTTGTCCCTTGGCATCAAGATTTCCCTGGCCTAGCTAGTTACTCAGCCAGAGGTGTCCCATGTCACCCATGTGGTCGTACTTGACATATGCTCGGATGTAATTCCCAAGGGAACGGTCCTTAGGGTGAGAACGGGAAGACTGTACCTCCAGTACGTCTCCCGCACCGCGAGTTTTGGAAACTCACTTTATTTTCAAGGCACCGACCCAAGTGTCGGGTTTTTTAAGCATTTTGTAAACTCAAGTTTTACCCAGTTGATCATTTTAAATTTGAGGGGAGCCTCGATATTCGTACGTGGGGTGCGAATACCGAGACCTCACCTGAAGAGTGACAAGGGGGGTGTTAGGGTATTCAATAATCAAGGAGGTTAAATGCAGCAAGTCGGTAGGGCCTGCCGGTTGTATTACAAACCGAGGCCAGGGTGTCAAGTGTAACCTATAGAATGTATAGTTTGCGGAATCAAAATACTTAATTTCAAATTATTGGTTCAATTGATCAAAGGTGACTTGCCTTGCTCGAGATCTTGAGTTTCTTCCTCGAAATCCGTGCACTGCGAGTCTTCTGGCTCCGAAGCTACACGCGAAACGAGGTGACTCAACACAATGCTAAAAAGGAAGCCCTATTAATGACCACTAAGCGCGCCATTGGATATATCTCGATTTTTGAGGAATTTTGGAAGTTGAACGGAGTCAGTCGGACGAAAAGTTGAGAAGATATGAATTTCCTAAGATTAATTAATTTTCTGTCTAAAGGAAAAGGAATTATTAATTCCCTTGAAAAAGAAAAAGAAAGAGGGACTTGAATTGGACTTTTATTTTGGACGGCTTGGTGCGGCCCAATGGATTGGCGCGGACGCGGCCGAACAGATGGGCCGGCGCACGAGGATAATGGCCCAAGGCCGAGCGAGGGAGGCCGATGGGCCGAAGGCTGAGTGGCGCAGCCCAACGAGCGAGCGCGGGTGCGGCCGTGCGAGCGGGCCGGCGCGCGGGAAGGATGGCCCAAGGCCGGGAGGGAGCGTGCGAGGCAGAGAGGGAGCGAGTGGGCCGGAGGCCGAGTGGCACGGCCTGGTTTGGCCTCCCGAGTGAATCGGGGCCGACTGGCCTCCCGAGTGACTCGGGGCCGACTGGTCGGACCGAGTGACTCGGGGCTGACTGGGCCAGACCGAGTGTGGCCCATGCACGGAACGGATCGGTGGACCGAGGTCCACCACGCAGGCGCTAGGGTGGGACCCGCCCATCAGCGGCTTGGTCCACGCGGACTAGGCGCACGGAGGGAGGGAGGCAGTCGGCGCTCGCGTGGCGCCGACGTGGCTGCCACGGAGGCCGGCGGGAGGGGGAAGAAGGGGGCGACGCCGGATCGACGGCGGGCGACGGCGGAGGGGCTCGGGACGGTACGGCGCGAGCCCGGAGAAGGGGAAAACACCGGAGCGGAGTGGGTAGAGAGGGAGAGTGTAACGCCCGTTTTGTCGCGACCTTAGCAGGAAAACCTAAGTGCTAAAAACCCTATTTGCGAAAGTTTTGTTCTTTGGCTGAGTCTTGTGGTGTGCCACGGTCGCGTGTTTCCCCTCTCGCCTCAATCCCGCAGAAAACCACGAAATCAGATTTTGAATCTGAACCCTAAAACTCCTCTTCTCTCTCTCTGGAAAAGTCCACTTTTCCTGCCTTCCTTCTCGGCCCGATTTCCCTCTCGGTCTGCTCCCTTTTCTCCCCCGCCTCCTCGGGCCGCCTCCTGGCCCAGCCCCCTCTGGCCTAGTCCCCTCCCTGCTGGGCCGCGCCAGGCCGCTCGGCCCGCGCGCACGCTGGGCACGTGCATTGCACGCCTTGCGCGGGAGAGAGCCCCGCTCTCTCTCCCGAGCCCTCTCGACCCCTCTCTCGCTCTCCCGTTCTCTCTTTCCCTCTCTTTCTCCGGGAGGTCTCCCACTGGCGCCCCCGTTCCATCTCGCCACCACCGCTGGTCCCCCCCGCCCGCGCGCGCTGTGGCCGACCGGCCGGACGACGCCACCGTCACCGGGCCGCCCCTCCGCCTGGCCCCACTGCGTTGCGCGCGCGTGCTGCCAAGGAGCCGAGCCGCGCCCTCTCGCGAGCTCCTCCCTCTCTCTCAGCATGCCCTTACTGTTTCGGCAAGGGGGCAACTCCCTTTTTCTCCCCCTTTTTCTCTTTTTCCTACCGCTGCCGCAGCTGAGGACGCCGAGGAGCACCCCGACGCCCTCCTCCCCTCTCCCTCGGCGCCGAGCCGTGCCGCACCGCCACCACTGCGCCGTCAATCTTCTTCGCCGGCCACTCCCTCCCCGCGGTAATCTTTTCCCCTCTTCTTCCTTCTCCGTAGCCTCCTCCTCTCTACGCCGTTAGCCCGTCTTCGCCGCCTTCGTGCGCCACCTCCCACCGCCGTCGAGCGTCTCCTCAACCCCGGAGCACCACCGTTGCCGCCGCCCCTCTCCTCTCCTCCCTTCCCACGCCACCGCGCCTTCCCTCCCAAGCTCCGAGCCGATGGCTCGCTTATCCCGTCCCCCTTCTTCGCTCTAGTGCCTCCCGACGCCGTCCGCCACTCCGGCTCGCCGCCCCCTCGCCGGAGCGCACCACCCGCTCCCGGGCGAGCTCCTTCGTCTCCCCCTCCGCTCAGCCGACGTGGCGCCACGTCCGCCCATCTCGGGACCCACAGGAGACCGGTCAAGCCTCCCAGCCCACCGGCCCCACGCTCGCCCGTGGGCCGCGCCACTCGGCCACCGGCCCACCGGCCTTCCTCCTCGGCCTTGGGCCGTCCTTTCCTGCGCGCCGGCCCGAGTGGCCCGACCGCGTCCGATTCGGCCTTGGGCCGATTACCTCGCCATAAAAGTCCAATTCAAGCCCCTCCTTTCTTTTCTTTTCCAAGGGAATTAATAATTCCTTTTCCTTTAGACAGAAAATCATTTAATCTTCGGAAATTCATATCTCCTCAACCGTTCGTCCAATTGACTCCGTTCAACTTCCAAAATTCCTCAAAAATCGAGATCTATCAAATGGCATGCTTAGTGGTCTTTAATAGGGCTTCTTTTATCGTTTTGTTGAGTCGTCTCGTTTCGCGTGTAGTGTCGAAGCCCAAAGACCCGCGGATTTCGAGGAAGAAGCTCAAGATCTCGAGCAAGGCAAGTCACCCTTGACCAATTGAACCTATAATTTGAAACTAAGTGTTTTAATTTCGCAAACTATGCATTACTTAGGTCACACTTGACACTTGGCCTCGGTTTACAATACAACCGGCGGGCCCTACCCAATTGCTGCATTTACCTTCCTTGATTATTGAATACCTGACACCCTTGTCACCCCTCAGGTGAGGTCTCGGTATTCGCACCTCGTGTACGAATATCGAGACTCCCCTCAAAATTTAAAATGATCAACTTGGTAAAACCTGAGTTTGCAAAATGCTTGGAAAACCCGACACTTGGGTCGGTGCCTTGAAAATAAAGTGAGTTTCTAAAACTCGCGGTGCAGGAGACGTACTGGAGATACGGTCTACCCGTTCTCGCTCTAAGGACCGATTCCTTGGGAATTACATCCGAGCATATGTCAAGTACGACCACATGGGTGATATGGGACGCCCCTGGCTTAGTAACTAGCTAGGCCAGGGAATTCTTGATGCCAAAGTACAAGTGGATTCGCCGGGGTGGTGTCGGGGAGGACCCCTAGGCTTCCTGGCACAGTATGGTCCGAGACCTAACCTGGTGTTGGTCCGTGGGACCCCTTCCGTTGGCATAAGATGACCCTGAGTCGGCTTTCGAAATGCCTTGTCGTGAAAGCCTCAAGTTCGCCAGACGTGGCAGTGTGGCACGGGCTGGGTGACCCGAGGTTAGTAACGTTGTGTAGGTAAAGTGTACCCCCTCTGCAGAGGTTAATAACAGTTCGAACAGCCGTGCCCACGGTCATGGGCGGATGTGAGGTGATTCCTTAGCGTAGTTTTGATGACTTCTTGTGAACTGCTGTTGGTGTGAGAAATCCCTTCTGTGCTTGGCTTGTGGCTGTTGGAGCAGCCGGTGTCAGTGAACGATTGGCAGGGAGCCTCTCGTGTCGACGTGCTTGATTTGTGGCTGTTGGAGCAGCCGGTGTTGGTGAACGATTGGCCGGAAGCCTCTCGTGCCGACAAGTTTCAATCTATACAATTTCACTGCTCCGGCCGGATGAGACGCACTCTCTCGTCCGTGTCGTTGAGAAGCACTCACTTAGATGTTCCCGAAAGTCTTAAACTAAAATCGATTGTGAAAGATTACCGCCTCTCCTTTGAAGCTTGCATTCAAACACTTAATTCCCTTGACTTGCTGAGTACTCCCGTACTCACCCTTGCTCTATATAATTAAACCCCCCCAGTTCTCGAAGACGAAGAAGTGGACCCTGTTGAAGAGGAGTTCTTCCAGGATCAAGCAGTCTACGGGCAGTAGTAGGGTTTCGGCCTTTCCCCAAGGCTTTGCTTGTGGCTTGGGCCAGTCTCCGCCTTTCCGCTTCCGCCTTTTTGTAATGTTGTTGCGAACTCGGGTTCTGTCCGCAGATCCAACCCTGGTTGTAATTCTACTCTTAATAAAGAGACCGCTATTGTTGTGATATTCTATCTTCCTGTTGTACCAGCGCTATTTCCCGGGACTGGTACAGGTATACAGGTTAATTTGGATCGCCTTATCCTGGCCTCCGTCCGGGGCTACTTTGGGGCGTGACAGAAAATGGTATCCGAGCACTGCTTTGGCCTTAGGACGAAACCCGACGTTAGGATGACCGTAATGAAGCTAAGTTCTAAAAACCTATTTGCGAAAAGCTCGGTTTCTTTTCTTCTTCTCTTACTCTTTATTACAAAACTGGTTACTGACTTATTTTTCTATTTCAAAATTATAGATGGCAGTCAACGCCACCCACAGTTCCCACGGCGTTGGTGAGGGTCACCACGTCGCCCAGCTGAGAGACCTCGCCTGTTTCCTTGGCTTCTCCTGTCCCGAGTACGTTGGGTACTCCGTGGACCGCTTCCCTCCCCGCTGTGAGCTGTCCGTGTACCTTTACCCCCGCGGAGGTACACACAGCGCCGGTCTTCGCCCTCACCACTTCAACTTGGCTCGCCCCACGCTCCAGCTCGCGTACCAGGACCTCTCCTGGACCGCTCTGCGTCGCTTGGCCTACGACTACCGTCGTCGCCTTGCAGGTTCGGCCTTCCGGCTGATCCCGCAGCTCCCTCCTGGCCGTGCAGACAGCCGCTACCCTTGTCCTTACCGTGAGTCGCACCCTGCGCTGACTCGCACGGTGGAGCTCTCAGGCGCCCAGGCCACTCAGCACGTCCTTCTCCTTGTGGCTTACCGCTCCTTGGCTCGCCGCTACGCCGCGCTGGAGGCCCGCCTTGTTGAGGAGGGTGTCACCTCCATGGACACTACCTCCTGGGACTCTGGCCGCCTTTACCACTCCTTCCACCTGTCCTTTTACAGTTCTCGTGGCTCTGCTCGCACTCCCAGCGGCCCACACTCCCCTAGCCCGCGTGTGCCGTACTCGCCAGTTTACTCCCCTTACCCCATCGTGTCAGCCCCTCCTACACCCCAGGCCACACCTAGTCGTCAGCCGCCGTGGGCTCCGACTGATCCGCACCGCGCGGAAGCGCGTTGTGGGCTCCTCCTCTGTGTTCCGTTTCGACTACCCAGCTCCTTCTCCGCCAGCAGGCCGCCCTGCTGCCAGGCCTCAACAGGTTCCGTCGGTCCCTTAGCGTGCGCCGATCGACGTGTCCTCTTCAGACGAGCCGACCACTAGAGCCAGTCAGGCAGGAGAGCAGTAGAGTTCGTCTGCTGCAGGTGGAGTTCGTGTGCTAGACCTTTTGTACCGCCGCCAACTCTTTTGGAGTCGTGGTGAGGTAGTGCGTGAGTGTGTTGTTGTGGGTGTTGTCTGGTAGTCTGGATCTCTGAGGTGGTGTGCGTACAGTCAAGCTCGGCGTAGCTCTGTGACTTGTCTACACCCGTTGTATTAGGTGCTTTCCGAGTTGAGAAAAGCTTTATGCCTAGTGTGTGCTTTCTATGCTCGTTTACTTTACTCCTTCCCTTTTTAAGTTTTGTTCTGTCTTCTTACCCCACCCTTTCTGGGAGATTAGATGGCTGGCCATCCCCGTCGTGTGCCTCGTGCTCCCGCTCGTTTGGGCCACGAAACCCATAGGGAAGAACCAGAATCAGAACATGAGTCAGGAAATGAACCGGTTAACACTCCAGCCCGGGCATATCCTATAGCAGATCGTGCAAACCATGCACAGGACTTACCCCCGCCTCCCCAGCTTTAGGCAGATTACCAGCATATGATGGTCATTCAGACTCAGATCTTGCAAGGCTTAGCCCAAGCCATTGCAGGCATCCAGCAGAATTTGCAGCCGCAGGCTCCGCACCCAGCACCCTTCAACAATAACAACCATAGATCTAAGCTGACAGACTTCCTAAGATCCCGTCCACCGGAATTCTCTCATACCGTCGAGCCCGTAGAGGCCGACGATTGGCTAAAGGATGTCGAGAGAAAGCTCAACCTAGTGCAGTGCACCCCGGTAGAGAAGACCTTGTTTGTTGCACATCAATTGAGAGGCTCTGCCGCCAACTGGTGGGAGAATTACTGTAATGCCCATCCGAACGCAGTCAACATTGAGTGGACAGAGTTTGCCGAAGCCTTCCGTGTAGCTCATGTGCCCGTAAGCACCATTGACATGAAGAAGGAAGAAGTCAATTGCTTGAAACAGGGTACAGGAAGTGTCAATGAGTACCTAAGTCGCTTCAACAAATTGGCTCGGTATGCTCCCGAGGAAGTGGACTCTGATAAGAAAAAGATCAAGAAGTTCCTGAAGGGAATCGCAGTAGGTTTGAGGATTCAGTTGCTTGCCCATGACTTCCCTACCTTTCAGCACATTGTCAACAAGGCTTTGCTTCTGGAGGATGCCAGAATAGAGGCAACTGACGAATACAAGAAGCGCAAGTCTACTCACCAAGCGCATCCGTTCCGTGGAGCGCCACGTCCTCGAGTTGGACACCCCATGCAGTACACCAACCTGTTCATCAAGTCAGTCGCCAACCTGGCTTTACTCCCCGTCCGCCGATGCCTCGCCCTACTCCGTCGCCCCAGCAGCATGCCCCTAGTGACAATACCGCAGGAAACAGTGTCACCTCCTTCAATTCGCCCTTAGGAATGGCGAATGTGCAGTGCTTCACTTGCAAACAAATGGGACATTACGCCAGACAGTGTCCTCGAAACCAGGGAAACTCTAACCCCGGACGCTCCGATGCTGGCTTCCCCAGGACCCCAGCACCTGCCCCGTCCCGTCCAGTCACTCAGGCAAGTGGACAAGGTTCTCGCGCCTCCAACAACTTTGGACGAGGCCGAGTGAACCACATTCAAGCTGAAACCGCCCAAGAGGCCCCCGACGTGGTGATGGGTATGTTCTCTGTCAACTCCATACCCGTACTCGTTCTATTTGACTCAGGAGCTTCGCATTCGTTCATATTGCAAGCTTTTGTGAAAAGAAATGGTTGGAAAACCCAAAATTTACAAGTACCTATGGTAATACATTCCCCTGGAAGGGATATAAGGGCAGATAAATTATGCCCCAAGGTTGATCTAGTGATAGAAGGGGTTAGCTTCGCAGCCAAACCCATAGTTCTAGACTCGCAAGATCTGGATGTCATCCTAGGGATGGATTGGTTGGCTAAGCACAAAGGACAAATAGATTGTGCTTAGAGAACCATCACTCTGCAAGGACCCAGAGGAAGACAAGTGCGTTTCACTCCCCTTCTTTCCGAAAACCGACCAACTCTAAATTGCTTGCAAGCCACTCCTTTGGAATTGGTACCTATAGTCAATGAGTATCCCGATGTGTTCCCAGAAGAACTACCCGGAATGCCACCAGATCGAGAAATCAAGTTTTCCATAGAACTAGTCCCAGGCACAGCCCCTATTGCCAAGAGACCCTACAGAATGGCCGCCAACGAATTGGCAGAAATTAAGAAACAGATTGAAGAACTACAGAACAAGGGCTACGTGCGACCCAGCTTGTCCCCTTGGGGAGCCCCAATGCTCTTGGTAAAGAAGAAAGATGGCTCTAAGAGAATGCTGATAGACTATAGAGCTCTGAACGAGGTAACCATAAAGAATAAGTACCCTCTACCACGGATTGATGATTTGTTCGACCAATTAGAAGGAGCTAGAGTATTATCCAAGATCGACCTATGATCTGGGTATCACCAACTTAAAATCAGACTAGAAGATATTCCCAAGACTGCTTTCTCAACTCGGTATGGCCTGTATGAATTCACCGTGATGTCCTTCGGACTCATCAATGCTCCGGCTTTCTTCATGAACCTGATGAACAAAGTTTTCATGGACTACCTGGATAAGTTCGTTGTGGTCTTCATCGACGATATTTTGGTTTACTCAAAGAATGAACAAGATCATGCAAATCTCATCTACGGAAAGTGATGGAAAGGTTGTGAGAACACCAGCTCTTCGCCAAGTACTCGAAGTGTGAGTTCTGGTTGGATAAAGTAGCCTTGGTCACGTCATCTCCACCAAAGGTGTCGAAGTAGACCCCAGTAAGGTTGAGACCGTCCTAGCTTGGAACGCACCTAAGACGGTGTTTGAGATCCGTAGTTTCCTCGGCTTAGCAGGTTACTACCGGAGGTTCATTGAAGGATTCTCCAAACTGGCTCGACCCATGACGGGACTGCTAAAGAAGGAAAAGAAGTTTGAATGGTTGGAAGCGTGCGAACGCAGTTTTCAAGAACCTAAGAAAATATTGACGACTGCTCCTGTTCTCACCCTGCCAGACATCAGAAAGGATTTTGAGATCTTCTGTGATGCATCGAGACAAGGTCTGGAATGTGTCCTGATGCAAGACCGAAAGGTGGTAGCCTACGCTTCAAGGCAACTTAGGCCCCATGAGGTCAACTATCCTACGCATGACCTGGAATTGGCAGCCGTGATTCATGCCTTAAAGATTTGGCGACATTACCTGTTTGGAAACCGATGTGAGATTTACACCGACCACAAAAGCCTCAAATACATCTTTACTCAAAACGAACTAAACATGAGATAGAGAAGATGGTTGGAACTAATTAAGGATTACAATCTCGGTATACATTACCATCCTGGAAAAGCAAATGTGGTCGCCGACGCGTTAAGTCGCAAGACCTATTGTGCTACCGCCCTAGTTTGGCCGAACCAAGAAGACCTGTGTCGCGAAATTGAGAAGTTGAATTTGACCATGGTCCCGACCGGAACCCTTGCCAACCTTACAGTGCAACCTACCCTAGAAGCTCAAATTCGAGAAGCACAACAGGATGACGAAGTCATGAAAGAGATGAAGGATAAGATCCGTAAGAAAAGACTCAAAGGTTTTACCATCGACGACCAGGATACTGTTTGGTTCAGATCCCGCATCTGCGTGCCGGCCAAAATGGAATTAAAGGACCTCATTCTGAGAGAAGCTCATGAATCTGCTTACTCTATTCACCCTGGAAGTACCAAGATGTATCAAGACATTAAGAAATACTTCTGGTGGGCTGGAATGAAGCGAGATGTTGCCGAATATGTAGCCTTATGTGACATCTGCCAAAGAGTAAAGGCCGAACATCAGAAACCCGCCGGCTTGTTACAACTCCTCTGAATTCCCGAGTGGAAATGGGAAGAGATCAGTATGGATTTCATTACCGGTTTACCAAGGACCCCTAGCGGGTATGACTCCATCTAGGTAATCGTGGACCGCCTAACCAAGGCAGCTCACTTTGTACCCATGAAAACCACCTACGATGGGAAAAAGTTGGCAAACCTGTTGTTAACGACGGATTTTGGTAATCGATTTGGAAAGAAAAGAGGAAACGGAAGCAGAGAGGAAGGATTGAGTTGGAGTCGGACCAGGCTTCGTATTGGATCCGGTAATCGTATCGGACTGGGGAGGTGTTGCCAGAAAGAGTGTATTGGCCGATACGGATTCGATATGATTGTTGGCCGATACGGGTTGTAAGTTGACAGAGTCAGCGTGGGCTTGGTCTGGGCTCGGAATAAGCTTCAAGGAAGTTGCCAAATAGAGATAAAGCTCGGTTTTAGGCAGTTGTATCTTGTAAATTAAGTAGTTTAGATCTAATCTGTGGCTTAAGTCTGCCGCAAGGACTTGTTTGTTAGTTGTAGATAAGATCGTACCCTACAAGGGTTCTGTTGTAACCTCGGGTATAAATATCCCGATAGTTTGTACATAGAAACTCTCTCTCAATCAATCATACAATCAAACTAATCTACTTTCGGCGCATCGCCAACCCTCGCAAGAGGTTGACTTCTAACGAGTACTTGCTTCCCAAGAGCAAGGTAAGAACTCGTACCCGACGATTTGCATCGTCGGGGCTAGCGTGTCGCTTTAGGCACGTTAAGCCCTGATGATGTGATCGTCGTTTATCGTGTGTTAGCTAATCTTGACGCGGTCTTCTGATTCTGTCTCGTCAGCAGTTAACTCGTTTTAGGGTTTGTTGCCGATGATGGTTGAATCAGTTTGCTTGCTTAGATTATCTAAGACATTTACCATCCCCAAAAGCAATCGACGACTTAATTTTCTTTGTGTTAAGTCTCGATTCACACTTTGAGTTGCTATCGACCTTAGTCCTGTTTCGAGATCTAACACAAAGCCTGTTTTCGATTGTAATTAAGGATAGCGCCGGGGTTTTAGCCGGTCTTATCTAATGCATGTGATTATTTATGTTTTTGCATGTGTTTGCCACTTATACATGTGGA
Organism: Oryza officinalis; assembly: GCA_008326285.1. NCBI lineage: Eukaryota > Viridiplantae > Streptophyta > Magnoliopsida > Poales > Poaceae > Oryza > Oryza officinalis. The sequence continues at coordinate 18,794,964 of BDMV01000004.1, forward strand.
TCGACGAATATAAACATATCGGTCACAGAGTGTTTTTAAAGACTTCTTTGTGGTTGGTGTATTTATGTTAGCCGATTGACTTGTATAAGTTTACACTAGAGTAATAGCTAGTGTAGTTATCCTCATGAAACCCTCATCGGCTAATTTCATTAATCTGTCACACGCTTTTAGCATGGGCCGATGAGTTTAGATCTCTTCAATTTGCTTATTATATCAAGTAAGCCGATACAGCTTTGCCCTATTGGCTGGGCTATAACAATGTGACATCGGCCTATCGGCCGATCGACCATTGTTTTCTGATATGGTTTACTTGTTTCTTGTTGATTGCAGATCAAATCAACTGGCACGCTCTGCGCACGACTAGGCAAGCCAATTTGGACCTTCGCTGGAGTTAAGCAGATCTCCCAGGCCGCCGTGGTAACGCGAAACCCGTTTGGTTGCTGGACGGGTCGAAATTCTGCGCCAACACCTATACATGACCCACGTGGTTTGCCGATACGGTTGCCCAAAGAAGATAGTGTCGGATCAAGGCACTCAGTTTACCTCAAGGTTCTGGCAATAGTTACACGAGGCAATGGGTACCAACTTAACTTTCAGTACCGCCTATCACCCGCAGACAGATAGCCAGACAGAACGAGTTAACCAGATCTTGGAGGACATGCTTCGAGCATGCGCCTTGGACTTCGAAGGCACATGGGATCGTTGTCTACCTTATGCTGAGTTCTCATACAACAACAGTTACCAATCCAGTATCTAGATGTCCCCAAATGAAGCCTTGTTTGTACGAAAGTATCACACCCCGTTGTGTTGGAATGAGGTAGGCGAAGCGCAAGTGTTTGGACCTGACGTGCTGAAGGAAGCTGAAAAGCAAATCAAGTTGATTCGAGACCGTTTGAAGACAGCACCAACCCGACAGAAGAATTATGCAGCTAACCGGAGGCATGATCTCGAGTTTGCAGTGGGAGATCACGTGTACCTGCGAGTGTCTCCACTCCGTGGTCTAAAGAGGTTTGGGATGTCCGGCAAGTTAGCTCCTCGCTACATCGGTCCCTACCTCATCACCGCCAGACGTGGTCAAGTTGCCTACCAGCTCGAACTACCAGAAGGACTGACAGACGTGCTGTCATGCCCCAAACTGGCCCCGGGCGGAGACCAGGATAGGGCGGTCCAGATTGACCTGTATGCCTGTACCAGTCCCAGGAAATAGCGCTGGTACAACAGGAAGACAGAATATCACAACAACAATGGTCTCTTTATTAAGAGTAGGATTACAACCAAGGTTGGAACTGCGGACAGAACCCGAGTTCACAACAGCATTACAAAAAGGCGGAAGCGAAAAGTGGAGACTAGCCCTAAGCCACAAGCAAAGCCTTGGGGAAGGCCGAAACTTACTACTGCTCGAAGTCTGCTTGCTCCTGGAAGAACTTTTCATCAGCAGGGTCCACCTCTTCGTCTTCGAGAACTGGGGGGGGTTTAATTGTATAGAGCAAGGGTGAGTACGGGAGTACTCAGCAAGTCAGGGGAATTAAGTGTTTAATGCAAGCTTCAAGGGAAAGCCAGTTATTTTTCACAATTGGTTTTAGTTTAAGACTTTAGAAACATCTAAGTAAGTGCTTCTCAATGACACGGATGAGAAAGTGCGTCTCATCCGGCCGGAGCAGTGAAAATGTATCGATTGATTCTTGTCGGCACGAGAGGCTCCCTGCCAATCGTTTACCGACCCGGCTGCACCAAAAACCACAACTCACACACGCCGGTACGAGAGGCTCCCTGCCAATCGTCACCGACTCCGGCTGCTTTAACAGCCACAAGCCAACACATCGGTACGAGAGGCTCCCTGCCAATCGTCACCGACTCCGGCTGCTTCAACAGCCTTAAACCAAGCACAGAACGGAAAACCTCACACCAACAGCAGTTCACAAGGTGTTCAATAAAACTACGCTAAGGAATCACCTCACATCCGCCCATGACCGTGGGCACGGCTGTTCGAACAGTTGTTAACCTCTGCAGAGGGGGTACACTTTACCCACACGACGTTACTAACCCCGAATCACCCAGCCCGCGACCCTCGGTCACGTCTGGCGACCTTGAGGCTTTCACGACAAGGCATTTCGAAAGCCGACTCAGGGTCATCTTATGCCAACGGGAGGGGTCCCACGGACCAACACCAGGTTAGGTCCCAGACCATACTGTGCCAGGAAGCCCAGGGGTCCTCCCCGACACCACCCCGGCGAATCCACTTGTCCCTTGGCATCAAGATTTCCCTGGCCTAGCTCATTACTCAGCCAGGGGCGTCCCATATAACCCATGTGGTCGTACTTGACATATGCTTGGATGTAATTCCCAAGGAATCGGTCCTTAGGGCGAGAACGGGCAGACCGTACCTCCAGTACGTCTCCCGTACCGCGAGTTTTAGAAACTCACTTTAGTTTTCAAGGCACCGACCCAAGTGTCGGGTTTTCCAAGCATTTTGTAAACTCAAGTTTTACCCAGGTGATCAATTTTAAAGTTTGAGGGGAGTCCCGATATTCGTACACGAGGTACGGATACCGAGGCATCACCTGAGGGGTGACAAGGGTATTAGGGTATTCAAATATCAAGGAAGGTGGATGCAGCAAAGGGGTAGGGCATGCCGGTTGTATTGCAAACCGAGGCCGAGTGCCAAGTGTAACCTAATTCATGCATAGTTTGCGAAATTAAAGTACTTAATTTAAATTATAGGTTCAATTGATCAAAGGTGACTTGCCTTGCTCGAGATCTTGAGCTTCTTCCTCGAAATCCGCGCACTGCGGGTCTTTGGGCTCCGAGACAACACGCGAAACGAGACGACTCAACAAAGCGATAAAAAGAAGCCCTATTAAAGACCACTAAGCGTGCCATTGGATAGATCTCGATTTTTGAGGAATTTTGGAGGTGGAACGGAGTTAATCGGATGAACGGTTGAAAAGATATGAATTTCCGAAGATTAAAGGATTTTCTGTAATAAAGAAAAGGAATTATTAATTCCCTAGAAAAGAAAAGAAGGAGGGATGAAATCTAGACTTTATTTTGGGCGGCTAAGGGCAGCCCAAAGGATTAGAGCGGGCGCGGCCGAAAATAATGGGCCGGTGGCCCGAAGGGATCGGCCCTACGCTGATCGGCGCGGGAGAGAAATAGGCCGATAGCGCGAGCGGGCCGGCGCTCAAGGGCGCGGCCCAAGCCGAGCGACAAGGCCTGGTCCGAGCAGCGCGCGGCCTGGTCCGGTCAACGGGGCCGACGAGCCGGACCGAAGGACTCGGGCCGATGGCCCAAGGGGGAGGAGGCCGAGTGGCCGATGCGGGCACGGGGGCCGACTGGGCCGAGTGAGAGGAGGGGGCCGACGGGCCGGTGCAGGCCGCGGCCTACGCGGGTGGCCGATCCGGTGGACCGCGACCACCACGCGGGTGCTAGGGCGGGGCCCGCCTGGCAGCGGCGCGGTCTACGCAGACCCAGCGCACGGAGGGGACAAGACGGGGCGCGCCAGCTGGCGCTTGCGTGGTGCCTACGTGGCGGCCACGTAGGCCGGCCGGGCAAAAGAAAGGGGAGAGGGCGCCGGGCGACGGCGGCGACGGCGGAGAGGGTGTTCCGAGCGGCGCGATGCGAGGCCGGCGACGGGGAGTGGCGCCGGAGCAAGAGGGGAGCGAGGGGATTCGATCCGTCGGCTCGGATCGGACCGCGGGGAAACGACGGCGGCGGGCGACGGCGCGGTGCGACGGCGGAGAAGAGGGCGACGGCCACGGCGGTGCCCGGGAGGGGGCTCTACGGTCTACCTAGCGGCCTAAACACGAGGGGAAAAAGGGAGGGGGAGAGGAGAGGAGGTTTACCGCGGCGGGGCGGCAAGCCGGAGGCCGACGGCGCGGGCGCGGGCGAGGCGGCACGAACCCGGGCCGGGGAAGAGGACGAGGGCGCCGGCTCCTCTTCTCGCGGCGGTGGACGGCAGGAGCGGCGGCGCGACGGTTGAAAAGGGGGGGGCGAGCTCCGGGGGCGGCAATGGCGGCCGGGGGCGAGGGGGGATTTTCTAGAGGGCACTAGGTCGGTTTCGGGGGGGGGAAATGCCGATTTTGGGCCGGGGAGAGGCGGTGCGGCCGAGAGGCGGAGCGGGGGACCGGCGCAAGCGGCCAAAGCGGCGCGGCAGGGTGACGTCGGCGGCGGTCGGTCGTCGGGGAAAAAGAAAAAAAAGGGGGGCGAAAGAAGCCTTGCCCCCTTGCCGATTCGGGTAGGAGAAGAGCGGAGAGAGGAGGGGAGGGGACGCGCGCGCTGCTCCGCGCCTTGGCGGCAAGCGCGCAGGCGGCGGGGCCGAGGGGACCAGCGGCGGACGCCGGTGGGACGGAACGGCGCCGGCGGGAGCCGTTGGGGAGAAGAGAGGGAGAGAGAAAAGAAAGGGAGAGAGCCGGCGGACCCGGCTCGGGCGCGTGCGGGCCGAGCGGCCTGGCGCGGCCCAGCGGGGGAAGAAGGCGACCGGGCAGGCGGCTGGGCCGAGGCGGCCCAAGAAGGAGAGAGAGCTGGGCCGGGGGGGCGGCCCAGGGAAGGAAGAGGAGAGAGGGAGCGGCCGAGAGGGGCTGGGCCAGGGAAGGAAGAGGGAAAATAGGGCGGGAAGAATCCGGCCCGAGGGCAGAGGGAGGTAATTTAGACTTTTTCTGAGGATTTGAATTTGGGAGGATTAGGGCTCGGATTTGAAATCCGATTTCGCGGTTTTCTCCGGGATTGAAGTGAGAGGGGAGACACGAGACCTTGGCACACAACCAGACTCAACCGAAGAGCAAACTTTCGCAATTAGGGTTTTTAGTAGATTAGTTTTCCCGCTAACGCCGCGACAAAACGGGCGTTACACGTGCACAATGTGTTCCATGTGTCCCAGTTGAAGAAATGTCTTCGTGTTGCACAGGAACAGGTTCCCTTGGGAAGTATTGAACTGGAGAAGAACCTAACCTATAGAGAGAGACCGATCAGAGTTCTTGAAGATGCTAAACGTTAGACTCGAAGAAAGACCGTCAAGTTCTACAAGGTGCAGTGGAGCAACCACGCAGAGGATGAGGCAACTTGGGAACGCGAAGATCTTCTCCGTGCCGAGTTCCCGGAGCTGCTCCCTTAGGTGCTCAATCTCGGGGACGAGATTCTTGTTAGGGGGGTTGGTTTATAACACCCGTTTTGTCGCGGCGTTAGCGGGAAAACCTAAGTGCTAAAAACCCTATTTGTGAAAGTTTTGCTCTTCGGCTGAGTCTTGTGGTGTGCCAAGGTCTCGTGTTTCCCCTCTCGCCTCAATCCCGTAGAAAACCGCGAAATCGGATTTCGAATCTGAACCCTAAAACTCCTCCTCTCTCTCTCTCGGGAAAAGTCCACTTTTCCTCCCTTCCTTCTCGAGCCGATTTCCCTCTTGGTCTGCTCCCTTTTCTCCCCCTCCTCCTCGGGTCGCCTCCCGGCCCAGCCCCCTCCGGCCTGGTCCCCTCCCTGCTGGGTCGCGCTAGGCCGCTCGGCCCGTAGGCACGTCGGGCACGTGCGCTGCACACCCCGTGCGGGAGAGAGCCCCGCTCTCTCTCTCCCGAGCCCTCTCGACCCCTCTCTCGCTCTCCCGTTTTCTCTTTCCCTCTCTCTCTCCCGGAGGTCTCCCACCGGCGCCCCCGTTCTGTCTCGCCACTGCCGCTGGTCCCCCCCCGCCCGCGCGCGGCGTGGCCGACCGGCCGGACGAAGCCACCGTCACCGAGCCACCCCTGCGTCGCCTGCCCCAGGCTGCCCCCCCTGCGTCGCCCGCCTCCGCCCGGCCCCGCTGCGCTGCGCGCGCGTGCTGCCATGGAGCCGAGCCGCGCCCTCCCGCGCGCTCCTCCCTCTCTCTTAGCGTGCACTTCCCGTTTTGGCAAGGGGGCAACTCCCTTTTTCTCCCCCTTTTTCTCTTTTTCCTATCGCCGCCGCAGCTGAGGACGCCAAGCAGCACCCCGGCACCCTCCTTCCCCTCTCCCTCGGCGCCGAGCAAAGCCGCACCGCCGCCCCCGCGCCGTCAGTCTTCTTCGTCGGCCACTCCCTCCCCGTGGTAATCTTTTCCCCTCTTCTTCCCTCTCCGTAGCCTCCTCCTCTCTAGGCCGTTAGCCCATCTTCGCCGCCTACATGTGTCACCTCCCTCCGCCATCGAGCGTCCCCTCAACCCTGGAGCACCACCGTTGCCGCCGCCCCTCTCCTCTTCTCCCTTCCCGCGCCGCCGCGCCCGCCGTCGCCGGCCCGGCCGCGTCCGATTCAGCCTTGGGTCGATTCCCTCACCATAAAAGTCCAATTCAAGCCCCTCCTTTCTTTTCTTTTCCAAGGGAATTAATCATTTAATCTTTGAAAATTCATATCTCCTTAACCGTTCGTCCGATTGACTCCGTTCAACTTCCAAAATTCCTCAAAAATAGAGATCTATCCAATGGCACGCTTAGTGGTCTTTAATAGGGCATCTTTTATCATTTTGTTGAGTCGTCTCATTTCGCGTGTAGTGTCAGAGCCCGAAGACCCGCAGTGCGCGGATTTCGAGGAAGAAGCTCAAGATCTCGAGCAAGGCAAGTCACCCTTGACCAATTGAACCTATAATTTGAAACTAAGTATTTTAATTTCACAAACTATGCATTACTTAGGTCACACTTGACACTTGGCCTCGGTTTGCAATACAACCGGCAGACCCTACCCAATTGCTGCATTTACCTTCCTTGATTATTGAATACCCTGACACCCTTGTCACCCCTCAGGTGAGGTCTCGGTATTCGCACCTTGCGTACAAATATCGAGACTCCCCTCAGAATTTAAAATGATCAACTTGGTAAAACCTGAGTTTACAAAATGCTTGGAAAACCCGACACTTGGGTCGGTGCCATGAAAATAAAGTGAGTTTCTAAAACTCGCGGTGCAGGAGACGTACTGGAGGTACGGTCTGCCCGTTCTCGCTCTAAGGACCGATTACTTAGGAATTACATCCCAGCATATGTCAAGTACGACCACATGGGTGATATGGGACGCCCCTGGCTGAGTAACTAGCTAGGCCAGGGAAATCTTGATGCCAAGGGACAAGTGGATTCGCCGGGGTGGTGTCGGGGAGGACCCCTAGGCTTCCTGGCACAGTATGGTCTGGGACATAACCTGGTGTTGGTCCGTGGGACCCCTTCCGTTGGCATAAGATGACCCTGAGTCGGCTTTCGAAATGCCTTGTCGTGAAAGCCTCAAGTTCGCCAGACGTGGCAGTGTGGCACGGGCTGGGTGACCCGAGGTTAGTAACGTTGTGTAGGTAAAGTGTACCACCTCTGCAGAGGTTAATAATAGTTCGAACAGCCGTGCCCACGGTCATGGGCGGATGTGAGGTGATTCCTTAGCGTAGTTTTGATGACTTCTTGTGAACTGCTGTTGGTGTGAGAAATCCCTTCTGTGCTTGGCTTGTGGCTGTTGGAGCAGCCGGTGTCAGTGAACGATTGGCAGGGAGCCTCTCGTGTCGACGTGCTTGATTTGTGGCTGTTGGAGCAGCCGGTGTTGGTGAACGATAGGCCGGAAGCCTCTCGTGCCGACAAGTTTCAATCTATACAATTTCACTGCTCCGGCCGGATGAGACGTACTCTCTCGTCCGTGTCGTTGAGAAGCACTCACTTAGCTGTTCCCGAAAGTCTTAAACTAAAATCGATTGTGAAAGATTACCGCCTCTCCTTTGAAGCTTGCATTCAAACACTTAATTCCCTTGACTTGCTGAGTACTCCCGTACTCACCCTTGCTCTATATAATTAAACCCCCCCCAGTTCTCGAAGACGAAGAAGTGGACCCTGCTGAAGAGGAGTTCTTCCAGGATCAAGCAGTCTACGAGCAGTAGTAGGGTTTCAGCCTTTCCCCAAGGCTTTGCTTGTGGCTTGGGCCAGTCTCCGCCTTTCCTCTTCCGCCTTTTTGTAATGTTGTTGAGAACTCGGGTTCTGTCCGTAGATCCAACCCTGGTTGTAATTCTACTCTTAATAAAGAGACCGCTGTTGTTGTGATATTCTATCTTCCTGTTGTACCAGCGCTATTTCCTGGGACTAGTACAGGTATACAAGTTAATTTGGTTCGCCTTATCCTGGCCTCCGTCCAGGGCTACTTTGGGGCGTGACAGGGAGCGAGCCAACGGCTCGGATCAGAGCGAGGAGACGCGACAGCGCAAGGTGGCGGCGACACCCACAGCGGTGCCGGAGAGGGGTCGACGGCGCTACCTAGCGTCCTAGGCCGAGGGAAGAAAGAGGGAGACGGAGGGGGAAGAGGAGTTACCGCAGGAGGGGAGATCGCCGGGGACGGAGGGGGGCCGACGGTGTGGAGCATGGCTCGGCTTCGGGCCGAGGGAAAGGAAGGAGAGTGGCGCCCGGAGTCCCCTTTGGGCGTCCTCGGGCTCCGGCGTCGGACGGCGAGAGCAGCAGCACGGCACAGCGGTGGAGAGGAAGGGAGCTCAACGGCGGCAACAATGACGGCCGAGAGGGGGAGGTGCGGGTTTAAAAGAGGGGTAAGGTCGGTTCGGGGGCAAAGCAGAGAGGGGACGAGGCGGAGAGGGGACTGACGCTCTCCGGTGCTAGCAGCCAAAACGGCGGCAGTCGGTGACGTCGACGGCGGTCGGGCAAAAGAAAAAACAGAAGGGGAGAAAGGGATGCGGCCCCCTTGCTGAAACGGGCAAGGGCACGTGGAGGGAGAGAGAGCGCGCGGGGAGGGCGCGCTCTCTCCTTGGCAGCATGCGCGCGCAACGCGGTGGGGCCGGGCGAATGACGTCGGCGGCTTGGTGCGGCGCGGCGGCAAGCGGCGCTGGGGAGGCCCGCGTGACGGCGTCGGCGGACGTGGCTGTCGGCCACGCCGTGCGGGCGTGGGACCAGCGGCGAGACAGGAAGGGGCGCCGGCGGGAACGGGATGGGACAGACGCCGGCGGGAGGCTGCGGGAGAGAGAGAGACGAACGAGAGGAAGAACGAGAGAGAGAGCGAGAAGGCTCGAGAGAGAGAGAGCTCTCTCTCGCGCGGCGCGTGCGGCGCACGTGCGCGCACATGCCCGGCGCGGTCGGCCGCGCAGACTGGGCCGAACGGTGCGCGGCCCAGCAGGAGGAGAGGCCGAAGGAAGAGAGAGGGCGAGGGAAATGGGCCAAAGGGGAGAACGGCCCAGGAAGGAGAGGGACAGGGGGAGCAGGCTGTGCGGGAATCCGGCCCGAGGACAGGGGAGGTGAATTAGACTTCGATAGGGATTTGAATTGGAAGATTTAGGGTTCGGATTGGAATTCCGATTTCACGATTTTCTCCGGGATTGAGCTGAGAAGGGAAACACAAGATCCGGGCACACAATAAGACACAACCGAAAAGCAAAATTTTCGCAAATAGAATCTTTAGGGAATAAGTTTTCCCGCTAACGCCATGACGAAACGGGCGTTACACCCTTCAATGCCTCTGCCGCATCCTCTGCTCTCTCGCCGGTTACTAACATGCATGAGGGAGCACAAAACCGCCGACGGCGGCTCCAGTGGAGAAGCAGGGGCGACGAAGAGGGCTGCTACGCCAAGATCCGCCAGTGGTTGGCGTGCCCACCGCCGACAATGTCGGATCGAGAGTAGGAACACCCTCCGCTGGCACCGCTCATGACCAATGCCTCCCGCACCATGGCCACTGCCGGCCGAATTCTCTTCACCGTTGCCTCCGATCAGTTCTCTTCACCGTTGCCTGCCCACCATCGGAGGAGGGCCATGTTGTGGCTAAGACCGATAGAGTCGGTTGATGTCGTCCTCGTCGGCGAGCCCAACCTTCGCTGCGACCCACAAACTGCCACCGTTGCCCTAGCTCCTAGGCTCGCAGACACGAAAAAAGAGGGGAGGGATTTGGGGATGTATCGATCGTTGTTTGCTGGTAGCAGTAACAAAATTATTCGCACTCATTTTATCGGTCAATGTTTTGTGCGGAGGGTGGGGGCATCCGAGCATGCCGTGGCCGGGGAAGGGGTTGGGGTGGGGTGGTGGGGAGTAGGGGTGGGTTGTATTATAGCGACAACGCAACCCATTTGTAGTATACTATGTATATATATATATTTGTGTCTATATGTGTCTGTGTCTATATATATATAGTAAAGTAAAATTAACTAGGACATCATGGTGCCCGAGCACCAAGATCCAAATTGAGTATATACGCAATTTAAATGGGTATGAATTTTAAATTTTTTTACGTAGTAATGGATTGTGAAATAAAGTTGAATTTGGGTTGTTTTGTTGTTAGGTATAGGTATGAATCAAATTCTTATACATAAATATATACTCATAATTTAAAATTTTTTAAAAATTTGAGTGAATTTGTGTATTTTAAATCATGGTGCCCGGACACCATGGTGCCCCATATGGGTGTCCTATATATGTGTGTATGTATGTTTAGTGTTATGCATGTTATATTAATAGATTCGTAATTGAAAGTATTTTATATGATGTTATATTTCTAGTTGTTTGTAATATATTATCAATGGAATTAATAGTCAAAGCTTTATGCTGGAGATCAAGTAGAAAAGTTACAGGGGGAGATGTCGCGTGGCTTGTGACTTGAGACATCTCACCCAGTAAAATGTAATATATATATATATATATATATATATATATATATATATATATATATATATATATATATATATATATATATATTTGATTTTTTTTGGGTGGTTAGAAAATCCAAAGGTGCTATACTACTACACGAGGTGTCCCATGTTAAAATTCTACATACCATCCGCGTGTGAAAAACATATGATTTTATTTTAAGGTTTCTTGGAGAAAATTCGGAAGGTGGTACATCACTATTATGCTGTTTCCGCGGTAAAACCAGCCGTGATACCAATTATGAACCACAGTAATAATGTGTTGGGTACTAGTAGCAGGCACGAACCAGCAGAACCAGTCAGGCTGTACCACTAGATAAGCTAGAGGGGAAAAAAAAAGAAGACAAGGCCAAGAGCAACGGGCGAAATTGTTTGTGTTGCGTAGATCTGGAAATATCATTTAGGCTATGTTATTCCTCTTTTCCTAACTCATCTTTCTTATTTTCTACACATATATATTTTTTTAAACTACTAAACGGTATATTTTTTACAAAAATTTTTTACGAAAATGTTTCTCTGAACAATCATATTAATTTGTTTTTTTAAAAAACTAACTAATACTTAATTAATTAATTATGTGTTAATGAGTCATTCCATTTTATGTACACGATTGGTTTCCAACCATAAATACCCAACACAGCCTTAGCCTTAGGCAATAGGAATAGAAGTTATCGGGATACTGATCGCAACCCTGAGACTATCTCAAGCTGGATTTGTCTTTGTGTTAATAGCGTGCCTCGCTGAACATTCCGCTGCGCAGACTAGGGAGGCACCGGCCATTCAGCCTGAGCAGAGCAGCTTCGAGGCAGAATGAGATTGATTGCATCAGGTCAACTTGCGTATGGAGTCCATTGGGCGAGGGATGGGAGACTGGGCGTGTCGACACGTTGGGATAGATTCAGAGTTGGGAGGTTGGCATTGGCATTGCAGGTCCCGCATCTCGCACGCGTGAAGAATGCAGAGTTGTACGGTGCCGATCAAGCATTCCAAACTTAAGTTTATTCTCAGCTTTTCATATTTTGTTTGTTGCAAATTAGCATAGTCCACGTGGTTTTTTGCAAAAGGTATATGAGGTCCATGGAAGAATGAAAAATAAGTGCAAAAATAAGAGAGCAAATGCATGTGTGTTCTCTAGTCTCTACCATCCTGAAATGATCTTACTTCTCACTTACGGATAACTCTCATATTAGAGAGTAGCATTCGGTACAGTCGGTCACTTAATACTTATCAATGGTATAACTTGGAATTTGCCCATGACTTGTGTCAGCGATGCCTCGACAGTGACCAGTGCTCAAATTCAGTGGTTTGCAAGATTCCCCATGATAAATGCTAATGCTTATTTTTTACATTCTTATAGCTAACTCTTTTTAAGAGTAAATTTCATCTAATCCCAAACATTATGGCTTAAGTTACACAAAACTACAGAAGTTTTGTATGTGATACATAACCCCAGTTATTATGGTCACAAAGTTTCACAAAATAACGCTATTAATCATTTTTACTTTGATCTATCACACTTTTAAGTTCTACAATCATATCTCAAATTTATGAATTCTATCATATAAATATTGTATCCATATAAGTAAAGTTTTTTAAAATTTTGATATAGTAGTACTTCAATTGGTTAATGATGTGGTTCTACGAAACTTTAAAACTATAATATCTAGGATTATGTGTCAGGTGTCAAAATTTCTGTTGTTTTGTGTGACTTGACTATAATAGTTGAGGGTTTATGAAATTTAGCACAACACAATTCATGACGTCCACTAGCCAAACGCCTTTTCAGAACTACCGTCAGATGGACGCAGGCTCGTCCATCACGCACAGGAGGCTCACCACGAAAGATCTTGAAAGGGCCGGCATGGAACACATCGTGAAAACGTGAACCTTCGCACCGGGCGGCGGCTGGAGATGATAGGCAAAAACCTCCCCAGTCGATTGCAGGAATGAATACGATGCAAAGTATCTTAGGGACGTAACAGGACGCCGTCGTGGCCTGCGGCTTATCCAATTCCTTCTTGTGCCGGCACTAGTATTAGGCAGGGATACGGGGAGGAAATACTGGTCGTTTTTCTAGGATGCCGGGATATTGGGGGACTGCTAGAGATGCTCTTTGGGCCTTTGGTCTGTCTACAAAATTTTTCTGCCAAGAGTTGGTGTGTTCGTGCCGCTCTCATTTGCTCTTCTATTATAATCGATGGTTTGATTTCAGTTCTTTCCTTTCGTGTATACACATCTGGACCGTGTGTTCATTTTATTCAATTTAGGTTTCGATATCCAAACATTGCGAAGAATCGTGCAAATTCCATTTATATCAATGGGTTTAAATAAAATCAGCAGACAAACTACTTCAGTTTGGAATGGATTGAACCCATTTATCTGGAATGGTTTGGACAGGTTTTTAAAATACTTTGAATGGTGGTCCATTTTTATGCAGGTTTTTTTATAGAATCCTGCTTCGGTTGAGGAATGGTTGGAGAACCCTCCATGACAGCAGAAAGCAGTTGCATAAGTAAGTCGCAAAACCTGTTGCCAGAGCTAAGAATGGGAGATCACCAAGGAAATTGCTTGAGTTGTGCAGATAGTTGGTAGTAGCTATGGAATGGAAGGCATAGACGACACGGTTTGCAACTTTGCATGTCATTGGAGAAATTTTACGGTACTTAAAAAATACCAATAGGTATAAAAAGTTTTAGTGCAATACCAAGAGGTATCAAAATTTTTAGTGCAATATTTCATACCTCCTAGTTGAAAATTATACCGTTGGCGTGTTTGTTTCAACATTGAAAGGTGCGAACATAGATCGACACTCTCCAGCCCACTTCCTTCGTCCCATAAAAAACAAACTTAAAATAAGATATGACACATTCTGGTATATTCAACCTGAACAATCCTATATATAGATTTGTAGTATTATGATTTGTTATATCATGTCCTAGATTTGTTTTCTGTTGGACGGAGAAAGAGCATGGCATCCATAGTGTCCACGATAGCCAATCACTGAGTTGCCAAACCTAGTAAACATGCTGCTAAAGTATGCAGAAGAGTTTGCACCCAGATCGAAGTGCAGAGCGAGTGAAGTGGTAGGAACTTGTTTTTTTTCTTTATTAGACTTCGGTTTGTGAAAGTACTGGGCAAGGCTTAGGCTTATTCTTCACCTTATCTTCCCAACTCACCACTTTTTTTTCTACGTGCACGCTTTTCAAACTACTAAACAGTTTATTTTTTTACAAAAAGTTTCTATACAAAAGTTGCTTAAAAAATCAAATTAATCCATTTTTAAAAAAAATTAGCTAATACTTAATAATCACGCGCTAATGGATCGTTCCGTTTTCCGTGCACACTGTTGGTTGGTTCTGGTAACACAGAGCAACGAACAAAGCCTAATAGTCATGACTCCAGCCTTGTGGAGTTTAGTATTTTCTCTAGGTGAAATCAATATTTTCCTACAATGGGACTAAACTTTACAAGATGCATATATCATTGTCATTACGAGAGGGGAATTTCCAAATTATCATTCTGGCTCCTTCGAAGCAGCTCCAAGGAGAGTGGCCAGATTGTTTTCGGTCTGTCTGGCCCTGCCTTGCATGGAGAGAAGGCACAAGTGAACAGCTTATAACTATTACTCCCTCTATTCTGAAATGTTTTACATTGGTTAGTTTCTTATGCTCAGTGAGGAAGGTACATTTTAAATATTCATGTCACACACACACAATTCTTAATTTCTTCTGCTCAGTGAGGTAGGTGAGTGATGTATGACAATTTGCTGCTGCTTTCTGTACTGAAAATCTACTCGGGTTGGTGAATTGTTCGTTGGCATGGACTAACTGCTGTTATATAAGTAGCAGGCCCCAGCTTGAGACAACCAGGCAAGATAGGCTAATAGAAAAAAGAAAAGGAAAGTCACGAGCTATGAGGGAAGCTGATCGGAGTGTGAGGCATCAGGATACATTTCTTTCACAGGTTCAAAAGTCAATATTATTGACCTGTTTTTACGTGCACGGTCTAGTAGCTGCCTTCAGCCATTCAGTTTAAAAACTGTTTCGGTGACCAACATGGCGAAGAGCTCGCGGACTGATTGCTCCAAATCGACATGCGTAAAAAACACGAGGCGCGGTGGAGAGCGACTGTATTCTTTGGGGACGTCTATATGCTGCCGTAATTGCACTTCCTCTGACTTAGGTTAAAATGGAGTTTGGGAGGGTAGCACTTCCTCTTACTTGTTGAATCTACGATATTGAATTTCTGGCAATATTTCAACCGTGGTCTTTCCAGCAGTTGTAATTGCACATTAAGTTGAGTATCCATTATATTTTGAGAAGCTTGGAAGAACTTTTTCTTTCGACAAAATTATTATAAAAACAGAATTAACCTTTTATCCTAAGTAAATTAATCTGTTCCAAAATTAAACTTATAAATTGTTTGTAGGATCGAACAGCAAGGATTAAGCCAATTAGAGGAGGGTGAATGGTTGGAGTAAGAAAATCAAAAACTTTTAGCGGAATTAAAAGGTACCCTCGAAGCCTGATGGAACCTAGGGTCTGACCGGTGTTGGATTTCCGGTCTGACCGGTCAGGAACTGCCGGTTTGACCGGTATAGACACGTTGGTCTAACCGCGCAAACTCGTCGCCTCTGCCTCTCATCGCCGCCAGTCTAACTGTTGTTGCCCTACCGGTTTGACCCCCACAACACCACCGATCTGACCGTCGATACTTCACCGGTATGACCGTTAGACCGGAGCAAACATAAATTGAAGATCTCTCAAAGGAAATTGAAGTTTATTGCTTGTATTGGTGTTTACGAAGTGCAACAGCAGCACTCCTCTCACAAATCTCGACTAAACTCAAAACCCTAATTTTTCTCCAAACTCAACTCTCACAAAATGATACCGAGAGGCCTCAACCTCTCTCTATTTATACCCATAAGTATGCAGCCTAAAGCCATGAATCCAACTAGCTTGTACAAGAAGTCCAAATCTAATAGAAAACCTTTTCATATAAGAAACAAACTTATCCTAACACAATTCAACCTCCAATCTTCCTAAATTTGAACTCCTTTCAAATTTGTCTCCTCATCCCATACGACACAATCTTCATATCTTATGCCGCATGAATCTTCACTAACGACGTGCATTATTCTTTAACCTAAGCCTCCCGCATGATATCCTGATCGTTCGGATGTCATCTTCTCTGAAGTTGACTCTCAATCCACCATCTGCAATACTCTTCAAGGTATTAAGACACACCTACACATTAATCAAACAAGAAACCATATCCGAACACAAGTTCTTTCTAACTTTACTCAACATTAGCACACAACAGTATTACATACATATAGAAATCATCTAAAAGTCATAATCATGAGATAACCACGAGCATCCAAATAAACAACCTGAAACCAAAACCGACTCAGAGCCCACCGGTCAGACCGTTGGGCTAGCCGGTCTGACCGCTCATACAACGCCGGTCACCGGCCCATCCTAACCGGTCTGACCGCAACCGTCAGACAAAATCCCTGTTTATCATCAGAAACACTATTCATCGTAAAGACCACTTCACCAATTATCTCCAAATAACAAAACCAATTATCTCGAATATCAATTGTTCATCATGAAATAATAATAAAAACATACTTTGATTTCACATTGTCTTTCAGCTGGAAGTTCTAATGCAGCACAAATACAAGAGGTTGAACATGCTTCAGTGTTCAGTTCGTACTCCACGGATGCAAGGTTATTCATTGCAGACATCACCTATCTTAATACAAATGCATGGTTTGTCTGTTTAGACTCACTTCTCGTTAGAACTTAGACTCACTACTAGTTAGAACTTACTTTTCACTGCCAAGATACTCTTGTGCAGTTGTTAATTCTCCTTTTCTGGGTGAGTACAGAAAGTGGCTGTCCATTTGATGCAACTTTCGTACTGCAAAGCTGCTCGGTTAATGAGAGGTTAGTGTCTTGTATTTTGACACAGAGGAACTGCGGTTAAATAAGTAGCAGGCAGGCAGTATTACAAACCAGCAAGTTAGGCTAGGAAAAGGAAGGCTTCCATGAGAAATGAGAGAAATTTGGCTGAGCTGTATAGACAAGTGATGGTAACTGATTAGAATGCAAGGCATCAAGATACCGGTTGCAACTGGCAATTTCCTTTCCTGCAGAACATGCTTTTTACGTGCATGGCATATGGCTCTCTGAATATTCCATTGCACACAACCATGAAGGCATTGGCAAGCTTATCAGCTTCCAGCTGACTCTTCTGAACCTCCTAGAAAGCACAAGGTAGACTAGTCACTGAATGCTTTAGGTCAACTTCATAATGAGGCTATCGGACAAAGGGAGAGCTGGATCGGAGAGTCACTGCTACACTTGTGTTAGGTTTAGAGCTATCTACTATTGAAAGGTTGGGTTTATTACTGGCACGCCTGAAGAATGTCGTATCGACACCCACTTCCCAACATGGTTGTGTTTCAGGTTTGCAAATACATTTGGTTTGTTTGCCGCAAAATATCATAGTCAACATGTCGACCTATTCACTACACCAGAACCCTACATCTGTGATGGCATACCAGTGACGGGCCTATGGATTGGTCACAGATGACCGTCACCTTTGACGGGTCCTTATGTTTGCCGTCATCGGTGAGACATCCGGCTGCGGCCCGTCACAGGTATGACCTCACCTGTGACGGCTTGGAACCGTAAGCCGTCACAGAAATACCAGTGACGGCTTCTAACTCCCTGGCCGTCACAGGTATCACCCCACCTATGACGGCCAGAGAGTTAGAACCCGTCAAAGGTAATTGGCCGACATCTTTGACGGGCTGTATTTATTTAACCCGTTTGAGGTGAGTTGGATCTCTATAAATACCACCTAACTGCCAACTGCTTTCCATCCCGACCAGTGCACTGTTCACAATTCGGTTGGGAGGGTAAGGGGGGCGAATTTGTGCTGAAATTAAAGGTAAAAAATACATTATTCTCCCTTCATTCCCAATTGATCATCATATAGTTTTTTTCCTATGTCGTTGATTGCAGATGAATCGTAGTTGGATGTACCATGTTCATCGTTCGTCTAAAGAGTATAGGGAGGGGGTCAGTGAATTCGTCACATTTGCGGACAATGACAGAAAAAGCAGGATGGCCATGCACATATTGTGTCCATGTAACGACTGTAAGAATGAACAGATGTTCCATGATAGTTCAGATGTGCATTCTCATTTGATAAGGAGAGGTTTCACGGAGAAATATACATGTTGGAGCAAGCATGGAGAGCAAGAGGCACCTGATGTCGCAGTTGAAGAAGACCCGGATCAGGATGTAGTGAACGCCGCTGCAACTCGAGAAGGCATGTTTGTACCTTCTCCGTTAGGCGGAGAGACCATAGATTTGGACACTCAAAGTTTGTCTGAAATGTTGCATGACGTTGAAGACGCAGATGACAACAACAGAGATTTTGAAAAGTTTAGTAAGTTGGTGGAAGAATGTCATATGCCTTTGTATGATGGATGTAAGTCGAAGCACAGCAAATTGTCATGCGTGTTGGAACTCATGAAGCTTAAGGCAAGTAATGGTTGGTCCGACAAGAGTTTTACAGAACTTCTTAAGCTGTTAAAGAACCTGTTGCCAGAGGGGAACAAATTACCGCATACGACATATGAAGCAAAGCAAGTCTTATGTCCGTTGGGCCTGGAGGTGAGAAGAATTCATACTTGTCGAAACGACTGCATTTTGTATTACAAGCAATACGCTGACTTGGATGTTTGCCCTGTCTGTGGGGCTTCTAGATACAAACGAACAATAAGTGAAGGTGAAGGAAGTAAGTCAAAGAGGGGAGGCCCCGCAAAGGTGGTGTGGTATCTCCTAATTGCGAAACGCATGAAAAGAATTTTTGCGAATCCGGAACAAGCTAAGCTAGTGCGTTGGCATGCCGAAGAACGGAAAGTCGATAGTAAGCTTAGGCATCCAGCAGATTCAGTACAGTGGCGGACAATCGATAGGATTTACCGCGAATTCTCAAATGACCCAAGAAACATGCGTTTTGCCATGTGTACGGACGGCATTAATCCATTTGGTGATTTGAGCAGTCGTCATAGTACATGGCCAGTTCTTCTTGTGAACTATAACCTTTCTCCCTGGTTGTGCTTCAAAAGAAAGTACATTATGCTTGCCATGCTAATTCAAGTACCGAGGCAACCTGGCAATGATATCGATGTGTTCCTTGAACCGATAATCGATGACTTTGAGAGGCTGTGGAATGAGGGCACACGAACATGGGATGCATTTGCACGAGAGTATTTCAACCTCCGTGCGATGTTGTTTTGTACCATCAACGATTATCCGGCCCTTGGCAACCTTTCTGGCCAAACTGTCAAAGGGAGATGGGCATGTTCGAAGTGTATGGAGGAAACAAGGAGCAAATGGTTGAAGCATTCACGCAAGATGGTCTACATGGGTCACAGGAGATTTCTCCCAAGGTATCACCCTTATAGGAATATGACAAAGAATTTCAATGGACACAGAGATACAGCTAGCCCCCCGACAGAGCTAACAGGGACAGAGGTGCACAACTTAATGATGGGAATAACCAACGAGTTTGGGAAAATGAGGAAAGATGGAAAGACAAAAGAGAAAAGCATGTGGAAGAAGAAGTCAATATTTTGGAGACTACCATACTGGAAGGATTTTGAGGTTCGTCACTGCATAGATTTGATGCATATTGAGAAGAATGTATGCGAGAGTTTAATGAGATTACTGCTTAACCCTGGTAGTACAAAGGATGGTCTCAACGCCCGGCGAGATCTGGAAGACATGGGTGTTCGTTCAGAGCTACATCCCATAACCACGGAGTCGGGCAGTGTGTACCTTCCTCCAGCTTGCTACACTCTCTCGAAAGATGAGAAGATGGATTTGCTAGCATGTCTGAGTGGTATAAAGGTTCCATCTGGGTACTCATCAAGAATTAGTAAGTTCGTTTCAGTGGAAGACCTTAAATTGATAGGGATGAAGTCGCACGATTGCCACGTCCTTATCACACAGCTGTTGCCCGTTGCAATAAGGAATATTTTGCCTCCTAAGGTGCGACACACGATAATGCGATTGTGCTCCTTCTTCCATGCAATCGGCCAGAAGATCATTGATCCCGAGGGACTAGATGAACTACAGGCAGAAATTGTGAGAACCATATGTCATCTTGAGATGTACTTTCCTCCTACTTTCTTTGATATAATGGAACATCTTCCCGTGCACCTTGTTAGATAAACAAAGTGTTGTGGTCCTGTTTTCATGACGCAAATGTATCCTTGCGAAAGGTACATGGGGATCCTGAAGGGTTTCGTACGGAACCGATCCCACCCCGAGGGGAGCATCATTGAGAGTTACACCACCGAAGAGGTCATCGAGTTTTGTGTTGACTATATGTCAGAAACCTCTTCAGTTGGATTACCACGATCTCATCACGAAGGAAGGCTTGATGGTGTGGGCACTGTTGGAAGGAAAATTGTAAGGATGGATCGTAAGGTGTATGATAAAGCTCATTTCACGGTACTCCAGCATATGACTGAGGTAGTGCCGTACTTTGATGAACACCTACGATTTCTCCGACAGGACAACCCAGGGCGATCAGAGAGTTGGGTCAGAAAAAAGCACATGTCTTCTTTCAACGAGTGGTTCAAGAACCGAATTGCCAACATGCCGAACTTGTCAAGTGAAACACTGAAGTGGTTGTCACAGGGTCCTGAATGGAGTGCTACCACCTGGCAAGGATATGACATAAATGGGTACACCTTTCACACGATCAAGCAAGACAGCAAATGCACAGTTCAGAACAGTGGGTTACGCATTGAGGCCGCTAGCGACGGTGGTCGGCGTGATCAGTACTATGGCAGAGTTGAGCAAATATTGGAGCTGGATTACTTGAAGTTCAAAGTGCCTTGTTTCGTTGTCGATGGGTCGATCTTCGTAATGTAAAAGTTGATAATGAAGGTTTCACCATTGTCAATCTGGCTAACAACGCGTACAAGGATGAACCGTTCGTTCTCGCCAAACAAGTTGTTCAAGTATTCTACATAATTGACCCGTGTAACAAGAAACTGCATGTAGTTCGTGAAGGGAAAAGGAGAATTGTTGGATTGGACAACATTTCAGACGAAGATGATTACAACCAGCACGTGCACGGCATAGGTCAGGAAATACCTATAGAATTGGAGGAAGAAGAAGATGAGGTTCAACATGCACGCGTCGACCACGAGGAAGGATTATTTTTGTAATTTATGTCCATTTTGTCTAGTATATGTATGACTCTAATATGTTTGCAATGATCATTAGTGTATTGCTTACGAAATAGTTCATGTAAGTCAAATGAAATATTAAGCACAATAACTACTATAAGTGAAATAAAATAATTAAGTAAAATAAAATAATGAGGTAAGTAAAATATGGTGAAGAAATACTGGAGTCAAAAGGTCAAATCCAGTCAACCTCATCAATGACGGGCTCTAACTTAGATTTAGTTGGGGGCCGTCACAGGTATCATAACCTGTGACGGCCGTTTAGTTGGAGCCCGTCACAGGTGTCATAACCTGTGACGGCCGTTTAGTTGGAGCCCGTCACAGGTGTCATAACCTGTGACGGCCGTTTAGTTGGAGCCCGTCACAGGTGTGGTTGACTAGGGTAACATTAGTGCCTTTTCTAGATCCAGATCCACTTTACACACCACATTACACGTCCTCCACCGCCGCCACTGAACTCGTCCTGCACTTGCCCTCGCCCTCCTCCACCCGGCCGCCGACCACCTCTCCACCGCCGCCGAACTCGTCCTCCACCGCCCGCCGCCGCCACTGAACCTCGTCGTCCCTGCCCTCGCCCTCCTCCACCGCCGCCGACCTCCTCCACCGCCGCCGAACTCGTCCTCCACCGCCGCCGCCGAAGAAGCCCTTCACCGCCCTCGCCCTCCTCCACCGCCGCCGACCTCCTCCTCTGTGCTGCCCGGAGAAGAAGCCCTCCCCCCCATCAGCTCGACGCCGTGATGGTATCCTCCTCCTCCTTGCCAAGCTACACCACCCTCTTCCCCTTTGCTACACAGTGAGAACTCGTCTTCCCCTTTCATCCATTTTTTTTAGGGTTATTGTATATTTATAATTTGGCTCAAATCTGTGATGTGGTAGTTTTTGAGATTGGATTAGGTACTCACGTATTTGATGGTTGTTCAAATGGTTTATATAGAACTTGTTCAGATTTATATAGGGTTCTTGCATGTATGTTCATTTAGGGTTTAAGTAAATTGGTACCAAAATGCATGCTTTTGAAGTCTGTGTTGCAAAAAAGTTTTTTACTAGAGTTCTTCCATGCTTAATTTTAATATTGATGATGATGTAATATGGCATCAATGTGACAGTGGTTGTATATATATAGTATGTCTGTCACTTGCGTACATGTAGTTCGCATATATATTTCACATCCCTCATATATATAATAGTGCAAAGTGTATTGAAATTAGTGAAATTAGTGAAATGATAGGAAATTTATAAGCGTATTCAAATTATTTAGTCGATGACAACGCCCGGCGCATCCCCGTCCTCAACGACGCCTGCGAGGATACAGGTAGAAGCAGACCCAGCCACGGTTTCCGCAGGTCATCCGTCGACGACGGCAGCCGAAGAACCCGAACCTCGTGGTAATTTGTAGGATACCTTTTTAATAGATGACAACAAAATTTGTACCTACCACCCCTTAGCAAATGCTCCTTCTGTCTTAGCTGCAGAAGTGCCTCAAGAACAACAACCGTCGCCTTCGGCCGGGACAAGTGCATCTAGGTCAAGTAGAAATCCCCGGACACAAAATAGATGGCCGACCACAGTACAGGTTATAAGAGAGGTTGACGCAAGTGGTAGGCCCACGGCGCTGAGGACTGTCATAGGAAGATGGTCTAACTGCTGCGGGCTGGCAGCACGTGAGAATTTCGGCATCCTCCACAAAAACATCGGAAGGGTCCCAGAAGCTGAGATGGAGCGAGCTTGGATGGCTATGGAGAAATGGTTCACATTTCCGGATGAAGCAAAGGAAAGGCTTAAGCGGAAGGCATTCCATAAGATGGGCAAAGCCTGGAAGAATTGGAAGTGGAAACTCTTCACGGAGTATGTCATCCCACCCGGCAATCGTACTCCGTTCGTTGAGTACCCTCAAATAACGGAGACGGTGTGGAAGCAATTTTGCGAGATGAAGAATAGCGAAGATTTTAGGCAGTCAAGCGAGGCACATCGCCTACTGCAAAAGCGGAATGAGCACCCGCATCGACTGGGGACGGCTGGGTACATCGGCAAGGAGCAAATATGGGCCCAAGAGGATGCAGCCGCTGCAGCAGCGAATGTCCCTGCCCCATTCGCCGACATCCCTGAACGAAGAGCTCGCAACTGGGCGAGGGCTAGGGGTAAGGTCAACCCTGACGGCTCCATCACATTTGACAATCAAAGTGACGCCAACGTCTATCAGGAGCTGGTGAGTTCGCTAATTAACCTCATTAATTTCCGTTCATATTAAGCAAAAGATTTGTAACAAGAATCCTGTTTTTTATAGTTAAGGTTGGTTGCCGAACAAGCTTCGCAGAGCGAGGTCGAGTCCGCGCCGAAGAGATGCGAAGATGACATCCTCACGAAGGCGCTCGGAACCAAAGAACATCCTGGTCGGACTCGGGGAATTGGCGTCGATGTGCCCTGGAAGCATGGCCTGCCCCAGTACAGCTCCCAATACAGGAAACGGAAAGTCTCCAAGGAAGAGAGGGATGCTCGTTTGAAGGCCGAGCTTAAGTTGGAGGTCATTCAAGAACTCCAAGCAGACATGGACACCTGGGTGGAAGAAAGGGTTCAGAAGGTCCTCGCCGAGATGAATATACGTCGAGCCGCAACACAAGTTGTCCATCCAACTCCTCCTGCACAACACGAAGCGAGTCCGTCACAACACAAGAGTAGCTGTGCATCCACAGAAGTGCCGGCCCCTCATCTCCCTGTCACACCACTAGATGCGGTGGACAACATAGAGGTAATCGATTATATCCAATTCATATCTACTCAAATACCTTTACATGTTCCAATATTAAATTCATACTTTAAAAATGCAGGACGTAGAGCAGTGTGTCCTAGTGGTGAGGGTCCACCCAACTTTCACGGCCGAAGTCGCTGAGGGCATGGCTTTCAATCCCTCGGACACAGAAAAGGTGCATGGCGTAAACCTACGTCATGGGTATGCCAAGGTGTCCATAGATTCAGTCAAGGACAACTGGTCAGCCTTTCCGCTGTCTGTGCCCCCTAATGATGAAATCACGACTTTGGGCGATGCGTGCAAGACGTACATACAATGGCCCAAAGAAGACATAATTGTGAAGATGACTCCTCGTCCAAGTCGACCGACAGAGCGAACACCTCCCACGTCTAAG
Organism: Oryza officinalis; assembly: GCA_008326285.1. Classification (NCBI taxonomy): domain Eukaryota; kingdom Viridiplantae; phylum Streptophyta; class Magnoliopsida; order Poales; family Poaceae; genus Oryza; species Oryza officinalis. The sequence continues at coordinate 18,818,977 of BDMV01000004.1, forward strand.
CTATCAATTGAGGCTCCTCGTGGACCGGCGTTGTCAGAACCCCATTCACCTGCCGTAGCCGATATGGATTTGACACACATAGCTCAAAAGTTGCCTCCAATAAAGACCACAAGGAAGGCTGATAGCTCTCCACCCATTGTCAAGGGACAAAAACGTGAACGCGGGGGTGCTACAGGCAAAGGGAAGGTCGAGGAGTCGGCGCCGGTGAAAAAAAGGGGGAAGGCTGCAGCGTCGGCGCCGTTGACCAAAACGGGGAAGGTCGTGAAGGCCCCGGCACAATTTGAACTAGGCATGCCGTTGGTGGAGGACAATGTGTTGGCCGTGATGGGTATTGCTTGCCGAGAGCTACACAAACAGTACATGGAGCTAAGCAATGCCAAGCGGAAAATGAGGGAGTCATCCATAGTTGGACATCACGACCACCAGCCCTTCCTATCATCGCCTGCCTATGTAACTATAGGCTTTGATGACCTCTTCGACCTATTCAGGATTCGGAAGTTAGACACAGGACTTCTAAAATGCTACTCCTTGTAAGTGCAAACCTTCCTCCTTGTGATATTAGTGGACTATCGTCTAAATTAGTGCTAATACGTAATTGTTTTAAGGTTGTGTTGGATCGAGGGTCGTCGCCTTGGTAATCAAGTTGGGTTCCTTGATCCATCGATGGTCAATGAGGTCAATCTGCAAAATAACTTCAATGAATTGGTTGACTACATGAACCGGTGCTTATGGGCCCACCAAGACAAGGAGTACATCATGTGCGCGCACAATCAAGAGTAAGAAGACAATAATCATTTCGTGTATATTGTTGTTGAAGCTAAGTTTCTTATTACTAATGCTACATAACCACCGCGTAGGCGACATTGGGTTCTCCTAGTCATCGTACCTAAATGGAGTAGGGTCTACTACCTTAACTCAAGTAAGGCAAAGGATTATAATTTCACTGAAATCATCAAGACCTTAAATATGGCTTGGGGACCATATGTGGAAAATGATGGTAGGTACAAGGAGGGCAAGGACCAACTTTATCACGACACCAATTTCGCATGCGCACAACAGATCGGGGACCAGTGCGGTTTCCACGTGTGCCACAATATGTCGACACTTCTAAGAGAGGTCAAAAATTTCGACCCTAAGGTTGTTGCTAATGGCAAATTCAAACATTTCAATACCAAATATTAATCTTATAAACGTGCTAACTTATGTATTATTAAACAGAAAGGTAGAGCTGGCTGGAAGGTTTCACCCATCAACCCTCCTGCTATCAGAGGCGAACTGTGCGCCTTCATTCTCGCCGAAATAATGAACAAGAAAGGACGTTTTCACGTCTAATAGACGATTGAACTGGGCTACTTGTGATGTCGTGAACAAAACAGTTATCCAATTTTTTATGATATAAACATAGTTGTTTCTATGGTTCTGTGGTACGGCATGCTATGTAATTTACTTTCACTGGATGGATATGGTCACCTGTGTATATTTTCTTAGAAAAGAGATTTAAAACTGATTTGGAACATTACCTCTTTACTACTCCCTCCATTTTCAAATTATTTGCCGTTTTTTATGACATGCGTATTTTGCGTTGCCCTGTTGTGTCGTTCATTTGGATGGACTTCAATGGCCAGTGATGAATAAGAACATATTATCTACACTTGTCCATTTTTAGGTTTCATTGTTGGTTGTCTTATGCATAAGAACAAACTATCTACACTTGTCCTTTTTTTGGATGCTTAAGAACAGACTATCTACACTTGTTCTTTTTTATGCATAAGAACATATTATGTACACTTGTTTTTTTGGGACACTTGCTTTTGCTACTGCTAGCTGATTCCCTCTGTTTTTTGTCCTTGATGCAAATGATAGTAATTGATGCATAATGCTTGAACAGAACTGAGGCCATATCTTAATACTTTCATAGTGGATCTGAAATCTCATGCATTTTTGTAACGTCCCGCCTCCACGAGGCCGGGCCCGCTTACATCTAGCAGCTTAATTAGGACATAGACTGCCCTCACAAACCAACACCAGTCTTTTCTGCGCACTTTGTGCTCACTCGTGCGCACCCGGGAAGACTTCCCGGTCGGTCACCCATCCCTAGATTTCTCCAAACCAAGCACGCTTAACTTTAGAGTTCTTTGGAGATGGGCTTCCGGAAAAGAAGTTGCAACTTGTTGGCATGAGTATCCTATCAATCCTATTATGCCTTGGGTCGGGGTGTTACATCCTCACCCCCTTAAGAGATCGACGTCCTCGTCGATCAACCCCAAGCCAGGAACTCCCTCTCTTGGCCACGTCCGTGTGTCCAGTGCCAGCGCATGTGCCATGCTGTGTGACCATATCGGGTCCACACCAGCCATGCACACCATGCCTGCGCAACTGTGACACACCCATGTCCAGTGCCAGCGCATGTGCCATGCTGTGTGACCACACCGAGTCCACACCAGCCATGCGCACCATGCCTGCGCAACTGCGACACACGCGCCCGTGAAACCACGAGAGTACCTTACTGGGGTCTACTTCAACACCTTTGGTGGAGATGACATGGCCAAGGAAGGCTACTTTATCCAACCAAAACTCACACTTCGAGTACTTGGCAAAGAGTTGGTGTTCACGCAACCTTTCCATTACTTTCCGTAGATGATTTGCATGATCTTGTTCATTTCTTGAGTAAATCAGAATGTCGTCGATGAAGACCACAACGAACTTATCCAAGTAGTCCATGAAAACTTTATTCATCAGGTTCATGAAGAATGCCGGAGCATTGGTGAGTCCGAAAGACATCACGGTGAACTCATACAGGCCATACCGCGTTGAGAAAGCGGTCTTGGGGATATCTTCTGATCTGATTTTGAGCTGGTGATACCCAGATCGTAGGTCGATCTTGGAGAATACTCTGGCTCCTTCCAATTGGTCGAACAAATCGTCAATCCGTGGTAGGGGATACTTATTCTTGATGGTTACTTCATTCAAGGCTCTATAGTCTATCACCATTCTCTCAGAGCCATCTTTCTTCTTTACTAAGAGCACAGGGGCTCCCCAAGGGGACGAGCTGGGTCGCACGTAACCCTTGTTCTGAAGTTCCTCGATCTGTTTCTTAATTTCTGCCAGTTCGTTGGCTGCCATTCTGTAGGGTCTCTTGGCAATGGGAGCGGTGCCTGGGGCAAGCTCTATGGAGAACTCAATTTCTCGATCCGGTGGCATCCCGGGTAGTTCTTCTGGGAACACATCGGTGTACTCGTTGACTATGGGTACCATTTCCAAAGGAGTGGCTTGCAAACTGTTCAGGGTTGACCGATTTCCGGGAAGGAGGGGAGTGAAACGCACTTGTTTTCCTCCGGGTCCTTGCAAAGTGATGGTCCTATCGGCACAATCAATTTGTCCTTTGTGCTTAGCCAACCAATCCATCCCTAGGATGACATCCAGACCTTGGGAGTCTAGGACTATGGGTTTGGCTGCGAAGCTAACCCCTTCTATCACTAGATCAACCTTGGGGCATAGTTTATCTGCCCTTATATCCCTTCCAGGGGAATGTATTACCATAGGTACTTGTAAATTTTGGGTTTTCCAACCATTTCTTTTCACAAAAGCTTGCGATATGAACGAATGAGAAGCTCCTGAATCAAATAGAACGAGTGCGGGTATGGAGTT